>JAWWEV010000169.1:8012715-8208995 GCA_035583235.1 Hafferia zeledoni | reverse complement strand
GTGCCATGATCTGGTAAAGGGACTGGAGTTGGACCAAGGGTTGGACTTGATGATCTTGGAGGTCTTTTCCAACCTAATTGACTCTATGATTCTATGATTTACTAAGGATAGTTTTACTGAACTAAAAATCAGCATTGGCAATAGGTGAGTCAATTTTTAAGTAAAATGTTCCAAGCGCTTATGTAGGTTTAGGCCTTTCCTTGCCAAATTCCCAGTGAAATATAGGGGAACCAACTGTCTCCCAGACAGAAAAGGGAGGGTACTTCTCTTTCCAGTTCTCCAGTGTGCAACAGCTCTGCTGGGTCTGGAACAGCTGTGTGACAGTGGCAGCTCCGAGTTTGTGTTGTTCACCTACATCATCAGGTGAGAAGTTGGAGGATTTGAGACAAACCCACATATTTTAAGCCTTTTTCAGCAAAGCACATGGCCTATAGGCATGGCAGGGACAGTTGCAGTGCTCTGACTGTGCCAAAACACCTGCGAGAGTGTAGGTGAAGGTGGGACTGCGGCAAGACCAGCAAGGTTACAGCGTTGCTCATTGTGCTGATTTCCTGGGACACTGAGTGGCTTCTCACAGCTTAATAGCTAAAAAGCAATGAGGGCAGTCTCTATTTTGGCAATACCAATCTCTTGGTTTTATTTTTTTAAAAAGTAGATGAGGAGGAGTAATGTAAAAGAGGAAATATGTTTTATTTGCTGATAGAGCCAAGTGGTCAGCAACATAATGATGTTGATCTCATAGTATGAGCTCCTGTGGGTAACAAAAGCATGTGGCGGGTCAGCTCCTGGCCACAGACATCAACAGAAATGCCTGTTTGCAGCTTTGTTGATTAGAAGGAAATTCCATACTGTGTTACAGCTGGGTAAGTTGCATTCTGGTATGCTGCTTTCGGTGAAGTCAAAGAACATATTTATGTTCCAGAAAGTAATTTAATGATTGTGAGAGATGCAGAGGTCGTGTGGCAGCATAATTTATGGTTGTCTTTTAGAGAAGACTTTTCTCAGAGGTGATTACTCCTTCCACCTTCCATTAAGTTTCCTTGTAATTAGAAGTTCTCAAAGATGTATGTGTATTTGAGACTCAAAACATCAGACATCATAGTAGGATCTTGAATAAACATGTCTACAAATACTTGTTTGAGAAGCATTTATAGTGAAGCAACAAAATTTCTTCTTTTTATTTCCTTGTACACTTGAAACCTTTCTTGGCAGTTATTGTTTCCAAAGAGAAGAGCAATATTTTTCTATAAAATAACAGAAGAGCTAAACAGTACCAAGGATAGTGCACCTTTCCCCCCTTTCTCAGCTACTTACCTTACAGGGATTACTTAACATTGTACATAAAATTGTACGTGCAGAGAAACTGAGAGTCCTGTAAAAAATGACTGTGAAATATACTCCTTCCAGTTTTCTTTCTTCATACCTCTCCTGCCATGTTGAGTAGCCTTAAGTTTGAACTGTGGTGTTGGAAAAATGTAACAAAGATAAGAAAGACATTTTGCCCCATAATATACTGCCTTTCTTCACAGTTAATGTGGAAACTGTCCATGGCATGACATGAAAATTTTTGTGTTGACTTTTTGCTTTTTTGAAGTATTGTACATTTATGCAACTTAGGAAATAGTGATGTGGGAATGACAGCTGTGAAGACTGGCACGACTGCTAATGTGTTGCTCACTTGTGAGGGATGCATTATGAGAAGTTGGTTTTATACGATTTTACCACAACTGCAGAATCCCAAAGTTTTTCCAGAAAATGAGATGTTCAGTTTTCAGCAAATCAGTAACTACTGAGGCAAATGATGTGCTTGTGACAAACCCATGGTAGTTAGGTTAGTTTCTAGCTCTCTTGTTCTGTCTTGGTCATTATGCCCAGCAGTTTTGCCCAGTGCTGCTGTGCTGTGCCAGTTCTTTTCTGGCATGGCAGCCCTTTGGGTCACACCTTTGTGCAGGAGGGGAGTCTAATGATTATGCATCATTACTTGGACTTGCATTGCTCCAGCTCTTCAGCCTCTCTCTGGAGGTGCTCTTTCATGGGTAGTAAAGAAAATAGTACCAGTTACTTTATAGTATTAAAAATCTCATAACACACAGTGAGAGCACCAGTGGTTACCACTTACTTTTTAGTGCAATTTCCCCATTTGCAAGGCTATTTCATCATCTTTCAGTGTTTTCATTATAAGGAATGAGTTAGAATACACTTAGCTGAGGGGTTTTTTTAATGATTATGATAGGTCTCATTTCCTGTCCTACAATTGCTGTAATTAAATAGCTTATCTGCGTCTCAGAACTGGCTGAAAATCAGAGACTAGGGATGTGATTGCCAGTCTTTCCATGTCAGTGGTGTGACAGCATTTTGAGGTGCCAATGCCCTGGTATTGTCCACAGTTATGTGTAGACACTGGCTAATTCTTCTACTAGGGAGAAAAATCTTACACTCAGAACTTATTAAATTCTCTGCTGTTATAATTTCCCCACTGGCCTGAGAGACAGGAGTTTTGAAGGTCACAAACCTGCCCCTCAGTTATTTTGCGACATGGATTCATATGCAGCTGGTTGTACTTTAGTGTCACTCTTGCATAAAAATCCACAGAGCCAGGAAAAGAATAGAATAAAGTAATTGTTCTGTCAAGGTTAATAATCTTCATTAAAATTTGATCTGTTTAGTTGCTATTTGTCAGTTTTTAAAAAGAGTCTTAGAAATCAGATTATCAATAAATAGTGAGTTACACAAGTCTTTTATTAATGCTGTCAGTTCATCTTTTCATGGGAAACTGTGTAACAGGTTGGCTATTTCTTAATCTTTTGACTGATTAGTGCTATTTTTCAATAGAAAGGCAAATACTTTGCAGAAATTGCAGTTCCATGCATTGCCTTGAAATCACTGTTTTTATGTTGATCAGTTAAATTTCTTTCTTTGGTCTGATTAACATGTGGTTTGGTGATGAGAGTTTTGAATTGCTTTCTTGTCCTAATTTTGATTTATTTACTTTGAAGGACAAAACCCAGCAGTCAACCCTGAGACAATATAATATAATATGAAATCTTATTACATTCACTACAACCAGACTAATTTTTGGAATGATTCTTCTGATTCCTTTTTTCAAACTTGACCATCCTTAATATGGTCAATACATGGAAAGTTCTTGAGAGAAAATCTTAGTAAGGTAATACAAGAAGGTGAGTTTGCAATGTGAAAGGAACAATCAGTTTGTCAGATTCTGAGAAAATTTCTTCCTTTCAGTGATACTGAAGACCAGAGTTCACAGTAGTTGAACAGTCCCAGAGCTGTATATAATAAACAGTCAATCTATGAATGGCAGGTTAACCTAGTCCTGTTTTGGGGTTTTGTGTGTTGTATAGCAAATATTTTAGAAGGGAAAACAGAATCAGATGCTGTTTTCCATTTCTCTTAGCACCTGAAATTGTTCAAAGACATAATTGATTAGGACTGGCTTGTTAGAATCTGCCTGTTGATTTTCTGCCACTTTGTGTTTGTATGTAGTTTTGGTGGTTTACTTTCAAATTCAAGAGACGTTTGTGCCGTCATGGAGCAAACCTCTGTACAACAGAATTAGCTGGAACTGAGAAGAACTCCTGATTTTTGCTGTTTCCATGAACATATGGAACACTTTGTAGCTTCCTGCCCAGCTTTGGTTGTCTGTACAACAGAGGTGGATGTTTCCCCAGCCGGGAGCTGAGACTTGTCACGGTATTTGGGTCATGTTGGCTCACTCTGTGTTTGGAACCATTCCCCTTATGCCTGGGATGAAAGAATAAGCTGTCGTGGCAGAGTACAGTAAAATTCTAGTAAAACCATAGAGTATTTTTAATTGAAAGTTTAGCTCATCTAATGTATGTAGCCAGGTGGTACATGTTAAATCAGTAATGATGCATGTTATCCAGCCTTTATTGTTATTTGAATGACAGTTACCTTTGGGAATATCACTTCCTCCTCCACTGGAAACCCTCACCATTCCTGCAAATAACTGGCAGCCTAAACTGGATAGAGCAACAAACGTGGAATATCCAGGCCTGGGCTGGTCACAAAAACTGTACAATAAGAATTTGACTTAATAACATACCTTATTTTAAATAAAGAGGTTCATGTACTTTGTCTAACCAAAAAACAATCAACAAAATATTAACACAAAAGTAATTGCACTAAGGTCTCTTTATCGTTGTATAGTTTTTGCTGTTGAGAGTTACCCACCAGTTCTTCAGCTATTTTGCTATTCATTCTTTTTCATTTCCCTCCTGAAGATAAAGTGTGCAATTTCTGCATGTCCTGTAGGTCATCTGTTGCAATAGAGAGATGAAACAAGTTTTGAAACATACAGAAAAATTTAACAACACAAACTTGATGCTCCTCCAAGCAGTATTCCTACTTAAGAATTAGTGATCCTGGCTACAGGTGTTGGTGTTTTTTGGGTTTTTTTTTTTCCCCCTAAGCCTCATGGGAGTACACAGGTTTTCAGGATGTTAGGGGCTTTCACTTATAACTCCTTATTTAGGTGCACAGATGTTCTGAGTCCAGATATTTTTATTATAACTGTCTCTTTAAAAGACAACAATTAAAAAAAAATCTATAGAAAGAATATACAGGACTTTTTACAGGGAATTTCAGGGGAAGTTCCTATTCCAGTTTATTGCTTCTTCAGTTGAAAATTGTGATAGAAGTTGAAGAATGAGATTTGTTTTGGAGAAAGATGGAAATATGGTTAAATAGATGTTTTGTTTGAACATGAGTTCCCTCCTTTAAATTCAAATAAAAATGGAATTTCAGTCCTGATCAAGTTTGGAACATCCACTGACTTTCACCATGTTATTCTATTTTCCAAATATAGAACTCAGAGAAGATATTTTGGTCCAATAGATGCACACACTCTGCAGAGCTCCTCTGACAGAACGCCAGGCAAGGCTGTGCAGATGCTTGATTAACATTTAGCATCCTTTCAGCTAAGTGGGGTTGGTTTGGGGTTTTTTTTCCAGTAATTGAAGGTTTTATCACCATATCTGCAGCTCTCTGTGTTTATCAAGCTCTCAGATCCAGTGCTTCCCTCCCCATTCCCTCCCAGCTCTGGGCTCTTTTCTGACACCCTCTCTTCCTTTCTCCCTGTGCTGCTGCTCCGAGCACAGAGCTGTACCTATTTCCAGTGGGATGCAGCTCCCTGAGCCCAGGACTGTCCTGTCTGATGTGTCTGTGCTGTGCAATCTGTATAATTGCACACAGAAATAACACAGCATCTTGCCTCTGATGATATTTTCTACACCTGAAAAACACGATAAGTGAATATTTGACCTTATCTCCTAGTGCAGGAATTTGAAGTGTTAAGATACATTTGCTGGGTTTGTGGCCACCTGTAAATTATTTCTGTTAATTTCCATATAATTAATGTACTTTTGACCTATTAGGGCATCCGTAGCTGCAGAGCTAATTAACTAGGAAATTATTTTTGTATGCATACAGGTGCACTCATTTAAATGTCACTGATTTAATTTAATAACACACTGTGAGTTTAGACACGCTGCCAATTCGATGGAGTTGCTTGTTTCTTCTTTAATTTATACTTCGTAAGATTCTTTGCCTCTTTTTTGAGTTTCTGAGCAGTTGAGATTATAAATAATTTTCTTCATTTATGAAAAAAAGTTTTGTTGGGGGTTTGTTGGTTTGTTTTTTCGTTGGGCATTAGACACTTTAAAATAGGAACTCTTATTTAGAAAAAATCAGTTTCAGTATTTGGGCAAGAGGAAGACAAATAGAACTGCATTTTTCTCAGGACCAGCAATTTACAGAGAAAATGTTTGCTTTTCAGAATGTCTTAATAAAGACTAAATAAGTGTTGGTAAGTGAGTTAACATTTCTTGGAAACATCTATATACATGTTTACATCTTACATGTTTAAGGAATGCTTTTTTTCCTGTTTTTTGGGAGGAAGTAATTCATTTTACTGATGGGAAAATAACATTGCAATGTGTTACATATCTAGATGTGTCACCTGGAACCTGATCTTGAGGCAAAGCATTCTCTGTCATTGCTTCCCTGTCCCAGCACAGTTCCACAGGTCAGAACAGTTGCTTGGAAGGTGTGTAAAATAATGATTGCTGGAATGAATCCCACTGGGTTTGCTGCAGGGCTCAAGGACCCAGAGGTTGTGTTTTATTCCTGTCCTAACGAAATCAAACCTCACTCCTTGGAAAGAAAGAAAAATGACTTCTTGTTTTGGGTGCATAAGTCTGACATTCCAAAATATAAACCACCTCTGCGATAACATTTAAAGACAAAAATACAGTCAGAGTTCTGCATGTATATATATGTTTATTTATGAATTTTTATCAGTATTGTTGGTAGCTTTCTTACAAGTCAGTTCTGGAGGGTTTAGGGCTTTTAAATTGTTCAGAGGATTAATGCAATGCTCTTAACATCTGAACTAAACACAGTTCAGTTAAGCCAGTAATTTGTACAGAAAGATAAAGTGCTTCTCCTTCCAATCAAATTGCACGGAGCCGAATCTCTAGTTGTCTTTCTTAGCAAAGGATTTTATTGCTTACCCTCTTCACAGGAGAGCACAAGCTTTGTTAAAATGCGATCTTTGCTGCCTTAAGTTTCCAAGCTCACACACTGTAAGACGTACCAGGCAGAGCACTGACACTTATTCATATGAGAGAACAGTCCTTGACATTAGCAGGGAATAAAATCTGGGGTGTGCAGGGAAGAAAGTCTTGCTGAAGACCTTTCTCACATTAACAGAATACTGAGCTTTTACAAAAAATACTTCAACAATACTGTCTAAGGATCAAAGTATTTTTTTTTCTGTCTTGAGAGGTATTTAAAGTGCAAATCTGGATAAAATGTGTTCAGTTTTATAGTTCAAATAGGTTATCTTTGCAATGTCTTCTTGAAAGAAAGTCTTTCAATTTCTTCAGTATCTGCTTGTTCAAATCTATATCTGGAATGTCTACTGAAAATAGGCAGGAATTATTCAATTAAGGCACAAGTCTTGTCTCTTGTACAGAGCCTGGGTGGCCAAGAGGTGCTAATGCAACTTAAATGGGCCTGGCAGGAGGATGACTGAAACTGGGAATTCCTGCCTTGCTCTGGACTGCCAAATGCCATTACAGCTCCTCAATATTAACTTAGGATTCACAGCTCAAATATCTGAACAGCACCAACTCTCATCATTCTAACCATTAGGGAAGAGCCTATAATGAAGTCACTAACCCGAAGCTATTCCCAGAGGGACAGTGTATTCCAAATTCCACCGGCATTTCCTACTATCATAGTGCTTGGCAAGCTCAGAACCACTCTGTTTCCTCCCAGTGATCCTTAGACTCTCTTAGCACAGCCATTTTCCCCAGTTTCTTCTTTCCAGTGCCACTGAAGTTGGAAATTATTTATTTCTTTGATTAGTTGATTGTTTTCCCAGATGTCATCTTTTTTGCAGTTATTTTGTATCTGTTTGTTTTGTTTTAAATACTTTCCTACCTTCCTCAGTCCTGTTTATTGCACATCCCCATTTACCAATTAATGTCCTTAAAACCTTTTTGAGTCTGATATCAAGTGACAAGATCTAAAGCAAGTTATTCTATTATCCCACATGCTTTTCTCCTTACTACTTATTTTTTGCATGCTTTGAAATGTTTTTCATTAATGTCTTTCATGAATTTTGAACACAAGTGAGAAAAGTCCCCCTCCCCAAGAAAGAATTTATGTAAATGTGTAACTAAGATCAGAATCCAAATTCTTCCTGAACAAGTTTTTCAGTAAAAAGCAAAGCTCTAGGAGAGAATTTGCCAAGTAATTGCTGTCAAATGATACATATACTTTATGTTCTTTTTATAGTAAAGTATATCAGGTGTTACATGATCCTGCTTTATGGGCACCTGCTACTCATCAATTTCAGTCCCATTATAATCTCAGCTGAAACTTTTCCTTAGTGCTTGTTCTATTCTTTTAACCAGAATGACCATTATAGGTTACCTTTATTTCATATTCTGAACATTTACTGAACATTTATTCCTGTATGTTTCATTTATATGATATTTTTACCATTACTTAGAATAATAGCAGGAGTCGCAAAATCATGAACTTTCTTTTCTACATTCTGTAAACCCCTTTGATGTACATTCATTCAATTTATAAACACTAATACTTTCCAAGAACTTCCGATAAGCTCTTCATCAATGGCAATTTGTAGAGTCTTTGTCATACAGCTAAATTGCCATTTTTCATTACATCAGGTATATGCAAGGATATAAAATTATAGGTGTGGTTATTTACTATGAAGTTGCACATGATTTAGTATGATTAAACTCTGATGAACTTAAGGAATGAAAAATGAGTTTACAAAGTATTTGATGAAGTGACTTCATAGCTTATGATTTCTATAATTCAATATTCATAGTAATTGAAAATAGTATCCACGAAACTTTTGCTTTCTTGTTGTCTTGCATTTTAGATTTACACATAACACTGTCATCTTTCCTCCCCCTTTCATGTTACTTTGCACTGTGGAAACAAGCAGGAGTTTCATCTGTGAAAACAGGCAGGACCTTAATATGCCCACCTGCTATCAACTTCATGTTTAGGTGTGGTTTGTTTCAGTCTAACCACGTGGCTGCCAGGCAATGGTGTGCAAAGCCTCCTCCTCACTCTGGCAGTGTTTTCAGTGTTGTCCAGGAGGTTGGACTGTGATTTTTGTACTGAGGCAAGCTGCTTTTCACCCCAGATTAGGTAACAAAAGAGTTAAGTGCTCATAATGGAGTTTCTCTTCAAGAGACTTCCATTTTTCATTATCACAGTAAATAATGACTTCTTTAAGTGTGTAGAAAACCCTGAAAGCATCTGAAATTAGTGAAGAAAGTTTAGGAGGGGACAAAAACACTGTCAAAAAGTTTACTGTGTGTAATCTGACAGCTTGTTTCATATTGGCATTTGAAAATATAAATGCCACTTGATAACTGGATGGAGAAAATTAAATTCCAGATGAAGGAAAAAAAAAAAAAAGGTTGGGAGTTTTACACAGTGGTTTAGGCTTCCAGTGGTGGTAACAGCCCCATCACTCCTGTTTTAAAATCTGAGGGGACTCAAGTGTCAAATTCTTTACAAGAATTGGTTTGTGTTGGCTTTGTAATACACAGCCCAATCTGAAACATCTTTTCAGGCTGATGCAATTTTTAATGTGGTTTTATATATGGATGTGACTCAATAGGATAAGCACTTAATAAATATTATCTAATAAATATGTCTATAGGGGCTGGTAGTCAGACTTGATGCTTTATAGTTTTATTATGTCAGGCAGAGGGCAAAGTACTAACAAAAAATTGGTGCTCAAATAAGTGATGTGTACTTCCTGACTACTGATGTCTTCTAAATTACTTATTAGTTGAGTCTCTGCTTACTTTTGGAACATCTTGACTTATGTAATAAATGAAAGTGTTTGTAGCTGAGCTCCGGAGAACAGGTTATATTTTTGCCCATATCTCTCATGGGTTATTCAAGGTTTTAGAAGAGTTCTTATTGATGAAGAGATTCTTGAAGGAAAACAAAGTGAAAGTTATTTTTATGTGAATAGTAAGAGAAAGCTCAAAAATCATCTCTTGACACACTTAAGCTTATGCTGCCCCATCACCAATGTTGTCCATCACTGATGAGTTTTTGATATCTCTAAGGCAACTCTGCTGATGTTACCTGGAGTCCTCAGATTTCCTTTACCCTTTTCAGACTGGCCAAGACCTCCCTCTGTATGCTGAATGCTATTCAGGTTCTCATGTTTTTACTGACTTCTTCTGGTTAGTGTACTAATGTCAGGTGTCTGTATTGATTATTTAAGCCTTTTAGCAGTCTGAAATGTTCAAGAATATTTCAGGTCTATTTAGGACCTTGTGTGAGTATTTGTACTCATGCTTGAGTAGCTCCATTTCTTTTTTCTTCTCAGAGAAGAATTCCTGAGTGTAGTGCTAAGCAGTTTTATTACTCACAGGGAGCTTTGTGGTCTCAAGTGCCACAGGCACGTGGCATCACCCTTCTTGCTCAGATCCATTCATGTTTGAGATCACCAGGGGCTACCATGGAATCTTTTGAACAGCATTCAAGAACTTCAAGAACTTTAAAGGGTTTGAAGCTAAACTGTTTCCTGTAGTGACAGTTCTAAGGCAGTGGAATCCCACATGTTGTACTTTATGTGAGAAAGTTTGTTCAGAAGTCAGCTGCATATATAGCTTTTTAAAGCATGACATTTCATGATCTAAACGTTATCTCTAAACATTGCATTGCCGATTTCAGTATTTGAAAGCAAAGGTCTGTCTCTCAATAATTGTACCTTGCTGACAGTCATCCATAACCAATTACAGTCAAACAGTATTTTTGCCTTTATATCAGGAATTCAGTGCCACAGGGAAGTAATTGGTCTGTTTTAAAAGAAGCAAATGTCAGAGCTTACTTTCTCTAATGCAAGAGTGTCCGAATTCCCCATGGTTCAAAGTGGGCCACTTGAGCCATTAGTGATGACAGTTACTGAAAGAGAACACACACAGTGTATTTTTGTGGTGTTGGGGCTATAAATGCTTGTTCTGTCATTTCTGAAAAGCTCCAGGGTTGTGGTTAGATTTTTGCCCTGTTGTGCTTCTTGTAAAACACCTTCAATAATGATGTACCCCTCAAGGAAATGTTTATGACCCTCTAACCATTGGGTAGTGTGATAGCCACTTTCTTTTCTTCCATCAGTGCATTTGTTGCTGAGGACTCAGCAGCACTGGCTTGAGTCAGCTGCTGTACAGGCAATTTCAAGTGATGCTCTCTCTAATCTTCCCCTCCAAGTTGTGCTCATGTGTCTGAGGCTTGTGTGCAACTCTGGCAGCCACTCTGCATGAGACCACGACTTCAGCAGAAACTGGGGATCATGTCACATCAGGTGACAGTATTTTGAAATGCTGTCCCTCCATTCAGTCATTTCAGAGCTTGGATTTGTTCCCCAGGGAAAGAAAAGTCCTCAGTACCTCACTGCACCGAGGTACTAAATGAGTCCATGCAGTTGCATAGTGAAACTCTACTGATCTGGTTTAGATGACACAGGTTGTTGAAAGCCTCACCTCTGGCTAGTCTAACGTACTTTCTTTTGGAGCATTCAAAACAAATTAGAAATAACTTCAAAAAGGGAAACGCTAATAATGAGTCACTTTAATTCAATAGCCTGTGCTGCCAGGAAATTATAGAAGTGTCTTAGTTCTTTGCATAGTCAGGGTGCTTTAATTGTCAGTTGTGAGCTTGTGTCCAAGGGCAAGCTCTGTGAACATTTATAGAAAGATTTCATAGGCATTTCATGCCTACCACAACTAATTTTAATTATCTTGTTTTAAAGAAATAGTTTAGCTTGCAATAAATGCCATGCATGTACGAAGACTAATATTTTATAATTTAGTTCTTAAAATGTAGTACAGAATACAGATAAGACACATAGACTGAGGGTTTGAGAAGCCCAATTCCTGCTCTAAAATTTCTTCATCTTCTTTTCATTTTCCCCTTTTCCTTGCCCCCTTCTTCTGCCAAAAAAATCAAACTAAAGAGATCACCTTTATTTGGAAGATGACAAGTGGCTTCACCTGGTATTTTTTTCAAAGTCTAGGAGAGATACTGCTCTATGGTATAGTCCATGTGTACACCTGCTTTGTTGCATTTGGGACAACACTGATGTGCTATTATGAAAAACCACATCCCAATATACACATATGCAGTTAGAATGCAGTGAACTCTGTAGAGTTGACCACATTCTCTGTTGTGTTTGATTTATTGAAATTTATTCACATTATAGGCTGCATTTGTATTTTATTTATTTAAAAGAAACCCTAACCACTAATTATTGTAAGCTATTTAATATATAACATGTGTTTAACACAAGCTGTGACTCTCCCCTTGCTTTTGAGAGCTCAGTGCTAATGCAATGCTATTTCTGACTCTGGTTGACATGCAGTTCTATAAATGGAGATAATTTGTTTTGCCTATTGAGACACTAAGTTGTCTGAGCTAGGACTGTCTCCTACTATAAACAGTACTTAAAATGAGGTGACTCTAACCTCAGCTAGTGTTTCTGGGGACTGTTGCATACTAATGCATGCAATACACATCAACTGCTAAAAATGAAGGATTTTCTTTTGCTTTAAGGTCCCTTGCTGTCTAATTTTCTCTCCTCTGCCTTTGTATATTCCCAAGGCATTTGTGATTTCACCTTCTTTCTTCACATGATTTTGAAAGTTTAGACCTAATATATTCAGTAGTAAAAAGCCCAGGGCAGCAGTGTTGCATAGGCAATCAAATATTCATGCTTTTTTCAAATATTTATTTGTATAGTGCTAATAAATTAGAAGACAGGAATGTGACCTTTCCTCCTTGTGAGTGAGGATAGTTATCTGACATAGCAGCACCTCTAACAGGTTTTAGAAATGTAATTACATGGATCTAACACTGTTATTAATTTCTATCTTGGTGGTCATTCTAGTAGAGGGCTCTGAGGTTTTTGAATAAAACTCACATACCAGGATTTATGTGTGAGGGTTTTGAGAATTTGGGTTTTAGGTGAGCTTCTAAGTTTTAGACAATGCACTATAAATTTTAAAATTCAGGAATTAAATTTTTTATTTGCCATATGCATTTTGATCTTGGATCTTGTCAAAAGATTCTTTTTCATGTTTAAATATCTACTGTTAGAGATGCTGTTGTTGCAAACTTGATTTGTGAAGGCAGAGACTGATTTGATAATTTAGGGTTGCTTGTAGGATTGTAGGAAGAAATCCAGCAACTCACCGGCATATTCAGACTTGAAGAAAAGTTTGGATATGTAAAATAACTTGGCTCAAAGAGCAACAGGAGTATTTTCTTTTCAAACCTGTAAGGTAATTACTGCCAGCTGGAGCAGTTGAGGTGAGTACAGAACCTGAGGATGTTAGCTGGAGATTCATTCAGGAGGGAAAAGAAGGATGCTGGGGTTGAAACCTGCTGTGGTCACAGGTATTTAGTAAGTGTAGGCTTTGTGCTGAATGTAAAGCACAACAAGGCTCCTTCTGGTTCTCCATGGAGTATTTGTATCATGTTTTGTCGAAGAGCTTCAGTTAGTTAAAAATATACAAAATCAGGTTATTGTAATAGCAAAAAGCAAACAACCTCCCACTTGCCAAAAACACCCCAATTGGGTCTTCTGAGTTACCTGAAGAGTTTGTTACAGAAGCAGTTTCTAATACTTGTAAGTTTAATGAGATGTGGCTGTAGAAATCAACTGAATTCCTGGATTCAGGTTGTTTGCTCATTTCTTAAGCTTATTATGCTCAGCTGTTTCTTGTATTTATGTTCCTCTTCCAAATAAGAGAAGTGGGAATTTCAATTTGATTCTCCTGGGAGCTGTGGCTGCACATATGAATGTCTTCCTTAGCATAGATTATAACCTTAAGGACCTCAAGTTGTTTTCAAATTACTTTTTTTCATTTCATCAAGGATTTCAGTTTAATGAGGCCTTACTGGATATTGTGGAAATTAGAGAATTATGCATGAGTGGAGCAAGGATTCAGTGATCTTTAGGGGCTTTTGCTAACACCATTAAGTGTATAGAGTCATAAATACTAATTATTCTAACATGTTCATTATTTAGATGCTGAGCCTAAAAATCTGTATTAATCCAAAAAGTCAGAATACTTAGAGTTTTGTGACTTTTTGAAAGGAAAAAATTGAAGGTATACAGGGATTAGGTTTTGCTTTCTCTTCATTTTGAATTAATTTTCTCTACAAGACTGAAACAGGGGCATACAAGGGGCAGAGAATGGGGTATACAAGCAATAATTCCTTCTTTCTTCCTCTACCCTGTTGTATTTGGGGTGAATTTTCTCAGATGTCAAGTTTTTGGAGTATGCTGTCAAATTTTGCAGAGATGGCTTATATATCCCAGCACCCTGCCAGGTGAGATAGGTGGGGACTGATGAGTTTTCTTTCTTCACTGAAAGTTTTGGTGGCATTGCTGTTTTCCTGTAAAAGATTCTGATTCAGTTAAATTAGCTTTTTTTTTCTTTCTTTCTTTTTTTTTTTTTTTCAAAAAGTTTCCAGTTTTGCTCCCTTCCCTCGCCTCATTCCTGTGTTTGCCTGGTTTGTTTTCTGAGTACCAGTGTATTAGGCAAGTGTATTTTCAAAGCAGCTTTTCACAATTGACTTACGCTTTCCTTTTTCATTTGAACACTCCTTAGCATGGCTGAAACTTCAGGGTTATGTCAAGGCTGGTTCACTGTTGGTGAACAAACCTCGGGGCAGCCCTGCCAAACCCGATTTGCCTTGCTGCAGCCTCACTATGTTTCCAAGGTATTATTGTTTTGACAGTGTCTCGGAGGATATGTTTTTGTTGTAAGGATTATGACCAGGTAGTCCCAATTTACCTCCAGATGGTCATATGTCTGCCCTCCATATTAAATTTTACTGACATACACATTTGCATGTGTGCCTTCAAGTAAGGGATAAATGTCTGTGTGATGGAAGGACAGTCTAACTTGTCAAAGGAACTATTTGTAGGGCAATATGCAATTCAGAGTAAGGACATTAAAATACTTCTAAAAATATTTGAGATATATTCAGCTCTTTAAAACTATCAAATGTGTCTAGCATTTGCCTTTAGAAAGCAGATAGTATATTCATGCTGATTGAACATAAATATTTGGATATCATTTTTCCAGGCATCCTTGTAAAGGGTTTAGTGTGACAAGGAAAAATTCTTGTGCATGTGGTGTTTTCTCTTGTTTTGTGTCCGTGTGTGTTTTAAACAGTATTTTACTGTTTTGTAACAATACCATGACTTTTTTCCTTTCCCTCAAGTGTGTCATTGGTGTCTTATAAAATGAAGCATTGTATACACACTAGAAAAATGCAAATTTATGCAGTCACACTGCTTTAAAAGCCAAAAGTAACAGTAGCTTTTCTGGAGCAGAGAGAATTCCCCATTCCTTCAGGATTGCTCAGGGGTGCTATATTCCCATGCTTATGGCAAACATCAGACTTGCTGGCTGACTGCTAACAAACAAATTTTTTACATAGCAGTAAAAGATTTCCTTTCTGTTTGCCATTACCAGCAGTCTTGGGGTTGTTCCTCTTAGTCTGTCCCCCATTCCATTACGTGAACAGTGCCTTTTTTATCTTTCTTTTTTATAAAGAAGAGATAAATGTTGCATCTTCATAAAAGATGAGGTTTAACATGGTTTGGTATATATTTCTTCTCCTGATTGGAGCAGACATCTGCTCTGTGTGTATGTTGTTGTCCTGGAAAAGAGGTGAGCTTTGAGTAGAGCTCTGGCGGCAGTGCTGCCTCTGCTCGGGCTCCAAAGCGCAGCCTCTGCCTGCGGGCAGAGTGACCAGCAGTGCCCTCCCGAGCGCCCTCCTGTCAGCCGGGGAGCGCCTGCTCTGAGCACAGCACTGATCTCTTGGCATTTTACATACTTCCATACCTAAAGTAGGAACTGACCTACATTTGGCTTTGATTTAAATCTATTCCTTTCCCCAACAACTCTTTTTCTTTTATCGCTACTTACTATAAATTCATCTGGCAAATCACAGCAGATGTAATCCCAACTCTTTATCTTTCTTTGGATTGCATCTGTGTTCTACTGAGTCTGGTAATTTGCACTGAAATCTAAGCTTTATTTTCACATATTACATTTTTTTACTTTCTTTGTTCTTGCAGAATTGTTGACAAGGGAAAAAACAAGCCAAAAGAATGACCTAAAATTCATAGAATGTATTAGAAAATGCTAAAGATTTTAGCAAGAGTGAGTATAATGTAAGTTTATAGCATTAATGTCTTGCATATGTCCTCTAACATGATATCCTTGTTTTTGTCTAGAATGTGCTAAGATTAAAAATAACTTTAGAGAAAATGTAAGATGCTGCAGAAAAATTCATACTACACTTTTAAAATTATCATCCAAACCTTTCTTCCTCTTTCCTCAATCACATTTTTAATAGACAAACTCACCTTTGACCACACTGGCTGTCAGTAATGAGATACCATCCTTGGAAATGGAAGATGCACATCAAAAGGTGGATTTGATCTGTGTGTGTGTGTGTGTGTGTGTGTGTATGTGTGTTCTGAAAAAATGAAGGAGGATGTAGAGCTTCCTGTGACCCAGCAAAATGCTCTAATCAATACGTGGTTTGGAAAAAAGGCATCTCTATTTCTAGATGTCTCAGAAACCATCTAAATCACCAAAATATTTTTCAAGGCAAAGGTATTAGATGAGTTTCCCAACTTCATTTTTTTCTGGGTTTGGTTTATTGTTTGGTTTTTTGTTTTGTTTTGGTGTTTGTTTCTTTTCCCAATAGAAAGTTATTCAAAACCCCCTCCAGGAAACAGCTCTTCCAATCTCCTGAACTGAAGGCATGTCATTCACAGACATGTGCAATATGTACATATGCAAAACCGTAGTTTCAGAAAACAAGTTTCTGGTGAACAGTTTATAGCCACAACATTCCAAGCATTTTATTTGTGATCTTGAATAGGGAAAGCTTTGCCATTGTTTTTGTTACTAAATTTTTGTATTTGTTACTAAATTTTATGAGCAAGATTTACAAACTTATCGTGGTAGAAATGTGGTTCTGTCATAAAAAGAAAACACCGTCTCTCTGTTTATACTTTCTTGATTCAAATGAGAAATCAATTTGTGCCTGAGAATCTTATATTTAAACTTCAGTTTTATGCTAATAAATAAAATTTTGATATGTATTTAAATATACAGTAATGAAAGTAATTCAATATCTTGTCACCACTGAGCAAGTTGCTCTTAGGAATTTCATTGGCATTTGATTTTCTACTGACAATCTATCCAAAAATTAATAGCAGGAGCTTTGCTCCACTCAATCCATGCTAATTGAAAAAATAGGTTGTGTGAGAATGATGTTGATAATAAGGAAAGAAATAGATAAATGATACCATGAGAGAACCCCCACAAAGCAGGACTCTGAGCCAAGTTATTGTAGGATAAGATAAAAAGTAAAGTTCTTTAATATCAGGCCTATGGCCCGCAGGGATACATGATGACATGCACGTGCTCCCCAGGTCTTAGTTTCTATGGCTTTTATAATATGATCCTTCCAATCATTACTTTATACATTTCTCAGTCCAGCCCTGGTCCTGCCCCTGGTCCCACCCCCAGGAATTTGGGTCTGGGGGGTTGGCGAGACCCTCTGTCTTCATCAGCTCCTCTTCCTCGGGTTCCTGGAGTTCTTCCAGTTCTGACTTCTGGGTCACTTTGACTTGTGTTTATTTTTTGTTCTGCAGGCCTTTCTGATAGCCATCAGCATTCTACCTTGAAAAGAGTCTAAACAAGATTAAATAACTAAAGGAATTTGAGCTCCCCATTCTGGGACAGGGGTAGTGATAGAAAGACGTTAAACTAGAAATATTAACCCACTAAAAATCTACAGCTACTGTGTTCCTAAAATCTACAAAATGTGAAAATCAAAAATCAAAAACCCCTTCGGCATCATAAAAGATGAACAGATTAGCCTAGGTTGGGTTTCTGATCTTAAGAATGGGGAATTAACTCTCCTGGTTTTCCAGATTATGTGTGTGGGGCAAGGAATGATGTGTTTTCTGTTATGCCTGGCTCCTTTAGCCCCAGGATGTTCCCAAGCCTTCCTGTGATCCGCCCTGCACTGATCCTGTCCAACCCCACAGCACAAACTGTGTGCAAGGCTTAAATAACACATCCTGAGAGGGGAAGAGACTACTGAAATGTTGCAAACTGCAGACACAGCGAAGAGACTTTGATTTATAGGCTCATTGTTCTTCCAGAAGAGACATGAATGCTTCATTTTGAGTTCTGCTTGAGATTATGCAAACTGGGAGAGAGATAGGTGGTTAAAGGGATGAGGCATTGAAGTTTTAATCTCCAGGTTTCCATTTCAGATTCTGAACGAGTCAGAACAACTGTGAAACCTTGTTCCCAGACTGTTGTTTGGCCCGAAGTCCAGTTTCCTCTGTGGTTTTTATCCATGTTACTGGCTTGTCTCTATTAATACACAGATTAATACTTTCAGCAATGACAAAAGTCAGTGTAAATATGGAATCTACTTTTTCAAAAATAAAAATACCATCCTAAGTTGACAGCAGTGCAAAGTCTGTGCTTCTGCTGTCTTCTGAGCACAAGAGTTTGTTATCTAGAGTTGTTAGGCTTGAATCTTGTTGGTATCTTGCAATAAATAATTGGTGAAATCTTGAGCATGTCAAATTGGATAAATTTATGTTAAAGTCTCTTAGTTTCTATTTTCTTTATCACTTTAAAATCATTGTCTTGACCCATTGCAGTTCTCAAAGGGATACATGATCATATTCTCCCTCTCACAGCTGAAGAATATTTGAATTGACTTATAGCAAAACCTACATAAAAAACCCTTTCATGGTAAGAATAGGCCAACTCTGAATGCTCTGGATTCCTCTAAAGTGACCATGTTTGGTTTTGTGTGTAGAAAAGATTAAAAGAAAGGTGTTTCAGAGAGTGAGATGCTTTCTTACTAAAGATGTCCCTTTAGAAGTTTCTGTCATGGTAATGTGAGGTGTGGAGACGCAGCAAGTCCAGGCTGTACCAGATGGAACACTTTGCTAATTGGTTAATTCTGCTTTAGTGCCTGGCCACCACTTGGCACCGTGGCACAGAGAATTTTACATAGATTCAGCAGGGAAGCTTCTCCTTTTTATTATCCTGAAATACAGAATTGTCTTTGATGAAATAAACTGGATTTTTTAGATTTTCTTAAATTTTAGTATGCTCTAAGATTTCCCCTCTTTAACCCTGCATATGTATCATGTTATTGAAGCTGAAATTAAAACTGGGTCCTTGTTTTTTTTCAGTAGGCCCTAGGGTTCTTCTAATAGTTTTCAGATCATGACTAGTGATTCTGCAGGTGAAAAACTACATTTCAGTAAATGTGCTAATAATAGATTTTTGCTTATGGCCTGTCATAACTACTGACTAATGGATCTGTGGACAGGATGAGTGCCCTCAATTCTCCTAATTCAATAAAGCAAGCACCCTTCTGAATAGTGGGATGAATTTCTTCTTGGAATTATTCCATACACTTAAATGCACTGACGACTGAGCTGAATTTGCACCCTGAGGTCCTATTTGAAGAACAATATTCATAATTTCTTCAGTTACATTCACAAAGTACAGAGACATCTTTTTATTTTTATCATTGTGTTTAAAGGCCCTGAGAAGTTCATAGTAACCTAAAAATTCCAAGCTCTACAGATCCTGCAATGGGAAATATATAGTGGAAAAGAGGGGAGTATCCTCTTTCTGCAGATGCTAAATTGCAGCACACAGTTTTTTGGTAGTTATTTAACTAGTTGTTTCCTTCACTTGGCCATTCCTTCTGAGATTTGGGAACATATGTTTTAATTATCTAAAATGAAGTCACACACTTCACAAAGGCTTTATTATTTGTATTTATTAGTAGTAATTATTTGTCTTTTATGTTATACTTCAGTGAGTATTGCTAGAAGATAAAAATTCCTTCTATTCCAGTGCCATTTACAAAATGGCATTCAACAACCACAGAATCATAAAACAGTTTGCATTGGGAGGGACCTCCAAAGCTCATCTAGTCCAGCCCTCTGTAATGAGCAGGTGTATCTTCAGCTAAATCATGTGGTTCAAAGTCCTGTCCAACCTGATCTTGAATGTTTCCAGGGTTTGGAGCATTTCCACCTCTCTGGGCAACCTGTGACAGCATTTCTGTGCCCTCATTGAAAAAAATGTCTTTATATCTAGTGTAAATCTACCATCTTTTAGTTTAAAACCATTATTCCTTGACCCGTTGCAGCAGGATGTACTAAAAAATTATGTCCTCCTTTTTCTTGTAAGCCTCCTTAAAGTATAGGAAAGTTGCTCTAAGGTCTCCCTGAAGCTTTCTTTTCTCCAGGCTGAGCAACTCCCACCCTCTCAGTCTGTCCTTACAGGAGAGGTATTCCATTCCTCTCACCATTTTTGTGGCCTCCTCTGGACTTGCTCCAACAGGCCCGTATCTTTCTTCCTGTGTTGAGGATTCCAGGGCTGGACGCAGCACTCCAGGAGGGGTCTCACCAGGGTAGAGCAGAGGGTCAGAATCACCTTCCTTGACCTGCTGCCCACGTTGACTTTATGCAGCCCAGGATGCCATTGGCTTTCTGGGCTGTGAAGGCACATTGCTGGTCCCATCTATATTTTCATCCACCAACATCCCACAATATGTTTGTCTTCTTTACTTTAGCAGTAACCAAAGGGATATTACAGATCTCTCTCGCCAAGAAGTTTTACTATGAGGAAAGCTAAAGGAGACTTAAATAAACCCTTAGTATGCTGAAGTATGTAGTGCGCTGGAGATAATTTTAAAAGGGATATCATCAAATATCAAATATTCATAGCCTTTTTCTAGACAAGCACTTCTTACACTTCTCATTAGGTGTGTTTTTTCTCCTCTCGGCCATGCCAGTTGCCACACTAGTAGATGATTCCACTTACAGTGCATTTATGTTTACTAAAGGCACTCCCATTCCTGGTCTCTTGCAAATATTTTTCTGTTTTAGTGGTGGTGGGAGGAAGCAAAGAACCTCTAGCGCTGTGGTGAAGTCACTTTAAAGATTTAACTAGCAAATTCAAAACAGAAATGAGATGCTTAAAGCAACCTTTCAATAAGAATGACTTTCTGCAGGAAGATATATTTGTGTTTGTTTAGGCATATATATGCACACGTTTATACCTTATTTATATTAGGAAGCATAAATTAAAAAAAGTATACATCAAATATTAAGAGCTGACTTAGGCTTGTGCTTTCAGAAATTTCAGTGTTCCATATCACCATGTTAGCTCAGCCAAATCCTCTCTCTACTTACTGTTGGCTGATAACTGGCTGAGAGCTTTATTTGTTCTCTGGCATTTGGGAATCCACTTTGAGAATCTTCTTGCCAAAGTGGGCACCATAATGCTCATTGGAAAAAGGTCATGGAGCATGTATTAAGATAACAGGCCTAATGCTTTTGCCTAATACAAGCTGGGTTCTAATCAGCTGTATAGCAGGTAAGGAAAGTCCATTTTCCCAACTCAGTCTGCCAGTTTATCTGTTTATCTAGTGGAAAGTTGTGCTTATGTTATCTAGAAACATTTGATTTTTAATTAGTTTTGTTTTGCCAGGTGGTGAAATAAAATGGTATCTTGTCTTCTCTCCATGGCACTAGTACTTTTTGTATCAATTTAATTGAATTTGGAGGAGTTCTGTATAGAAAAGAGACAGCTGCAACAGAATATGATAAAAGCCTACAGAGTCTTGACTGACATAGAGAGAGATCAACTGCTCACTGTTTCTTCTAACATAAGGCATGATCATTCACCAGGTGAAACTAGTAGGTGGTAAGTTTGAAGCACATGAGAGAGCCTGGCTATTCTTGCTACAGATTGTCATGGAGGTAAAATTTTACATCATTAAAGGATATCCAGAAAAGTTAATGAGAAAGAAAAGTACTGAAAATAGTTAAATGCATAGAAACTATATCCAGGTCATAGTCTGAAAACTCTTGGCTTTCTGAGCTCTGAGTGTTAGGCTGAGGCAAGGAACAAGTGTGCTCTGCTCTTACTCTCTTCTGTAGGGATCCCTTCATGACTCCTGGTGTGGAGAAGAGCAGACAGTTGAGATAGTAAGGGTATAGGTAGCACAAAAAGTGTAATTTCTACCTGGAAGAATGATCAGCTTGTTCATGGCCAAACTGGTGATGAAAAGAACAGATTTATTGACCATAAGATTTGGAAAATATTTATTAACTTTAGCCAGTCAAGAATTTAAATATTTCTCAGAAAACAGTGAAATCAAAAAACCCAAGAAAGTTGCTTGTCTGTAACCTGTGATTTTTTTTTTCCAATTCTGCAGTTCTTTGGCATAATACACCCACATTTTCATTCATTCATTCATTCAGGATACAGAGCATGCTTTTGCCAATCAGCTATTTAATTCTTTGCTCTCTATGTCTTCTATATCCATTTTAGTAGGAAAAAGCAATGGTAGATCGAATTAGCTGAAAAATGCCACAAAGCAAATGGTGTTTTAAAGTGTTTAGGCCAAAGTGTTGCCAAACTGGAGGAGGATTTTAGTTTACTGGTGTTGGTGAGAGGGTGAACATCTGATTACTTCAGAAGAGAGCTTTGGAATGGATTGTGTGGGCGTATGGGTTAGGATGCATATTTAGCTGATCATTTGGACTTACAAGCATATATTTCAATAGCTGAGATATATAACAGTGCTCAGGAAAAGTGCAGTAGAGAACACAGTTCTGTCTATTTTTAGTTTATATCTTGGTTTCAAGTATTATTTCGAAGTGAAGGAAGGCACAAATACAAGCAGACAATTTACATTCATGTTTCTTCCAGTTGTAGCACTTTGCAGCCTCTTGGAATGATGTCCTGGCTGAGCTTGCCACCCAGACAGCTGCTGCTTCTTTTGCTATTACCTAATTTGCAGAAATGTGCTATCCCATTCTCTTTTTTTTTTTTTTTTTTTTTTAAATTTGTCCTTCCCTTTGTAACTTAAAGAATCTTGAAAGACATCTGGAGGGCTTTTCCATGCTCAGGAAAGAATGAGGAAGGACTTTGATGCAAGAAACTAAATTGCTGGTGCAGAAGGTAATTGAACACTGCAAGGTGCTGTGCAGAGCCTGAAGAAGTAGTACAAAACAAACATGCCCTGAATAGGACCCTGTCAAAGTCCTTGTCTACTGTAAAGCTGTG
The DNA here is from genome assembly GCA_035583235.1 of Hafferia zeledoni. Classification (NCBI taxonomy): domain Eukaryota; kingdom Metazoa; phylum Chordata; class Aves; order Passeriformes; family Thamnophilidae; genus Hafferia; species Hafferia zeledoni. Next base: position 8,186,223 of record JAWWEV010000169.1, on the reverse strand, counting down.
ATAGAACTCAAATACCAGGGGGAAAAAATCTTTGAGGAGTAGCTGTTTATCACACATGCTTCTCCTTGCTCCTATTTAGAGGTGCTTGCAGCCACTCTGTTCAAGCAATGCAAGACACATAGAGAAGCAGATTGCTTACAGGCTGGGAGTATCACACTTTTTTTAGCACAGAGAGCACTGTATTAGCTCCCTTTTAATGCTGTGCATGTCAGTACCTTGCCCAGCTAATACTGCCAACACGTTTTCCCTGGAAAGCTTTAAACAATATGAAAAAGCACTTTGGGAAAGCTTGTAAAATTCAGTCAATTTGTCATGATGTTTTATAGTTTTATCACCTTGGTCAGTGGAGACTGCCTGCTGCATGTCAACCCAAAAAAGAACAAGCTGGAACCATCGCTGCTTTTACAGGTTTTAAATAGTGTCTGACATTGCATCGCCATGTTAAAGGGCAGCCTAATATTGAATGTGGTAGAGGGCTCATCAAAGAGTCCATGGCTGATAGGCCACCTGAGCAGCAAAGTAAGTATCTTGAGGTGATTGCTCTTATTTTCCCTTGTTTTTGTTAGCTGAGATTGTTATTGCTTAGGTGAATCTCTCTAACTTCCTTTAAAGGTGAGCAAAACAAGTAAAGTAAAACAAAAACTGCTATAGATTCCTTTAAATGCATGCAAAACCAAATAAGGTGAGATAATGTAGCATTAAGGAAATTATTTTGATAACATGAAAATTGTATAAAATTGGTACTTTTGATTTTAATACTAGTTGTTTGGCAGACAGGCTATTGTAGATAAGAAGGATGTGGAATATGAGATTGCTCATTCTAAGAGCTTCTAGGGTTTTTATAAAGATGAGTGTGGTATGTGTGTAGTTATACAAGAGCAGTATCACTTTGCTAGCCTAACAAAGCTACAGACGTGAACCAAGTGCCGGGGTAATTCTCATCTAGAAGAGACAGTCTTGAGGGGACACTGTCTGGATGTTTTTTAATATTCTGAAATGACATTTTCAAGGAGTATAAGGTTTTATCTGAGTCTAAAATGGGCTGGCCTTCCTCACGTTCCCAATTCCCATAAGACTGGAGTAGGAAGTGACTCTTACTGAAAGTCAAGAAGATAGAAAGGAAGGTGTTATTTTGTGACTTGATTTGGATGAAACAGCAAGATGAGGCAATGCCCAGAGGCAACCCTGAGTGTATAATACTCTTTTTTGGAAACCATCATGCTTCCTTTCTCTTAGCTGTTCAGAAAACACCCCAAACATTTTTTCCATTATTGTCCTCTAATAATGCTAATTTTAAAGTAATGTATTGCATCAGATGATCACAATATGTTGACTCAAATTTTGCCACCGTTCTGGAGCAGCTGCTCTCCTACAGTAGTCTTCCTGTGTCCTGACATTCTCTTACTGTAGTCGTTCCAGCACACCTGAGCTTTCATTACTTTCCTTGTTTTCGGACAGGCAACTGTTCCAAGACATTCTACAAGAGCGGAATGTGCAGCCCTTCCTTGCCCTTGGCACAGTGCCGTGTCAGGCTTGGTTTTTAGGCCCTGCTTGGGCTGTTGCCTTTGCTCTGCAGCTGGTGTATTGCACTTGCTGTTGCAGCACTTGGTACCCTCCCCTGCTTTTCAGTGGGAAAGGTGCACCTCTGTATTTTCACCAGTCTCTAATCCTTTCCGGCTTCACACAGAAAGTGAAATTCTGTTTCAAGGCCTCAAATGTCTGCACATATGGTAGAACAGTACAAAGAGGGGTTCATGCCCACAGGGCAGTCTGGTCCTGCTCCCCAGTGGGCTGCACAAGCTTTAAGAAATATGGTTGTCAATCAGTAATTGATTTACTGATTAATGTTTTTACAAATGACAATGTATTTCCTTTTATTCTTTTTGTCAGACTTCAGTTGCTAATATGATCTGAAAGTCAAAAGTGGGATTCAGCACAGAAAAGAGAAATCCTGAGGGTGGGGAAGGATGAAGCAACTACAGAAATTTAATACTTATTTTAATGGTGGCAGGGCTGCTTCCCTTCAAATGTTTCTTGTACTTTGTTGAATGTATTGTCTGTGTAGCAATTGTCATGGAGAGAAGAAAACAGAATGGAGTGACAATGGTTACAGGGGCTTTAATAATTTTTTCCATCTGATTATTGATGATGTTTACAAAACAAAAATTAACAGCTCTAAAAGAAATAATTGATAGGCACTGTCAGTGTAATGAAATTATGGTTGGAAGCTCTTTTTGGAATAAGCATGTCTTGAACTGAATCAGGAATTGGAGATGAATGTGTCAATAGGAGAAAAAAAAATGTAATTGAATGTGATTTACTAAGTTAAATATTTCCTAACATTATAATTCACATGCAGAATGAAAATGCAAGGGTACCAAATCTGAACACTTGCCACATTCCAGCATATTTAAAGTATAATAATTACTGTAGTTATTTAGCATAATGACTGAAATAGTTGCCCAAAGTACTTTATTTATAGCAACATTTGTAATTAGGTGCTTGAACATTTGTTATTTCAGAGAGGAATGTCCTGTAGAGCTAACCCATGTGAGATGAGCTCTCCAATTAGTGAATTTACATATTGTCCTTTTTATATGAAAAGTAAAATAATTTTCTTGGCAATTTTGGTTACCATTAAATTTTTTTTAGGAAACAATATATCTATCTTTTGACATATTTACTTGTTCAACTCAGCTATAGTATCCTCAGTGAATGAATATCACAATTATTTTCCAGTTAGAACTCCCCAAACATTATTATTTCATGGGGAATACTTGACATACTTAGGGTCATGAAGATGCTTTTTATTCTTGTAGTTTTCCCCTTCCTCCCTCCCCCAAAAAGAAGAAAACCCCAACAATACCCCGCATAGAAAACCCTATGAAATATTCCTCAAAATGAATGAAGTTCCTTTCTTTGCAAATGAAATATTACCAAGCCCCTTAGTAAGTTTTCTCTTTCTTTAAGCAATGTTAAAATTAATGTCAATCAGAAATTAAAATTAAAGATGTTTGTGCCTGCTGCACCAGGCACAGTATGATGAAGGTTATTCAAATGCAGCAGTCTAGAGGCTGGTAAAGATGTTCACAGAACATAAAAGCTGTGCCTAAACCCTTGATTGAAGGTTGAGGAAAGCTCCTTTGCCACCATTTTGAGTGCTAAATACAAGAAGTGAATTAAATATTTAGATGACATGAAGATTCTATGACCTCTACTGAAGCAGCTGGTCACTCCGTGGCGGGGCTGAAGTTTTTGTGGGCAGAGTTCCTCTCAGTCCAAATTTCTGCCCCTGTTCATGCAAAAGACATTGTTTGAGAGGACAGGAAACTTGTGATGAAACGCTGGTTCCTCTGCCTGGTTTGTCCCAGGCTGCTGAACTGAGGTTCCACACGTCCCAAGGCCTGTTGGGATCACTGATCCATTCCGGTAAAAGGATCATTCCTGGCCTCCATTCCACTTTTCTGTAAGACCCAGTTGGGGTTCTCTGTAGATGCAGTTTGTACCTGTACTCCCTGGAAGCACCACAGCTTTCATGATTGGCATTTGTGGGTACTCAAGCTCCTCTTGCCCAGCCTGAGCAATCTGGGTGCTGACCATGGTGCTCTGGGTTCCTCCTGGGGAAGGGACAAGTTTGACACTGGGGGCTGTGTCCCTGGGGGAAGTTTGCTCCATTTAGTAGGAGGGCTTGGTTCACCCTTGGTCCAACAAAGTATTTGATTTGAAAATGGTATACTGTGGGTGGGAAATGCCTTGCTGATTTAAAAGTAGTTCTGTTCAGGCGAGGCAGACTGCCAAGGAAGAGTACCACTCCTTCAGGCTTTCCTTGCAATCTCCAATACACCTCAAGAGAAACAGAGCAGTTTTGAAACCAAGTTCAGCCAAAAATGAAGGGACACAGAATGTGGCATGTGACAGAAAAGGAGTAACTGATTCTGAGTTGTGATCTGTTGGACTGACTACTGTGTTAAGCTAGTGAAAGACTGGGAGTGTTCTACTTTTAATAGATTAGGTTTAGTAGATTAGTATATTTTTAGTAATAACGATAACGACGCTTCAGTGTCCTTTATGTCAGTTTGTATGCCTTTATTTAAGGGTGGTATTGATCCAAGCCATATTGGAAAAGAAAATAGTATCTGGGTAAGCTTGAGTATTAGTGATTTACTACTATGAAACCAAATCATTCAAGCCCATTAGCACTGATGCTACATTACAAAAAGGTGTGTTTGACCTTCTGTTTTCTTAAATGTCATGTACTGTTAGGTACTGATGTATTTTTCAGTTTCCAAAGATACCTTATTTCTTTGTAAGACATTCTTGTTGCTCTTACTTTTTCTGAAGAAGCAGAAAATACGGTTTCCTACAGAAGTTCCTACTTTATGGGAAGCAGGGAAATGCATGTCTTCTGCTCAAGCAGCTGAAGTGTTTCTATAGCCCCTTAAAAACATGGATGAAAGAATTCCTTTTGATCAGAAAATACCAATTTGTTGAATTGGTACCATCAAGAAGAGTTACCCAGGCCCATAATAGAATTTCTGTAGAAGGAGACTGATTCTGATTTCAGACAAATAGCCTGCTAGTTGTGTCTAACCATCAGGGGCACCTAGGATTACTTTGTTTGCTGTTTTACTTAACAGGGGATTTGGAGTCAGGCAATTTAAGGCTGAGTATTGAACTGTCCCTTGGCCAGGGCACTGGCTGGGATAGGAGACCCTGGTGCTCTCAGTTGGTCAGAATAAAGCTAGTATGTAGGTGGGGTTTGAATCCTGTGGTCAGCAGGCTGATCTCTGCATGCCTCTCCATCTTGTAGAGCATGAAAGCTTTTCCCCTGAAGAAGAAAATTCCAGAAGTGCTTGGAACATAGGCTATAGGTTTCTTATCCAAACTTATTGATGTATGAAAGGCTAAAGGCCTATGGCTATTTCTTCATGATAATCTGACATCTCTCATGTTTGGACCTTTTGATGAGACACCAAGGGCAGAGTCGTGGTAAGGGGAATATGGGAACAATTTAGAGTCCTATTTTTTTTTTTTTTTTTTTTTTTTTAATCTGAACAGTCTATTTTAAAGACTGTATTTTGTAGAAGCAACACTATGTAATGAAATGTTCTAGTAGGCATTTCACATGTGAAGTGCGAATTCTGTGAAATATTGGGTTTTTTTCTGTGACCTTTTTAATGTACCTGAAAGTTAATCTAGAACATACACTCATATTTCTAAAGAAATGCATTTCATTAAACATTATTTCACATTTCTAAGAGATGCAATTTTTTTAGAGTACAGCTTAACTCAGCGTGATCACTTTTGAAACATTATAACACAGCACAAATGTGGTTCCAGCAATCTGACTAATTCAGCACAGCCTGATGTGTAATTAATGTAATACTTCACAATATGAATACCTTTTAGAAGGAATAAAAATGCAAGTGCCATTTTGCAAGATAATTGACAAGTAAAATGACCTGAAAGAGATGTCATTTAGCTGTTACTCAGGAGCAAACACTGGCTGTTCAAGGGTTGGTTATGCACATCTCACATAGTTCCAGACCCTGCAGTGGATGCTGTTGGTAAGAGTAGTGAAGGAATTGATTGTAAAACTGAAAAAAAGGATGATAAATTTCCTTTGTTTGAACATGGCAATTGGTCATTGTTTGAAGATAACAAAAATTTGCTGGAATTGGTTATTTGTAAGTAAGTAGCTCTGGTGTGCTGAGATTTATTTGGAATGTCAGGTAATTAGAAATCCATTTATGCTTTCACCCACTCCTTGAGATTCGGCACATGATTTTGAGAACTATTTTGTAAAAAGTAAAAAAAAAACAACCCACCTACTTGAGTTTTATACAGGGAGAAAAAGGAGTCCATGTTCTGAATATAGTGTCTTGTTAGCTATATATTGTTAATTGTGTTCAGTCTTCTGCTAAAAGGGAGTATGTCAATTCTCAACAATATGAAATTTGGCAGTTCACTTAAAAAATTCCAAGATCAAAAAAAAAATCTCCTGAAATTCAACTTCCCCAAAAGGGATGAAGATCAGAGCAGCCCAGGAGAACTGAGTGGTGAGGACTGTTTGGGGAGGGACATTATGTACAGTTCCTGGGCATGACAAAAACTCTGCTCAGATTGGATATGCTTTACTTCTACTTTACAGTGAAACACAGATGAGACTTGGAAAGGCCTCTGGAAGATAAAATGCTCATGGTCTTTCTCAAGCCCTGCAGGCCTTGTCTGGAAGAAGCTGCTCAGCTCCTTTCTGCAGTGCTGACCTAATGGACTCTGCATCTGGGACTGATGTAGGAAGAACAGAATCAGGGCTGTGCACTAGACTAATACAGCAATAACACTGTATGCTTCACTTCAGGCTTGAGAAGTGTTTCTGTCCTTAACCTTGACATGCAAATATTATTCCCAGTCATGGCCAAGTACCATAAAGCAGCTCCTTTCAGGGCAGACTTCTCTTCGCATGCATTACTTCTCCAAATACTGATAGATACAAGTGTCATACGAAGAACTGAATAGCTGGTATGTCACAGTACAGATCAAACTGTGTTTAGAAGCAGAATACCAACCAAGGTAACTTCTGTACATCTAGCAGCCTAAAAATGCACTTAAACAAGACTTACCTTGTGATAGTGCCAGGAGGCTGCTTTTAAGTGTTCAAGGGAATTCTAACAAAAGGTTGTCTTCTCTATTTTAAACGCAGACATTCCAAGTGTGTGAGAAAATGGGTAATGCCTAGAACTGCACAAATGGTAGCAAATTTAAACATGGAGTGTGCATAGCAGGTAGTTGTGCTAATATAGCCAAACAAAGCCTGTGATGGGAGGACTATTCTCACCATGGCTGATTCAAAGACTATGGCCAGCTAATTAGTATTTAGCAATTTGTTATTCAAACGTATCAAAAATGCTGGGCTCTAGAGCCAACACAGGATAAGCAGGGATTCTGCTCCCTTTCCTAAGAATGCCTATCTTATTTCTGTTTGGCAATCAAGCAGCTACAGTCTCTAGCAAACAAATTTCTCCTCTGCGGCAGGCCTGAGGTCAACAAAGCCCAGAGTTCAGCTGAAATTAGGAGGGCTTAAAGATACAAAGAAATGAAATGTTCCCCTGACTGTTTTGCTATGGTGCAGTTTAATCCTTTGCATTTTCTATATGCCACATTCCTGTTTCATGTGCTACACATCAGCGTCTTCTTGTGTTTGTTTCTCTGAGTGCACCTGTGCCCCTGCAGGGTCTTGCTGTGCTGTCCTCACTCCTACTGCCCTGCTGCATGGAAGAATGGGGCCCCAGATATGGTGGGCTCTTGTTACAGGTGCCAAAGTGGCTTATTTTACTCTGCAGCTGGCAGAAAACACAAGTGTTTTGGGAAGCCAGGAGGGCATGGCTACGTAATAGCACTTGGCTGGACAACAACTACATAAATAGTAACATAAAAGAAGGATTCATAGGATGATCCTCTTCAAGGCTGTGTGGTCCCATATCTCACCAAGGGTTCTCCTTGACATCCAGCCCCAGGTGCTTTCCAGCTGAAAAAGTCCATATGGTTATTGTCTGCTTTTTGTTCTGTGAATTAATTAACAAGCACAGCTACTTACACGCTTATTCTGGCATCTTCGATACATGAATGTGCAGGCTGAGATTTTGTGTGCATATGTACTCAGAGGAAAAATAGCTCTAAAGTGAGAGAGATGTTATTTTGATGAAACATCTGTCTTATTATATTAGCATTTATACTGAAGAGCAAACCTTAGAAAATCATTTAACTACCTATAACGCTGTATTCTCATAGTTAGCAAAGGATACATCTGATTTTTGCTTTATACTGTTTGTTCCTCCTGTGTCTTGTGCAGAATTTAAATGCACCTCATTACTGTTCTCAGTTATTTTCTGGAATGTCTTAATTTAATTCCCATTCGTTCTCCCCTGTGGCCTCCAAAGGAAAGAAAATAGGTGGGGCAGACAAATTGGAAAGTAGGAAAATACTCTGTGTCAGCTTTTCTGATTGTGTCAGGTGCACTGCAGAAAAAATAATCTACTTCATTATCTCCTCCTTCAAGTGGAATACTAATCAATATCAAGGACTCAAAGAACAGTGTTTGACAAATACAGGATGCTACTGTCAGTTCGCTTTTTCAAGTGATGATTTTTTTTTTAACAGCAACTTGCAGTTTTGTTCTAAATATTTTTAAAATGTTTAAGTCTTGAAGAGAGCTGTATTATGACTTATGCCCTTGAAAAGGAGATGTCACTGAACTGTCCTTTTACTGTCTTGTACTCCATCTCCAAAAGAAAAGAAAAAAAGGGGTTATATCTTTTCAGGATCAGTATTTCTCACATAATTTGCTCATTTAGAGAGCAGTCATAAGTTCTGTTATTCTAAAGGTTCTACTTCCATATGCTATGTTTTCCTTTCTGGATGAAGTTTTTCCAATGTTCTTATTCATTAATACATGGTATGTAGAGAATGCAGTAGTATTAAAACAATATTGGATGGATCAGGCAACCTTAAAACCAAAAGACAGTGCAAATATCACAGGGAGTATTTGCAGCTTAAGATAGTGTTTTATTCTGTGAAGAGCATTTTTTACTCACTCTGGCCTAAAATCAGTAGAAATCTCCATCTATAAAAATTTTTGATACATTCAGAGCTAAATGTCAGCTCAAGAGATGTGTCTTTCCCATTTGCCTCTTTTCATTAGCAGTGTGATGATAGGAGTAGTCTTGGCTGGATTAGATTTAGGCAGGTGACAATCCACCTTCTTAGACTTGTTCCAATTGTAAATTTGGTGTGTTGCTTACAGTACACAAGGATGAGGATTTGTGACATCCCACTTCCCCCTTTAAGAAGGCATAGTGCTGAGAATCATTGTTTTCAGAGAGCTTAGTGTCCAGCATCTGATTCTGTGGCAGGTGAGGTCAGATAATTGGTGTTGAAATTTCAGTTGTTTGGGGTTTTTTGGGGGGGGTTTGTTGGTTGTTTCATCCCCCTCCTCCCCCTCCCCACCTTCTTTTTGCATAATTGGGAAAGACTGGAACCCGGTTTTAAAAATTCTGATGACACTGTTTCTGTGGTTGGTATCATATGAGCACCTGTAAATTTTCTGTAATTGAATTTTGTAGATTAATATATTTTTGGTGATGGACAATGACTGCCTCTGAATAGCTTCTCTGACCAGCAAACAGAGCAAAAGATATGCAGATGTAGACACTTAGTATCAGATGTCATCCTGATGCTCAGAATTAAAACATTTGTCTTTTTGCACGGAGGTTTACATCCCTCCCCAGCTGGCACCTCTGCAAAGGCCATCAGGAGGCAGTGGTGGTGTTTGGTCTTATCACCTCTTCATGGATCATTGCTCAGCTGTAGAAGTTCTATGTGCTCCAGAACAACTTTAGAAATGGGGGAAAAGATTTGAGAGGTGCCCTTGCTGTGTGTTTGTGTGCCTGTCCCTGCCTGCTTTGCACTGCAAGGAGAGGGCAGGCAGCTGTGGATGCCCCAGCCCAGAGTGCTCTGCTGGGGCCCCTCTGGGGACACACAGCTCTGGCTCCAGAGCCCACGTGCTCTCAGTAGTGCCACAGGGACGGAGCTGGAGCTGCCGCTTCTTGTTTGGGAATGGGAGTTAAGACAGGGCCCTGTGTTTCATGGGTGAAGGTTCCAGCTGACCCAGGGAAATGTGGGGCTGTGTTTTCAGCCTTTAATGTGCCTAATTACTTTTTTTGAGGGAGAGAGGGGGTTAGGAGCAAGTGGAGAGCTTCAAGCTCTCCTTCGGTTTTACCTGTTCAATTACACTTCACACTGCTTTATGCTCTTCACCAAAAAAAGGAGTTTTTAAAAAAGCAGTCAGTGGAGTGTCTGGGTTTACCACACATGTCACTTGAAAGTAATATAAAATCCATATTTAAATCCAGTGCTTACTGCTCTACAGATGATGATAAGGATGTTACTTTATTACATAATGTCCCTGTTTTGTGGGCCAAAGTCCCATTCTGTCTATGATTTAAAAATTGACTAAAATTTGTCTCCTGCATTTTCTCTAGTATACAAGTTGCAGCCGTGGAGGTAAAGCTCTTCAGGTCTCTTCCTGAACTCTTAGAGAGCTCTCTATACAAGATCACACTTGAAGAAACAAATATTTCTTTCTCAGGAAATACTCCTCCCTGTATGTGCCCTAGAAGAAAAGATGTCTCCCTCCTTGTTCTCAAAGTATACTTTGACACAGTAAGAGGTGTTTACTTTCTCTGCTTTAATACCAGCTTCACATGGCTTAATCCTTGCTAATGACTGCAGCTTGGCTCTGTGCCATGAATTCACCTATGTCTGTAGACTTCAGAAGAAAAAAAAAAAAACAACCCAAAACTGTGAAGAATATTGGAAATCTAGCCAGAAAAACCCTCTTTAACTCCTTTGGCAGAGTGCCTGGAAAGGAAGAGAGAACACAGAATCCGAATAAATTACAGGATTCAGAAGTGCATTAAATTAGCCCTAAGAAATTGCTTTCTCCTTGTATTAGTGACTAGTGGTAATTTGAAATACTTCAGCCCTGGTCACTTTGTTATTTTAAAAGAAATGGAAATAGAGATGTAAGATAAGAAAGTGCAAATGGTTGCATTTTAAAGTGGTAACTTCAATTGAAATGCTTTGGTTAAGAGGAGGCAACCTAGGGAAGAGTTGATTCTAAGAGATGTAAGAGAAATCAGGATATTTTGGTCTTGAAGAATTATTTGGAGATATTTCTTGTCAATCCCCTTACTCAGACCTGGGCCAGTGAAGATAAGGTTGTTCAAGACCTTGTGAAATTAAATTTTGAGTATTTTCAAGGCTGTAAGTTTTAAAGGATGAGGTGCACAATTCTCAGCACAGATCAGAGAGAGGCAAGTTTTGAATCACAGGTTGCATTCGCTCCTTGTGTTTGTCTTCCTCACAGGTTTTATGATAGGACTGCATTTTGGCTTTATTTTGGTTTGGTTTTCCCCCAATTATTAAACAGTCTAGGTCTGTCTCTGTGAAGGCAGAGAAGTTCAAATTGCAGATGTTCCTTGTTTAAATCAATATTGTCTGGCCATTCTGCAAATGGTCCTACCATGTTATTTGCCTGCTTTGAGGATTAGGAATCCCCTCAAAGACGTTGTGTAGGTTCAGTGTAATGCAATCACTAATAGTCAGTGTATGTGAACTGACTCAGCCATGCAAATCTCATCAGGTTATTCAGCTGCTTTGCTCATCATCTTCAAAAATAATTACAGCTCAGAGTTTGAAGCTTCCCTAATACAAGCACACAGAGATGTTACAGAGCTCTTCTGGCTGCAAAGATCTTTCCACCAGGTTAAACTACGACTTCATTTTACTGTGATTTTTTCTATTGTTCCCAAGAAGTTGACCATAGTTATGAAAAATAATTCAGAAAGGACAGTAATTTCTGTAGCTTTTCCCATGCCTCAGTGGGGAAAAAAACACTGTATTAACATTAAAAAGTCATTTATGGAGTATGCAGGGCAAAGAGGATCTTGTTTCCTGTAGGTGAAGATAATCCTGTGTTTATGGTGCAAATGTATAATCCCAAAGGTAAGGATTTGCTGCAGAAAGGGAAATATTCACCTCAAAGCAATAATAATAAATGGAAGAATAAATGAAATGAAATTATGGAAATGAAATGAAAAAAATGAAATAATAATAAATGAAAGAATCTTCACTCCTCACAGTTTTTATACAGTCATTAGTCTCAGATTCATTTGTAAGCACCAGAATCAACTTCTTTCTGTTTGTGCTTTTCTTGTTAGTAAATGCTTAAATGAAGAGCATTTCTAAGGATGTATCATAAAGGCTTTATAGATGTAATATTAAAGCTTTTGTCCCATTCTAATGTTGTAAAGTCCAAGGGGAACAGATTTGAAAAGGACATTCTTTTGCTCATCTGCCATATTGAATTTCTGAATTATTTTTTATTAACTTGTTTATTTATTGATTGATTTATTTATTGTGTCCTATATATATTTCACCAGCTGTGATAACAGAAACATCCTTCAGGATTTGTTTTCCGATATCTATCTCTTTGTCTTTCTTGATGGCTTTATTGTAAGGGATGGAAGGGACAGTCTGTTTTCCAGAAGTTGTCTGGGTCGGCATCCTGTTGTCTTAGAATGTGGAGATGTGCTGCATAATGAATGCAGTGGCATCATAGAAGAGGCACATGAGGGGAAGTTATAACTTTTTGGGGCAGAAAGAAATAGTGTAGACATGCCTGTTATTACTTGGAGAGAGAAATGAGTCTCCAGAGAGTCATTCAAAGGAAGTCTTTGGAAAGGAAAGGTGGGCACGTTCCCCTGTAGTTCACAGGAAGCAAAAAGAGCATAATCAGTACTCTGTCACATCAGAGAGGGCAAGTAAGTGTCAAGATCTTACTGCAGAAAGGTCACAGGGATCCCTGGTTATTTATCAGGGGGATCAGCTTGGTGCAACTGTGAATTAGAATTATTATAGGACAGTTGTTCTACCCTATTTTTTTTTTCTTTCAGTAATGCATATTTATTTTGGTTTGCTTTGGGGGGTTTGGTTTGCTGAGAATGTTGCTGGCAATTTCAGGAGCTTGCTCGTCTTTTTAACTAAGCAGTGTTAGCATATACCAATGTAACCTACAAATAAGTAACTTGAGGGAAGGAAGGGTTTTGAGTTTGTTTATATGAAAAATGAATGAGAGATTATGCGCAAAGAGAGATCCAACAGAAGTTTAATTGAATATTTTTACATTTAGAATGCAAGACATTAATAAGAGTACATTTAAGAATTTCATGTGCAGTGGTAAGTTGTCTTTCACTGAGAATAACAGGTTGGGGAAACTTCTGGAAAAACAAAATCTACAAGTATGTTTTGCAGTGTTTCTCTGGGATGCCCACAGTGCTTGCCAAATTTTTATAATCATCTATGTTAGTTTGCCTCTGGGGCAGAAAAGAGCTATCCTTAGCAAAAAAGTCCTCTCCTCAGCAGAAAAGTATTCTTATTTTAAAGCTAGGGAACTGAAATACAAGCTAGACTGTGGCCTTCCTAAGGTGCAGGAAGATATGTGGAACAGCAGAAAGTGGCAAATCAGTTTCCCATGTGCCAGGCTCCCAAATTTATCTGTATTTGAGATTGCAGTAGAACCTGGTTGGTTGGGTTTAAACAAACTGGCTTAGACACTGGTAGTAATTTCTGTGGCAGAATGAATCTCAGTGCAGTCCAGATTACTCTGCCTCTCATTTCTGTAGGTTATATCCTGTATAGCTTTATGAAAAGCTGGTTTCACATTGCTAGTCTAACTGTGTCAAGGTAGTTTTAGGGTCTACTCACTGCACTATAATGTGTTGTATGAACATACCTTATGGTATAAAGGTACCACGTTCCATGGAGCCGGAAAACATGCTTTTGTACTCTAAGTGTCCTTAATTTATCAAGTTCAGGGACTTGATCGTTTGACCAGAATCTCCCTGTTCTGGCACAGATTCATGGGTGTGTAACACTGGTCAGGATATTTACACTCTGTGCCCTGCAGTTCTGCTGTCAACCGAAGTCAGTGTGTCCTTGCCCTGGACAGAGCCACAATTCATGTCTGTTAAATGCCCAAAGCCAGGGGAAGACAGTCAGAAAAACACATCCAAGTACCTCAGATCATTAAGCCTTCACAGGTGGATAACATCCCAGAATGTTTATTGCTGTTAAACAGGGAATGGATATTGTACTGTGTCTGCATCCTGTCAATGTCTAGAAATACAGTTCTGGGAGAGAGAAGGGAAGGATAAAAGCTTGGTGTTTCTCTTGTTTATTGTTTTCAAACAGAAAAATAAGTCTGTTGTTATTACTTCAAAAGTAATCTCTATTACTGACTTTTAGAGGAAGGTTGCATTATGCCTGTCACAGATGTGATTTTGAGGGGGGGGGTCAAGAATAGTGTTGTCAAATAAATGTATTGATGAGTTTTCTACCTTTCATTAAATCTTTATCATTATACTTTGTTGCCTAAAATTCTTTGTTCTGCTGCCATAGCAGAAGCCACAAAAGTTTTGAGAGGGTGTGGATTAGTCAGAAGGCCATGTGCATGCACAGACAGACAGACACCCAAGTGTCCAAGGAACAGAGTTTGAACTCCAGAGCCAGGAGTTAAGGTTGTGTGACATTTAGTGCCTCTTTGACTTGGAATACCTTGCAGATCTCTTGTTTTAGAACAGAGTACACAATCATTTTAAAGGATTAGAGAATGGACAGATTTTCCTCCCCTTAAGTGTTGTTATGGATAATCTTTCTGGAGTCCAGAAGCCTTATAGAAGTGACGGAAAAATTATCTGTGACTGTATGGCTGAAGTGATTGATGACAATACAGGATATTTCATGTTTCTGTCATTTTTTTAGACCAAAACATGTAGAAGGGTTATGCTCTGACTGTTGCTGAGCAGTCTGTGCAAAATAAAAGTGCATGTTTTACAAAACCTAAAACTTTTGTGAAAAGTTTAATTATTTTTTAGATCTATGTAGTAATACAAATACTTATTGTAACAGCAATGAATGAGGGTAACTGTTAAGGCTAGACTTTTGGAATTAAAAAATACTAGTCTGAAATTGGAAAGGAACCACTAGTGTATATCTTACGAAAAAAATGCTTGCAAAATTTCTATCAACAAAGACTTAATAAAATAAAGAACTTGGAGAATAATTACAAATATGGCACATCTTCTGAAGTTGTATGAGGAATTATTTTCTCCCTCTCCCAAGAGATTGAGTTAGTTCATTCAGGAAGCTTTTTCATGCATCATCAACAGATCTGTGACATTCATTTTATTATCAGCTTTCTGTTTTTCTAAGCTCCACTGACAAAGAGAATGTTACATCTGAAAGCTCATCATCGTTTATTACAATTTTTCTCCATTATCGTATGCAAGATGTTCATTAACACGTAATACAAGATGCAAATTAATCTAATAAACTAGCCCATTGCAGAGCACAAAAGTTACAGCTCCATCTTCTAAGCCCAATGTTTGTAAATTCTGCCAGCATAGGCACTCAAATCAGACTCCTGTGCTGAGAGTTGTCATGAATTTTCAAGTAGTTGGATAATTAAGCAGAGTCAGCAGTAAAGTTTTGATCATCGTTTATTGGCTTTTTTATGTTTTCTAAATAACTACAGTCAGAGTGGAAAAAAAAACTTGCAAGTGAAGGTGATATGTTTTGCCCTACAGGTGTTCTTTAAAACTGCCCATTGTTTGCTTTTTCCATATGTTTCCTTGCCGACCAAGGGTGCTATGGAGTTGTAGTTTAGGAGGCTTCCTCAGAAACTCTGCTTGAAGTGATCTGGGTTTTTCTTGCCCCTTGAATGCTACTGGGGAATCTTAAATCTTGAGCTGTTTCTAACTCATAAAAACATATTTCTTATTTTGCATTTCTACCTCTCTTGCATTGATGGCACTGTTTGAAAGCAAGGAAAAAACTTTATTAGCCGAATAGTTTTCAGAATGAAAAAATGCCCCAAAACAGATCTCTGAACCAGAGTTGAAAACCCTGTAATTACCCGGGCAAGAGCAGAAATTATGTTTCATGAATCATTCAGAACAAGCATGTTTATAATCTGCTTCTTGATTATATTTCTTTAGTTGATATGCTGGAAACACCCTTCTTCCTCAGATAATTTTGTTGGTGATGAGTTCCTCCCTGTCAGAACCACAGCTGAGCTACTTCTTTCTTCCTGGCTCTGAAAGGTTCATTGTTTTTAGTTTGATTCTAATCATGGCAAATCTGCAGTTTTTTTAATGGAAAGGAAACATGTCATCTTCAATGTTAAAGTGATGCATGATTATATCACTATTGATTTTCAGTGAGCAAACCCTTTAATTTAGCATATTTATATTTGTATGAAGTGCAGTTGAACTTTTGCTGTACTTAATTAGGTGGTGGCCTAATTATACAGTTCAATACAATCTAATAATCTAGCCTGAAGTACAGGACAGTAGAAGATTTTTCTTTGTGATTTAGTTGGCAGCAAACACTAATCTTTGTGGCTGTTATCAGAGAAAGACATCTGAATCTACAGCAGTATTTGTCTTTCCCTGGCACTCAATTCCTGCCTTCTCCATGTCAGAGTTTATCGTTTCCGGTTATTCTGGGCCCCAAACATTCATCTTCATTGCTGTGTTTTTTTCCTTCCCTTTGTGACTCATAGCAATAACTTATTTTCCTCTTAGGTTGGTAAACAACATAGTGATATGTATTCTGGATCTGATGGAGGATGTTTTTGTTAGATCAGAACAGTGACTCAGCTTTCTTCAGCCAGCAATGGCCAGTTGCTGATTCACTTTTACAAATGTCTGGTTTATAGTGAACAGTGATAAATTCAACAGTATTTAAGGAACTCCTGAATAAAATTACTGCTCCTTTTATATTCCTTAAAGGCTGATACAGGCACAACTGAAGGGAGAAAAAGTCTGTTTAAAGAATGACCTTGATCATTTAAAAGAGTACGTTCTGTGATATAAAAGAAATTTGGATGCTATTCCAGTATGAGAAGATACCTAATAAACTGAATCATTCTTGGCATAGCTGCTGACTAGGTAAATCAGTAATACAATTATCTCACTTTGCTTTATTACTGTACTTCATATATTTATATAAAAAGTTATGGAGAAATTCCTCACTTATTTTGCATGTGTGCATATTTTCTTGATTTGTGGTACAAAATGTTCTTCTAGACTGCACAAAAACAGCTATACTAATACACCTGGACTTCTAATTACTATAATACTATCTCTCCCTGTTCCTCCTCATTTCTTTGTCTACTGACTAAAAAGTGGTGAATCCAAGTCATCACTAGCAGAACCCTGTTACTGTATCATTTTATATTTCTGTTCTGCTGATATCTTTAGACCAAGGCCTTAATAACAGCAGAAATTAAAATAAGGTGAGTCACGGTGGCTTTTAGAGACAGACGGTGTGAATTTATTTCCTGGTTCCCCCTCACTTGCTTTCTTAACCAAGGAGACAATAATCTTCTTTAGCAGAATAGAATCTTGCTTGTCACTGATACACAGAGAGTCTGGTCTTAAAGGCCTGTATATTTTGAGATTACAAATAGGATAATGCTGTAAGTATACAACCTTAAGACATGAAGATGGGCAGGACTAATCAGATAAGAACAAATGGGCTTCTGTGCGTCTAAAATTTCCACTTGCTTTTCTGCTTTTTTTTTTTTTTTTACTGCAGGTAAATGCTATTATCAACTTAAAATGATTTAATTATAGTTAGATGTTTTAGTAAAGGAAACTTGCTAGTGATGACAAACAAATAGAGGAAGGACTACTTTTTCATGGAAAAATAGCTTTTTTTATTAAAAAGAATCTTATGCTTGGGTGCAGGATAAAAGAACTGGTAGAATCAATGTAACTAAAGTAAGCCAAAGTTGTGCCACAAGCCTGGCTTTTTCCTAATTATATTTTTCTTCTCTGTTAAACATAGTAACATTTCTTAAAGGGGAAATGCAAATTTATACCTGGATATGATTCTAAATCTGTAGCTATATTATTTGGTTTGCTATACCAAGTATTAGGTCTTTCTTTCCTTGCAAATGGGTACTGGAAGTGCCATCATCTAATGCTGGAACATGCAGCAGTCTTCACTGACATCTATTTCTTTTGGAAAAGTTTTTTGTTCAAAGGGAAGAAGGTCATCTGATCTCATCCTTTCACAACAGTGTTGAAAAGCACCTTAGGAAAACTTTGGAAGACTGAAGCCTTGTAGCCCTCCTGAATTACTGTTCATGCCTGAAAGATTTGCCATTCATACTTCACACATGTTTACTTCTCTGGCTAACTTAGTAGCTGCTTTCTTCATTTTCATATGTCTACAATGACACCACTGCTGGACAAAATTTAAAATAATTGAAGAAGTGGATAAAATAGTTTAAAGAAAAAAGGTGAAGTGATTAATTACATCTGTTTTAGTAAGTACAGCAAAGGATCACCAAATAAACTACAAAGTACCTCTAGAATAGTTGAACTGTCATGGAACATCTTATGATGTCCTTTTCTGAAGTATTTATCTGTGGAATCCCAAAGCCAGAAAACTATCATAGGATATAAGCTGTATCCTGTTGCAATGAGATGCTACTCATTGCACTACAAGAAACTGGTGAATCACAGGAATCTTAAATATTTAGATTTAGGTTATCATAACCTATAGCTTTTCTGACTACATATTTTACTTAATCTGGTAAAATGAATGATTATATCAAATAAAACAGCATCACTTCACTGATGGTGAATATCTGTATTTTGGGGAAGTTAAAAAGCAACCAATTGTGTTTAAAATAGTTACATGGATAGTCTATAATTTACCTATAGGTTTCCTTCCACCTTTCTTTTTGTTTGTCTCAAACCTTTGCTTCATCTCATCTTTCTCGTATTTCATTGGCTGTTACACCTTGTGAATTATCTTTACCAGGAAATGCTGTTTATTTTATGTCTGTACAGGGCCAAGCACAAACAGGACCCAACCTTGTCAAATCCCTGGATGCAAAGAGTAATATTAATAATTAAAAATGGCACAGGAAAATTGGATTGAGACTGGAGTTTGTATGAAACGTAATATTGAATGCCATATAAATGGGTTTGAGAAGATACAGTGTAATCAAATTCAACTGCATTTTTTAGTACTTTTCATGTCATGTCTCCCAAGGTGCTTTACAGCACGATAATCGTGATTAACTGTGGATTTAATCAGTGAACTAGTGCAGTAATCCACAAAGTGAAACAGTGAGTCAGAAGAGCTTGCTGTTGGTGGGGACCCCAGTGGCCATGCTATAATTCATGAGGAGATGGCAGTGCGACCATCCAGCCCAGGCGTGGCAGAGAACATGGGCAGGCAATTCTGTGCTGCAGAGAACCAGCCTGCACAGAGTCCAACAGCATTTCTGGATAGCACAGTAGTGTGAGGAGGGGAGCTTTGGGGGTGTGCTTTGGGTTAGGGGATACTGCCAAAGCATAAGAGGGATTTATAGCACCTGCTCTGGTTTGCTTCAGTTTTGCTTTTGTAAATGTTTGTGAGTGCAAATATCTCTCAAATGTGAACTCTGTGAATTGCTAGTACTGGTTTCTTGGCAACCACATCAGGACTTTGCTATTTGCAGCTAGAAAAGAGGGTGCATTTTAAAACAGTCTGCAAATTTAGAGGGTTTGATGGCATTCATGGTAACAGAGCTCTTAAGGCTTGTGTTTTAATTTTTTTCAATCTTGCATTCTCAGTCCTCAGAACCCTGAGTGCAATCCACAATCCATACAGCGAGTGCCAAAGTCAACTTGAATTATTACCTGGTTTTCCTGCTTATTAGAAAACTGTTTTTGAAATACAAACCTTCTTTTAAAGGATGTTTCATACCAGGTGAATTAAATAAACTGCTTTGATAGTGTGTTTCAGCTGGATAATGAGGGGCACTCACTCTCCATGTCTCTGAGAGATGATGATGATAGAAGCTGAGGAGACAGTGTTCCTGTACATGCCTTGGGAGAGGGGAAGGAGCTTGTTCAGGTATAGAAGGGAAGAGCATGGGAGGGGCAAAGGGTATTTGATGTAGTGATACGACCCAAAACATTTCAAATATAGGTTTCCTCTTCTTTCTGTCTTTCTCCTTCATCTTACTGCCTTAAATCTAAGGAAGGTATTCACTGTCTTGGATCTCTGTGGAGTACAGATACTGATGACAGAGGAGGCAATAATCCAGTTGCTTGGGTCCAGATGCCTGATACTCAAGCACTACAATTTCAATTCTTAAATATCTTTTTCTTTGTCATTCTATATTGTTTACATAAATGGTTGTTAAATGTAATAGTGTGGATGAAGAATTCATTTTAAGTGTTTATTATGGCGAACAATTAGAATGATTTATTTTAAGATTTTATTTCTATCTGAGTAATGAAATCTGTGGTTATGAGAATTGGTTCTGATTTTATAAGATATTGATTCTACTGCTGTTCAGGTGATGAAAGAGAAAGGTCAGTGAAAGGAAAAAAGTGAAATATTTTAATTCTCTTTTTGTGGATGTTGATGCAGGCTCTAGAATACAAATTCTAATTGTGTGTTGGATCAAGGCTTTAGACTGTGAAGCTTTTAGGATCAGAGAGAGTTTTTAAATTATAGAATGAGGGATTTATACTCTGGATAAATATTTTGTTGTACTAATAAAGCAGCATAATTGTCATGACTGCATCAAAGTTTCTTATAAAGCTTCTTATTTTGTGGCACTGCAATATAAAAGTCCCAGGACACTTAGCAAATGTCCATGAATTGACCTTCAGAGAGCAGAGAAGTTTCCTACAGAGAAGGAACTCCAAAGAGAAGTTTCTAAAGGGGTTCCTGGGCTTACTGTGGAGTCACAGCTAGGAGCCAGGTTTCATTCTTCATTGCTCTGACCAACCTTTCCTTGCTCTACCCACTTGTGCTCTTCTTTAGGCCATTTTAGTGGAGTTAGGCCCCTTCGAAGCATGTCTATTATTTTTATGGCAGTGATTTGTCTTTCTGGGTTTTGTTGTGTTTTTTTTTTTTCTTTTTTTTAATCTGAATACACTTTTTCATTTTGTGAAATGATGAGAGCAGTGCTTACATAACTTTTAAGAGGGTCAGTAGTGGTGGCTGCTTCAAAGATGCAGAACTTCTTGACTTGGAGAACTGGAGCTACTGTATCTACACAGTGAAGAAAAAAATGAATATTCCCTTCATACCTGGAATTAATGTCTCCCTGGACTGCTGATGGATGCAGCCAATGCATCATTTCTCTCTCAAGCTCACTTTGCATGAAGCAAACTTCTACCCATAAATTTATTATTTATTAAATGAAACTTTTATTTATTGATTTTTTCAGAATCTCTTGACACAATTACTGAATTAGGTAGGCTTATGGGTATGTTAGTTTGTGCAGATAAGAAGACAGCACAATATAGGTTTCAGTTTTTAGAATTAAGAGTGAAATCTGACTACATATGAAGAACAGTATATCTGGATAAAGTATCTATTGTGCTAAAGCAAATGGTGTTACTTTTTACTACTTCCCCTTGGAAAAGGGCCATATTTTTGAGATGAAATCCAGCATCTCAAATGAATTTTTTATATTACTTGCATGTAGCAGGATTCATTTTCTCCATTATCTAATGGATCATGTTTATGGAATCTGACAAACTCGAGAATCTGAGCTTTCAAATGTGGAGGGCAAACAACTGCCTGTGTTTGTTTGGCATCATCGATTTATCAAGAATTTCATCGTGTTCAGATGCTTTTATACGTTGAGTTCCCATTCCTTTGTGAAAGTTCCACTATCTGTCTTAAGTCTCTAAAAACTGGCATTGAGGAAAAAGTATGTTTAGGAAAACCACCAGAAATATTTTCACAGAAATTTTATAGAAATGCTATAGAATAAATGAGTGGTTACTGTCTTTCTGTTCATTATTTTGATTCAGTGACTAAACAGAATATGACTTCTTGAAAGAAAAAAGTCTTAATCCTGCTTTAGCAAGGTCAGTAACAAAACTTCTGCAGTTCTGCCTCTCCTAAAGACATGGATACTCAGCTGTTTGGAATAAAGAAAGATCATTTCTGCTGTTGAGAAGAGCTTTTTGCATTGACAGCAGTTTTCTGGTTGAACTGTCTGTCTGTGAAGACTGTGTAAAGACTGATTGCTCCCATCGCTGTGGGATGGAAACCTGCCTCTTCTCCTGGCACTCTCCTTTGTGAACACCATGGAATATTGCAGCTCCCAGCAGGAAAACTGACCTTCTTGCACTGAAATCAACGGGGAGAGTTACCACTGCCTCCAACAGTAGCAGGGTCAAGCCCAGGAGTTAAATTCTTTTCGTTGATGCCTTGAATTCCACCACTGGGATGTTGCAGGATTTCTGGCAGCTTTGCACATGCCTGAGCTGTGCAGGGCAGTCAGAGAGCGCAGCTGGGTCAGCAGAGACTGCAGGTGGGGAGCAGGTGTGGCTACATCAGCAGTAAGTGGGGGCAGCTGTGACCAGCCTGGGCAAGGGAATTGGCAACACCTGGGGTGGGAGTGGCCATTCTGGCAGCAGGGAACTGAGTGCGTCGGGACAGGGCTGAAGGGCTGCCTGCCTGCTTGCCTTTCTTTCTTTGAACAACAGCTCTCAGGGCAGATTTCTGCGTGTTAGAAGCTGACCACAGCTCATTTATACAGGTAACAAATGCTTTATTTTGGGTCACTTTTGATTGTTGTGAGCTTACACATTTGTACATGTTTGAAACTTGGTTTATATTTGTGAGCTAGGTGAGGCATAAATCCTCTCTGGGACTATCTTAGACTGAGAAGACCAATGTTAGAGAGTATATGGAGTGCAAAAAGTCAAGCATAAGTTAGAAGACTGACTACCAAAAATCTATCTGTATTTCTGACTTAACAACCCTTTTGGTCAGGGAGCTACTGGATCGCTACTTACCTGGTGTTTAGTTGGGTGTCTGTCTGGTAGTCATGGACAGATAACTCTTGTGCCTGCAAAAAGGCATTAGTATTGCATGTTTGGTTATTACATGTAATACATTTAAGGTATTTTTCAATAGATTTGCATATTGATTGATTTTGTGCAGCTTGGCTTTTGGATCAGCTCTTAATTGTTAATAAACTAGAGTAAGATGAAGGTTTTTGTGTAATTAGGTTATGGAATTCAAATGGATGGTACATATTGTGAAGTATGTATATTAAGAATTACTGTGGATTTATCTGTTTTTGGTTTGGGTAGCAGAGATTGCCCTCTGTACTCTATGGATCCATTCTCTCCTGCTTGTTTTCACAAACAATTTGCACCTGTGAAAGGGGTGTAAGAGGCAGGCAGCAAAATCTAACTCTTAATGGTGCTATGGATGTAAGAAACAATACAATTTGCAAGAAAATAAATTGATGTAGTAACAATATCCCCTTTAGAAAACTAGAGGATATATACTTAGGATTTTGTTTGGAGAAGTTTGGCTTTGCAATTGCTAAGCTCTAGTATTAGAAA
This sequence comes from Hafferia zeledoni, assembly GCA_035583235.1. Classification (NCBI taxonomy): domain Eukaryota; kingdom Metazoa; phylum Chordata; class Aves; order Passeriformes; family Thamnophilidae; genus Hafferia; species Hafferia zeledoni. The sequence goes on along the minus strand of JAWWEV010000169.1, from coordinate 8,163,211 downwards.
GCTAAGGTTGAATTTTTTCAAGCAGCAGCTGAATCTTATTGTGGTTTATAATTAGGTGCAGCTCTCTTGCATTTTAAAAGACACTTCATTTTTATTCTGCTTCTCCTAGAGACCTTATTTATATAAATTACAAGAGATTGAGATGAAACAAACTTTGCAGTGGGACCTTAATTCCTGTTAGTAAACAAAAGTTTTTTGCATTAACTTACTGCAAAGGCTTCTGAGTAACTGTTTGGTTACTCAAGTTTGCTTTTGTTTGGGGTGACTATTTCACCTTTTGTGAATGCTAATGGTGCCCTTTGAATTACAAGGATTTATTTCAGTGGCTGCAAAAACTGTAAGACAGCTACCAGCTGAAAGGGGCCTCAATGTTCTTAAACCTCTCGGGTGGAAGTGAACTCCAAGATTGTATCCTTGGAGCTCTGTGTGAAGTGCTGTAGGGTGCACGGTTCCAAATGTGAAGGATTACTGTTGATCCCACTAGCTCACCTAGAGAGAGATTTCTATTTTAGCTCCTGCTTTGAATGACTGACGCACTTGTTGATGGTGTACATACATAAATATAATCTAGTAATTACTTTATTTCCTACTATTCATATACATTATTATGTTCATATACATTGCTTTAGCAACCATAACGTTTCATCACTGTTATCTCTGAAAGCTCTTATCTGGAGTGCCACAAATAATGAGAGAGCTTATATTGTTGTTAACTCTCTCTGATATGCTAGAAAGGGTTGCTTTCCCTCTCAAAAATACATCTCTCCTGAAGGGTGGAAGGAGTCCTGTGTGCAGTTGTCAGGGATGGCTACTATAGTTGCCTGTTGGGAAGTACTGGTTTTTCTGTTAGACAAGTTTGCTTGATTGAAATCCAACCCTAAGGAACTCTGGGAAGGGAAAAAGGAAAAAAATGAAATGGTGAGTGGTCTGCAGACTGCCCTTGGCAGCTCGAGCCAAGACTTCAGCTCCCAAAAACCCAAACCCATTCCTGATTCACACGCAGAGAAGAATTTGAGCTCTCTCCTCCTTAAAAATAAGGAGAAATGAACTCAGGTGAAGAGCAGTCTGAGCCAGGGGTTTCTGCTTACTGCCTCAAGTGAGGATGTGGAGAGGATGCAATTGTTCAGATATCATAAGGTATGTTAGAGATTTCTGCTTTCTCTCTTCACTCTTGTTGGCCACTACTTAACATCTTCCCTACTGGATTCATGCACAGTTTCAGGTGAGCCTCAGGTGCACTGTGGCAAACACAACAGTCCAACTGGGGCAGTGTATTAACAGTGGAGTTTTGGATATGCTTCAGCACAGGAGGTTAGAGCTATCAGAGGCTGTGTCCTGTTCCGGAGCTGGGCCATAACAGTCTTGGATAAACAAGTACTTTGTTTTTCCTACATACTATGTTGAATAATTTATTTTTTTTAAATTAAAATTTCAAGTTAAATAATATTTTTTGATGTAACTTCATCAGAATTTTTCTTCTTACATCTAACAGGTCAGCCAATAGTTCAGTTCAATGATGGTCTGTATTCTGAATTGACAGATAGGTAAAAATATGATTTGATTTCAACCATGGAGCCATCATTTCTCAAGTTTTGTTTTTTTTTTTTTTTTTTTTTTTTTTTGTAAGTGCATTAGAGAAAAGTAATTAGAGTTCCCTTTACTTTCTTGAAAAAACAAAACTGATGGTCAACTCACAATATTCCAGAGAACGTCAAAATAGATTCTGAAATCTAAATGTTTAACTGAAGAAATAATAATATGGGGTATAGAAGCTCTTGCTAATTTTTTGTTCATACTGTCTTAGTATAATTAAGAGTATATTTAGTAGTTTTAGTCTTAATAAGATTACACCTTGCAGCTTGTTTTAGCCTGTTAGCTAAAAAGAAAAAAAAAAAAGGCAAAAAACAATTGCTTTTCCCCCTCCCTGAAATCCAGCCCAGATTGATTAGTGACTTTTTATGGAGAACTTAGAATGGAATCTGATGTTTGTGATGCAAAGATTGATAGCAATACACCACATAAGTTTAAGCTCATGATAAAATAGCTGTTTGCAAGGTCGTCTTGGATGATTTTATGCTTCAGAAGGTGAGAAATGGATCATGCAGTGAAGGGTCAGGTGAAGTGTGTTGAGGCTGTGAAAGCAGCACCTGTGTTGTACCTTCCTTTGGACCAGCTGGGACTGAGCCTCTCCTTTGTACTTCTCAGCACAGCTGAGAGCTGTGAGAATATTTTGTTTCTTTTCCTAATGCAGATAGAGATACTACACACATTTTCCTGGGTGACTTTCACTAAAAAAACCTGAAATCACAACAGGGAGTGTGCAGATGTGAGTTTGAATCCCTGGGTTAATTTTGAAACTGGTTCCTGCTCCAGTTAGCACCTTTTGGTTTGTGTCCTGAAGCAATTTCAGACTTCACAAACCAGGCTTTTTCAGATTAAATTCAACGGGAAGATGCTCTCCAGGAGGGTGCCCAAAGCTGATAAGGGGCAGTTAACCCACAGCACTGGATCAGTGCTAGGCCCAAGTAAACCCCTGTAATCCTATTCTGGGAACACTTGGTGATCAGCACCAGCTGGTTCACTGCTTACAGTGCAAGATCTCCTCACATTGTGTTAAGTTACTTATTGATATAAACATGGGAATTATTCCCCTCTCCCCTACCCCTGCCCCAAGAGGAAGACGTTACTTGGGACTGAAGTTGAAGGATAGACAAGTGGGAAGTATCTATTGAGATGAACTGAAAGGATTTGAAAAAAAGCTATTTATACTTGGATTTTTATTATTTTAATAAGGATAAATGAAAATGTTGCCTTTCTCTGCTCACAAGGGATGAGGGACGATTATCACAGCACTACTCCATCAGACAGTAGTCAGTGAAACATGCAGGGCACTTTCCTGAGATGTGGGAGAAACATCTTTTAATCTCTTTTTTTTGATGAAACTTAAGCATCCCTCAGCTCTTTCAGAAGCAAGGTAAATGTCAGCTGCCTAAATGTTTATGGGGGGTTTATTTTCCTTTCAGTATTTCCCACGTAGGGGTTCCACTTTGCATACACTATGTTGGTTAGACTAAAAGTGAAGGAGGGTCACTCTAGACCCTGATAATCAGCCCCCAGGTCCCAGTCTCTGCTCCAATCTTACAGTGCAAAATGGGACAGCTTTAGCAATTTGTGTTGCATATGTCATGTTGTTAATAATGAAGACAAATCTGAGTGCCAGTTTTAGGACTGTGTTTAAAAGAATATTTAAAGAAAGCATTAGTTTGAATTTCAGAAGATTAAGTAAATGCAGATGCAAGGGGTGTGTGTAGGGGGGAGGGCAAGGCAAGGCCCCAGCTCAGTAATTAAGGTTGTGTGAATGTATCACTTTCATCTTCCCTTCTACTGTTCCAATTTTACTCTTCATCACATTTCGTGGATTCTTTTTAATCTGTCTCCTGGGTGATATATTTTTTCCTGAGAGCTTGTTGTGCCATTGTGACTGTGGGGGATCGTGTGCCATTTCTCCTTTCCTGCCACTATTTATTCACAAAGATGAATTGTGATTTTTCTGTGCTGTTCCTAGTTTGAGAGCATGCCAAAGCTTTTTAGGGTTTGACATGCCTGGTGTCCTTTTGCAGTGGGGCTGGACTATACCTTTTGCAGTGATGAAGAACTATTTGCTGCAGGGGAACCAGGAAGCCAGCATACTGGAAAAATCACTTATGCTCATGATATTAGCATTTTTTGTAGGTCTTCTATAAGAGCTTTTGTATCTTAAAGTAACATGAAAACTGCGAAGGGAGCATTAGATGAAAGCACCGTCAATCAAAATGTAAGACTATGCATCTTCACTAGAAGTTACAAAAAGTATTTTCATGAATGATGCAGAAGTCTCTTTTATTTTTTTTTTTTTCTCATAACACAGGATGTTGCCAATTATTAAAGAAGTAAAACAGTGAGTAGTGATTCCTGGGCAACGTAATTCGATCTCAGTTCCTTTCTTTAAAGGGGTTCTTTGTTTTCTTTTTTTTCCTCCTGATGAGATATTTTTCTTGCATGAGATAACTGGATAACTCAAAAGTGTTTTCAGACTTATGTATTTTCAAAGGTAAATAATACTGAGTAGTCAAAATCAGGAATAGTATAACTCATTTTGGCTTTCATATGTGCATATAATCAGGGATATTTATGTTTGAATATGCACATACAGTTGTTTATATAAGTGTGAAGTTTCAGACAATTTTGAGAACTTGTAGCATATACAACATAGTGTAATTATAAATCAGAAACATATACTATGATTTATGCTAATTCTAGCTAAGAGAAACTCTTCATATTACGTTTACAATTTTATCTTGTTTTCCAAAGGAAGTTTGTTTGTGCTTGTATGTGTATTTCCCTTGAAGTCAGGTTTAAATTCAGCTTAAATTGGCAGGAGGGCAAACTTAATGAAGAGATGGCTGATTTGGGGAGGTCCATTAACATTCCGTGCTGGGAAGGAGGTCCCATGCCTGGAGCAGGTGCTGCCTTGTTTTTACCACAAGAGAAATTCTAGGCAGGTGGAAGGTCTTGTCTGCTTCTTGGCCATGGAATTCATTGTATTTGCTGAACCAGTTCATGCTGTCGGTTACAACATTGGCTACTGTCAGGACACAAATCCATTGGAAATGACACTTGACTAGTTCTTCTGCTTAAAGAATTACTTGTTTGACTCCAGCCCCATTGACTCCAGCCCCTCGCCCCTTGAAACCACCACAGAACAATGGAGATCTACACTTGTTTGCAGAAAAGAGAACTTCAGGAAATGTGTTTTGTTGAAGTAGTTGGTACATTACAATATCTGATTCATACAGACAGAGTAACTTGAGTTAATTAACCTTTTTGGTTGATCATTTTGCTAAATAATTTCAGAACAACATTTCTTAAAGCCATAAAAGCAAAGGAAAACACTTTAGAAGTGTTTTCTCGGATACTTCAAAGTTGTGTGTTGCTAACTTTTTACAGCTCTTCTGTATTTGTGTGTGGCAGTTTGCATGGAACTAGATGGAGGGGGCAGAAGCCTTTTCTGGTATTTGCTATTGAACAACATGAGGAAGGACTTCTTTATATTGAGAGTGGCAGAGCACTGGAAAGGGATGCCCAGGGAGGTTGTGGAGTCTTCCTCTCTGGAGATGTTCAAAACCTACCTGGATGTGACCTGCTCTGGGTGACCCTGCCTTACTGGGGGGTTGGACTGCATGATCTCCAGAGGTTCCTTGTAACCCTAACAATTCTGTGATTCTCTGACATTAGTTAAACCACAACCAAAAGGGATTTGTTCTTTGGAAGGGAATTGTAGCTGGAAAAACAGTCTGCATTTATAATAAAGATGATTTACTACTGTTTTGTAGTGGACTGGGTTGCAGAGGAGGAAGTTTTTAACTTTTTTGGAAGCAACTCAAGGAATATGCATTTCAGCAGTGCTGATGTGTTTTTCAAGCCAGAGAAAGGCTAACCCTCTCATAAAGCAGTAGGAGAGATATTGAGCTGCTTATCGTTTCCTGGAACAATATATGAGGCAGATTACAAATGTTTTGGAGTGCTCGACTCTTGGATGCTGAATTGTTTGATAAAGTACTCCTGAGTTTAACAGAGCCTTGAATGTAAAACATCCAGCTGTTACACCCTGTGAACTGACACATTCCAGGTAGTTGTAAGCTGCTTTTAGAGTTAGTGCTTTATGTGCCACACCTTGAGTCTTGGATACAATATTGGAAGCTGAGCTGTAATGCACTGCATGACTCCTGGGCTCTTGGGGAGTGAATACTGACAAATAGATAATTACAGTTTTTTCAGCTATGACAGATCTCTGAAAAGAATCGTGGAAAGAAGTAAACACAATACTAAATACCTGGTTGATCTGGTCTGAAGGAGTAGAGGGTTTTTTTGGGTGCTACTACACTTGTGTGTTTATTTATGTGGTCCCTGAGCAGCTGCCATGGAAGGTGGGGGCTTTGCAAAGAGTTAAGCACTTAGACTACAGTTCTGAAAAATGTTATTGATGCTTCAAGCAGAACACACTGATACCTGACTGTGTGATCATATACAACTATATTACTGCCTTTTGGTAAGGCAGCAAATAACCTGTAACATGTGATTGTCATCTTTGTTCAAGGAATGTAAATAATGCCAATTTAATTTGGCCTTTTGGGTAATGAATTTACAGGGTTATGTGCTTAAAACCTGTTTCTGTTTTTTAAACCGAATGAGAGATGTTTTAGTTGAAAACCTCCTGCACAGTGCCTTGCAGGATAGTCCATGTGGTATTTGTCCAGTCACTGAACAGGCAAGCAAGTCATGATCTTGTGTGAAGTCAAGAGGAGCCACTTGGCTCTGAGCATAATGTTGTGTAGCTATTCTTTTGAAGCTTTCCTGAGAAAACGAGAGACAGGTAGAATGATGATAAAGGAGGAAGAGGAAATGAGCAAGTGCTATTGGAGTTTTGCATTAAAAAATGAAATTTTGAACTTTGCTCCAAACTTAAAAGTTAGCTCTGTCTTTCTCTCCCTTTTCTCTCTTGATTCTGCTCCTAATATGAACTGAAGAGGGAAGAGCTACAGTCTTTTTTAGAGCCAAAAGCTGTGGAGAATGGCTTGAGATAGCTTTGCCAGGCTACTGTGTTACCTTGGTTGCGCCATGGATTAATGAAACTGAGACAGAGAAGACATGTTTGGAAACAACCCTAGAATTTCTGAATACAATTGTCACTATCATCTGTTCTATATCTTCTCTTTACTGCCAGTTTCCATGAGAGTGGAGAACAGAGTACCTTGCAAATATTTGGGCTTTGCTGATTATTCTTTCAACATAGTTTTCGCTTACCTAAGTGTGCCAGACCTTTGTATTATTTCTTGGTTGGGGTTTTTTGTGTTTTTTGTTTTGTTTTGGTTTGTTTTTAAGGTAATAACTACAGTGAGTGCTCCTTCACCTATTTAAAACCAAGACAACTTTAGTTTCCTTACACTTGTTGAGCTTTTATTTTAAAAGTTAGAAATGACTACTGTACAAAATAGATGTGAATACTATCTTGGTAAAATAAGGTAGCAAAGATTTTAAAAATCAAGCAAGCTAATAAGATAAAAGCATAATTTTCAACTACAAAGATATGTTCTTCAAGATAAGCATCTTAAAATGATCTAGAGACTACATGTTATTAATAGTAAGATATTTATTAAAAAATTGTAAAGCCCTCTGAGGAAAGTGTATGATTAAGTCATAGATCCTAATCTATCAGTGTAGCTTAGAGCTGGTTTGATCAAAGTTGAATCTCAGTAGTTGCACTTTATTCTTATTAAGCTGTATAAAGTATATTTATTTGAAGTTCTTTGTTGGTATTTGTCCTCTCTTCCCCATAAATAACCTTAGACACTTTGTTCAAGTATTTTAAATAGCAAAGAAAGAGGAGAATGAGAAAACCTGTTCTAAATATTGGAACAAAGATGTTTTAGGTTTGTGTGTGAGGGATTTTTTTTTCACAAAGTACAAATTTTCTTCTGCATTACAGCAAAAGTGAGCAGTTTATGGCATTAAAAATTATTTATAATGTTAGAGGTTTAACTTTTTTGTTAAAGATCTAATTATCCATAAATTTTTGCTTACCAGTTAAAAACCTACTTAGTAACCCAAATGTTTGTTGTGAAGTTGGGGTTTTTTGAACTACATGCTTAAAATGAATGTGGATGTCATATTGTATAACACAGGTTTCACATGCATTCAGAAGTGTCTAAATGTATCTTGAAGGACTAAACACTGTCATACCAAATCATACCCAAAATCAGCCTCTTCTATAGAATGAAGGAGCTGAAGTATTCTGCAGATTTTTTTTCTGTTTGTTTTTAAATCTAATAATTTTCTTTTTCCCTACTCCCTAAAAAGCCTCTCTTCATTAATAACTGGACTCCAAGGGAGGGGAAAATGAAAACTTATAAATTTTAAAACATCTCGTAAAAGCCATGTAAACCAACCTTATGATCTATAAAAATGTTACAGATTGTAAATCATGTATCTGGGGACTTTCCAGAGCTAGATGCAAGCCTTGCTGCTTATTGGGCAGTTCCCATTTCTAATTGCATTGGGTTTTATGATGCTGTAACCTGGAAACGGAGCAAGACTGAAAGTAATTTTTTTTTTTTTTTGAGCTGAGAACAGTTTTTATTTATTTTCAGTCCTAGTGTTGGAGCAGTGGACATGAATGTAATGTTGGGGTAAACAAACATTGTAAAAATCTGTGAATTTTTCCAGGGATTAGAACTGTTAGAAATGTTAATATGAATATTACCTCTATTGGATTTTATATTCAAAAATGAGTATTAACAGAAGCTTAAACATTTCACCTTCATCAGACTTGGGATTCCTGCCCTTTGCATACTTATGTTGGTTTAATAGAAACTCCTGTTCTCACTTGCAGCAATAAAATCTGATGTGTTCTTTGTGATTATTAGGTCTGCTAGCCCTATTTCCTTTTACTTACAAGATGTTACTTGTTAATTTTTTGCTTTATTAGTTTTTATTGCATTAACTTTTGCCTTATGTGAAAAGGTCGTGATTAACCAAAGGGAAAATTGCAACCCGTGAAGTGGATATAGGTTGTAATCTCAAAGGTTTGTCCATGAGCTGCCTCAGTCCTTTCAATTTCTGCAGGAGAGACGAGGTCATTTACTTGCTGGAATCTTTAGCTTCTCTGTGGAGAGCTGGTTATAAAGGTGACAGTTATAATAAGGGTGTTTTTCTAAGGTGTCTGTGCTCAGATCAGTAAAATACCATCACCCACCCCTCTAGACATGTTGGAGTAGCTGCTAGAGATTAAAGTTGGTGAGATTCTGCTGTCAGAGTTGAGGTCATTCAGCCCCCTCAAGATCAGGCATCAGACAGCAACCTTTATGCAGTGTTGACTTGGACAAAATTCAAAGGAGTGACCTATTGAAAAAAACCCCAAGTTTGTTTTTATTTATTTTTTTTTTAAAAGTAGTATCTATACTGCCAAGGGTGTTTTTTTAAAATTTGTTTTGGTTTTTTTTTTTTTCTTCAAACTTGGCAGTCCTGCTGTCACTAGTTGTTTTGGCACTGTGGGGGTACTGCATCAATCTTCCCCTTGTGTGTGTGATGCAGGAAGGGAGCAAGGCATGAAAGATCAGTGGCTGTGCTCTCCAGGACAGCATCACTGTCTGTTTGGACAGGAAAAGTAAAGCTCAAGATGACTAGAGATTCTATGCAACTTAAATCAGTCAAGTCTTTGTAAGTGTGTAAAGCTCTTGTATTTTTCAGAAGTCTTTATCTGTGTAAATTGATAGGGATTGCTAATCATTCATCAATGGAGATTATATGGTGATGGAGAATAAATTTTCATTTGACAGGCTTTGATACGACAATTTGAAAAAGATTGTCACTCTGGGGAGTGGTGGGGGAAGTGGGTGGGAGTGAAAGAGGAAGGAGTCTGGAGTATGTGGAATTCTATGGTTCTCATCACTGCGTGCACTTCACAATGTCATTGTTATCTAAGATAAAAAGGATACTAAAGAAAAAAGGACTCTTCTCTGTTGTGAGCTCTGAAAACACCCATAGGAGGTTCTACTTCCCTCTCAATACAATAGGAAGAGTTTAAGATCATTTAGACAAGTGAGTTTCAGTTCAGTTGTTAGAAGATTTTTAGTCCTTGCTCGTTAGGGGATTCAAGGGTTATGCAGAATTCACAGGTCTCGCTTTGACTTTCTTTTCCAAAGAAACTGTTTCTTTGCTAGGAATTTCTTGATCTTAACTCACAACTGCTAATTGTCCCAACTTTACTGTCCTGTTCCTTTGGCTGAATTTCCATGGGATCACTTTTCCCTTTTTCTTTTATTTTTAGTTAGAACAAGGGTTGGCCATATATAAGTAGTTTCTATTGAAATGACTCTTCTGTTGACATCATGGGAAAATGGTAGTAATCTAAAAAGAGTTTACACAGGATTGCATTTTGAGATTCTGCTCAGAAAAAATGCAGCATTTTCTTGGTTTTTTTTGTTTTGTTTTGTTCATTTTTTCCTCCTTTTATGAGTTAAAAATATTGGCCTCAGTTTTTGTTGTAAGCCTGTTTCTGAATGATAAGTCTTCATCAGATTTCCACCCAAAACTCTCATCTGGTGATCTAACCTGTTCCTGCAGCGATTCAGCCAGTTATGACTGATTCAGATTTAAAAAATCAGGAGACATTGGATAAAATGCTGAGCTCTCCATTTCCAAAGGTGATGTTACCTCATATAGAGGATATTGGTTCAAAAATGGATATTGCAGAACAGTTTTCAGTGATATACACCTGCACCAATTACTGCCATGTGACATAAAAACTCTTCCTGTTATAAAGAATTCATTTTTTAATGGTGTTTTTTTTTCCTTTTGGAAGTACTCTCTGTTCTCACATCCATGCTGGTGGATGGTTCAGAAGAGGAATATGCTTTATTTTCATCTCCTGGAGAACAGCGAAGAGCACTGAGCTGATGAAAGTACCAGTATCTGTATCAGATATTTTTCATTGATGTGACAAAGCTGCATGCCCAGTTGCAATCACAGGGAGACAGATAAGCCAAAAAGGTTAATTACTTCTCATTTTCTTACCCTTATGTTTATTTCAAATGCTCATCTCTTTGTGCCTGAAGGTGGCCAATTAATCTAATGTACTTTTGTTTCTACCAAAAGAATTGTTATGGTGCGTCTGGCTGTTCGTTATAAAGGTGTGAAAAGTTCTCTAGTGAGGAAGAATACCGAAAAGAATAGAAAACCCTTTTGCTTTCAGAAGCCTTTTTGAGGATCTGTTTAAAGCTGAAACTTGTAGTGAACTTAGTGTGAAGGTTCTTCCATTACGAGATTGTGGGTTATGCTTGGAGGGAACCATGGTGTCTACCTTTCTTCAAAGCCGAATCATTTCATTCCCTGCAAGTTGTATTCAGAGGTAAAGCTTTCAAACAGAAATCCAACACCAGGGGGCCAAGTCACCTCCCTTAGTACATTGTCTGTACTTCCCATTGTCTCCATTGTGAAATGATTTGCATTGCAGTGGGTTTGTCACTGCATGCTCTGACTCTTCCCTGGCTTTATGGAACGGGTGATGGAGCACTGCTTGCCCTTGCACTATTTGGGTTCATAGCTCCATAAAAGTAGGATAAATCAGTGTGAGTTTCTCCTGTGGTGTCCTTCAATCTAAAGCAAGACATTTTTTTTTCTTTTATGCTTATTGCCTTCTTTTGTATTTTTTCATCTGAAAATATTTTCTTTGAGAACCTATATGGAGAATACAATTGTCCATAAGCAATTCTTCCTGACTTCTGCAGTCATAGTTAACTTTATTTAATGTCTGCTACACCAGAGAAAAAAAAAAACTTATTAAAAAAGATGTAAGAAAAGCTTTCTTCTTTTTTATTTTTTTTGAGTGTTGCTTAATATTCAGTTTCACTCTCTGAAAGTTACCTCTTAGCTGGCAAAGAATCAGTAATATATCATAAAATTTGTGGTGAAAAGATGTCAGCATGAAGTCACCATGCAGAACATAGAATCAGAAGTCCAGAAAGTTTAATTATTAGAAATGGTGTCTGGCAGATAAAGGCAGAGTACTGTACAGGTGGGCTTAAAGACTCATGCAAAGGAATCTCTCTGTGATTTTAATCTTAAAATAATCATATTTTAAAATATTTGAATAATTAATCCTTTTTTTTTTTTTTTTTTTTTTTTTTTTTAAATAGGAAACCTCCTTATTCCTGTTACATTTTTTCCTTTGGTGTTTAGAAGTATAATTCAGAGCAAGCGATGATATGCCCTTTAGGATGTATCCATGTCCTAAAAGCCATAGCTGTAACAATACTTCACAGTGCTGTGCCACCGGGGGGGTATTGAAAAGAAAGAAGCAAGACAGGCAAAATAGTAAAATGAGTTTTTGATGCAGCTGCATTGCCTTAACAAGTAACCTCAGCAGTCCTCTCAGTGTAGCTTAGAGTTTATATTAAATTAATTCAAGGGAACTGATTACTCCTAGAAAGTGGTTTTGGCCAATGATGAAATTTTCGGAAAACAGACATTTTGTGAAGCTCTGAGTGACTCTAGTGAAGCCTCCCTAGAGGCTTCCTAAATCTGCCAATTGACATTTTGTTGTTTACTTTCTTACTGGGAAGGAGTGATTTGAGTGAGGGAGTGTTGAATTGCTAATATACAAGTACATGGAAAATGTGTCTTTTCTTTTGGAAAGATGGAAGGCTTTATTTCCAAAATTGAGAAACTACTCACCTCACAGGCTGGAGGATATGTTTTGTAGTTTTTTGTCATATTTATCCTGGAGGAAGGACGTGGTGATAGTGTGACTGCATGGGACAAAGGGGGTTTTCAGGAGTTCTCAAATAAGCAGCATCCTGGTAAGTTAGGGGCTCTGGAAGGGTTACTGTGAAATATGTGTGATCTAAGAGGGTATTTATTTTCAAGATATAACCTGGAAAAAGGGGGAATACTTACAGATACATTTTTGCTAGCTTTTGCTTCTTGCATCCCTTTTGGGGAAAGCATTTGCTTGTCTCATGCTGTGGTGCAGTGTATCATGCAACAGGAGAGTTGGAAAAGAGTATGTCTTCTATTTGTTTGATATGTATTTGTCCTTTGTTATTGCACTCTGACACTTAAATCTCTACAGGCCTTCCACTAAAAAATACCACTTATCAGAGTTACAATATTATCACAGTGAGAAGTGGTTTAGCAAGTGGAATGTTGGTCACGGCTTTGAGATCTCTTCAGTGTTGCTTCTGCTTCTTTCACTCTCCAGGGCATGTCCACTTTGCTTTGCATTGCTAAGTCACTTTCTCTTCAGAACAGAGTTGTTAATACTATTTTAAACTGCTTGCAGATCTGTTTAAATATCTCATACAGTGAGATAGTTTTCCCAAACCTTTTCAAGTTGTGGTTCAATGGCTCTTTCTATTGTTGTTTTAATAAAAACAAAGATGACAAAACCAAAACATGTGGAGCTCTTACAGCTGTTTTGATTGCTTTCCTTTTCCAGCTAGGTATTTTCCCTGGGCTTGACTTTGGTTCGTGGCCTAGAAGAAACCTGAATAAGCAATATTAAGAATTAATGATTCCTCTACTTAAGTTGTGATGAATGCCTTTCCTTATGAGGCTTGAAAATACCGGATGTTAAAAATAGTTCTTCTCGAGTATTTTTGTACTCATTCTGCTGTAGAGGTTTGAAAAACAAGACTTCTCATAGCCTTATTCCCGCAGACCTCTGGTTGCTGAAGTACAGAGCTGGACAGGATTTAGGTTGGATGTAATGAAGCTGAGTGGTGAAAGGCTGCTGTTCTAAATAGAAGAAGGAGTGGCAAGAGCATTGATGGGATTTAGGATATCATCAAACTCACTAGCAAAGGAGATGGCTAGTCGAATGAAGAATGGGAACTGTATCAAATCTTGCAAATGAAGTTTGTGAAAAAGAGGAGTGATAATTTATTAAAGGCTCCTAAAGTTGAAAAGATACACATTTTCATTTTAAGCCTGTTAGAGTTGCGCATGAGTTAGCATGCAGAAGTTAGTACATGTTTATTGTAATCTTCTTCAGCTTTGGTACTTTTAAAAATACCATTTAACATGAAATAATAATTGTATTCAGTTTTAGTTAAGTGTAGAATCATGCACATTAGAAGCATAATTTACACATTTTTCATTGTAATGTTTCCCAGCTTATTTTTCTGGGCATTTAAGATGCTTGTTGAACATAAAATTCAGTGTAATAATTTTGCTTTGCATAAGAATTGATTCTAGTCTAGCTCTTTTGACCCATCACTCCTTTCTGTATTCCCTACCATACACTAGGATTTTTAAGTCTGGAAAACCAAGATTGAATTGCTAAGTTCTGCTGCTCTGAAACCCTGCCAGCCTGTGCTCAGTAATCTCAGAAGAATTAAGAAAAAAGTGGATGGACTCTGTCACATTCATTCACATCATCTTAGCTTGTCATCGGGTCACAGGCTAAAGGGGAGGATTGCATAACTGCTAGGGCAGAGACATGGGCATTGTCATTAAGGAGCTGTGACTCAAACAGGCTGCTCAGTTGTGCTTGTGTGCAGCCCTTGGGACGATACTAATCACTGCCAGCTCTGGATGCTGAAGGTCTTACACTGTGGAATCTCTGCTCACTGAAGTCACCACGATGCCATGTTTATTATTGTTTTTTATAAATGCTACTTCTGGGAAGTCAGAAGGAAGATCCTGGAATATAAACATTGATGGAGAGTCATTAGCAGCACTGTGTAGGTTATAAATGTGCTTTGCAGTAAGGAAGCAACGCTAGTCCTGTTGGAGACCCTCTTATTATGTCTGCACTTACTGCACATTTCGCTTACCAAGACCTGAACCTCCATCCTCATCTGGAAGATCTCAGTCAGGTACACGGTTGCTTTTGCTGGTGAGTTTGGTCTTGCATTTGTGAGGTTTCATGTACCTTCTGGCCAAGGTGATGAGCAGACAAGAAGCCACTCAAAGCAATGATGTAAACTCCGTGCTCAAGGTCGATCTGTGCACTTGTAATGGGGTAGCAGGAGGGCTGAGCTGGGGCAAAATTGCCACGCAAGTCTTGGACTGCTTGTTGGCAGGGTTGTCCTTGCTTGTGCTCATTCACAAGCTTTTGGATGTCTGGCTGAATTAGGAGAAACAAATCTGGGGAGATCTTGTGGGAGAAAGGGAAGGGATTCTCATTGCAACTCTGAACTCTAATTATTTGCATCTATGCTACTGTGAACTTCCAGATGGCATGTGGCTCTGTTATTTTCCAGTGCAATGCACCCTTTGGGGAATTTTCCTGAGGAACAATCAAACATATTTGAATCTGCATTCCATCCTAGTACTCTGCAAATGCCTTGTAAGCAAGACTCCCTTGTCTGACAAAAAGCGTCTGTGAATTACGAGCAACTTGGGTTAGGAGTCCACATGCCAAATTAACTTAGTTTCATTCCACAGCCCCAACAGATTTTATTTAGCAGGCAGTCTGTTCCACATTTGGATGATCTGCTGACATCATGTGCTTCCTTCCTCTAAATCATCCAGGATGGAAACTGGGATTTTATGATGCAGTGGACACAGACACATTTTCCCTCTCTAACGTGCTAATGTGAGATGGATCTCACTTATTTTAGCTAAACCAGCTCTTGACATGTGTACATCATAAATATTGCTTTGAAGAGGCCAAGACATAGAACATACACCAGCATTCATATTTACATATCTTCAGGCTGTTATTGCAAAATATTATATGTTACAGAACAAGTATCCTGCTATTTCAAATATTTTCAGTTGTAATTTCTTTGTTTAAAATTCCTTTCTTCCACTTCCTGCTTTGATTTTTCTTTCGTTAAGCTTTCCATATTGTGCCTACTTCCCCATGTAAAGTCATAATCACAAAATAACAAATAATAGTGAAATTGTGTAAGGAAACTAACAAGGATCTTATCAATTTTTTTATTTTTTTTTCTTTTTCTTTTTTTTTTTTTTTTAAATAGAAAAGGAGAAACTCGAATTTTAGTAACAAATACAATGGGATGCCCAGGGAGGTTGTGGAGTCATCATTTCTGGAGGTGTTTAAGGAAAGACTGGATTTGGCACCTAATGCCATGCTCTAGTTGACAGAGTGATGTTAGGTCATAGGTTGGACTTGATGACCTCAGAGGTCTTTTCCAACCTAATTGATTCTGTGAATAGCCTGTTTTCATCTGTCATGTATTGAAAGTAAAGAGAAAAGTATGGGAAATAGTGGCAGGTCTGACCTGCAGGCATCTCTCTACTGATTGCGTTTTGGTTTATGATTTGAAATCGGGCTCTACGGGAATTTCCATCTCAAGAAGACTATACGTACAACATCTACATTCTGTAGATGAAATCCTGAATCTCCAGGTAAAGCTGATTTTTCTACTATAGCAGAGTTGGTTCCTTAGTCATAAGTGCACTCATTTGAGCATCTAAGATTGGTATAGGTGTGCTGCCTCTTTCTCAGATACACTCTCCTCTCTGCTTACATACTTGGTAGAATATTTGGGGGAATAATATATTTTGTGCCAGCATAGATTTTAGTTTCCTTTACTGGAGTTGGTTCCCTGCTTTAAAAGAGCTCAGAGATCAATATCTTTGTTTCATAACAATACTTGAAGGAAGGAATTCAGTTTCTTGTGAGAGAGGATTTCTAACTTATGTAGTGTCTGGGCAATTAAATTTCAAAATTGAAATTACTTTCTGACTAGCAAATGGATAAGTCCAATTTAAAATAGAGGATTTATGCTTGTCCAGCTGTGCATGTACTTTAGGACTGCCAGCATCCTGTCAAGTAGCAGACTTCTTAATGATATGAAAGATGTTTTCATGGTAGGAATTACACTGTAACTGTCCTATTTTTCAATATGTACAAACAGCTTACCATTAATATATTTATTTCCACAATGAGATAACTTGCATTTAATACATACAAGCTCTTCATTGCTTTTCAAAGTAAGGTCTTGTCATGGAGGTGAAAACTCCTCTGTTAGTGTGAAGTGACTTTGAATGATGCTGGAATGGAATTGTTATAATATAAGAGTTCTTGTGTTCAGTCAGTCCCCTTAAATTTTAATAGACATAAAATATCCTCAAAAATCAGCCCAGCCCTGGTAGTTTAGGACCAGCTCCTGGGTGATCGAACTTATTAGAGCAAAATCTAATGCTCATATGTCATTTGAATCACATTTACTGTAATGTAGGAGCTGCAGGTAAGAGGTTGAAGTTCAGGTTTCTTTTCAAATAGAAATTCCAGAGAGCTTTTTTATTTCTGTGCTGGTAAGGAGCAGGAAAAATGTACTGTATAAGCAGCAGGAGAGAGTGTGAAACATCCTCATTACTGTTGAGGTGGACATAGTCTACCAGTGGGGATGAATAATAAAATTCTTGTATGTAGGATGCAGTAGGAAAACAAAGATTAGTTTTGTTTTTTGGTAGTTTTTTTCTTTTTTTTTTTTTTCTGCAAGTGTCTGCTGACAAATACATGTGGAAGTAGAAAAAAGATCAAATGCTGTTCTATCTCATCTTCCTCTGTTTTTTACAGGAAGGCTGAACAGCCATTCCTTTGGGAAAGGGGTAATGTTACCACAGCTCGACTCAGTTACTGGATCAGGCTGTGGTGTATTAGGCATGTGGTTTTATTTATTTATCACACCCAGGTCTGTCCTGTGGTTCTGATCTCCCTTAAGGAAGGAATATCAAAGTCTTTGTAGGTCAGGAAGTTGAAAGTGTGTGGTAGCTGCTGCTTCATACATAGATGTAGACTAGAGAAAAAGGGACAAATATGTTGTCCTTGCTGTTTCCATCACCTGCTCTCCCTTCTCCCTTCTGCACTCACCGTCCACCTGCTGCATGTTTGGTCAGAGGCAGTTGAACTGTGACCTCATGAAAGTGGATAATTAATACAATGAAACCCCTCGAATATCTTTGCTGTTACATTGGTGAAGGCTGGCTGATGCTTTGCTCTCTGTGTGATTTATATTGGTGCCCAGGAGGTTTGATCTGGTTAGCTTGACTGTATTTTATGTGGTTTTGTCTGTGAGTTTTGTGACCAACTGTTGAACATTAATTTTAAGGAAACCTTATAACCAGCAATGTTACAAGGTTACATGTTAAAATACACATACAGTATATTGTATGCATATTTTTCAAAGGTATAATTGAAATGGAATGATTAGAATATCTTCTGCCAAAAGGATTTTCTTATTAGTTCCTTATGCACTGGACTGTGGTAGCTGTGAAAGAACCTGGAGGACTTGCAAGTCTCATTTGATCAACAGTGGGCAGACACACCACTGAGGTGTGGGCAGCTGTTTCCTTCAGTCCTGGCTCGACTCAGCATCGGTCTATGGTTGATTCAGGAGCAGTGAACGTTTCTCCCTGACTCGCAGCAGTCATAGCAATGTACTGCAAAAAGGAATTTTGTTTCTGACCCATTAACATCTGATGGTGGTGCATTTTTCCTTTCACACAAAATTGTGTGCCACTTTTTTGGGGATAAACGTTTCTGGCTTTGAGATCCTTTGTGGGAATGAGTAAACCATGCAGTTTTCATTTGCTGTAGATCATAGAAGCCAGACTTGCAGGTGTGTTTCCAGACTTTGGAGACAAAGCAGCAGGTACGTCCTCAGCGTCTGCATCGAGAGGCTTTCTGCTCTGTCTGTGAAGCACCAAGGGCACCTGTGGCATTGCAGGCAGAATAAATGCAGCACAGAACCACTTTGTAAATGAAATTGTGTGCCTCTCCCATTGCTTGTACTAAGAAGGAATAAGGGATAGCTAACTAGCAAAGAAAAATTGTTCCTTGTTGTATTTGTATGCTGTGCCAAGTGAGGTTCTGCATATAAACAAGCATTACTGCATAATTACAAGGTAAAATGCATGGAAGCTTTGGAAATATATAATGCTGTTCTTTATTGCATCAAACTATTTAGGATTTTTTACTAGGCGTATTACTTTTGCTATCACTCATATGGAACACTTCAATTAATTTTCATTAAGTTTTATATGTAGTCCAGGGAAGATGTGCTTGAAAACTGTCTGCAGTTATCAATACTTACCCATTTTATTTAGGCTATGGTGAATAATGCTTTTGCTTATTTGTCTGTACAGTGCTTAAGGAAAGGCCACAGTTTGAATCAAAATTCTGAGTCTTATCTTAATATACATAATGCAGTAATTACTAAAATTATTTCCTTCCTACCTCATCTATTTGTTACTGTAATTCACACTTAATTTGAGCTGTTGAGAGCTGTTGGCAGAAAGTCAGTATTTATATGTGTTAATTTACTGGTTTATTACTGGTCTGTGAATTGCAGTAGTCCGTTCTGCCCCTTCTATCATGAATTTATAATCAAAATATAAAAATTAATGCTCAATTACAGGCATAGATAGTCAAGAAATCAATACGATCATATGACATAAATAGTAGTGTTAAAATACCAACTGACTGGATAAGCCAACCAGAGTTAAGTTCCCCAGTCATTCAGATTATGAGGTGCAAACAATTTAAACAGTAAAAATTTCTGTTAGCATTCCAGTTGTCTTCTCTGAAGCTAGG
This sequence comes from Hafferia zeledoni, assembly GCA_035583235.1. Taxonomy (NCBI): domain Eukaryota; kingdom Metazoa; phylum Chordata; class Aves; order Passeriformes; family Thamnophilidae; genus Hafferia; species Hafferia zeledoni. The sequence continues at coordinate 8,144,103 of JAWWEV010000169.1, read as the reverse complement.
TAAAGGTTAGAGAGAAGAACCTAATTTATGGCCTATTAATTAGCAGCACAAGAATGATAGTCAATGCATCTTTGAGGTCTGAATCTTATAAAAGCTGCAGAATTAGTCAAAACTCAGGAGAGTATCCTTCCAGGCATAATATTCCCCTAGGATTGCAGTAAAATACATGACTTAGGGGTAGTTGTTCAGGTTGTCGTGACTGGTTGACATTCAGTTGTTGTGCTGCTTTTGGAGGGTGGGCATGGACAGATAGCGATGCTTATACTGGAAGGGGGTTTTTGTTTCAATAATGTGAAGTCGAGCTCTTCTGTTTCCATCTATGTTTTGAAAACCAGACTGTGAAATGCGCTTTAAGCATCTATATTTTAAAAAGGGTCTCCTGGGTAAAAAAAGAATAAAAGCTGTTTGGTTACCATAGAGATCCAGTCCATTGTGCTCAGTTTCCTCCATACCCTGAGGCGTGTGGAACTTAGGACTGGACTACTCTTGCAAAGCAACAGGTTTTGGTTCCCTTTGTGCTTGCAGTCCTCAGATTGCAGCAGCAATCCAGTTGCTCTGAGACGGAGCATTCCTTTTCCTCCCATCCATCCACAGTGTTTATCCATTATGCCCAGGGACTATTGCTTCCTCTGAGAACTGAGCTTAAAGCAATAAGGTGAAGTGCTACTGTGGCAATAGGTAAAAGTATTAGAATGCAGAGAAGGGACTTAGCATTGAACTATAAGCCAGTGCAGTATGTGGAGGTTTGTTTGGTTCTTGAATATATCATAATACAAGCAAAAGTCACGGCATCATCTTGTGTTGTCTCCTTTTGTCACGTTCATCAACCAGTACGATGCCAGTGCCTTAACTAATGGAGGTTTACAATAAGGCAAGAAGAATGTGGTTTCATCCAGTTCAAGTGTCAGTGATAGCTGCTGAAGGGAAAAATGAGCAAAATTTGGCACAGTAAGACATACTTACCTGGGAAAGCTTTTAGAGTGACAGATTTGTGCCATACTGTGTGGTGTGGCTTGGACCCCCCTTGAGTAGACCTGTTGCAAGGGCATCAGTATTTGTTCCAAAATACGTTCACTGAAGAGTTACCAATTTTTTTTTCTTCATTTCTTTGATAGTTTGCTTTAATTGCTTTTCTGTAGTTCATTCTAATTTCAGGTTAATTGTATACAATTTGATGACAATGTGCTGTGTCTACCAAATGCAAATTCTCCAAAGGCTTCAAGCAGCATTTCATCTTAATGAAAATGCCATTTGGAAAGGAGATCCATAGTTTTAAAACAGAGGTCAATTTTGGCAGCTAATGAGTCGGTGTAAATGAAAAGAAATGGCTTGCTGAGGGATTTTTTTTTTTTTTTTTTAAACAGAAATCACGTTTTTTTTCTCAGTGAGCTCTTGTAGTGACTTAGGAAAGCAAGGTGATCTTCTTATGATAATTTCTGAGAAAGTGGACTTTGGCAAGACTTCATGAACATGGCCTGTTTCTGTTGCAGATGTCAAGTGCCCCTTTTCTTGTAGCCAAGTGTCTTGTTGGCCAGAGCTGTGGATATTAAGGGTGTGAGGGTGGAAGCAGCAGAGTAAGCAGAATGAAAGCTTATGTGAGTGCTTTGAATAATCCATGGGGACTGAGTAATTATGTATGGCTTTTAATGAGATGAAGATGTTGATGTAGGTAATGGGATTTTTTCTGAAGCAAAAAGAAAACTGATGCTCAACAGACTAAGAAAATGTAATGTGGAACTCTAGTTCAGTGCTAGCTTTTAAAAAACCTGCAGTGTCAAGTTGAAAACATTTAAGGCATTCACTTGTCAAGAAAAAATAGTACCAACTGAAAGGGTGATGATTTTCAATTTATCTGTGGGAATTGACCTTGCTGCATGCTTTCCCCTCTTAAAAGGGAAGATAAATCCCTTTTATTCTGCATGGTCCTTCATCCTGTGAAGTTTGTTTGTTATTTACCGGGAAGCAGATAGGATTTGAACATTGCCTCAGCCTGGACATAGGGAAAAGTGGTTTTTAATTACCCAAATGGAGTGGAAAAGTTTGTATCCCATTAGCAATCCTCAAAGACTAAAGCACCATAAAGTGTAATCACTTAATGTGTGCCTATAGTATTAAGAGTATTTGAATGAATGCCAATGAATGACTTCTAAATGTAACCAGTTATGGAAGTCGTTGGGCATATCTAAAGTGTTTGGTTTAAATTTCAGAAACAAACATCAAATTAAACCCAGGGAAAATGGATTTATACGGTTAGTCTTTTCTTCTCTCAGATGGAAAGTAATTTCCTCTTTTGAAGGAAATTCTTGTGCCATAAGCAGCATATCCAGTGAATATTAATGGCATTTAATTGGTAGACTTGCTTAGGGAGATTTTTTTTGTGTGTGTGAAAAAATCTTTCATAAGAGCATTTGGTCCAGTGGCCTTTTTCTAGTTGAAACTGTGGCATTTGTTAGCAGAGATATGAGCATCAGAATACGGATTTTTAATTTTTTTTTTTTTAAGGAAACCTTTGGCAAATGACTGAGCTGTGACAGGGAGATGCCAAATGGGAATTAAGTGCCCAGTTCTCACTGACTTTGAGCATCTTTACTGCCATTTGTGCTTGTGTTAATCTCTCTTTTTGATCCAAAGTAATTGGTTTCTGCCTGTGTATCTTTATCTCCTTCTGTGAGGCCTGTGTGAAGGGGAACGTGTTGTGGGGAGATTCAGAGTGCTCATCACAAAAGAGCATCATCTGTGTGCTGGCAGTTACTTGGATGTGACAGAAGCTGAATGTGGTTTGCAGACCTGCAGAGTGGAAGAGGATGAGACCAGGGTTCACCTTCTGGTGACCTTATTATGCCAGCAACCAAAATGAGTGCTCAAATATGTGCTAACCAGTTAGTGGCTGGATTCCGTGGATTCAGTGCAAGCTCTGTATTGACTGCCAAGGCATGGCTGCTCTGGCAGATAACCTCAGGCACTATCACGCTCCTGGTATCATCATGCTGCTTGACTTAGATCCAAGATAAGAGATCCCAATTTTGTTGGTCTTTCAAAGCTTAAAAAAGATCTTTGCTGCTTCACAATGGATTTAAAAACCCCAACAAATGACCCAAAACAACTCTGCCCCTCAAAAAAGATAAAACCCCCAAACTTAACCAAAATTATAACCAAAAAAACAACCAAAAACCCCCCAAAACCAAAACAAAACAAAAAACCAAACCCCTCAATCAAGAAAACAAAATGAAAAAAAACAAAAACAAACACCGAAACAGAAAGATCTTTGAAGTGCCTTTGAGTTTGAATGGGGGAATGTTTTGTGTTGAAGTTTTAAAAGCGCAAAACTTTTGTGGAGCCTTTTTAGTGCATTTGTTGCAAAACTCCAGCACAATGTTAAGTAAATCTCCTAAGCCAAACTTTCTCCAGGCTTCTACTTCTGTCTGACTTGTTCTGATGCTTTAGTTTGTGCTGCAAAGCTCCGGATCATTAACAGGTGTCAGAACCATGGCTGGGAGCTGAGCTCAGCTATGCAATAGACAGTACTGAGGACCACTGTGTTATCAAATCTTTGTATGTTTGTGTGTGCAGCATCCCATGTGCAATGAGGGAAATAATTTTATTAAGCATCCAAACATGAGAAAAAAGACTCATAGAAAAATTCCAGTAGGAAATGAACATCTGTTTTAGAAAGTAAAACTGAAAAACAGGAACTAGGCATAGACAACATTTTTGTTATTCAGTCTGCTTAGTGAGTGAGTTCCATTTCTCCTCAGTGCATTGGATGGCATGGGAAGCCTCGTGGGGGGCAAGAAAGATCATATAATTAACGATTGTATAGCAATGCAAACAAGGTTGAACCAAGTCTAGCTAGGAAATCTGTGCTGTGCAAGTAACTTTTTGTTGTAGGGGTGTTTGTGGAGATGTGTGTAATTCTATTGCAAAGCAAAACCAGTGGGTAGTTTGTAAACATTAATTAAAACATGTGGTGATTTTATAAGTGAATGGTTTGATAGCAAGGAATCAATTACACATGACTTTTTCCAAAGGACATTTAGTGAGACAAGGTAAGTCAGAACATGGAAAAACTCCCTCAATTCTTGACTCATAACCATAATTCCCAAGACAGTAATTCTAAACAGTAACCAAGTAGTCTTCCTCTGTTTTAGGTGATGATCATTGCAAAAGCTTTCCCTGTAATTTCTAGATGATATTTTTTGAGTGCTGTATTTTATAATTTTCTATAATATAATTGTACAATCAACTTAATATCATATATTGAAATATGTGCATTAAGCTATACAAGTTATGCAATAATCTGTATACTTTAAAATTTTATATAATTTTATACAATTGTGTTAAGCTCAAAATACTTTGTGCTAAAAGTGAAATTTTAACTTATTGATATCATTGATGATAAAAACACTGGCATAGGGTGCCCATAGACCTATAGGGATATCACAATATGTGGAATGAATCCATTTACCAGCTGGCTAGGTCTGTCACATGGGGATTTGTACTTCTATCAAGCACACAAACTAAAAACCCCAGCCACACTGTTTTTGAAAGCTGGAAAGTCTATGTAGAAATTTCTCCATACAAAAACATGCTGATGTACAGAAAATATGAATATTGGACTGTTTTTTAAGATTATTTTAGCTAGCTTTAGCAATTCTGAAAATGGAGGAAGAAGTTACTTTGGGTTGACAAAACATGAAAATATTTAATGATTTTGAACAGCAGAAGTATTTAGGGTTGAATGAAATATTTTGCTTCACCCAAATAATAATTTCATTATATTGATGTGTTAAATCTATATCAACAAATGAAATTCATTGTAAAGGAACCTTTTATTTCTTTAAAATCACTGAAATGTAGGGCTACAAATAAATGACAGGGCTAAAAAAAGAGATCACTATAAAGGGCTAAAAACCAATTTAAAACCGATACGCTTTTCTAGAACATGTTTTACCCTAAAAAAGCACAGACAACTTGATTTTATTAAGACAAATCTTAAAAACTTCTTTCATCACCATATTATGAAATCCAGATGTTACTCTTATTTTCTTCTCTTTTTCTGAGTTGAAAGGAAAATTTGGACTGAAAAATTTCAGCCAGCCTCAGCTTTGTATCCTCTTGAAGTAAGTATCTATTGTGGAAGGGGAAGAAAAAGTTATTCTGAATGTTGAAAGTTCCAGAGGCTCTACTTCTGCCTTTGATAAAACAGTGTGAGGGTTGCTAAGCCCTTGGTAGCTACGTGTATGCTCACCAGCCTTTGCCCTTTCGCAGCTTGTGCTTGATTTACTGTTTGGAAGTGCAAGTTGTTTTCAGGTTGCGCCTTGCTCGCACCTTGCCTACTGCCCAGCTCCACCTTCTGCTTGGCTCGCTTGGCTGCCTTAGATTTGGAGAGGCTGAGAGTGAAGCAACAAAGGCATAAGCAGGTTAAAAGTGACCCACGGCACAGGGGGAAGGCAGCTCAGAGCTTGTCCAGGAGCTTGGCACTCTGCTCTTTGCTCATGCTTTGGAACTATCATCTTCAGAAAATCCTTTAGCTGCTGATCTCCTGAGATACTGTACGCTCTAATGAGTTATGTACTGTGCCCAAGAAATAACTGGCTCATAAAATATATCTCTGCTTTTGGAAGCACCGGAAAAGTGACTGTGGATAAAGTGTCCAGTATTGCCAAGAGGATAACTACGATTTAGAGAGAAAGGTAAAACACGCACTAGAAGTAAAGTACTTGACTCCATTGCACAAAAGAGACTTTGAAGCTTTTTAGCTTCTTGACTAAGGGCTCTGTTTGGGTATCTGATGTGCTGTAATGGCTGAACGTCAGCTCCTACAAAAGTGGTATAAATACTGTCAGAATGAACCTCCCTTTGCTCAGATCTGGGACAGGAAGCTCCTGCTGCGCTGGAGCCACAATTGAGAGTCTGTTGCTAGCGAGGAGAAAGCTGAGCAGGAACCCACTTAACCCAGACTGAGGAATTACTGCTCTGCTGAACTGGATCCAGGCAAAAGTGTTTGTACCTATAAATTACTTGAGAGTTCTTGTATTTCTGAGGGGAGAAAACCCCTTTGGTGTGGGCTTTGCTTTTTGGAATAGAATGTGCTTCTCTGATGCTACAAGAGTAGCCTGAAAGTCTAAATCTAACCTATTCTGATAATTTTCATTTTGATTTAATCCTTTCTTGCTCCTGAGTTGTCTGCCATTCCCTCTGGGGATTCTTGCATCTGAAACAGACACAACAGAGTATATACTGACTTGTGAAGGGCTTTAGGCATGAAAGTAGTGAGAAAAAGAAATTAGGGCAAAAACTGCTTTAAGCTTCTATTACTTTGTGGACTATCTTCAGCTTGAAAATGTCAGTTAATCAGTACTCTGTGGGGGAAGGGGGAAGAAGAAGAAATTTTCTCAGCCTGGGAAACACTTTAGAACTGGAAGACAACTGCTTTAGGAGCTCAGCAACTGTTTGCATTCTCTAGACTGTTTGCAAATCAGGCCCCTGATCCTAAAGCCACTAATGCTGGTGAGTAAATTTACTGTAATTACTTCAGAAAGGGATAGACAAATTTTTGTCAAGTAAAGGGGTTTCAAGACTAGATCCATACTGTGTGGCTCATGTCTGCTCAAAATTACCCCTTTAAAACTACTTGCATGTTTTATCAGAACCAAAATTGATAAAGTAGAAATCCTATGTGGGAATCAATTGCCAAACTTTATATTAATTTTCCCCTCTGTTACTTCCAAAAATAGTTCTACCATGGGACAGTGGGGTAAAACATCCCTGTATCTCCCATCATTACAGGATTCTGCTGACAGACCAGGATGGTCTCTGAGTGCTCAGAGACCTGCCACAACTCTGTTCCTGGGCTTCTGATGCCAGGTCAGTCAGCTGTGCGTGTCATGGCTGGTGGGTTATTGGCTTATGGCTAAGAGTGACTCTGTGGCCAGTTTCCCAATGTCCCTGCCATAATCTGAGCCTTCTAATATCATATTAACAGATAAATATGACTCCTGACCTATTTATTTTTGGAATGATTTGAAAAGTGCTGTGGGTTGCGTGATGTACAAATCTAAGATTTAGAGGATTACTGGAGAATATTAAATTGTTGTGGCTGGATCAAATTCAGTCTAAGAATAAAGATAGTTTTTCTGAAAGTTGATACATAAAGTAATTTTATTCTTAGTCATCACAAGCTCCCCCTTTTTAAAAATATCTGGCTTCTTTGCAGAAGCCAATAAGCTACTGAAAATTTGAGCTCAAAATTCAAAAGTCCAAGGGTTCATCAAAATCTAATTCCTACTGAAGACCAAGATTTTTATTCTCTGTCTGGTGAGTATTATCAGGTTCTGCATCACTCAAGTGGAGAGAGGTGCATGGGAATAGCTTTTTAGTATGGCACAGTTTGTTCCACTATGTTTTCATAAGCCCTCTGGAGAAGGGGGCATGTACCCATTATATTAATGCAAGGAGCAGCTGGAAGCCTAGTTATGCTGAGACTTTAACTCTGAGTAACTACTGAGCTTAATCATGTTAGTAAAGTAAACATTTCCCCAGCATAGACAGCATCTGTGTCTTTCAAGTGAGTAAGGTTTGATGCATAGTGGATAACAAAGCCATCCAAATAATGCCTCCCTTTCTAGGTCAGTGCTTTCTTCACAGTGCACTTCTCTTCTGAAAGGCAATTGCTATGAACGGTCTGTTGGGCTCTGTATTACGTTAGTGTCACGTTTTCACTTATTATATATGTTCCAGTGTTGTGTGTGATGTTGAATCTGCAAAAGCTGTGCTACAAAAGTTGTCAGGCTTCAGCTAACAAAGTGTGTGCTCTTCCCTCAGGAGATATCACTCTAATTTTAGACATTGGAAAATGGGATATAACAGAAGTGAAGATGGGGAGGAAAGAAGGTGAGAACTGGATGTATTAGATCAGTAAACATTCTGAATTTACTCAGTAAAAGTGGAGCACATAGAAGGAAAAGTACATAAAAGAATGAATGACCTTTGTTAGCTCATCATTACAGCTGTCAGCATAAAAGCAGATCTGGAGGAGATGTGAATCAGGAGAGAGAGCAGATGGGTATGTTGAGGGTGTGCTGTAGCTGAGGAGTGAAACTGGGAACAAGAAGTAGAAGGAGTTTTTTATGGGAGAAACGGGTGCTCTATGGACTCTGATGTGCCAAATCCACAGTCCCTGAATATTTGATCATGTTTACCTATGGATCTGGGTGAGAGAGTGAAAATGTACTTAAATATACAGAGAAGCCAAGAAGGTTAAGGCTAAAAAAAATAAAGTTTCTCCTGTGTGAAGAAAAGATAATTAGTACAGAGACTTAGATTAGTGAAAGAACAGAGGAAACTCAACTCTTAGCAACTTTTTTGTTTTGTTTTTTTTGGGAGGCGGGGAGGATGAGGGGAGTGTGTCCTTGTGTCTTGGGTGCACAAAATGAGACAGTTTTGCTGATGGGGGCCTGGATGAGAGTTTTAACTCTCAGAGCTGAAAGAAGCGGTCACTTCCTAGACACTGTGGTCTTTGTCCTTTTAGTTTTTCTCTTAGGGAAAGCTCTAAATGAAGTAGTACAGGATGAATATGTGGCCCATGAAGGGTTTACAGTGGAGAACAAACTGTATTAAATTAAAATATGCATAAAAAACTAAATTAGACTAGCTTATAAAGTGGAGTTGAAGCCAATTATGGAAATTAAGCATGATGTAATAGTTAATGAAACCAGTGCAGCAAGCACTGTGAAGCTATGCTGATTGCCAAGAACATCTTGCTTTTACAGTACTTATGTAACTGTCAGGAAAGGCCTCTGAGTGTTTTTAATAACAATAAGCCTTTTAATAACATTTTTTTGTTGCTTTTTGTTTTTATTTCTTTGTTTTTCTGTGACATTTTGTGCTACAGGTGGAAGTGTGTGTGTGTTTAAAAAAAAATCATTTGTAACTTTCCCAAGCAGTATTCCAGGTTATACATGTATTTTTATTGTCATATGAACTTGTCTGAATTGCATGCGTGTACTTCATTAACAAGGAAACTTCCAGCTCCTGAGGATTTTTATTGCCCTTACTAGCTAAATGGGAGATTTGTGTGGTTGATTGTCTTGATTTGCTTCTGTATGCTTCTGTTCAAATTTAATTCCATTAGAGGAAAGAAATACCCAACAAAACGCAAAGCCATGCAGTGTTATGTTGATTCTGTGATAGCAGCTGTTCTCCAAACTTTTATGCTCTTTAAAAACGGCACAATGTGGATTTGAGCATTACCGAGCTTGATTTGTCACTTCTGAGGCTTATTGCTTCAATAGAAAAACTAGATTTCACTTCACAAATCCTTGTCTGACTAAAGTAATAATAAAGTAAGTTTAATGGACAGGAATCTTCTTTTTAAAATAGAGATTTCTTCTAGTAGAGGCCAATAATAAAAGCTTAGTGTCTACATATGGCCTATTCTTCAGGTTTTAAATTTATTCTGTGCTTTACAGATATATGGGAGAAGCTAAACATGTGACTGACTTGCTGGACTGGAGGTTGAGAGATCATTTTTTCATGAGCTGCTTATAAGATATTGGGTAATTTAGGTTACACGTACCTCACTTTACATTATACCAGATAAACATTAAACCCGGAGAAGTTAGAAGGTTTAAATGTGTTTTTGAATTATCAAAGCCTTGTAGAAATACCAGCATTTGACAAATTTTTGCCTGAGAAGAGCAACAGTAGAGTAGGACATGCACTCAAAGTATAGGAAAGTGAAGTGCTGAGCTCTGCTCTCCTTAAACCTTATTGTTGGTATCAGAAGGGACTTTACTGTCATTATGAATCACAATTAAATGATTTTTCAGAATACCCAGAGTCCATGGCCATAGTTTTTAATGTTTAGCTTTGTTTGTTTGGGTTTTTTCCCCTTTCATAGTTGTAACAAAGATCCTCTGGCTGTTACTTTCCGTCACTATCTGGAGATTGTTATTGTGGCTATTGCTTCTGCTCCCCTGATTTGGGAAGGCTAAAAGAGAACCTACTTCTTCTCTCTGTGTCTTGTCATTGCTTGTCATTTCTCCCACAGCCTAATTTTGATGGGTGTTAGTGGCTGGAAAATAGATCATCAGAACTAAATTACTGTGTGGAGCAAGGGACTTTACAGGTAGCAGGGAAATATATTTAAATAGTGCATAATGCTTGTTTGCCTCAACAGGCACCATGTCCTCAGTGGTTATATTTGTGCCGTGAGAGAATCTGTCTCCTTTGTGAATTAAAGAAACTGGCTGTGTTAGCCTTAATCTGAGAAGTTTGATTCAAAGCTCCTATTGGTGAATTTCCAGTGATTTCTGAGTAATACATGGTGGATTAAATAAAAACTGTTGCCTAGGTCCCTGTTGTTAATTGGGAAAGTATAATTTCTTAGTTGGACAGTGACCTGAAATATTGAAAAACTAACAGGAGCAGAACATGGTCCTTAGAGCTGTCTCAGTATCTGTTCTCCTGAGCATCTATACTTGGCCTGTACAGGTATTGCTTTCAGGTTGTAGAGAAGAGTGTCTAAAGTGGGTTGTTAAGAGTTTTGCTTTGTTAAACAGGCTTAATTTGTGTTAATATTGTACATAAAGAAAAGCTGCTACTAAATGCTTACAAGTTGTTCTCTGAAACTTGTGCACATGGTAACAAGGCATGCCAACTAACGAGTATTTCTGTCATACTAAGATAAATATATTGAGATGGAATCAAAGCCTGCATTACCAGTATTTAAGAGAAGCAGTGTAAGTATAAAATAATCAGCATAAAATTGATGGATCAGGCTGTGCTTCAAAGAAGTCCAAGCTTGTAAAAGTAGAATCATAGTTAATTCTCAGTTAGAAGTCCTGGAATTCGGTAGCAGGTTTTTAACAATGGTACTACTGCATTTGTGATCCCAGACTAGCTTAATTAATTTTTAAAAAATAAGTTAGATGTTTCTGTCTTTCTACCCCCTCTCCCTTACAGAGTTGCTAAAGTAAGTTTGAGTTATCTTGCAAATAATTTCTGAGCTTGAGAGAAGTGAGTCTATTATACATGAAATACTGAAAGCAATGCAACAGCTCATTGCATTGTATGTGTATTTCTTCCTTGTCATCCATTCTGCCTCATAAATCAAACATCCCAAACAAAGAGTAAAAAAAAAAAAAAAGCATAAAAGCAGAGTGACACAAGAATAGGAGAGGAAGGAGGAAGCAGATTCATATTTTTCTTTTATAAAAAAATCCTTCTTTTTTTTTTTTAATAAATGAGACACAGATTTCTAGAACACTTAGTGTCACTTTCTTTCCTGTATTGGCCAAACACAATATTATTTTGTATCAGCACAGAATCACCACCTATGAATAACTTCATGTTTCTTGATTTTATGGCTACAGTAAATATTATTACTAAATTGCAGATTTCATTGCAACTTCAGGTAACTAATGACATTTTTTAAACTGTCTATGGCAAAATGCTCATTTTGATTTCAATTTGAGTTATACAGTTTTCCATCTTAGTTAAGTACTTTGTCATGAAACTTATCTCTGCAAAGCCTGAGGTTCTGTCTACAAACATATTACAAATGTTATTGCTACTTATTTTTTGTAAGCAAGAAGAAATATTGTGTGTGTGTGTCCATTTATTTCTGCTTGCTACATACCACTGCAAATTTAGCATGAAATCACTGCAGAGATAATTCATACTATTCTCCAATTCTTGCATTAAACCAGAGGCACTTCAGAGACCGTAATATTATCTCTGGGATTACAAACTGTGCAAATATAGCCTTGCCATGCAGGGTTATGCTAGACTGTGTAATTTCCTGAACAACAAAAAAGAAACCAGGTAAAGACTGTTTGTTTTTCTTTTGTCCGTTAGAACCAGTTTTTCAGTGAGCTGCCTCATAATTATTCTGTGGGAGGAAGGAGACATTTTTCTCTTTTAGGAGAGATTCTTGATGAAAAATGATAAAATGGAAAGCACAATTCAGGCTGAACAGACCTTTTAGTTGTCAAGTCTGATGCATTAAAGGGATATGCATAAGAAAGGAGGTGTTTTTTTTTTTTCTCAACCCGTGAAGGACATAGTGGCCGAAAATAGGTATCTGGTTCTATCCCAAAAACGTGAAAATTAGCCTAGAAAATTGTACAACCTCGGATGTTTGCTCATAAGAGTTCTATATTTTTTGCAGCACTAAAATCAGGAAATTAACTTTCACCCTTTGTTTGTGATGAGGCATAGGCTCAAATTATCAGAAATTTTCAAGGTAATAGGTGAATTAAGATTTCATTTCCTGGACTGAAACATGCACAAGAACCAAAACTAACCTGTTGAAGGATGTTCTTTTCATTTGTCCTAAACTTCTTGGCTTTTATTATATTTTAGACTGTGCAACACAGAGAATTTGAAAAAATATATATACAAAAAGCAATTAAAAAACATTGCTAATCTACAAAAAGTTTTCTGGGATACAAAAAGGTGAGAGAGAGTAAAAAGTCTACCACTTTGTCCCTCCAGAAGAGCCAGCTGACCTTGGTGAACTTGTTTGTTGTATACATGGAATGCAACTCCAAATGTTTGATTTGCATGTATGTATGTGTACATGTATATATTTAAAAACAAAAAACAAAAAACCAAACCAAAAAAACACCTTTGTATGTGGCTATATGTGTATCTATTTAGTGTTCATACAGTAAATCAGAAGACAATGTTTTTATTCTAGTACAGACTTACTATTGTTGACTGTCTTGAATGGACTTTCTGGTTTTGATATTCAGTGAGTTGGTTAAGGACTGCATTTCTCCTGTAAATTAAGCAGTACAAAGACACAAGTTTATTGGCTTGGCAGTTGAGATTTTAGTCCATGACCATCTTGTCCAGGTCAGTATTTATACTTGTCAGGTATTTGCCATTTTTGTTGCATTTTTCATCTGACAGATTTGGAAACGTGTGAAGTTACCGGGCCCTAACTGGGCCAGTATATGGAGCATGGTCTAAACTACTGAAAATGAGTGGAGTGACAACGGTGATGAATTGCCTGACCCTGACCATGGCCAGCTTTCCTTCCCACGTGCTACACTTTATTGTGACCAATAGTCACAAATCTGCATCCTGTACATTGTAAAGCTAAAAGACAGGAGCTTTCCAGGACAGTGTTTCTCAGGCAGAACCTGACAGTGGTTGCTTGAGACTTTCAGGACGGAGTTACTACTGAATGTGGCTTAGCAGTTCCCTGTCAATTTACTATTTTTCTGTAGCTGACAGCTGGCTAACATGAATGCAGCTATGCCAGCAAGGTCCTGATGCTGATTTTGAGATTTACTCTAGCATAAATAAGAGCAAGTGCATGACCATCTCTTGCATTGCATGGTAAGAAAAAGCAAGAAAATTGCAGAGTTGAAGCAATCAACAGGCAGGGATTGCTTGCATTTTGTCTGTAGTTCTTTGGGCATCAAAAGGCATAGAAGCAAGCTGACAGATTGTTAATTTCTTTTCTTACACATAGCACCCGTTATAAAAATAGAAAAGGAAGGAGGAGGTTTGGGCTTATTCCAGGCAGGATCCCAGTTCCCTCCATTTGGTACATGGGTGGTGTTTCCTCTTCTGGCACTTAGGGATTTGATTGTTTACACAGGTTTGCTTAGCGGGTGTGCAATTTAAAAAATGATTTGACAGGAAAGCAGACTTGCCTGCATGCACAGGGAGATTTATATGTTCTGTAAGAATGCGTGGTGTGGATGAGAAAACCATGTTCCTTTTGGCAGCGCAGCAGTTGGGTATGATGCAGACATCCCCACATCTTGCCCCTAGATCAGCCCTTCTCCAGCAGTGCCCCAGTGTGTGGCTCCCTCGCTGCCAGCTCCTGTTGGCTGGGTTAAGCAGGGAGGTGGCTGTGGCTAGGAGAGAGGACACAAAATGAAGTTATTCCTCAGGATTGACAAGAATTATAAATTCTTACTGTGTAGGTACTTGGTGTTTGGGGCACTGAAAGCCTAAATGGGGTAAAAAAAAAAAGGAAGACCAAGTGAAATGGGCAATGGTGTCTCACTGGGGCTTACTCAGCTCTATTATGCATTTATTTTACATGGTAGCAAAAGTGATTTATGTCTATATTGTACATAATGCAGCCGCTGTACTGCCTGTGGTTTTATTGTTGGTTGCAATGTAGATTGAAAAAAACTTAGAAAGGCAGAACAGTGAGTTAAAAAATATTTGGATATTATGTGTGTGCTTAGTAAGTTACTAAGTTCATCAGGACACCCAATATTGCCCTTACATGATGATCTGTCATCTCTTCAGGTTTTGTTGAATACATAAACAATATGACTTATTCTATTTGCATTATATTCATGACAGTTCTTCTATGTAAAATGTGAAACAAGAGAAGCTGAATTTGTCTTATATTCACTTAGTTCATCTTATGGTTGCTTAAGTTGTGTTTATTTCTTCAAAAGCAAACACTCCAAATTTTCCATTTCAATATTAAGACATGGTGCAGTAAGAGAACTGAGTACAGTATAAAAGTTGTAAATGAGTATTTTCAAAGCCTATATAGTCTAATGTCATTAACATTAATTACCACTTATATAACAAATGGTAAAATCTTTGGTGTCACCTGTGCTGCTCTTTTAAACTTAACTGGTTGTCCTGTGTAGTCAACCTGTTGTGTTATGTGAACTGAGTGAAAGAAAGGAAGTTATCGCAGTATTCCATGACAGCTTGTTCAGTGATTTCAAATGAATCAGGTTAGTACTTTCAGCTGTCTTTTTCTCAATTCTCATTACTCCTTGGCAACACTAATAAAGAAGAATATAAAGGTGAATGGAAAGACAAAATTATAATCGTACAAAAACTCTGAACAATTTTCTCCTATGTCTCAGTCCAGTGGGAGCCAATATTGTGCTCATATTTTGCATTACATGGATGTGGTCATCAGGTTAATTAAAAGTAGTGGAGGTTTCATCAGCAATAGGGAAGCTGAGAATGTTTTCCATGGGTGATCACCTTTGTGATTTAAATTCTGCTTCAACAAAGGTGGGCCAGATGCACTTGTTAACGTTTGTACTCACTGTGCTTTAACTTTGCTGCCAGCCATGTGTTTCCTGCCCAGTGGGTGCTTTCCATACTTCTCTCTTACACCTTCGAGATTTCTTTCCATATCTCTGCCTTTCTGTCCCCTACTTACTGCTACTAATAAGGACTCTTCTGGAAGTTATAGTGCTAGAGATTCCCAAATCTGATCCGTGTTGATTGTGCAGCCAACAAACAAGGGCAGAGCCAGAGCTGTTCCCAGGCCCTGGTGTCAGCATTGCCTGGCAGTGTTGTAGCAGCTGAGAACTGGCTGGTTACAGTGGAATGTTTTTCTCTTCAGTTTTTTAGAACTGAAAAATATTTCTGTGCAACCTGAAAAAGTCTTTTTTTTTTTTTTCTTTCTTTCCTTTTTTTTTTGGTCATGTTTATTGATACGGTTGAATCAGTAGAACTTTCTTCAAGACTGATCTGAGCAATGTGATTAGATTGCAATTTACATGATCTGGTTTAATTGCTGGAAAACACCCTTTCAGCTGACAAAACCCCCTTGAAATAATGCAGTTTCAATCTATCAAATAATAGGATAAATCTTGGGCAAACACATCATGGCAAAGTTCTTTCGGATTTCTGAGACAGGCAAAAGACTGTTTTATGTGAGGGTGTCATTTTTGTGTTGTAGGAATGACAAGTGACAACCAGTGATTAGGATATGCTTTTGTAGAGTTGTTAGAGGCATTTAATAAATAAGAAAAGTGGTTTAAAAATGCCATTGTACACTGAGGGTATAGTCTTCAAAGGGGTTGGTAGCTTTTTCTGTGTCCAATAACATATCTAGTGTTGAAAATTTATTTGAAATCCAAAGTATAGGACAGGTCAAATCGCCTGACCATAGCATATCTGATAAAAATGTATGGCTTATTACAAAACGTAAAATGATAAAAGAGTAATTATATCTTCATATCGAGCTAGCTCAAGCATTTCTTTGATTGGAATGCATGTTGGGCTGTGTTGTGGAGGCAGTTTGGTCCAGCTGAGTAAAACTGGCTTCGAAATCATAGCCATTTCCTGAGTTGGCTGCTCAATAATGCTTCCACCAAGCTGTGCTCCCTGTTATTGCTGGCCCTTCTCCTGGGAGCTCTGCTTCCCGTACTTAATTAGAAGAGAAAAGGGATGAGCTGTTCCTCCTCTCTGTCCCTTCAGGTTCATGTCTGGATGGTCCTGATTCCAGTGCTCAGTTGCACAGCTCACTGAGCTGGCTGCTGACCTCAGAGCCCACCTACAGTGAGAGGATCTGTTTTGCTTTCTCAGCTTGAGAAGGGAGTAAATTCCACTAAATTTCTCCTGTGTTAATGTTAAACCAGTGTGACTGTGGTTTGGGGAAAGAGGAAGTGGAAAGCCTCCCCCAATGCCTTTGTCATGTTGGGTATTTTCATAGCTTTGATTTAAAATCTTCTTTTCATGCTCTGAGTTACATCAATATGCAGAAAAAGATATCATATTCTCTAATTAATGGGCAAATGAGTCCTGGCAAATACAGTTCTTCATGTACCAAGCAGCCAGAAATGGTTTTAAATATTCCAATACGAGGTGATGTCAAGCTTGCCTGGGAAAGCCAGCTCTAATAGAAGCTAAGTTGGATCAGCTGAGTTCTTGGCTTCTCTAAAGTGATGTGTAAAGGGTACTAATTAGTAGCATCTCAGCAGTCCGACATTTGAGAACCTTCAGTAAAACCCCAGTGATGACATTCATTAGTAACTGTAACACCCATCTTGTCACTGGGGATTAAGGTGAGTAAGGTTCAAATAACAGAGGTTGTAAGTAGGTGATATTAAACGGGTCAGCCTTCCACCCCACACAGCTGGGAGATGGGAATAGAATGTAAAACACTTGATGTGGCCACTGTTTTTCTTTATCTATGTGTAGTTTTGCTTTTTGCATTGTAACAGAATAATCTCACGTTAAAAGCCTATCAACGCGCACACATATGAACAATTAGTAGCAGTAGATAATTATTCATCTTTGCTTAGAAAAATATATATGTAAGGATTGCTTACCTTTCTAAAAAGGATGCATTGAACAGCTCATTGCAAGCAATGAGAACAGGACCATGTATTTTTGTACATTGCTTTTAAATTTAGGAAAATACTGAGGGAGAGTGGGAGGGAATCTACCTCATTTGTTATGGGTTTTAAAACCTGTAACTGTTCCCAAGAGGTTGCAGTCAGTCCTCAACTAGAGGACTAGGACAAAGTTCCGTCATTCCGGTGTCAGAAAGGTCAGATGCTGGAATCCGGAAACATTATTCACCTCATATGCCAAATGCAGATTTTCTGAAAATAGCCATATGCCAGTTTGTTATGGTGATGTGCACATGCTTGAGCTAGTATGTTGCTTTTGATGCCAAATGTCTGCCTCAATGAGATGAGTAAAGCAGAGTGTCGGTGCACTGAGTGTAATCCATTCTAATATTAGAACGTGGGGCCGGGTCCTGTGAGCCAGCCTGCCCTGAAAGCCCAGCCAGGGCAGCTGCAGCGCAGGGTGCTCAGCATCTCTGTGCTCTCTGCAAACACCATGTGCTGCTTCTAACTATTTTATTGCTTTTCCTAACAAGTATGAGCAAAGGACAGCTAATTCCCTAAAAAAAAAAAAAAAAATAGTTGCAGTGGAAAACATGGTCTAGGGCACAAGTACCATGTTGTTTTTGTCTATCTGTGTCAATGCACTTCTGTCTTGATGGACAACCCTATCCGTAGCCATCCTGTCTAGAAAGCGAGTTTGCAAGTGGTGAAAGTAATGCCATTAAACAAACAAACAAAACCAACCCCCAGACTCCAGCTTTAACTTATCTGGCCATGTGTGAATTTGAATGCCAAGGTCCAGGACTTCAGAGAGTGATGTTGTATGAAGAAGTAGCAGTGTTGAAGAGTTGGGGGATGGATGGGTAGTTATGTGATTGGTGGGTGGGGTTAACTTGCCAGGCTCTAGGTTGCTTTGTTATTAGCAAGGGAGTTAGCCTCCATAACTGGCAGTCAGATACCTGTATCTCACCCAAATTCTTTGGGAAAACCGAGCCCCCACTCCCTGTCTTGAGTTCGAAATGGCAAACTGAGTAACTGGTGAACTCTTCAGAGCTGACTGCTGCCACCTTTAGGCCGGCTAGAAATCATCTCCCCATGGTATCACCTGTGAGTTCCCAATTCCCTCAGCCTCTAGAGATTTTGAGCAATATTCTAGACCAAAACTCCCATTCATTGCAGGCCCGTGTACTGAACTGGAACTTAAAACCAAAATTGAACCTATGCCATAATAAGTATTTGTAATAAATTTAGAACATGGAATTGTAAAGAACATGAGTGCTCATTTTAGTATTAAAATCTGCTGTCTCCTGCCTATGTTTTACTTCAGTTGCTATTAACTGTAATAAATAAATCAGTGTTTATGTTTAATTCAGTAGTATATTTGCTTATTATTCACTTATTAAAAGATTAGAAAACTCTTGGAGAATCTTTGTCTCTGCTACCCCTTTCTATTCAGCACTTCCTACCTGTCAAATCTGTCTATTTGAATGCTTTTTATACTTTGGTTGGTTTTAAAAACCTTACAGGAGGATAAAGATAGTTCTGTAGTTCATTACAAGAGGACAGTTCTGAACATAATTAAAAAATAAAAGTACATTGCCAAAAATGTGTGCTGCTGTCTCTGACTATGGTACTTATAGGAAACCCATCACCATAGTAACTAAGCCTCTGCTAAATAATTACCAACAGATTTGTTCTTTTTTGTCTTCTAACTTGTATAACATGTCTAGCCTTGACTTTACTTTTAAGTGTAAGAGTTGTGTATGCATACATGTTTGTACACCGAATTTGGAAGATAAGCTGAAGACTTCATCATATAGAATCCTGATTCCTGCAGAAGTGATTTCTAAGTGCCCATGGCTGCTGTTTTCCCACAAATTAAAGAACAGTGCAGAACAGTTTTAATGAAGGTCATTTAAAAAGCCAAACATCAGGAAAAAAGCCTTTTCCAAAAAACTAAAGCAATTTCTTGAGAGACATTAGATTTGTGTTTAATAAGTAGCTACCTCAAATAGAGCAAAGTTCCCTGACTTGGCTGTTACTCCTATTCCATCAGCAGCACGTGGGTAGTGCCTTCCTCAGCAGCAGATCAGTGGTGTTGCCTTTCACTTGCCTGTTTTCTGTTGTTCACTGTACTGCATAAAGCAAGTGCACTGCCTTGGTTTGGAGGATTTGCTGTCCTGCAGGCTCTGTAACCTGGGTGAATGATAAGCAGAGAAGCCAGCGACAGAGTAATGGGTTTCAGCCTCTGCATTCACTTTCTGAGTTGCTGATGATCTTTTCTCTGAAATCTCTTTCTCATTCAGAGTCACCTCCTGTTTGCTTTAGGAGCCTTTTTGGAGAATGCTTTAGTGATTTACAAAATCTGGCTCCCTATGGGGGAAGTGACCTGCCTCTCCTTTGTGCATTCCCCAAAAGTGCTCTCTCATGGGCATATATTTTTGTAACCCTGTTCTCTTTGGAGGAATCTGCTCACCTTTCATGCTACTCTTGGCAGTGAAATAAACTTAGTTCTTAAACTCAGCTTGAACGGTCTGAAGAGATCTAGTGGAGCAGCCATGCCTTGAACATGGTCTTGCAAAGCATTGCATTCAGTTGAATTCATGTGAAGTCTTTTTGCTGAGCTCCGTTTCATCTTGTTGGGGGATCAAAGGGGTTTGTTTGCTTTAGCGGCCAGTGCAGCTTGGTGCTTCCAATTGCTGACAACAAAATCATGTCCAACTTTTAGTTTTGTGTTTTGGGATTTTTTTTGTTTGTTTGTTTAGTTGTTTGGTTGGGGTTTTTTTTGTTCTTTTGGGGGTGGAGTGGTGGTTTTTTGTTTGTCAGTTGTTAAACAAGACATTAACCATTTAGGACCAGACTTCTGAAGCCAGTAAATGAGTTGGTATGGGTGCCTGTGCTCTCACAACAAATGAGTTGACACACATGTAAGTCCAAGTATGTAACTTGATTCTTCACCTTTGGTTCTCTGCATTGTAATTCACCTCTATCTCTCCTGGTGGAAATAGTATCCAGATATCGATATCTGTCCAAGGCAAACGTTCATCTTGTCTGGGGTTTTTTTGTCCTTTTTTTTTTTTTTTTTTTTTTAATGGGGGAGAGAAAGACAGGAGAAGAAGGGAAAAAAAAAAATCAAGTGCCAAGATTGTTCTTGACTTTCTTGTGAAATTCTGGCATGAATCCTACAGGTTGTGTGGTTAGAATCATCTTGTAGAGGTTAGGTTTTTTTGTTGGTTTGGTTTTTTTATTAACACTACTGTGTGAGCTGGAGTGAGTCTACAGGCCATTAAATATTCATGTTTTGAGGTACAGGCCTGAGGTCTCTAAAGACAGTAGCTGCACTATATGGTCTTAAGCAGAATGTGAGTTACCCTAGAAACAGTAATAGTAGCAGGACCAGTAGCACAGAGGAGCTTGTCATGTAGTATTTTGAAATCACCCCAAGTAACAACAGTAATTTTGGACCTGTACTATGAAAGTAATTTGTTGCCATAAAACATGCATTTGAAATTGTTTTTTTCTAAATATACTCTTTATTACAGTTGTGTAATTGTTCAAACATATGTGTGGGCTGGGTTAGGGGATGCAAAAGAGAGTTCAGAGCAGTTTTTCTGTTTCTGTGAATATCAACATATAGAAGCTATGTACAGACATACCATTTCAAATTTGAACTGAATCAGTGAGATGGGCCTAATGAAGCAAACTCATGCCAAGGAATCAAACCAGCAATTTTCATCACTACCATTTCTTTGAAATCGATAAACTTAAATGTGTTGTTGAACTAGATGTGCAACATCTCAGCAAATAAGAAGGTAAATCCACTCAATGTGTTATGAAATTTGTTAAAATTTGGTTCAGCAAGGCGTAAAATGTCCATACATAGATTTCATTAGCTCAGCCCACGTTACTTATATCTGTGATAATTACTATCTCAATGCATTATTGAACAATAATCTTCGAAAAGGAAGTATGTTCAAATTCTAAATATCTTTAGTAGTGCAATACATGAGAAGAGCTTCCCTTCTCTGTAGATGATTCATTTTGGAAAATGTCCTTGAAAAAAATTCTCCTTGTATCCTAGCTGAGGACATGCATATTAAGTCTAATCTGCAGTTTTAAATTCTGCTAGAGATGAAGATTTATGATCAAGGTTAGATTAAACCATGGCAATATTGTCTTGGTTAGTATAACAGCAAAGTATATAAGTGAATTTTAAGCTAAAGAAAGTACAATTTCTTGTTCATAGTATGTCTTCCATTTAATCTGTATCAGAGAAGTCATGGTTATAACATCTCAATCATTATTGCTCTTAACAGACAATTACTCTTCTACTGACTCATGTCCCCTGACATACGGTTTGCTGCTTCTCAAGCCACTTCCAGACTGTTAAATAGCCACATGTCCCTTTTGAGCTAAAGATTTTCAGTTGTAGCTTCTATTCAAGCAGTTGGCTTTTTGTGTTCGTGTCTCTCATTACCTATTTTGGCTTGCATACCTGAGTAGCTTTTCTTCTGTTGTCTATCACTGGCTCCCTAGAATGTGATCCAAATTGTTTTGGGGATCTGATTATTAAAATACACCCATTTGCTATTGCATGATGAGAAATACTGAAGTATATTTCCAAAAATTAAATCTTGCTCAACAACAGTTCTCTATGTTAGTAGTCACTCAATAGCAGGAAGTAGTTTGAGAAAATAATTTTTCCAGTTTCATCTTTAATGCTTTGTTTTAGTGTGTTTAGTTGGTAATTTGATTTTATATTTGGATAGTTGGGAACCTGGATAAACGAGAGAGATTTTCATTTATAACATCATTCCATGTATGTTCCACTAAGAGAGAAAATTAGTGTAGAGTTTTTCAACTGCCTCTTTGACCTCTGCACAATGTAAAACATGAGGTACATAAGGATTAACTAGGTCTGGTTTGCTCTGAAAATGGAATTATGCCATGTAGGCTAAATGATTAGGAAAACCTAATCTATCTGAATTTTGGCATATGTCATGCAACAATTAGTGCCAGTGAACAGCTATTGAGAAATGTGCTTTTTAATAAAAATATGCTGTAATTTTTTTATAATAATGAGCAGAAGTCTAAGAATTTAGTGGGAATGAAAGCAGTAACATAGACTTTTCAGAGGAAATTCTGTACTGTAGAATTATATCAAGTGGTTGGGGTTTTTTATGTTTTTTTTACCCACAAACTTGAGACCCTTTATCCTGAAGAGCAATTTTCATGACAGCATCTCTGGGAAATTTGTTCTACTCTAATGGTCCTGAGCAATTTGCTGTTGTTGACCCTGCTTGAGTGTATGTGGGAGTGGACTCGATGCTCTCACCTTCCAATCCCAGCCAGTGTGTCCTCTCTGGAATTAACTGGAGTTTGCCCCAAGAGATAACTTGAGAGGAATAGGCTTTGCCCGTAATCTTTCTTTGACAGCTAAAAGAAGTGAATTGATCTGCCTTCTGTTCAGGGTGGCCATGAAATGTTGTGGAGTCAAATTTGTCCTTTGGTTAACAGCATGAATTTAATAGAGGCAACTTGTTTGCTTCTGTGCTTTGAATTGGCATTAGAGGAATCTTTGTTTCTTGAGAGGATGTGCCTGGGACCTCTGAAACGAGTGGCACTTCTTTAATTCTGAATGCTTAGAAAATAAAACTGCATATGAAAACCAAAATTCATGTAGTTAACTGAATTCAGTGATTTGCGTGGTTTAAAGGTTCTGGAAAATGCTTTCTGGAGTGTTTAAATCAGTTTGCACAATGTGAAGATTTCTAGTAGATTTTTGAAGAGAAGATTTCAGAAATATAGCTCAAAAACCTTGAGCCTTTTCCTTAATGAGGATCTTTACATTTTGAAAGTTGAGATGGGTTTGCTATTGAACATTGAGTGCCTTGGGGGACATTTATGTGGCATTTTCAGATTATCAGCCCTTTTTTGTGAAACTCTTTATTATCATAAGAAACTGATCAAATTTTTTTAAACTGGGTCCTTTGTTTGTGAGCTTGTAGTGAGTTCTAAAATTTCCCTGTATTTGCATAAAAATAATAGGATTTATTATATCTCAAATTTTACTTCTTATTGCCTGCCCAAATTCATGTGTCTATCAGGGTGATCTATGTGCCTATTCTGTACCAGCTATTCAGTACAAAACCACTAGAATGTATCCTGGTTTAAATTATGGGAGAGATGAATGTCATGGCAGAACACAACAAACCTTTTGGTTGCCAGTTGAGGCTTAGTCTAAATCTGAATTTTCAATTCCGTTACATGCTTATTAAAACCATGAATTTCGATTGTTTATCTGAACCTCTTATTCTTAATGTTCAGTTATTCCTTCACCTTGTTTTGTATAAATCTTCTTTCCTCTATCCATATTATTGTTATTTTTCAAGAGGTACAGGGAAAACAATATGTTTTCTCTTGTTGAAATAGATAACATGAAAAAGATTCAGAAACTAATGCCATGGGTATTTCCAAGGGCATAACAGTGCTAATGTAACAAAGAACAAATAATAAAATCCTCTACAGAGGGATTTTAAGTCTATAAAACAAATAACTTGTATGAATATGATAATAGAGCAATTGGGTATAGAAGTGATTTGCATTGGTACAGCTACAGGTCTGTTTTGAAAAATGTAGCTGAATGTTGATTTGAATATTTTCATGATCTGAAAACATCACTGTCAACTTCTTTCTATTCAGAAATTCTTATGCAGCAATTGCAAGAGAGCTCTGCTCATACAGATAGGTTAGAAATAAAGACAGTGAAAACAGACTATATAGCTGAATATCAAGTTCTGAAAGGTGGAAAGTAAATTATTATTTTTCATTCTAACATTTCAAAATTTAACAGGAGAGTTTAAGCACAACATTGAGTTATGCAACAGGCTGACCTTTCCTGGGAGGCTTGTGTTGAGTCTTGTACAACCTTTCTGTTAGTAAAGGGCAGGTGGATGTAAAGCATGAACCCTCAGAATGGTTGTCTCTTGCTGTGCTGCCATGTGGACCAGCTTAACAAACAGCATACAGGGAGCTGCAAGGCCAGAGCCTCAGGATGGCCTCCCATACACTGGGATGAAATGTGCTGATGCACAGCCCCTCCCTTGGCTGTGCTCTCACTTTGCAATGAGACCAGGCGTGCAGGCTGTTGTGTCGGACATCCCTCTGCTACAGAGGGATATCCTTATTGCTGCAGCAGGAGCTGGAGCCCCCATGTCCTACCCTTGTAGCAACAGCAGTGCAAGCTGTCCCATCGGTGATGAAACATAAGCACATCATGCCTGTAACATGATGTGCTCATGTTTCATGTGTGTGTATTTGTTATATTTATACACATGTTTTAAAACGTGAGTGTCATTCTTTTTACCCCGGTGAGGTTGTTACTGGTTTATGCTTGTGTCAATGAGAGCAGATGACAGCCTCCTTTCTGCCTGTGTGCCTGTGGCTAGATCAGGTTATGTGCCTGCAGCGTATCTCCATGCAGTTGGGTGTTTTTTCTGCATGTGTAGTCACTTAGTAAAGGCATGTGATGTTTGTGTATGTATTACATTAGATTTAGGAAATGAGATTTCAACCCGGTTAAAGCAGGCACAAAATAATTAAACTTGTTTTTCATGGGTGAATTCAATCTATAATAGAACAAATTCAACAAAAACAATGGAGAAATATTAATAAGAGTAATCATCCAAAGGGGAAAAAAACAATTCAGGCTTTGAAGTTGGCCTGAATCATACGTGCTTTAAAACAAATACTTAAAACAAAGAAAATAATTATTCTTCCATTTTAATTCATTTTGCAGCTTGAAAACAAATCTGTATCCTAAAGATATGCGTTCAATATTTGGTTGTGTTACTTGTTTCTGCAGAGTCTTAAGCTAGTTACTTAATCTATAATTTACAGCTTTTAATCAGTAAAATATGTTGACAATATGCGTTTCTCTTACATTGTGTCATGCTTGTTTTTAGGTACAGCTGCTTTGAAATCTACTAATTCAGACCTATTTCAGGCTAACTGAATTCTTGCTTCCCATTATGAAATTGAATTACTTCAAAAAATATATTTCTACCCTATGGAACAATTCAGCAATAGAGCTAACACCTCATTCACACCTTAAAGAATTTAAACACTGACTTAAGGGAATTAAGTGCTGAATTTAAATGCAATCTTCTAGCACCATGTGTTTGGAAACTTGTAGATAAAAGATTAGTTTAATAGAATTGTGGCTCCTCTTGTCTCATATCTAGCAGAAGACAGATGCAGATCATGGTATCTATTCAGTGTGATACAGCTGTGCAAAACCACAAAGGACAAAGGCAGTAGGAAAAACCACCTTTGAGGGACTAGACCAGCTGCGTAGTACCCAGTCATGAGCAAAATCAGATCTGAAAGGTAACTGAGAAGGTCACTTACTAGACTGCTTCAGCAGTGTAATATCAATGTAAAGTAGCTGGAAGGTGCCTTTATTTTATGAACGTTGTGTATGTGTCTGATCTGACTGTCGTGCTGTTTTCTGTGTTGATTCAGGGAGCTTCTGGCAAAGAAAGATGTGAGAGGACTTTAAAAATATAATAGCAACTATTTTATTGACTTTGTATTGCAATGTCACTTTACTGACACAAGTGACTTTTACAGCACTTTTGCTTCTGATGCTAAAACTGTATTTGATGTCTACGGTTTTACAGGTCTTCCAGGGGAAAAAATAGTATGGCAGAGTAAACTTACGTCTCTGAATTTACAAGACAGTAGTCTACAGAATTGATAGTGACCCTAATCCCACACTTGGAGGATTACACTCTTGGGGTTAGTCTGCCTAGCCTGATCTAAGCATGGGACAAATCTGCTGGGCATGTTGTTGTATTGTTTGCTTTTAATGAGGTATTTGATACAGAATCTGGTCACAACTGCTGATATGTAGCGCACTATAAATCTAAAACCTCTTTGCCTTGTTAAGAGTCATAGTTGGCTGCAGACCAGTGATCAAATCCCTGAGCAGGCAAGGAGCACAGGCTGCTCGTGAAGAAAGAAGACACTGCTGTATGTAGCTGTGCAAGCCTAACAGAGCCGCTAAAGAGAGCTTGGAGATGCAGCTGATGAATATAAAGACAAAGTAAACCTGGTTCTCCCAGGGTAGTTTTGCAGTGGGGTATAGCTTAGGAATGACAAGCAGGGAAAGCAACTCCTCTTTAAGAAAACCAGCTGAGGAATGAACGTTTTTAGACCATCATTGGCAGTTCAGATATTTAGAGGACTGAGGGAAATTTGATTTACCGTCATTAAAAGTTCATGCTGGCAAGGAAGAAGATTGAAACAGCTTTTTTCCAAGCTATAATAGAGAAAATCCTTTAGGATTGCCTCCTTGGATGTAATCATCTGACCGGAGACTGAATGCCATAAAGGAACCTTTTTTTTTTTTTGGGGGGGGGGTGAGAAATATGTGGATTGAGATTATTTTTTGGTGAATCAGTTATTTAACTCCACCTCCAGCCTCCAGGACAGTCTGGCAGAGCAAGTGACACAAGACAGTGTCTGTCATGGATATATTAGTTATGCCTTACCACGAACAATGGGTGAATTCTGGAATGTTCCCAGGACTTTGAAAATATGTCAGCTTCTACACAGTGAGTTCTTTACCTCTAGGTGAAAACAATGCAGGTGCCAGTGCTCACTGTGTGCTGGGAAGCAAAGTGAAATGGAGTACCCATGAACACAGCATTAAGGGCAGGGAAGCTGTAAGCAGTGCAGTTACCTGCCAGGCAGCCACAGGTACCAGCCAGTGCTGCCAGGCTCAGAGCTTTCTCTTTACAGTTTACAGGTGCTAACCTAGCAAGCATGACATGGGATAGTGGTGAGGTTGGATGTGTAGCTTTTGAGATCCCTGAAGTGTCCTAAAGCTCCATCCAAAATGAAGAGCTAAGTAGTAGCAGTGCACTGGTCATGACAAATCCTGGCAGCTATTACAGGGTTAGCAATCACTAAAGGTATGGCTAATGGTATTGTTTTATTGAAAGAGGCTGTGTTGGCTGGTACATAATGATTAATTCCCTCTGTGCATTTTTAAAGGAGCCCTAGGGTCCTTAATTTCTCTTTAAAAGTCACTAGAGGTAAGCAAAAGAGACCTTGTAAGTACTTACCTGAAAAGCAGCACTTCTTAGCTATGCAACTTCCCCATGCTGTGCAGTGCACCAGCAGGAGTACTTTAAGTGCAGGTTTTTGTGAGGATTTCCACATATCATTACCTTCTAGTTCAGCCAGACTTCTGACACCTTTGAGCTGATGTTGTTGATTAAGTGCTTAATACATTCTGTATCCTCACTGCTGGTGCTGCTGGGTTCCTCATCTTGAAGAATTGTGGCTTGAAAGATGCTCTTTCTCTGACCAACTTCTTTGGAGCATCCGTGCAGTTTCTTTGGATAAGAGTACCTGCAGGCTTCACTTACAGTTCATTCTGCCAACAACAGTGCTCAGAATATGGCACTGAAAGAACGTTCACTCTGAATTAGCAACAGAAAACCACCAGAATTTTTATGTAAGAGAAATGGCAGCATCCTGTGGGGTTTTAAACCCTCTTGGTTTTGCACAAATGAAGTTTAAGGCAGTGATGTGTGTTTTCAGTACACAAAGGGTTGAAGAATGACCAAATTGTGCTTTTGGAAAATGCTGTATCTAATGGAGAGTGCGTGCAACAGCAAACTCATCTGCTTGTTAGGTATTTCCTTCAGGCAGTGGGCAGTGGGATCTAAATCAATAAAGCTGCATTGCTTTGAATCGAGATATGTTGTTTTATATTAGAGATGTTTTGCTAGGAAATTTGCATGGGCCTGATAATGACTTGGTTACTTCTGAAAGCAAAGATTGAAAACAGCTGGGCTGAGTGCTTTTGAATGACACCTCGTTAAGAAACTACCATGGTTTGACACTATTATTAATGTCTTCTATGTTCTTAGGCCCTTCAAGGTGAAAAAAAAAATTCTCGCTTATAACTCTTCCCAATGGACCACTAAATCTAGAAAACTGGTTAAACAAGAGGTATTTAAAGAAATTGGCTTGTGATTCAGTAATTACTGATTATCAATTTTCTTACTGGTTGCATGTATTTGCATGTTGGTCTGAGTAGACAATTTGCAGGTTAAAGAGACCTTGAAGCCTTAGGTCAGTGTTAATATTGGGAAGAACTTTCCTTAAGACAGCAGTGGGTGCCAGACCTTGATTTTACATGTAAATACTCTAAGGAAGATGTATCACTGAAGGTGATTTTGTGCTCAAATATTAGAGGCTTTTCTTCTGAAAGTATGTGTTAGCATTCTGAAGCTCTGGTCTGTCCAGGACCTGTGCTTTTCTGAATGAATGTATTCTGAGAAATAGTACCTAAGTACTTTTTCATTTTACAAGGGAAAAAAAAAATCTTTTAATGAAAATCCCCTTAGTAACAACTATACAGCAAATAACAGCTGCTCACATTTACTGTTGAACTCTGTCTGTAAAAGAGAACTTGCAATCCACCAACAGTAACAACAGAGCTCCTTACTTGAATAAGAAAATGAAACTTCCAACCTACTAATGCTCAATGGGTACTTATTATGTCAGTGGTGCCTGAAATTTATGGTAAAGATAGCCTACTTTTCTTTATTGTGAGCTTTACTGAGTGCTTTGCTCCCTTTCATGCAGCAGAACTAAAATGATACCCCACTATGGCATGCTGGGCAGCTGGCAGTGGGCTTGAGAGAGTTGTGTAAAATACAGTCCAATCAGGAAATGGTTGTATAAGGTGAGAAAAAGCTTTCATTCTTTAAAGAATTTGGGGAATAATCTTCTTGCCAGTAAGTACAATCCCATCTTCTACATTGTAGAAATCTGCTAACTCAGTTTGGAAGAGGAGTTGGAAAATGAACTTGCAGATTTTTATGCCTTTTCTTAAGCTGCAAAAAAATACATTCTACTTTTGAGAAAAGAAGAAAAGTGCTGAGGGGCTGTGAGGAGTGTGGGTTAGTCAAGCTAAGTCAGTTTTATAGCCTTATAGAACAGGCCAGACTATGAGCTCAGTGTAGTTGTTTGCAGTATAATTTCCACATGTGCAAATGCTTCTGAACATGATGTGAAGAAAACTGTTTCATTTTACTTGCCGCTTTAATGTTAAACTTGTTTCTTTGCCATTGCTCATACAGAGACCTTAGCTTTCAGTGCAGAAAAAAACAAATAGAGGATTTGGGAGGATATGCACTGACTTAACTTGCTCCAGTGACTGTTAAGGCAAATTTTAGACTCTGCTACCCTTCTCCTATTGTGTAAGACAGAGTCCAATTCCTTGCTCCATTTAGCTTTATAGAATTACTAAAAAAGAAAAGGTGAGGGTTTACTGTCACTGAATTCTAGTGGATGTCAAAGCCAGGTAGGTAAGTCCTTGGTACTTTCTTTTTCACTCTGGATAGTCCCTGGAAAGAAGCAGAACATAGGAAAAGAGAGCCTAAATAGCAAAGCCTACATGGACAGAAAAATACAAGGATGGCATCTAAAACTAGGAGGATAGTTTTTACTTTCTGGATGAAGTGCTAAGAGCCTTCTTGAGCAAGGAGAGCTGTGCTACAGTGTTTTCAACTCCCTTCTGCAGTTAGAAAGTGTAGCAACTTACCAAGGTAACTTCATAAGGCAATTTCAGTGGTGGAGACAAGAAGGAAATAAAGCCTTGGTAAGACTTCCAGCAGAAGCTGTGGACAGGGAGGAGATGAATTTTGGCAATTTTTCCTCTGCTGTTCCATCAGTAGTGATGGTTACTTGTGCTCAGCACCCCTTTTTGCTGGGAATGGCAAAGCATTGCTTTTACTTGTGGCATCTCTGACAGATCTGACCAGCATGCAACAGAAATTCTTCTTAATGGATTGAATGACCCTGTCTCCTTGGAGACTGAATGTGGATGCTGCTTCCACTGACCAAGGAAACAAGGGACATTCTCTGACTCTCCTCTCAAGCCTGCATTTTGCCTGGCTGGAGCAGTGGGAAGGCTCACCACACCATTACACACCACTCTTTGCCAAGAGTGGTCTTGTCAAATCTTTCTTTGAAGTCTAATAAGCTCGGGGTGCTGTGGAATGGGGGAATGTGGGTAGTGAAAGGTCATATCCCTGGGCCTAGACTGTACTTATATCAAAGGATACTTTTAAAGTTGTTGATAATCTGTCAGGCACCATGATGAGATGCAGAGTAAACCACAATCTCTTTGATTTCTTCACTGGTAAGGTTATCTGTATGCATGTAGGTCTTGTTTTTCTGTTCTTAGCCTTGGGCTTTATATGGCTATTGATTTTTTTTTTTTGCTGGTTGTTACAACATTAATGCTTATTCAGGTAAAGATATTTGTTATTTTCCCAAGACAACCTCACAATTCATTAAGAATGTGACGGGCTCCTGTGTGCTGGTAATGACTGCTTTAATTCCAGCAAACAGGGTGCCTTACAAAACAGCAGGTTAGATATTCACAGTTAGTTCCATGCTCCATTACAGCAATTGCTTTTCTTCTTCACTGCAGCTTGCATTAGTATTCAAAAGCTGAAAGCATGTTGGTCGAAAGCTACCTAAATATTTATGGACTATTGCTAGGGTCAGAGTAACAAGGACAGCAAATGAAATTAAAGATTTACACTGTGAAACAAAGCGACTTATCAATCACTCTTTGCCAAATTGCTTTGGCTGTTTAAAGAAGGTATTTTCTCACAGGATTTTTTAAAAAATGAACTTGAGCATGAAATTTTGATCTGTAGTTTCACTTTAATGCCTGCATTATTTCTTCCAAAAAAAGATGAGCTGGTGAAGACATCACACCACTGACAAAGCTGGCTATTGCATAACTTGATTCCAAACAGTACTCAGCGTCTTTTATCTGAGTATATCAAAGTCTCTTCCAAACTTTAGGTCATAAATACCCCTGAGTGAGGAAATAAATGAGAGGAGAAACTGAGATGCAGCAACCTCAGAAAATTTGTATGCCAAGTCAGACTTAAGAATAGAAACCAGGAGTTGGGCAGCCTTTTCATGTAAACTTTGCAGTGAGACCTCAGGCTGGACAAGGAGCTTGCTGTGCTGAGCAATGGGCAAGCTGAGATTGTTTCACGTTTTTCTGGAGGGGTGTAAAAACCTCTGACTTGGCATCTGCATTAAATGAGAAGTGACACTCTCTTGTTTTGTGGAAGCATGGCAGAACATATATTTGAAATGGAAATTGCCTTGCTTATTCAAATGAAAACCTCTGAGCACAGAAGCCCTGATTTCATTATTTTGATTAGAAACAAAGTATTTTGCAATACTGAGCAGGTAGGAAAAAAGCCAAATTTGAGGGAAGGAAATACTACTTTTTTTTCCTTCAAAATATGACTTTTTTTGGTGCTTTGGGACAGACATGGATGTATATTCACAGAACCAAAGCAAAACACGAATTTTTATTTTATTTTTGTTCTGAGATAAGTATAAGTGATTATCAATAAGGTCTCCATAAGGTGACAGCGCAATGTGAATAAAGATGTACATCACCTAGAGAAAATGAACTGAACTGCAAGTGGCTTTAATAAGCAGCATGACAGCTTTTTCCTTTGGATTTTATCTAGGGATTGTATAAAACAGAGCCCCAAGAACTATTTATCATTAATGAGTTTTCTAGTTTTCCCTCAAGGTTGTGTTTAATACTTAAATGGATTGAGTCTGGCTATTTTATTACAGTACAATAATGACAATGAAAAAATACATTTGTGTAAAAAGTGCATGCACGAGTGCAGGGTGTCTTTTGCTTTAGCTGGGGAAATTCTAAGGTAGATCAGAACCTGTAAGAACAGGCATGTAATCTTTCCAGTGAAATATTGAAAGAGCATTTATTTGCCCTAAGTAGTGCACGTGTGGACCAATGTCAGTTTAGAATCAGCATTTGCCTTTTGCAAATGAAACTGGTTTCTTTTGATGACTCACTACAGTGAAGTTGTGTTGATAATCACCCAAAAGGGATTTTGGATGCCCTTGGAGAAGATACATCCTTGTTTGTACTAGTGGAGCGCCTGCGTGTTAGCATTTGCAAATATTTTGGTTGGCCAGTAATTGGTGGTTCTTTTGCTTTCCAGGGAAATAAGACCTTAATGAAGGTGAAGGAAAAAAAGAAACCTAAGAAATGCACAAAGTAATTTTCATTCTTATTATAGAAGGCCAAAGGATTCACAGAGAAGATCTGAAATTTGTCTCTCTGTAAGGTTGCTGGTGTGTGCTCTGTCCCATCATCCCCCTGCCCTGAGGAGCCAAATATCTGTAACTTTACTGAAATCCACATCAGCTTTAGGCTTATCATGTCCCAAAAATCACATCAGTGGTGAGGGCTGTAATTCAGAAAAGAACTTTGTGTATTTTCTAGTATTGCTAACTGCACTGTGATTTAAATGGTAGTATTTTGCTTGACCAACAACAATTCAGGTCCTGGGTATATCAATCACAGTACAGCATTCAGGCCACCGAAATAAAAGAATAGTTTTAGAGATTCAAGTTTTGCTGATCCTTAGCCTGAAAAGAATCTTGACCTGAAGAATAGTTTTATTGCCTAATTATTAAAGAAAGCTCCGATATGTAGGTGCTCCACTCTCTTTATCCTGGCTCACTGATATTGGGCTGATGCTATGTATGCTGTACGGCCAGTGTGGCAATTCTAAGAACTTTACCAGCCTCAGAACATCTCCCCTTATTTAGCATTCATAGACATGCCTGGCTAAACATAGAGTCTTTCTTCTGTATTTTACTTAAACAGTATAATCTTCTCCCCAGTGAGAGGGAAGGCACTCACAGCACAGATGCCCCAGTGAAATATTCCTCTTGCTGCCCTGTGAAAAAATTCTGAAAAGTCTTTATCACTCCAGAATTTTAGATGAAGATATTTACCACTAAGGATCATCAATAATAAATGTTCATGATTTTTTTATTAAAGGTTGAACTCATGACATTTCCTCAACTTTTGAAACTTGTGCAATACCTAATTGAAAATGTCTTTATTTCTCCCACCCAAGATGAAAGAAATTTAACATTTCACACCTTTTTATCTTGGCTAGAGGAATTAGTTTGTTTTTCCTGTGAAACGGATGCTTCCTCCAGAGCTTGTCTTTCCCTCACTCTCCATTTAGCAGCTCCAATACTGCATGTCCATCTCAGCCAAGGCGATGCTGACAGCATCAGTGCAATGTCTCAGTGCACAGAACAAGGTAACCCGCAGCTTTAACTGGGTCTGCATGGCTGCAGGGAGTCAGACTGTATGGCCTTGTGGCACTGGCCACCCTGAGACATCTAAAGGCACATTGCAGAAAGTTGAGCTTTGATGCATTCAGGTACTTCATTCAGGACCCTGATTACAGAATATTGGTTTAAACAATAATTCCTGATGATGATGGGGGAGTTAGATATGTTGCAGCTCTGCAGCAGAAAATACTGATTCTGAATATTGGTCTGTCTATAAAGATGTACGTGGTTGTGGAGTAGATTTTCCCGGCTTTGTTTTTCAATTCCAAGAGTAAATGCACTCTAGAATACAGTGCTTCAGGTATTTTTAAATGTATATGTATCATCTGTTGGGTTGTTTCCTGCAATGTGGGCTGTAGGACAAGCTGTACTTTACACACATTAGTCAGTCATTTGGACAAACTCTTTCCCTATGAAAGACTTGAGTTTTTTTCCTGCTATTGTACCAGCATTCCTAGGTCTTATAAGCCATGTTAGAGGTGAAAGAGGAGACCTAACAGTAGATTCCCAGTACTGGGAATAGTGTGTTATACACTTTCACCTTGATGTTTGAATTAGCTCTTAGAAGAAATACTTTACCGAGATGTACATAACAAATCTTGTCTACATGGAAAGCTGTATCTCTGTATCATTTATTTTTAAAAACAGTCTAGCAAAAATTCCATTTGCTTCCATGTAAGATAAACTAAATACAATTTGGTTCCATTCCCATCCTCAGGTTTCATTTATTGTGTAAACATGTCTGACTTTCCTGAGCTGGTAGATTTGAGGGGGAGAGAAAATGAAGATATATTGAATATCCTGACATGGCACCTGCAAGTATACAATTTTTCTCTGCCAGCACGACTTCAGTTTCTGTTTTGTATCTATATTTTTCTTAGCTTCCCAGCAGAGAAGTAGTCAGTCACCAGATGAAATGTTTTTTGGATTGCAGCGCAACTCTTGTGTGCTGCTGTCTCCAAAGAGTAGTTTTAAGTGGCAGGTGAACAAAGTGCTTTCTGCTATTTGCACTAAGATATCTCTCATAATGTCCAGGCTTGGTGAGGGCTTTCTCATGGGGAACTGCAGTTTGGATAGGACCTCGGAGTATGGACCTTTTTCCCTTGCAGCTGAAGGCAGTGAAATGTGTGCAAGACTAGACTAGCTCATCAAGTTGTCTTGTGTTTGCCAGCAGTGCAGCCTATCAGCTGGGAGGGCAGCAGCAGGATGGATGGCTTCCTGACTGCCAGCAGGGAGCCTGTCGGGAAGCTGTGTCTCCAGGAACTCTTCAGGAGTTGCCCCTTGCAGTGGCATTTGGGCAGCTCAGCCCCAGGAGGTGCACTATTACGCTGGTCTCTGTGCTACTTTATTGCTGTAGTTGATTTCCATACTGACTTATTGAAAGAGGAGCAGCCAGAGGCATCATCTCCTGGGGTTGTGATTTGCATTCTGTGTTTAATTAAAGCATGCCAGTTCATGCCAGAGGATGTTAAAATGGGAAATGAAACTCTTTTTTGCCAAATATTGGGATTTTATAGAGACTTGGAAACTCATTAGTAGAGAATTTTATTCATATGTTGCAGCCTGTTTTGCAGGGCCCATTGATTCTGTCTTTGTTTTCTTCTGGATTTCTCCCTCACTGAGTTGTTATTTCAGCCATACATAATATTGATGGAAATACCCTACTCAGTGACAAAACTATTTGAGAAACTAAAATGTTTTCCTAGTAAGGAGGTGCTCCAGGGGACTGTTAATGAGGGGGAGAATCTCCTCCACACACTGGGTCATAGGTTTCAGTTTGATCACACCAGTCCAATTTTAACCATCTGATAAAGCTGTTAGGTAGCCTGTTATGAAGGTGGTAGGTATTTTATACTGCTTGTTAGCTTTTTACAGGACATCTGTACAAACCTTGTGACCCTGACAACTTGAATGGTAGTGTCAGAAGAGAAGTCAAGTATTAAATAGGACCAGTCGTGGGTAACTGTGGGAAATACTGTGTACAATAGGTCAACAATTCATAACAAGACACAAATATTTATCACCTCACTTTGTGAATGAGGTCACAACTTACCACTTTGAAATCAGCTATTAGCAAATGAATTCACCACCCCAAGCTTATGTCAGTTTGGATTAAGGATGAGAAGCAATATTATTTTTATAAATGCTAAAAATGTCAGGTCACCTGAACTTTAATCTAATTGTGTTTTTTACAAAGTTTTACTGGGAGTAAACCTGATAGAATTTATCCTTCTCTTAATTATAATACAAGCTCACCAAGCTGAGGGTCACTGTGCCCATTTTCCTGGTTGTGCTGTAAGAAACGGCTAACTAGGCTTCAGCAATGTACTGCAGGGCTGCTCTTTAGAGACAGGCATGGCTGGTCAGGCAGCCCTGTCCATGAGTTATTCATGTATACATTCAGAGTTGTTAGAATTATTCAAAATCCTATTCTTTCATCAAAAATTGAGCTGTAAACCAAGGAAAGAAAAGATACTTTCATGTGTGCGAATTCAATGTCTAAAACTTCTTTTTTTGATGTCAGAAAACCTGCACAAAGCCAGAGAAAGCAACAGAATTTGCTGTTGAGGGTGAGAAATTTGCTATTCAGGAGCTGGGGCTGAGGGTCAGAGACCAGGAAACTTAGTGTAGCGTTTGTGTGATGGACTTCTGTTGTGATTACCCGCAGACACCAAAACATGACTTGATTTGCAAGGCTTTGTTGTTTTATGCAGATGACCCTAGGTTGTGTGTGTAATTATGGTAATACTGCTCTCTTCTGCCTACCTAATGATGCTGAAGGGCTTACCTGGGAACCAGAGAATGGAAACAAGTCCCCATTCTGCAGATTGTTTGGATTAGAGGAATTTATACCAGAGTCCATGCAATCCTGACAAGACATGGAATGCTGGAAATTAGAACAGCCTGGAACATTTTAAGCTCCTGTTTGCCTTCAGGTAATTAGTGGTGGAGCCCAGTGTGAGATTCATCCTTGAGTTCTCGAACCAAGAATGTTTGAGTTAACAGTCCCTAGTAGGTATTTTGGTCTTTTTACTATGTATGTATTTAGAATTTATATTTTTCAGTCTTTTCTAGTTGAACATTAAAATTGTAACTATTTGATGAAGCTTGTTTTGCTGCACCAGAGGTAAGACCACCTAAACATGCCCTTCAAGGTGACATTTCTCTAGAGCACCAGGCGAAGCTGGATTGGACCTGCTTACAGAACAGAGGAGGAGGTCACAGAGGGAAAGGCTGCTGATGTTAACGTGTTCCCTTGTACTTTTTCCTTAGCTATAAATACAGAGGAATTGTACAGTAAATGATGCATTTTGAGTGAATATTTTCAGTGCTGTCTGACACGTCTCCCTGATGTTTCAGTAGCACATACATTCAGGCCTAAGTGTCGGCTGTGCTATTCATCTTCCTCTGGAAGAAGTCAGTGGTTCTGCACTTCCTAAGGATTTGTAACTCTGGGCTTCAGTAACTTTCTCCTATGTGTGTAGCTTTTATTTGGAGACTGTGATTTCAGAAAGCCTTGGGAAATAATAGGTATGGTGATGGGCTGGGTTTTGATGTTATCACTCCTTGTTGTGAGGACTCATTCCTTCCTTGTCCTTTCAATTCCTAGTCTCTTCCCAAGCCTCAGCAGAGCACAGGCAAAGCCCCTGTTCCCCTCCCCAGGGCTTTGTTCCTGCCTGGCAGTTTCCATTCTGCAGCCACTGTGACTGCAGGATTTTTCTATACTGAAGCAGGGACTGCAAAGCATGTAGTTAAAACCTAATTTCTAATGACTTATTTAATACAAAAGAGCCAGAATAGGACTTGCAGATGCTTTAACAGAAAGCTGACATGTCCCATCATGGAGAATTTTATTCTACTCTTGAATACAAATGACTAATGTTAAGTTGAACGTGGAATTGTGTTTATTTTTTGACCTAAGGCCTGAAATGAGGGAAGTTATGGCTTTACCTACCATAACCAGCAAATATTCATGCTTTTAAGTGAATTTCAGATTGTACCAAGGTAATTTCCTTTATAATTAATAACACCAATATAGGTTATTTCCTATTTCTTTGCTATACTAGAATTGTCATGCAGTAAATTATATACCAGCTGTGATTTCCTGTTGATGCTGAAATATTGTCATGTAATGGCCTACTATGCTCATTCATGGATATCCAGAAATAAATAAATCAAAGGAAACAGTCTGTTAAAGTGCAGTTTCAGCATAATTACTAACACTTTGTATGAACTACTCTTTGTGCTATTTCTTATATTTAGAAGATATGAAAATGTGGATTTTAATCGGTTTCTGTGGGAGAGGCTTATTAAAAAAGATCTTCAGGGATTAAAGCAGTAGAGCAGAAGAGATTATAGTTGTGTTACTGAAGCATTTTTTAAAAAAACAGTTCTTATTTTTATCAAAGATACTGTAACCTATGGACACATGATGACAGAATAAACATCTTCCAGAGAATATCCATTGCACTATCGATAAGACCTTTATTTTTTGTGTTGCGTCTGGTTATGTTACTAAGGATTGTGTTATATCACAGTCTATTACATAACCTAATGCCCCAACAGTGAGAAAGGGGGTGGGGGACTGAGCAGAAGTGTCTGTAATCTAGCAGAAATATGACTGAAAGAATTGAGCAGCACAAATATTTTTGTGTGTAGCTCCAAATGACCAGAAAACTAAGGAGATTTACCAGCTTTTGCAGCTGCGGGACTAGAAATTTTCAATGATGGAGCAGAATTGCAAATGAGATATATAGAAAATTGTTATATGGGCTTTTCAATAGACAATACTCGTAGCATGTATTCAACCAAATTTGAATATAGAAAATAAAATTATGTTCAGATTGTAGTTAGTATTTTTCTGAAATTGCATTTTGAAACCATAGATTCTGTACTACAGCTGGTTTTTTTTTCAGAACCAGTGGCATTTTTATGAGAATTTTTTTCTAAATTGCCTTTTTAAAATAATGTGGTTTTGTACTTCTGGTTCATCATTTAAAATCTGGCTGCCCTATTTATTTAAATGGTTAGGTAAGTATGGGTCAAATACTGCTCACAAAAAATTACTCTGGGATCTGATCCCGTGGTTGTGAACTGCCACCATGTGTGCTCTGCATCTCCACTGAAAAAGCATAACTGCTGTAGGACAGATGGATGGAATCACAACTTTGACCTGGCCAAGGACAGCTTGCCATCCCCAGGTTTGGTGTGTGTGGTTCCTTGATGTATGCTTGCTGCTTTATTGTGCCATATAGGTGATAGTAGTTCAGTGTGAATTAAACAGCACTTAGTATTAATTGCTGTATTAAAAAATGGTGTTTGAGTGTCTTCTGTGTTGGGCACTGCTGAGATGTTTTTGTTTACATTGCTACTACTTTCACTGACAAATTTTTCATAATCACTGCAAATACCTTACAAACCTTTTTCTTTAAGTCTTTTATGAAATCTGTATTCTGGCTAGTGACTCATTCACATCTGCAAGAGGTGTTGAATTCAGAACTGTGTACCAGCTTGCTCCAGAGGCTTGCTCTGTGACTTGAGGTACTGAGCAATCCAATTAAAATACCATGAGACAGAGAAGCTCTGAAAAATTTTTAGTTTATTTCCTTAACTGGAAATCCATGTGGTTTGTTTGGTGTTATCAGAACTTAGAGAACGAGTTGGGTCATCTTCTGTGGTCTGTTATGCTTCAGTCTATGTGAGGGAAGCCCTTAGTGAGTCATGAAGCAACCTTTTCTGATTTTAGTTCAGGAGTCATTTATTGAAGAACTCCTCTGTATAAAACAACGTCATTGGAGTATATGGAGAGAGTCCTTGGAGAACTGACAGGAAGCTACTACTGACCTCATGGCTTTCGAATTCGGTTGATTTGGTCATGAGTGAATAAAGTCTCTAAAGAGAGCCTAGAATGCTACTTTGCATTGAGACTTTTCTCAGAAATGCCTGGTTTATAATAGCCAGGTGGAAGTGTAAAAGTTGAATTCTGCAACTGAGTAATAAAATAGTTAGTTTTCATATAAAGTATGTCTTTTGAGAAGCATTTTATTTGGAGAATGATTTGTGGACAGGCTTCCAGTATACCTTGTTCAAATCAGCAGCCAGGAAATAGGGGAGGTAGGTGGGAAGGTGTGGGTTAGAACTTCTTGCCATGGAATATTTGTAAATACCACACTAAGTACTGGAAAAGGGGAGAATTAAGACATAAGCTCCAGGAAAAAAAAAAAAAAAAAATCAGTGTTGGTACATGCAGAGCCCAATTAGGTTAAGTGTGTCATGAAAAAGTTGAGTTTAGCCAAGGTGAAGGCCACTCATCTCACATGTCTGTGACTGTAAAGCTATAGGTGGACTGGACTACCCTGAAATCTTGAGGGTATTTCAGAACTTTTCAAAACTGTACAGTGCCTTTCTGTGTGCAAAACTGGGTGGAAGATAAATGCAGTTTTGGTAAAAATCCATAGTGGGAATGTTTGTATTTTGATTAAAAAGTCCTTTAATTTTGGTTCTGATAATAGCAAATTTGTTTGCTTTATGTTACACTCTTTTGCTTATTTTTACTATAACATGTGCTTTGTTGAAACTCATTTAGGTAATATTTCATGTTTGAGATTTTAATTTTTTTACACTACCATCGTGTAATGCTATGAAACAAATGTGATTCAGCAGCATGACACCTTTAGTCTTTTGTACTGATATAGAAAAGATGATCTGAAATGTCAGGATTTCATATAGAATGAAACATTTATTTGCGGTCTTGTTATTTCCAATGGGAAGGTAGAGCAAAATAACGTTTTTGAGGAGAGGGGAAAAACTGAGGATCTGGCCAACTGGAATGAGTTAAGGAGCAAATGAAGGAGACATAGGGCGAAAAAAAAGATGACCAAAAATCCAGGTTACAGAGGTAAAGACAAAAGAGGATGATAAGGAAGTGGAAAAATGAGTGGGAATGTCTTAGATGGGGAGTGTTGCCCAGTGTGCTTTGGAAGGACCTATTTGTTTGGTTTCTGCCTTACCAGGTACACTGGTACCAGTCTCCCATGTGTATGCCCAGTCCTGAGCAACGTTTGGGTGTGCATGAATCTCTCCATTAGCTGTGCACACAGACCTCTGCAAGGGGAAATGCCCCATATTCTCCAAGGAGATGAGCAGTGCCTTCCAAGGTGCTGGGGAAAAGTGGCAGTGGTGACACTGTCTCTTGGAGTTGTTGGCTTAAGGGGCTGTGTGAGGTTCAGGGAACTGCCCATGGAAAGGACGTGGTGTCATTGGGTTCTGCTTGGGCTAAAAAGGGCCATGGAATGGCCACTGGGGAGTATTTTTGTGAGAAACCAGATGTAATAATTCAGATGTCTGAACAAGGTCTGTAACATTACAGTCAGTATGAAAGCTCGTGTTGAGACAACTGATTGTGTCATTTCTGCTTCCAGAAGAGAATACCTGCCAGTTTCTTAATTTCTTACTGTTTACTGTCTCATTAACTTTTGTAAACACCTACTGAAGCTTTATATTAAAGTAGTCTCGCTCCTGGCATTCCAGACTAGAGTTCTCAATTCAGATTTGCCATAAAATGAAGCCTGTGTGATAATTATGTTAGAGAAAACTGCACTCTGCAAAATGCTTTAAAAGCTAGAGTAAAATTAATTATAAAGTGACCTCTTAAAGAGAGTAGATTTATTTCTTTCACGTGAATTAATTTCCTGATAGAGATTTTGGATTGCCATCAAAACAGAATTGAATCTGTCAGTGTCTGTGTCACTATTACTACATCTAGCAGTATTTACCAACTTTGATGTGATGGGAACTCTTCGGGGGAAAAAAGGGCTGCTTAGGAGCCAAAGCTTTTCAACCCTTAACTTCCTTTCAGTAGTGCTGATAGCTATGGATGTGTCTACTATAATTTACTAGAAACTGTAATGAGATCAACAGCTCCATTCACAGAAGTGGCCATGTGCCAGTGAGGAGGTGTTAGGCTGGTTCAGTCCAACTTGTACCAAACTGTGATTAAGACTGAGATGATGGAGGTTTGCTACTGCACTGCTGGAGACCACAGCATTGATCAGCATCCCGTTGTTTTTGTCTTTTTAACTATCTGTGCTGTATCTCTGCAGGAAATGCAAGTCCTTCAAGGGATAAACCTTGTTTTCCCTTAGTTCATTTTTTAAAATACAGCTTTTGTATATAAGTTAGCTAGACAACGGTTCATTTTGGATCACCTCTGTTTTTCTCTGTAGCCACTGATGGTTTTGACTTAAGCTACATTCAGCTCGTCCTTGCTTGAGTACTGAACCTTTCAAAAGTGCTTGGCAATAGCCAGCTGATGTGGATTGCCCTGTGCAGAGGCTGATGCTAAAGCTTTTGAAAATAATAGTTGTTTTGAGTATACATTTAATGAAGGTTCTCATCATAATTTAAACTGTATTCATTATAAATCCCTTAATTGTAATATTACTAATCTGGCTGAGTACAACTAGTCCATAATTTTTGTTTTCCCCCATGACTGGCAGTATGTTTGCAAAGATTTTCTGCTCCTAGATTTACCTCTCTAGTCAACCAGATACCAATGCCAAATACGTGAAATACATTTTGTTGTTTTCTTCCTTAATCATGTGAAAACCTAAAGGTATTGTTGGTGAGTGTTTTAAAAACAGAGAAATGGAATTGTATCCTTGAGGCAGGTCTGAGTGTTTGTAGTTTTGAAAAGGGTTTTGGAGGTCTAATGTAGTAGTAGTGAATTAAAGCCCTTTCTGAATGCCATGAGCAGCATACTTTGTGCTGCACCCTGGTGTGTTGGGTGGCACAGAGGGTAATGTGCACTGTGCTGACCCTGTCAGAGGAAAAGGCTGGCAGTGATGTCAGATTCAACCTGTTGCTCCAAGGACTAAGGAAACCTGAAATCATGATTTGGAGTCTGCCACGTGTGCTCAAGTCGGGTAGGATCTGACTGCAGGGACGCTTGCACTGAGAACACTGTGCTGTCCAGGATGCTTCAACCAGAATGAACAGGAGTGGCAGCACCTCCTGTGTGGGAATGTTGCAGGACAGGGCTCTGCCCCAGCCACACAGCCAAGTGTGCCCTGAAGGGTGGCTCCCCTCCCTCTGTGTCAGAGTGGCAATGGCTCTTCAGAGAGGACAAATGACTCCTACCAAGCAGCATGGTGAAAGGAATTGCCACCAAAGGATTCACAATAGTCAAGGCAAATGAAAATGCCATATTAGGTTATTATCTTGGTCTGGTTGTGGTTTTGTTTTGAGTAAGGCTTGTTGTCCATGGTTTAGGAGGAATCTGTACTGAATTCAAGGTGAATAAACATGTTACTTGTTTTCATTTTTTTGCAAATCTAATTGTGTTGTAGAGAGCAGCTGATACATCAGTGTATTTTGTGTATCTTTAAGTGTGAACTTCTCATAAGGGAGTGGTGTCCCACTGGTGGATCTGGGGTGATTCTTTCACTAAAAGCATGTAAATATAGAGATCAAAGAAAGCAGTTAGAGCCGAACGGGACAGAGAACCCAGAGTGCTATAGACAAAGAGGAAACTGTATTCTTATAGATAGATTTGCTTTTTTATTTTTGTTGAAAAGCATGTCATGAAGAGTCAGTACTTTGTAATCTACCCATCCATCCCATCTGGAAATCTGCCTCACTTAGTAGGACTTGAAGCCCAGCTTGGTTTGCTCATATAGAGAATGTTGGTTGTTTTCAGGAGGCAAAACCCTTGGCTTGCATTCTCTATGCAACTACTCTGTATTATTTTAAAATAAGGTAGTCTATAGTGGTGTAATTGAGAAGTGGGGAATACATTGATGAAAATCGTGTGTAGCAGCAGCCAGGCTGTGCCTTGGTCTGGTGGTTGGAGTCTGTTGCTTTTACAGTGCAGAACACATACTGAAAGTAAGCCTGTATTTTTCTATATTTGAAAAAATGCATGCAGGAGCCTCCAGGTGCAAGCTGAGTGAGGGTGATTCCCTAGGCATCATAACATGCATTTCAGAGCCAAGAATGAGAGAAGCCAGCAGATGAGAACAGCCATCCATAATTTGTCTTGCTTCCACAGTTTTCACAGCTTGACCTCAGAAGCAGCCATGATATCTGGCTTTGGAAGGAAACAAAAGTAGCTTCTGTGCGTTTGTTGATTAAAGGACATGGTTGTTGTCAGAATGAACAGGATGCAGAGCCAAGTGGGTACTGATGGTGATTGCATACAACTCTGTGATTTGGATTTCGGCACTATATATGATTGTACAAATTGTATCAAAGGCACTTTAATCACCTTAGATTTGTGTACATGCTGAATCATAATGTGAGGTCACTTTTCCTATGTGGCTGATTAGATTTAAGCAAGTTCAACCTGTGGTCACGTGGTAAAGTTTGCTCAACCTCCAAAACCTCAAAACTATTTGTGGTCAGCTTTGTGTGTACAGTGGTTCTGATTTTGTGAGTACAGTGTGGATGAATATGTTTTGGCTAGAAAATGGTAAAGTTAAAAGGATGATGTAAAAGGCATATTGGACTTGATTACCTTTCTGATAGAATTACAGATCTGGTGAATGAAGGGAATGCAGTAAATGTAATGGATTTGGACTTAAGTAAAGCATTTGATAATTTGCGTCATGAAATCTTGAAAAAATTGATTCAAATTGACTGTGATGGAGATGCTGTCATAGGATCTAAGGGTTGGCAGGGTGACTGCAAATGAGGAATATCTTAAATGGATGAAGCTGGAGCTTTTGGGAAAGCCTAACAGGGGATAATGCTATATGTTTTGTAACGTTTAAATAT
This sequence comes from Hafferia zeledoni, assembly GCA_035583235.1. NCBI lineage: Eukaryota > Metazoa > Chordata > Aves > Passeriformes > Thamnophilidae > Hafferia > Hafferia zeledoni. Next base: position 8,099,992 of record JAWWEV010000169.1, on the reverse strand, counting down.
CTTTGTTAATAGCACAGAAAACAAAGAATATAAGTTACGTGGAGGTGCTGAACCATGAATATCTCCAGTATAGAGCAAAACAGTTAAATAATGCAAAAGAGTTTTGAGAATTATTAGAAATGTGGATGAAAAATAGGAAGATGGATGTTGAAAAACATAATCCTTATCATGGCTGAAGGGAAGAATAATGCATAACAGAACAGTCAGAACAAAATAATGAAACTCAGGAAATAGATTTTTCCTTTTCTAATTAACTCAAATTAATTGAAAATTGAAAAAGCTTTTCTTTGGGGCTTCTCTGTGGTAGGCATGAAGACAATCAAATCCCTTAAACTCCGCACCCAACACCACTAGAATACACTGCCTAGGAGAGGTGTAGTTATATTTTCCAAAGAGCTTGCCCAAGAGTTCTTACAAGAGTTATCACTTATCTAGGCTACCTTTTGGAAGAAACTTAATACTATTCATGAAAGTAGGACTTCAAAGACTAAAATGCTATTTGTAAAACTTATTGTTTTTAAATCCCCTAAACCAGTTTGTCATTATGAAGCCTGTGAGTAAGAAAAATAAAAATGTGGAAACTGTTATTAAAATAAAACAAAAACCCCCAAAACCAAAACACTGAACACACCCAAATGGATTCAGCCTTCCAATCTCATTATTAATGTTTTGATGTTCCCATTTTATAAAGGCAACTTACCTTTCAATGCATGGTGGCCCATCCCTAAATCATTACCTGGTCTGGGCATCAACCAGTGGTGAAATGTCTCCTCCAAGAGGGTTATGGGGGGCCTGCTTGTTGTCTGAGAGAGCTGGATTGTGCAGGTGACTGGGCAGGGGATGCCACAGAAAGACCCCAGGGCTCTGTGTTTGGAATCCTGGAGTGCTCCCAAGGGCTTGAGTGAGTTTGCCAGCCCTGCCCTGCAGCCCCAGGAACACCAACTGTGCCAGGAAGTTTCAGCCAGCCCAAACATGGTAGGCTGCTCTGTAGTTTGTATGAAGGATAAAGGTGCAAGGGCTTTTGTTCACTTGGAATTCTTTTCAATGTTATGGTTGCAAAACATTGATGAATATAGAGTCAGTAGGACACTGAAGTAATAAAATAAGAAAAACAAGAGGAAAAACCCACCTGTGCCTTTTTTGACATACAAGTTAACTTTCAATTGTTCTATCTGAATAGATGCATCTTGGGCTTGACACTTGTTCTACAAGAGATGCTTGACAAAAGTGGATATGAATAAAATGCAGCCCATGAAGTCTTCCTCTCACAGTGTACGTGTAATCAAATCAAAGAAAATGGCAAGGTCACTGTGTATTAATTCTCTGGGTATTTTATGAAGTTGACCTTTTCCTGCAGTGTATCCTAATTAGTGTAGGCAGACCTGCCGAGTTGTGACTATATATTTGAGGAACACATAACGTTACCTCTGAGGTTTTGGAGGTCTTTGATCATCCTAGAAATTAGAATTTCTATTCACATCCCTTCTGAACTATGGGCAAAGTGAGTTTGGCGTTTCTCTCGCTCTCCGTAGTTTCCCTCTAGCTGCTGGATGCTGGTGCTACCCAAAGATAAGCAAATCTGTGTTTGAAGTCTGCATATGCATAAATCCAGACACAGAGTGGGAAAAGGGTGACTTGTGTTTTCAATAATTCAGGTGCCTACCTTACCTAACACCCTGCTTAGGATTTTTATCTTGAGAGAGTACCAATCAACTGCAGCCTCTTTGAATATGAATAATTTTTAATATCAGACTAAAGAGGAGGATTAATCATTAAGGAGAAAAAAAGGTATTTTTATTCAGGTAAAATGCATGGGAAATTTCTAAAAATCTGCTAGTCTAGATGGTTTGTAACTTGGGCTGATATTTAGCTATGTTTTAGTGTAACTGCAGAGAGTGCTTCTGTCCTGCAATCATGTTAAGTGCTGTGACCTCCTGTTTCTTGGAAGGTGGGATATGTATGGTACTTGCATAACATAGGAGTGTATTGTGATTTAGTAAACAATATGGATCATTACCTTCTGTGACTTCTAAATTCAAGCTTTTAAAGATTCACAGCAGCCATGAGAGCAGAATATTGAGTAATAGCAGTAGTACTACTATGTTACTATAAGCAGTCTTAAAACACAGCGTGTCTCCGTTGTGTAGGCCTTATAGAGGATATGGCAAGGCACTGCGTTGAGTAAAGAAATAAGAGGCTTATCTCACACCTGTTTCTGTTGCTCTAAGAACTGAAAAAAGGTTCACTTAGTTCAGAAAAGAAAAGTTTGACAATCTTTCTGTAGTGGCTTTGAGACAGTATTTCTGATAGTAAGTTGCTCCATACTCTTTTAGAAAAAGCCTTTACAAAACAGAGAAATAGAAGGTAGTAAAAATTGAGGCTGGAAAAAAAGACCCTTTCTGAAATAGTAAGTGTGATAAAATGTTGTATCAGTGAAGTTGAGCATGTGATGAATCCAAGAAGCTCTAGACTGGATGTGAGAGTCATTTGATAACATTTCATAGCAATATGGTGCAGCAGCTCAGACTGAATGGCTATAATGATACCTTCTGGCCTTCACAATATGATACTTTATTGTAGTAATTTCTAGCTAGTGAAATGAAGATGTCAGGTTTTTAAAGGGTGAAGTATTATTATCATTGTTTTTTGTATTATTATTGTCCCTATTAGATTTTTCCAAGTGATCAGTGACAGCTGCTGTATTGACATGGTGGTAAATTTAATGTAGCTTATTTGGGGATATAATAAATGTTACTGAGTTCAAGATTCTTATTGTGGAGTCTGGAAGGATGTACAATGATCTTCGTGTTACAATATCATCAAAGTCTCACCAGCCATCTCCTCTGACCATCTGCATACAACAGCCAGAAATTCATTCTCGCCATCTAAGTGTATTTTTAACATTTTTTTGGTCAGGTGTTTTATATTTTAAAGACTGAGTAGGAAGGTATGTCTCCTTTCCCCACATCCACTTGAATTACCACAGATAACCTTTTATCTTTGGATGGAAAGGGAGGGGCAGAATTGTGCTGCCCTTGTGGACTGCAGGAAGAGTTGTGGGCTTGTGCCACCTCTGCCCTGCTAACAGCCCTGTCTAGCCCTGGGTTTGCACGTGGTGGGCTGGGGTAGCTGCTGCTGCCTGGAGGATTCCTTTGGGGACATCTATGAGTTGCAGTGAGCTGGGAGGATCTCCAGAGCCTTTTAGTGCATCTGCCCCTTTCGCTTTCACTTTGTGGAAAAATCTCATTTTAAAATTGTGCAGATGACCTCCTGCCTGAATATCAGCTGCTTTTTACGGTGGCTCTAATTGCACTCCTAAAGCTACAGATTTCTGGAAATGTTGCTCTTAACTTTTATTTGTACAGGTATTCATTTATGGATTTGATCATAAGGTGATTTCTGCTCTGCTATAGACAGTGGAGTGTGTTGCAACTGAAATGACTGAGAATCAACAAGTGTGATTCCACAAGACATGACATCCCCATTTTAGTGTTTTGATTTTAAATATACTGGTGTGTCCACCAGCAGGAGGATAATTACTTTTTTTGTAGGGGGGGAGAAAAACAAACATGCCCTCAAGTTTATTATACATATATTAAAGCCATATTTTTAATGTAATATATGTTAGTGTTATTATAAATTGCTCATGATGCATAATCATGAAAAAAATCATTAACGTATATTTAAAGTATTGTTCATGTAAGACTTATTCCAAATATTACAAACTTTTTGAATACTGAGATGATAGATTTTCAAGCCAAACTAGTTTAAGCTGGTTTTCAAAGTGTTTCTTGTAATCCTATTCTAATTTATTCTATAATTTTACTTTTGTTCATTGTAGGCCACTTAACAGTGTATTCAACTTGTAATTGTTGCTGTTCCTTCCACACCATTTCCTTGAATTATAAAAAAACCCCTTGTGTGACTAATTTTTAGTCAAGTGTCCCCAGTGTTGGGGGGCCCTGAGGGACTGCTGAGCCTTTCAGAAAAGGTGGGGAAATGAGGTAATGACATTTGCTGTGCTGCCATCTGTGCAATTTCCAGTGTCCTGGCCCTCCACTGGAAAACCTTTGTTGCAAAAATGACTTAAAAATGAATGATTTTATGAATAAACCTTCTAAATATTGAAATGAGACAGATTGCTACATATGTCCAAAGACACATACTCAATTAGTTAAAAATGTAGCCGTGTGTTTTCTTGACAGGCACCGCACAGCTGCCAACGAGTGTGTTTTATTGCACAGCATCTGGAACCTGTGTGAGCCCCCGTGTCCTTTGGGTATCACCTATGCAGTCTTCCTCCCTCCCTGGGTAGGAGCCATCATTCAGCCTGTCTCTATCTACCTACTGCTCCTCCAGGTCCTGCTTTTTCTTGCCGTTGCATCTGTAACCCCATGAGCAATAGAGTTATAAAAGCCTCAGCCTGTTGTTGGTAAGATATCTCTGGCAAATGAAGCCCCTGAAAGACAAAGGCTGTTTCCATTCTGCTTGCCATCTTATCCTTTTTGAAATAGCGTTGAATTAAATACAGATATCATCAGTTTGTGATATAAATTGGGCTGGCCCCTGATGGGCAACAAATGAGTTGAGCCTAATGCTGTTGAGATGATATTTCAGTAAGGAAAAATAAACATATGTATTTATACATATCTCAGAGTGAGAATTTGGCTCTCCTAAACTTTTAAAGCAGAGTAATTCAGGCTTCTGAAACAAATATGCAGGTGTTTCAAAAATTAAAGTGTGTTAAACTTCTTGAAGCTGGGGTGGTCTATGATTAAGGTTAAAAGGTTGGCCGGAGATACTATTTATCTGCCAGGCCTACAGCTATGTTTGTTTTTAGCGTATGAATTTTTGTACTACTTGGAAAATGCACAAAAGAGATGTAGGGGAGTGTAAGAAGTTATGGAAAAAACCCTGAAATTTTCTATTCCTAAATTTAAGCCACTTTTTTTCCATTATCTGTTTACAGCACAAGACACTTCTGATAGTATCTGCTTTGAGGATTAAATTAACTCCTTGGCATTTTTTGAAATAGGGAGCATATAAAGGCCATTGAATAGAAGTTCTTCAACTGATGAGCAAAATTGAAGACAGCAAGATTACATGTAGCCCATTCTTTAGATCCTGTTAGGATTGTGCATCTTTCTGATGTTAAGAACAGGCTGTTGTTGTTTGCTGCTGCAGTGTAATTTTTCATGTATTTGAAACAACATGAAGCATCTCACTATTCTTTTTTGTCCTTTAAACTGACTGTGGAGAATGGAGGATTTTGTCCTGCATGTTTAGATTATAAAATGGTTTAAGGAAATATTTCTCCGAGATGATTAGGACTAAGATAAGGTGTCTTGCAAAATGAGTATTATTTTGTCAGTGAGTCATTCTCGTTGAGCACTCAAGTTCAGCAGTTCCTATCTGTGCTTGTGCCATTCCTTTCTACCATTTACTCTGGCATTGCCAAGTTCTTTGCTGGAGCAAGTCTTGAGGAGAGCTAATGTAAAAAGAAATCACTCTCCATTTGTGCAAATAATTTGCAGTGGCAACTATGTAAAATTGAATAAAGTAGCCAAACAGGATGATAGATGCTTAGAAGATGGAATTACCTACTGGAAAACAAAGAAGTTATTGCAGCAGATGAGCAGGCCAGTACAAAGGAGCTGGTGATGTAGCAGTGCTCAATTGGGTGCAAATGAAAAAGCACCCAGACAATCAGAAAACACAGATAGAAAAGCAGGCAAGAAAATAACTTCTGGTGCTTCATAATATGCTCTTTGATTTAACTGAGGCAAGTAAAGATGTTCACAATGTTTTTCTGAAAAATATGAATTTAAATGTAGCACAGAAAGACTTTTCTAGGGGGACATAGTGGTATTTATTTGCAGTTACTAGAATTTGAAAGAATTTCATTCTGCATTCCTACAGAATATATTTTTTTCTTGCTGTGTCCTGACAAAAGCCTTCATGCCTGTTCTCTCTGGTGTATCTGTTGAGGGGCTGTTATTAAGTGTGTTGATTCCTGTTGTTGTGATGTGTGTTCTACAGTTATCTGCATGAATACAGAGAGATGTATTAAAGATACGTGGGAAGATGGCAGAAAAAACAATTCTGTGGTCTGGATGCAGAAGCCTCCCTTGTGACATGGATTTGTGCACACACACGTCCTGCCGTGTACTGTGCTGGCCAGGTCTGCACAACAACCTTCCCTCAACTGCTCCTTACAGTGCTCTGGAAGGACCTGAACATCAAAAATCTCTTCTGCTACATACAGTAGAAGTGATCACTGGGTACTGTGGATCACGCTGTGCATTAATCCTGCAATCCCTATGCTATGTAGGCTTCGTAACAGTTGACAAAGCAATTTAGCTCTGAGCCGAGGTGCTGTTTCTGTTTGAGCAGTCTGAGAGCAGGGACAGACTTCTGGCTACGTGACAACCACCTGCAACACGTGTTGTGTGCTGGGAAGAGCATTTGATGGTTATCTGCCTATTAGCTGATGAGGACACAACTGTATTTGTCTTCATTTTGTCACTGTCCAAACACCAAGTATGTGTTTCTACACTTTAGACTCTACACTTTATAGATAATAATTTCTGGGGTAATGGACATAACAATGGGTAGATGCATATAGTTCAGTAGTTATTTTGGTCTGATATGGCAGATTGTTTGTTTCTTTCTTGGGCATTTTGTTTTGTTAGCATTGTGGGGCTGTCAAGAAACGTTCTCTGCTGCAATATGCTACGTGCGTGTTTTTTTGCACAGAATATATATGTGTTTATGTACATAATCATAAATTTGAAAAGTGTTATTACCATTGAGGAAACAGATCTTGCACCTGTTGTGGGTATTTCTCAAAACCCACTACTTGAATGCTTGGTGACAGTAAGAAAAAGCAAGTAAATCTTAGGGACTTGTAGGGAATGGAGAACAAATCAACCTCATTCTTCAAGTGTACTACTTTATCTCAAATTCTGTGTGCAAATCTGATGATCCTGTCTCTCAAAGGTCACAGTCAAACAGATAAAATCTAGGAGAGGGACAGGAGGAATGGTTAAAATTGTTGAGCTGCCTGTGCAGGAGGAGAAACACAATCGATTAGGATTGCTGTATGAAAAGATATGATAATAGCCTAATTGTACATAAAGATGTAGATGGTACAAAAATAAGAGTAGGGAATAAGAATTGTATGTTGTAATATGGTATCTAAGAGGTATCCAATAAAAATGGAAGTTTTAAAATCAGTACTTTTCCATGGAAAACATAATTAAATTGTGGAGCTTGTTACTATATGGCATGAAGGAAAACAAATTATAAAGGACTTAAAATTCAAGAATTTCTATCAAGAGTAAGTCTCTTGTGGGCTATATCTGGTCCAAAAAAAGTGGGTTGGAAGCCAGCTCTAACTCAGGTTAATTCTGTTAAGCTGCTGGAACCACTGTCAGTAGAGACAGGAAGGTCACACAGTACTTGCTCTGCTTCATAGGTTCTTGTTGTATCAGCTGCCACATGTTTCTTATTTACAAAGGCAAAAAAGGAAGGTGGTATTGGTTTAGGTGGCTTCTTATTCTCTGCCAGTTTAGCCATTTCTCTGTTCACTGAATGTGGCTCTTGTGTAATGCATGTTTCTTAGTCTTTAGCCATAAGACCTAAGAGGCAGATATTGCTTTATTTTTTAATTTAAAAATAGCGTATAAATAGTGTAAAAGCGGTGCTATTTAGCTGTGATATTTCCTCCCTGTCAAAGAGGGGGTAGCAGAGCTCATTGGAGTTAGTTTAGTTGCATTGTCTGTAATTGTTGACGGTGCCACTGTTTCTCTTGGATGTTTGTAGCTGGATTGTGGCTGAGTGCACAGCCCACAGAGTAAGTCAATTATTAAAGGTCATAGAAGAGCCTTTTCTAAGTCACTTGATTTTGAAATGTGCATATATACACACAAATATATAAATATTTTAATAGTAATAATTCATGTTTTTATTCCAGTCCAAAATCTCTTATTCCAGCTCTGTATACTAGATCTGTATTCACTGCTCTAAGATAAATTAGGCCTGAATTTCTATTCCGTATTCTCAGAGGTTCTAAAGTGGAGAGGGCATTATGACAGTCCAGCACAGATATTGCAAACAGATGAGTGTTTTGTCAGGGTAAGGGAATACTTTAGTAAAAGCTGTAACTGGTAGATCAAACAGAGCAAAACCAGCTCTGCACTCTCAGGTGCTTCTCCTCAAAGGAACACTTGATGCTGCAACAAGGCTCTATTTCCATTGTTTGCTTGTTTTATCTGATGGTGTACATGAGACCAGTGATTGTAATTAATGGTTATGGAGATAGTAAATGAAAATTCTGGCCATGCTTCTACTCTTTGGTTCAGAAAAAAACAAACAAACAAACAAAAAACAAACAACAACCCAACAACCACCTTTGTTTTTTTTTGTTTTTAATCTCCTTGAAGTTTATTCTAAAAAGTCCAGTTTAAGTAGTTAGTGTTTTTCAGTAGTGCATTGGGGTAAAATACTAAGGTATGTGACGTGCATAATCTGCATGTTTTAATGAACTACAACAAATACTCTAAATTAAAAACTCAGTACAGTCATGATCCAAGTAAAATATAAGATAAAGCTTCCTCCAAAACCAGTAGCAGCACTGTAAAAGTTTGTGATGGTAGAATAAATCACTCACTGTATTAAAAGGGTTGTCTGTACATTCTGAATTTCATTTCCATTTGGAGTGTCTTATGAGGGCAAAAGAAATGAGGTGTAAGGATTGTGTTGACAATAAGCAACAACATAGTAATTTCTTGCATCTCAGCCATGAGAAGGAACCCCCATTTCCACTTTTAAGTGGTAAATCCTATGTGACTTGCATGGAGATCGTTGCGTTTCAGCCATGTAATGGGGGTGAAAACCTTGCTGAAAAGTTCTGTACAGAATTTTGAATATTTTAAAGACAATTTAGTCCATGGGTTTAGCTCATGAGTTCCAGAGCAAGAGTAACAGCAAACTAGATCCAGTTCAACACCAAATTATTCCTTTTGATGGTATCTTTTTCTGTAGAAATAATGTAGATTTTTAGGGTAGGTTCTGCATCTCTGAATCTTGAATTCCATCATGTTTTGCAAGATCTGTTGATGGAGGAAACCACTGTAGTATAACTACAGCATCAACTGTGTCAGAAACACATGAGACTTAACCAGAGCATCAGATCTTCTGCCCTACTTTGCATTGGTGAGATGTGCCATTTATGAGCTTGTCTACACTGCTCAGTGCACTGTAGCACAGAAAAACCTTCTGTGTGACTTCAAAATGACCTAGCTCACGTACCAGAAGCTGGTGCAGCTGGAAACTGCAGGGTGTAGACAAAATGTAAAGTCTGTTTGTAGGTTTATGTTGATTTTGCTTTTCATGTCTTTCCAGACATGGCAAAATTTGGTACTACTAAATCCTGGCAGAAGTAGGGATAGCTTTATAATGGACTCACTAGTTGGTGTTTGTTTTTTTTTTTTTTTTGTTCATTTTTTTCAAGGAACTGGAGTGAGATGTATGAGATGTTTTGCTTCAACACTGCAGGCATAATTTCATTGAAATGAGACTGCTACAATTCCTTTGAGATCCTATGGAACAGCTTGTGGCTTTCGCTGAAGCTGCAACAGTTTCTCAAAGCAGTGCCCGGTTAAACTCATAGTGATAAGACAATGTCATCTTCACCCAAGATGGAAACGCTCACTCTGAGATACCTTTTCAGAAGGTTCAGGCAATACTTTTATAGGTCAATGGGTTACTATATGGAAAAAATACACTCTGGCAAATGCTCACAGAAACCAGCAGTGTATCCAAGTAGTTCTGAAAAAGGGGAGAATGCAGGTGACGAGATGTTGTAATTCTGGAGCTGGCTTTAAAAATACATGAACATGAATGGTTAGCACAGTAAAAACCTAGTGCTGAGAACCCACATGTTCTGTACTATAAATAGCATTTAATGTTCTCATCTCTAATCTGGCATTGGGTGACACACATCGGGACTAGAGCAGGCAAGAACAGTGACTGTAACAAGAGTAGGTGAATGAGGAGTGCAATGGCAGGTGAAACTCTGCTGGGACTTGCAAAGTTGTGCTCGTGGGAAAATAATGACTTTCACAGCTGTATTGCTGTTCATGGAAGAAAGGACCAAATCACTGCAGAGAGTTCAATGTAAATGTCTTAGGAACATCATGTTTTTCCTTTTTCCCTCCTAGTGACAGTGTTTTGTGAAGATGTACGTGACACAGGCTTGACCATTCAAAGGGAAGTGAAGGCTGATTAAAGCTGTGGAAAAGAGTGGAATCTTTGAGGTGTTATTAAAAAAATACTTTAAGAAATCCATTGAGGGAAGGAAACTGGTGAGGGAAAGAGAGAGCAAGAGGGATTTTATTTCAACCCCCCAGGAAGCAGAGTCAAGGCTTAAAAACAGTAACAGCTTTCTGAACTCACAAAATTAATGTATTGAATGCATAGGATCTTAGTAGGATTTTATTTTTTTTGTGAGGATTTGACTCTATGCAGATAATTAGAAAATGCACAAGTATATTTGATAGGATTAAGAAATTATAAAGAGTTTAAATCCTCATGCTTCAGCACAAAAGGCAATGAATATGACAATATTCTGAAGGACATTATGAGTTTGGGTTTGTATATGTCTGCAAAAGATTTTACAAGCTTAAGTGAGACTGATGTGGGATTGGTGACAGGTATGAAAAAGACACTGGACTACACAAACCAAGCTATCTGATAGATTCAATCTTGTATTTACCTTTAGTGGAGGTTTTTCTTTCCACAATGAGTACAAAATTGAACCCTGACTGAGGAACAATTGGGGGATGATAAATGTTCACAAAATTTCCCCAAAAGTTTTGTCCCAAAAAACCCTTCATCCTTAGCCTGTCTTTCAGTGGAGCTGTGACAGATGACTGCATGCTTTGTAATAGAATAGAACTGATCTGGGATGGCATAACAGATACACCGACAGTTATTTACATTAAAAATAGTTTATAGCAATTCAGATTTTTGGTAATTTGCTTTTTATAGCATCTGCACTGTTTTGCTTTCAGTAGCCAAAAATAATTTAACATGTGATTCTGCTGTGTAGGGCCTGAAATGACATGACAAGTATGGATTTCAGTTCATGCTGTATTAACCACTCAAACAGAATGCAATTGCATGCTTCATGCAAGTACTTCAGGAAGAGCACAAATGAAAGAAATAAACAAATGACTACACAAATGAAATTAGAACTTGCTATCATTCCATTCTCTGTAAAAATAATTCACATAACTCCTTTTTTCCTGTCAAATGTGCAGAGATCAGAAATAAAGTTTCCCAGCTAAATCCAAGTGACCCTATAGATAACAAAAGTTTAGTCTATCCTGATTTGTTTAAGTGGCATAAGGTGTTGTGCTTGTTGTGGCAGTCATTGCACTCTAAGCAAACATTGGCATTCTTGGTGAAGTAGAGAGCCAATCCCTTTTGGATAGAGTTTCTGAGTGACGGATGCTGGGAATTGTGTTGAGCAGAGTCAGTCACCATCTTAGCTGGCACATGCCCAAGGGGTAGAGGAGAGCCAGGCGGTGCTTTATGCTGGAGGCTTTGTATAACTTGCCCTTGAGATCTCAGACTTTTCGTAGCAAAGAACTGAAGCAAGAAGTTGCCAGCTGATGCTCACCCCAAATGAAGCTTACAGAGGCCAATCAGTTGCCAAGTTTTTTTGCTTTCAGACCCTCGAGAAAAGTGTCTGTCTTGGATGAAGTTGCACATGGACTGTCTGAAGTGTCAAGTGAGGGCACTGGTAATTTAACTGCAGCTGAGACCCATAGGATCTCTTGGCTACTCAGGGGTGTTTTTGAGTGTGGGTCAGAACCAGAGGGCTCATCCTGAGCCTGTCTTGAGTATGAAGTGGGGAGGGTGGAATCGGAGAGCTCTGTGGTGACAGGAGTGGGACCAGAAGTCTTAGTGAACTCATCAAGCAACCTGATGAGGATTGTCAGGGCCTGCAGTGGCCCCTGGCTGACATATCAAGAACCTGTGACCCTGTCAGTGGCACCCCAGAATCACGGTCAACCTGAACACCAGCCCACAGGGAACATAAAGTGCTCTCTTCTGGGATTTGTGGTAGAACTTAGTCTACTCTGTTGGCATGTTAAAAATTGACCCACAAGGAAGTTCCCTTGTAACTGCCTCAACTGATGTTGTAGACATCTGTTAGAGAAGTTGCTTTATGAGCCGCCATAGTGTAGTGCCAAACACATCCATGAGAAAACTTGCAGGTGAGTTTGAGAGACATTCAGCAATACTGATTTACTCTGGAAACACTGGAAGTGTGTTGTGATGTATCCATATGCAGTTAGTGCTGCAAATCAACATCACGTTGACACAAACTCTTTTCCTTGAGGCCTTCAGAGAGAACCTGAGCCACTGAACCAGCGTTGCTCACTTTGTTTGTGCTGCCCACTGGTATGTCATGGGAGTGCTGGGATGGGCAGGTACCACAGAGCTTTCAGATGTAGCATAACATTAACCAGCTGAGAGTGCAAGTTTTGGCTAGTGCATCATACTTCAGCTGGGCCCTCCTGGTTTTCAGTTTCAGAATCAAAAGTAAAATATGCATTTATGTTTTAGATTTTTCCAAGTATTTACATTGTAAAATTAAAAAAAAGGAGAAGGTATTACCTGGCCTGAAATGTCAATATTAGATTCAAAATAAACATTCTTTAATCTTTGTTTTAAAAAAGTTTCATGTTCTTCATTGTGGTTGATCTTTTGCTTAGTAGAGCTTTATATTTATATGACTTCAGTAAGGGTCAATGGGCAAGAAACTTGTCACTACAAAGTACTTACTCTTTTTGGATTATATTTGCTATACAGTGAATTAACTCCCTGAGGGGCACAAAGAGATCTTTTAGCTTTTCTCATATGGGATTCTCTGTGCACCCCAGGTCCCTGTTTAGAAGTCTCTGTTGGCTCCTGGGGCTTGGTGCAGTTCAGCCAGTTGGATTCTGAGCATCTTGTGTTGAATAATGAAAAGGGTATATTCACACAATGAGAAAGTTACCTTCTAGTTAATGCAAAATAGAAGCAAGAGTAGCTGAGAGCACTGGTAGAAAACACTGCCCTTCTTTTCATTATGCATTTCTGTATGTTCTAATATTAGTCTATGAATTGAGCATTGCCTACATGAATGGCTTATCAGTTGTCCATGTGGCTGAAATATGATTCTAACAATATTTTAATCACAGAATGGATTAAAGGGACCACAGTGGGTCATCTGGTCCTGCTTGAGCAGGGATGTTGAGTCTTTTCATTCAGAGTGCATCTTTTCAGGGGAAAGATGGATATGATGCAAGTTGCATGTTATTTTCCATATCACAAGTGATCTCATTGGTCAGTTGAAAATAATTGTTGGGTTTTTTGACAGCCTAATTCATATGCCATTGAATTCCTAATCTGCTGCCAAACTGAACATAAATAAATGATCAACATGTTAAAATGTTTTGCCCATAGTATGATCCAGTTGTCATTCTCAAGAGGAAGCTAATGAAGACTCTATTAGGACTCCGTACATCCTGCTATCTAATGTTTCCAGTCTTTGTTTTGTAGTCTTTCTGACAGTTTAGCTGATATATTTAGTCATTGCTCACAAAAATGTTTTCATCCAGCTTTGATGCTCGAAGATGCTCAAGTCCTAAGAGTTACCTGAGTAGTTGTGGTCAGTGCAGTTAGACAAGTGTATCATTGATCTGAGAAAAAAAATGATGGGCACTCCTCCAATTAAGAACCCCTTTTTCCACCATAAACAAGTGCACAATGCAGTCTTTTGCATGCACAGACGACCAAGGAAGTTGGGAAAATCTTAAGTGAGGAAAGGAAATGTTGCTTTTTGTTACATTCCACAGAAATGTCTTTTAGACTGGAAGGGTCTTGGAGTGGAAGTGAGGAAAAGTGTTTTTCCCTAATTGCCCAGGTTCTGTGCAATGAAGAATACCTGAGGGTATACATGGCAATCACCCTCCTGCTTGTCAGGGTCTGGTCATGCAGCTCACTTCTAACATCAGCTGTGCTTTGCTGTAGCTCAGGGAACAGAGGAAGCAGTGAGTCCTTATAGTGGCTGTTGACCTTGGTCTCCAGAGTGTCCAGGCTGTGCCTGGTGTGTGGCAGCCCCCCTGCACCAGGGGAGGGCTGTGAGGAAGGAGTGTCTAATGTATGGCTCTGTTGCACCTTGATGTAATGTGTAAAGTGTACAATAAGGAGCCAACTTTCCCCCAAACTTTAAGCTTGCATCAGGCTGGGGTTTCATTAACACCTTCCATTGGTGCTGTGGCCAAGGATAATGTATTATGCCTTGGGCTCTATGGGTAAGGAACTCTGTTATTGTAGTTAAAAAAAAAAAAAAAAAAAAAAAAAAAAATCACTGTTCTGTTTTAGAACTGAGAAGTAGTTGTCAGCCTAAATATATGTGAAAAATAAGAGTGGTCTCCATGGAGTTTCAAAGAGTAATAAATGTGCAAGGTCGTTGTCTGCCAGACAGACAGTCGCAAGATGTAGATTTGGACTATATCAAAATATTACTATGTGAAAATGGAGAGTCTCTGTGACAAAAAGTCCCCCTGAGAAATCAGCTGACATGTCTATCCAGGAGGTAGTTTTCTTTGTTGCACAAAATAGTTTCAGTCTGTGAGGAAATACATTCATTTGATTTCAAAGAAGTTACTTAAGAGGATGAATCAGGTTCAAAATATTAGTGATTCTCAGTTCTTGTGTGTATAATGAATTTCTGTAGAAAATGCTCAAGATCTCTATAGAACTCACCTTAGGTGATGTGGGGGTGGAAAGGGGTGAGTGAGCATGTGTGTTCTAAATCTGTGGTATTCATTTAGACTGTTAGAGATACTTGAATGAAAAATTATCTCCTGACCTGATGGTCATGCCACTGGATCTTTATGAAGAGGGTTATTTGAAGTGAGTGGGGAAGTTTAGAGAGCTCACAGTGACCACTGAGTCTGCAGAAACACACTACAACTTGAGAGCTCTCAGACATGACATGTCTAGAGTTGACCTCAGAAGGCAGTGCCTCACTTTTGGAGGTATTTGGGAAGCTTTGAAAGCCCACAATTGTGTAGGTTATTAGGAGTCAGACAAGTGAGATTCTAGAGGAGAATGTACTGTCTGGTCTTGGTATTGATTCCCCTCAGCTTCCCACCTTACAATCAGGTTAGTTTATGAAAAAATTCAGTGACTATGAGAGAAGAATAGATGGTATAAAGAATGTGACAAGTTAGATGGTGTATATAGCCTATGCTCTGGATGAGGCAGTGATTTTACAAAGATGATGTGCAATAAAAAGAAAAGAAATTGGAGTGTAATAATCATACAATGGCAAGTGAAAAAAGCCCACCATAGTCCGGCAGGGAATATGCCATAGTCATTGCCAGTACATCCAGGCTCTGGAGCTGACACTGTGTTGTCTAGAGCACCCTGCTGTAACTTGGTTTTGATCAGTCCTGGAATTTGAATATTCTCCACAGTAACCTTCTCTAGTGCTTGGGACTTTGTAAGAATCACAAGAAGACTGTAGGTGCTGTGGCTTTCTAACATTTGACTTTTGAAATTTTTTTACTTGACTTACGGCTTAAGCATATGACTATAATACATATTTTCAGAAAATCTGTATGATCCAATAATGAATGCCTTTAGTGAGAAGCCAGTGACCTATGAACAAACAAACAGGCAAAACCCCCCTCATTTATACTGATACTTCTGATTAGAAATTCACTTTTCTAGTAAGTCACTATTTTTTTAACTGTTAGAATTTGTATTTGAAAGCAGGATGCTGCTCTTTATGCTTCTATATTTGAGGTGTATCTCTTCTTTTCCTTAAACAAATCTATGTGCCTAGCTTGGTACTAACTTGTTTGGTATGAGATCTATGTTGTCAGTTTTAGCATTTTTCTTCCATTTGCATTTAATTCTCTGTGCAAGCAGTGGTTACTGGTGTTACAACACCCTGTAGAAACAGATTCAGGAAGGTGCAGTATTGAATTCCTTGCCTAGCATCGCTTGTCCCATCACATGTGATAATGCCTTGATAGCTGCCTCTGACCACAGCTCTAGTAGCTCTCTTGGTCTTCTGTAGGATTCAAATTCAGTGATAAGAAGACAAGGATAAAAATTATTTTTGTTTTAGTTTGTGATCAAAGAAAGTTACCTGGAGGTTTTATATAATGAGATTATAGGAACACAAACATAAAACATAACAGCCAGTTCAGCTTGTTGCTAATAAAGCATAAAGTATTCTGCTTTTTTACTGGTATGAGATGAGCCTGGTTGTTACCAGCATAATATCTGTGTATTCCCAGAGATGGAGGTTGAGATGGTTAAAAAAAAAAGTTTATGGTCCAAAATGGGAACAACTTTCAAGTGGTCAGGTCTCATTTAAGTGTCGAAAGAAGAGGCCTGGTCTTGAAGCAGCCTCTGGTAAAGAGGTGTGTAAATGTTGAGACTTTTTGAAAATCTGCCCTCAGGTTCACAGTGGGAACTATCAGGTGTTAAACACATTTGAACAACTGGCTGATTTCATGTATCCAGATGAAAACTCCTGACAGTTTGTGAGTTTTGGTGTTTTCTTCTCATTTGTCTCATGCAGAGCTAAAGGGAAGAGAGAAATTCAGAGTAATACTCCAATAATTTAAAATAACTTTATTAGGTGTTCAAAAAGTTGTGTGGTGTCTGAAGTTACTCTGTGGAAACTGTTAAAAGGAGAATGCAGATTTGCAGTATTTTAATGCCACCCAGTCTTGTAGCACTGGATGGTCACAGGGTTTAGAAGTCTGCAAACAAAGTGGGTTTTGTGTCAGGAATATTAGTGCTGAGTGAGGACAGGAACTTTTTCTTACTGTTGAACGAAAATGATTTTGGCATTCATTATGTCTTTCATGAGTGAGGAAAGGAGAAAGTGTTCCTTTTAAAGTTGATTTTAGAAAATGACAGAGAAGCTTTAGACTGTTGCTAGGCTGGGATTTTTGCATAATTCTTGAATGCAATTGTGAGTGTGTGATACATTGCAGAGACGTTTCAATAGACCTACCCCTAAAGCTTGTCAATAAATACATGCTATAAATATGTACTGAGTCACAACTAGATTCGTAAACACTGCAAGTCTTTCAGCAGTTGGCATAAATAAGTGAATGTTATTTAGATAAATTGGCTCCTTCGCCATGGGTGGGCTTCCCTGGCTATGTGAATCATTTCTGGTGTCTCATCTGCATCATGTAATGTTGCTGTCCACTTTGATGGTAGAAATAATAGCTGTTGGAGGGGAAAACTCCTAGGTGGGACTATAAGGATTATAAGGCTCTGCTTTTCTGGAACTGATTGTTGGAGTATGGAACTTGCTGACAATAGTAGCTTTTGTGAATCTACTTTGAGCCTTGTAACACTTTGCTTCTTATAACACAGCAGCCCTCGTAGCATTATGTATACCCCAGAGTCATCCTTTAAGTTTAAGGACATGAAATGCTGCTTTGGAGAGATGTTTGCAGTTATTTGACTTTGTTGTTTTCAAGTAGGCGTTTTCCTGAGCATAATGGCAGATTGGTTATGGAAAAGAGATCATGCGTCAGTGTTTAGGTTTGCTTAAAATGTCTTGGGGAGTGGGAGTGTGCAGGAGGGGCACGTGCTGGGGAAACTACAGAGCTGAGAAACCTTTTGTAGTTAGTTCAGGAGCAGTGTCGTGATGGTTAGGCTGAGGATCATCCCTCCTGCTTTCTAAGGCATGACACAAAACAGAGGAATTGAAGCCTCCCCCCAAACGGAAGTTTGTCTTGGCACTTTTTGTGCCTATGTATCGTTATTGCTAATTAGACAGGCAAGCAGGGCTAACGTGTTCCGTGGTTGTCAATACTGCTCAGAATTCAAATGAGTTCTCAGTAACAAATAGCTGGGAGGTTGTATCAGCTTGTCTAGAGTTGCTGTGTTTGAGTGCTTTTTTGTAAATGGTAGAGGAGTGTTTCCCTTTGGTGCGTGCCTGAGCTGAGCCTCAGCCACGCTGACGTTACAGGAACACTCAGCGTGTGCGAGTAAAATGGTCCCAGAGGAGGCAGCAAAGTCAAGCAGCCCTGCAGAATGCTAATGAAGGTGCCCAAAATACTTCTGTATCATTATTTGTCCTGAAAGGCAGGTAAAAGTAGCAGAGGGTGAGAAAGTGCAGTTTATTCTCTGTTGAAGGGCAAAAGAAAACATAATTATTGAAGAACTGGCTAAGGACAGAGATCAAATATGAGGTGTTCAGAAAAGCAGTTATGTGCCTTGAATAATTGAGTTGGTTTGCAGTTAATTCTGCCTCAGAACTAGTGTTGAAGGGGGAAAAGAAAAAAAGTCAAAGCTGATTCAATTCCACCTAGGGCCTTAAAATAGTATTGATGCCATTGTGATTAATGTGTAGTTCTGTATAACCATGCACTATTCAAAATTACCATAAATGCTTATTCACATTTCCAGACATCATGCCAAGCTATGATTCTGGGAGAAAATCTTTACTAATGGAATTACATTTTGTTGAGAAAACAGAAATACACTTATTCTGCAGAATTTCTGTACCATCAAAGATTTATTTAGCTGCTTTAAGGATCTTTTTATTATTAATTCAGAAAAACTAGAAAAGGGTTTAAGTTCCAGGATGTTTCATGTCCTTAATCACTCGTGTTGCTAAATTGTTCTCAAAGAATTTTTACAATATTTTTTAATACCTACATTATGCAGTCTCTCCTGATGTGGTCTTCCAAATCCACCCAACTGCAAAGCTAGTAGCCAAACCCAACTCTAAAGCAGTTACAAAGCTGTTTGTGCTCTCAGCGACTCTTACCTTCTTAGGCTGAGCTGGAGAGCCATATCAGAGCTGTCCTTTGGAAAAACAAGGCCATCTCTTATCTGTCAGTAGTGCTCTCAATTAATGCACTTTTATCAGTGGAACATGCCTTGTGCTGATTTCATGGTGGTAGCTCTTCCATGCAAAATGCAGCGTGTTCAAGGAGGATTAACCCAAAAACCTTACTTGGAAAACAACTGGTGCACTTGTTGACCACTTGATGGCATCACTCAGTTGTATGGAAACTAAACTGTGTTGCCAGTAGAGCACTTTTACTTGTGCTTGGTGTGGGAGGACTTTCATGTTTTATTTTTGACCATCAAAGAGTGAAAGGAGTTATTAATACACTACCATAAATTAAATTAAATCCACAACTCTAATTTTTATCACTGTTTTCCTTCTCTGTTTTGCATTACTTACTATTTTGGACTAATTTCTTTATCTGCATAAAAGCAAAGAGAAGAGTGGTCTAGACTGCTCCTGGTTAACTTTTAAAGGATGGCATCTAGTGCCTTAGAATGTTGTCATGCACTGAATTGTCTTTTTGTTTTCCCTTTCCAGAGATATGGCTTTAAACCTCAAATTGTTGCAGTCAATGTGCATTCTAGGGGAAGGATTTATGCAATTTTGGGTGTTCACTATAGGTCCTATAAAATAAAAGCATTTTGCAGCCTTCATACCATGAGTAATCTATATCTGTTCAAGGCAACAATGACAGTGTACTGAAAATGTTGAACCAAGGGGGTAATGGAGAAAACAAGGCACAGTGACTGTTATTTTGATGTAAAGGATGGATCTGGTAATGTCAGGGAAGCTCTGAGAGCTGGGAATTGGCCCACAAGACATCAGGTCATACAGCATATGGTTGAAAGGAAGCTGGAGATCTAAATACTATTTCTCCTAAGCAGGCAGTGTTATTGAGCAGTAACGAGGCACCCTGTTGGTGCCCTGAGCAGTGACCCGAAGGAGATGGAGCCAGCTGCTGACCCCAGAAGAGGTTAACAGGCAGTGAGGGCAAAGCAGCACAAGGAAGGCAATATCACCAGCGTGACTTTGTTCTGAGAGCAATGGTTAGCATGTTTCTGGAGGGGAAAAACGGTAGGAGAACTACATAGAAAAACCCATTCCTTTTCCTCCTCCTTGTTTAGCTGCACAATGGAAAACCTATAAAAAGGCAGTCCAAAAATTAAGGAAAGGTCTTTAATATCAATTTTTCCGTTTTTATTCTATTATTTTTTGTAATAATTTCAAAATCTCATGCTTTCCTTAGTTTTTGAAGTGTTTCTTGATGCTGCTTTTTCAGGGATATTCTGGCATGCTGATTATGAGAACTCTTAATGTGCACAGTAATATATGTGTGCACTGGTTTTCTGGAATCTTCTCCTCAGACTAATAGCCTGCTGAAATAATAATCATTATCTTAGAGAATGTAAGTGATAATGCATATCTAGTTTTTGGATTGTGAAATGCTTTGAGCTGGCCAGTTGAGAATTTTTCCAAATTTGTAGTCTAAAGAGCCTAGCTACAGACTTTTCTCAGAAAATTTTTAAGTTTTTTCTGAAACAAAAAAAAAAGAATGTGTTTATCAAATGACTTGGCAGTCTTATTTCAGTTGCTAAGATTCAGTTGCTAAGAAAAAACACCTAAGTTTTCCTTATCTTGGTTTTCTAAGAGAGAAACATAATGAAGGATGGAAAAAGAATTCAGAAACAGAAATTGTTTTTCTATATATATTGTCTAGCATAATGGTTTTGGTTGGTAGTTATTAGGAGACAAGTAAGAAAAGAACCCCATGGAGGGCTTATAATGGCAACTCCACTGTTGACAAATGCTGTGTTTCCTCCATAGTTGCACTAAAAGGAAAAACATGAGTCTGCTTCAGGTCAGCAATGAACTTCTCTAATTGTCATGGAGTTGGTGCTAGTCTATGCCTTGCTGACGGCATCTTGTTCATGCATAGATGTTAATGATCCTGTACAGGTTGACTTCCACATGTTTTGGTTTTGATGCTCTAAGTCTGTGATTTTAGGAACCGTGGACCTGGGCTGTACTGCTGTTGCCAGTCACTTGCTAAGGACCTTACAGCACCCATATTTGCAAAAGGGAAAGTATCTCTCTTTTGTTGAGAGACGCTCTGGCAATGTCTTGTGTGGAGAATATTGAAGTTCTTGCTGAGCTTGCAAACTGGCAGGGAAGGGTGCTCTTGACTTCTTCAAACTGGTGTGAGTCCTGCAGTGATTATTGTGAACTCCTCCCAGTGTGGCTTTCATGGCTTCAGAAAAAGGACACATAAAGGGAGGTTTCTTTGATGGGAGACTTGTGAAAATGGGGATTTGGAGGAGGCAAACAGTAGTTTGCTTTGTCTTTGTGTAGGGTACATGGTTCCTTACATCATTTTTTTGTGAAGTCCAGCAAGAATGTTATCTGCGTGAGAAACCCAGACATGTTTTATCCTTTTTGATACTCAGATTGGTTATCTATCTATTTATTTGTATTTATTGCAAGAGTGCAATATTCATCCATGATTGCATTTGTACTTTGAATACTGGGGTAGTGACAGACTCTCCAAGGCCCTTTTCCCAATGCATTATTGTACACAGGGGGTGAAATTCCCTTTTGGGTGAAGGCTTGGCCTGGCATTTGGGCTCTGAATGCAGGGAAGCAGGGGACACAACTGCAATCAGAAGCTGCGCTTGAGGCACTGTCAGACTTTCCTGTGGCTTCCAAAATAATCACAGCAAGGACTGAAGGCTCTAAGAATGAATTTATCCTGATCCCAGATACAGAAGAAGGATTGCTTAAATAAAAGGGAGCAATACTTATTGTTCTCAAATATATTGTCCAAAAAATAATACATCTAAGTTGAGGGACTTAGAGGTTTGGTTTGTTTGACTTTTTTTTTTTTAAATTATTTATTTTTATTTAAATGTAAACCACAGAGGCCTAATTGTGAATTTTTTTTCTTATTTTAAGATGCATTTTTTTTTTCATAATGGAGTAAGAAATATTTATCTTCCCCAAAGATAAGGAGATACAGCAATGAAAGTCCTACATAAAAGATTTTTGCTGTCTGTTATTTTTTTCTCTGTATTATCAGTTACTATGTGACAAGTAACTATAGCTTTGTGTAGGGTTTTCATAATAAAAATAATAATTTTTTTGTTATTTGTAGAAACATCATGAAAGTACATGACATAAAGGTAAGTAAAAGCCTCTAGAAATGAAACAAAGAAAAAGATATTTATTACCAAGTATCCAAAGGAAGAATAACTGCATAGCATTAAGTGTAAATGATACAAATTCAGTATGAATTGCTTTTCTCAGTTAATGAAAAAAGATGAAGAATAAGAGACAGCTGTAGAGCAAGGAATAAAACCTTCAGGAAATCCCATTTAGGTTTAGTGAGTGCTTAGAATACTAATTTTGATGTTGTTCTTAATACACCAATGATAGGAGTGAATCTTTCTAGAGATCAATATTTTAATAGAAGTACTTTCAGAGATATTAATGAGATTATTCTATAATTTTTCCTGCCTCATCTACTGGTTTTGCACAAAAGCATTTAAATGCCTTTTGAGGCACAAAGAGTAAAAATGTAGGTGTCTAGCAGTCTTTTTTTCATTTTTCTGTGTGACTGAATTAGCTGTGGGCTTGTGTTCTGACTCCATGGACATTTCTTCTGTACTACAGCAGAAATATTTAGGTGTTGTTTAGATATGAGTGAAAATGCTTAATTCTCTGGTTAGTTTTATTTTGACTTTACCTAAAAGAATTGTATCTTTGTCCTCTTGATTTCAAAATATTCCTTGGTGGCTGCAGTCTTTCCCCTTGCATCATGGTCCTTCCTATCTCATTTCAGTGCTCCAACAACCTCCTAGAAGGACTTTTTCCATTTAACTTGAGAAGATGTCTATGGGTGTGTTTCCCACAGACCTTACATCTTGACAGTTTTGTCAGTTTTCTGAACTGATATATTTTTATCTTGTAACTCTTTGCTCTTCTAGTATTTTATTCCAAAATTTTATATGCATCTGTTTAAATATAATTTAGATGATGAACAAAATTGCTGATTAATTTTTGTACACATGAATAATATGATAGTTTATTTGTATATGGCACATGATATTTTGCAATCACTTACTAGTTCAGTTGGTAGATCTACAAACTGTGCCCTTTCAGCAGAAAATATTACAGGCCTTGATAATCTCACGGAATAGTAGGATTTAGGTTCCCAAAAATAGTTTGATTTTTTTTTTCCCCTCCTCAGAATTTGCTGTATACTCTAGACTTTGATGTTTTAATGATAAAATTTTTTCCCTACTGGTTTTCAAAGATAAATAATGTGGAAAATTACTTTTCTGTCAGAGTGACTGGGATACTAGTACTGAGGCAAGCATGAAGTCCCTCATCTCAGCAGGAAGGTGGCTTTCAAACCTAATTACAGACACTTAAGTGCCAACTTTGTTAATCACTTCATTGCAGAATATTACAGCAGACCTGAAGTTATCTTCCTTCATTTGAAAATCTTTCCAAGCAGAAAGGCAGCAACCTCTCAATTTTCAAGCAGTGACATTTTTTAAAATGCAAGTTATTTGTGATTAGAATTATTCTCCCTTTGCAGTGCAGTAAAGAGCTCCTAAGAAGGGTTAGTCAAACAGAAAAAGAAGAAGAAAAATTCACCTGAAAATTTGAAGAGGCTTTATTAAAAATCAGGTGGTGTCCAGAGTGGGTAGGGCCAGCTGTGGTGATGTCCAGAAGTGAGAGACAGAATGACACTGAAGTTTGAAGAGGCAGTGTGAATGTCAGTGGGTGGCTATATGGTTAGATCTGAAATTACATTGCCAGCTTCTTATTTGAAAATGGAGGAAACAAAGGAACAAGTTTTTCTAACCTTCTCTGAATAGTAGGAAACCACTGAAAGGGAGACAGAGATGGTCATATTGTCACATTGCCAGGAGCAAGATAACAGTTTCTCGTGGAGTATTTTAATTCCCTGAGGTTTGGAGAGAGAGGGATTTAATTACAGAGAGATCTGAGCTAAAGCTCTTAATGCAAATATCCCTATGAAGATGGTGCCAAATCGGGCCTTTGCCATCTGCACCTGCCTTCAGAAACAGGATGACAGGACACAAAGCAGTGGTAGGAAAGCAAGACCTCAAGCATGATGGCAACAAAGTAAGATTCTTGCATCATCTCATGTGCCATGGGGAGTCCCACTGATGAAAAAGGTCATATGGCTACGGGGCAGTCTGAGAATTAATAGCTGTTCTTCCAAGCCTAAGTGTGGCTTAATGGGATGTGACTGGATTTAGAGATGTGGGTCACAGAATGAGAGCAAAGTTTAGTATGTATTGCTATGATGTAAGAGTCAAGTTAGACAAGTGGAAGTTAGAATACACCCAAAATAAATTATCCCCAGTTACTTCTGCCAGAATGACAGAGATGACACAGAGAAGGTAAATGGGAAAAACCCAACCCAATGGATGGAGTAGAAAGCAGACAGTGTCTTGTGAAACACTGTGATGGAAATAACAGTTCAAGATACAAACTGTAAGGCAGATGTGAAAAGGGAAGTTTCTGAACAGACTTCAAAAGAGTAGGCAGGAGAGATACTTCAACAACTAAGAATTGGCTTAGTCAATAATATGGAAGACTTCAATGAAATCCAAGAATTGAGACTGAGTGATGGTCTGTTGATGGAGACCAACATTGAACGAGTCCCGTGACATGATTTAACTTGCTCAAAAGGATTAGTGCAGATTTATTTTTTAGGCATGATGATGCTAATGTTTTCATCATGTTAGAATGCACACTTTTTACTGTGTGGGTATATTGACAAGATAAATAAATATGAAAGCATTTTATTTATAACAATAATAAATTCTTATAAGCATAATTTTAGTAGTTAAAAATCACTAGATTTCTCAGAATGTTTTGATTCCCCATGCCCTTGTGTTAGTAGGTTGACATGGACCAAAACATTTCAAATGTCTGTATTTAAGCTTTAAGAAAATCAGGATCAGGATTGTAAGATTTGCATGCAAAAATTCAGGGTTCTTTTGAGTGCTTATGAAGCTGCAGCTGACACAAAGACTTAGTGATTTATTCAGTCACATAGTCAGGGATGTTTGATTGTTGCTACATATCCATAGCTAGTGGGAAATTAAACAGAAAATTGCATATATTTTTGTTAGTTTTCTGTGCAAGAATGTGCAGGACTGGGGGGGGAATCCTAAAAGGAGAATTCTGGGGTGTCTTAATGAGTTTCTTAATGGAGTCTGTTATATGGCTGCTCCCCATTGTATTAATCATGTAAAAAGTAATACTTCTTCATGTGCTCAAAGCTAATTCTCACCCTTTGGTACAATAAGTGTGGAGAAGTTGAACTTCTTGGAATCCATTGCATTTTTATATAAGGAAAGTCTTCTATTAGACATGACACATTCTGTATCACATTCTGTAATTTGATTAAAGAAAGCAATTCAGAAAACATGAAACCTTTTTTCCTTAGTCATTCCAGTTTTTGTTGCCTTCTATCTTAAAACAGAAAGGCAAGTAGAGAAAACACTACGTAGCATATGCTTTCAGGCAGAACATAATCAATTGACAAAATATCAGAGTGTGGAAGCATATTGACTAATTCTTCATTTTTAACCCATGGACACAAACTACAAAACACTGGGAAAATGCCTCAACTGAAATGGTGTCTGCTGAGATATTTCAGCTGTGTTTGGTGGGCTGTGCTGGGAGATAAGGGGGCTCATTTGCCATGATCTCTCTGGTTTTTTTTGCTACTAATAAGCAAGTGGCTTTTGATTAGTGTCAACCACTGAATGAAGGTTTTTCTTGTTAAGCAACTGGTGATCAACTATATTGCACAAATAAGTGACTCTCTGAATGCAGCCTCTCATTGGAAAGGGCTTTGTTTTTTGTCTCCTTCTGTCTGCTTTGCAACTAAATTGTTCTTGCTGCAAACCCGTGTGGCTTGCTTCTCTCACCCTTGGTGACAGCAAAGCTTGCTGGCTGGTGATCTCTGCAGGGGTTTATGGCTCAGCTCTGCTGTTCTCTCCCTCTGTTCCCACTTCTCTGTTCCCTCCCCTACTGTGACTAAATAAATTACCTGTATGACATGTTCGGTTTTCTCTGGCAAGAAGCCTGGGAAATCAAATCTGTTCCCGAACCTGGGTCTCCCATTTGGCAAATATAATGCCTCCCTGCTGTTAAATCAGGTCAGCTCTCAGGAAAAACAAAGAACAATTTCATATAACTATAATCAACACAGAGTAAATTTAGGTAATTCAGCTGACATATGTTTATTGTAAAGACCATCAAGGAAATAATTTTAAAAGCTCTTCATCTTTCTCTCTTGCATCAGGATACATGTTGAACATTCTGTGCACAGAGAAGATCAAACATTTTCCTTCTGCTATCCCATATCAAAGGAAAATATATCTATTTTCTGTCTGATCTAAGAAGATACTTGGTGAAGCGGTTCATTGGTTGTGTTAGAAACAGTTTTATGTATTTAATTATTGAGGCTTTATATAATTGATACTTAACTGTTAATTACTATTAATTACCATTAATTATTCATAACCTGTCCAGTTCCTTTGCCATTCTGGCCTCTGAAAGTGGAGATATACTTAAAAGTGTTCAGAGGAGGAAAAATGAATCCTTTTAATGGATTGTGCTCTCTTTCCGACCTTTCGACTCAACCCATTTCCACCAGAGATCAGAGGTGGTGGGTCAGTAGCAGTACCTGCTGCCACCAGATGTGCCACAGGCACTGGCAGTCCTGCTGCACATGTGGGCAGCCTTCTCACTCATGTGCCAAGGCTGGCACCTCAGAGTGGGGAGACACCGGTGTGGGCAGCCTCTTCTTTGCAGGTGGAAGCTGAATTTCCTGCTTAGCATTGTGTGTGTCCAGGAGGGGCTCTGAATTACACCCCAGAGGCTGTTTCATTTACCCACTGTTAGCAAGACTGTGCACACTGCAGCAGGACCTGGAGCATCTCCAGGCACCTTCTGTCTGGCTTTCTTACAGCAGGGCCTGTGATGGTGGAGCAGAGTAGGGCTTTCCTTTGTGAAGGCTGTGCTTGGGCATGTAGTTACTGGGTTCTGAGACAGCTACTGAAACTCCGAACTTGCCCCCAGCCCTCTTCAAAGGCAGAGGGGAGTAGGCAGTTCCAAGTGCCCCTGGGGGATCCTCAGGGCTGGCACCTCACTAACCCATGACTGCTTGCTGTGCTCAGCTCCCAGGACAAACTTTGCTGCCACTTACTCAAGAGAATTAGTAAAAACTGGCATTGCTGGCTGCTTTATAGTCTTATACAGTCTTAGCATCACCACTGACTAAATAGCTGCTGAGTTATACCTGAAGGCCTTGGCTGGAAACATTTTCCAACCGCACCTGAAGTCAGGTTGTCTTACCTGAAATCAGGTTTTCTTACCTGAAGGAGTCCCTGGGAAGAACAAGCCATGTGGGATGTCCTGAGCAGCAGAGCTGTCTGCCCAGGGCTCTGCCCAGCCTGCATGGTCTGTGTTTCAAACTCACCTAATGCTTCATTCTCAAAAGCAGATGTATATGCTGTGTTTTTAAAGGGTATGTGCTTTTCCAGATCTTTTTAAGGACAGTTACATTGTTAATAATAGTTTAGTCATTCATGAGTTGCCTACGTACTAATGAATGCCTTTGTTGTTTGTTCATTTTTCTGAGACTCACAGTGAATGTCTTTTCATCAATCTAAAAATCCTTAAAAAACTGCTGTATAACACAAATCTTTGAAACGTAAATTTCTCTTTATTGCCCAAATTTTCATCTAGTATACCTAATGAAGATTAAGGGGTTAAAGCAGTGAAGTGAGTTTCAGAAGATGGGAGTTCAGTTCCTGCTTTCACCAGCAATGACCTGAAGCAAGGACCATAATCTCCATCCACATCTGCTGCTGTCTAAGAACTGACAGTAGCTACATTATCAGTCCTGAGCCTTGGCATATCTGTACAGATTGCAGTTACTGTCTCCCACTGTAAACATGCAGGACCTAACTCTGAAAGGCTTTGGCTGATACTGTAATATAAATCATTTCAGCTCTGTGTTAATGGCAAGGGTAAAGCTTGTCTTGCTCCCTTCTTAGCATCCAGGTTGTCAAAGGCATTGCTGAGCTTCCTCAAACCCTGCTTTATTTCTTGTCTTCTACAGCCTGTGACCTGATGACCCTGGGGATCTTGGCCTTAGTGACATCCACTGGTTGTGCCTCGGCCAATGCGCTGCAGTCCCTGACGGATGCCATGCACATCCCACACCTCTTTGTGCAGCGCAACACGGGCGGGTCCCCGCGCACGGCGTGTCAGCTGAACCCCAGCCTGGAGGAGGAGGAGTACACATTGGCCGCGCGCCCGCCCGTGCGCCTCAACGATGTCATGCTCAAACTGGTCACCGAGCTGCGCTGGCAGAAGTTCATCGTGTTTTACGATAGTGACTATGGTAAGTAAAGGAGAGGATTTCAGACATATTCAAGTCATTTCTTTTTAACTAGGAGGTGGAGAGGAAAATAGAAGGGGAAGGGTGGGATATAACTTGCTGGGTTTTTCATTGATAAAGGAGAAAGTGGACACAGGTCTTTGGCTTGAAGGAAAGGTTGCTGTGAAAACTAGTTCCCAGACAAGGAGTAAAGTTGCTTAGCAACACCTACCAAGACAGATGAAGTTTGAATCATCTCACACTTTTTCAGTAAAATATTAATAAAGTGTTAACATTGATCGGCAGGGGTCACATAGGCGTGCAAGGAAGTTCAGTATGGCCTCTACCCGTTCCAGAAAACACTTTCTGTCAAAGCTGAGAACTGTTCTCTTTAAAAATTAATTTTCACAATAACTATTACTATTTCTTTTTTCACATGCTTCCTCACACTATTCTGCATTTGGACTAAATTTCACAGGGATAAACTTCCTGGCATTAAACCAACAGGTAGAGTTAGCATTTTCACTATATCTGATGCATTTTCTTCAGCAAAACTTTTACTTTGGGCTGAAACTTGAGGAAAAGTAATCTCTGCCCAAGCAAGTTTGGGTACCTCATGATGGATGTAAAGAATAATGAAAAACCAAATCTCTCATTGTGCCAGGCTCTCAGAGTGAAAGGGAACTGTGTGCATGCTTTTGTTTATATTCCCCCTGCCTCCCTCTCAAACGGTATGAACACTGTTCCATATGTTGAACTTGTGGTGTTTTCATCACTCTTGAGTTAGGATATTCAGTCTGTAATGGGGAAAATAAATGGAAAGTGGAGAAAATAAATTTTCTGTGGTATGTTTTAAACCCCTGCAAATACTTTTACTTTGAAATGTAACACATAATCTTTTGATGTGGTGACTTACCATGAACAGAATGCAAAGAAAGGAAAACTTAAGGTTAAATCACAGTAGGAAAAATAATCTTATGTGTTTCTGTGCATATAGTTTGATTTTATACATAGTCTTCCACAGCTGCAAAATAAATCTTTATTTGCATTCTCTCCATATACTATCAGATCTTCAGTGGTGAATCAGAGAGAAATAACACCTTTTGTTTTGAAGTTGAGCTAGTCCTGATTTAAAAAAAGCCAAAAAACAAACATACAAAAATGAAGGTGGTTTTATTTTAATGATAGAGAATTATTTTAAGCTTGAGAGGACTGCCATGATGCTTGTAGGCTTAATCTGTAGACTCAAAAATCTAGCAACCCACAAGTAAACTGCCATGTAATTACTGTCCTCCGTGATGCTTGAACAGTGAATGCTTTGAAAGCCAAAGCTGCAAGGTATGTTGTAGGTGTTCTTTTGCTGGCCTTCTGCTAGTGATGAGAAAGTTGCTCTTTACATGGAATTAGATTTAAAGAGTCAAAATTATTCTAACAGTTATTTAAAAAATGAGGGAAAAAAATCTTAAAAGGATGTCTTACAAACACCCCAGATGCTCTGTGCACAAACTGCTATTGTCAATTTTGTTACTGAACTATGGTGTCACTTATTCCAGTAATACATCTGTGTTTCTTTTCCTTTTGTTTTGTTTGGTAAATCTTAATGTCTCAGTACCAAATCTTGCAACCCTTAATTCACATACACTGTAAATTCAGTTATGATCAAATTTATCTTTTCTGTTTAGCACGGACCGTATCAGTAAGAGAGTAAGGTTATGGAAAATTACTACAGGCATTCTGATCCTTCCATTGGAGAGTGTGGTGCACGTTTGCAGCTGCCCCTGTGGTGTTCCCTCTCCTCTTCCTCTTGGATGTGACATCCATCTTATGCTTACTCCTCTAGCAGAATTTTTTTCGTAAGAATCCAGTGGGAGGGGTTCCCATAAAGAAGCCAACTGAACCTTGCCAGCTCTGCACAGGCATTGGTGAATGGAGGAGGAACGACCCAGTTCCCAGGATATGGCATGCTGAGCCCAGGAACAGAGTGCCCTTTGCCCTCAGCAGTGAGCTCCCACACAGCCTGCCCCTGCAGCACTTCCCTGCTCAAAAGGCAGGAGTTGACTGCTGACTGTGAGGAGGGAGGTCACATATTTAGGTTTCCAGATTATTTTCAGTGCTGGACTTCTGTAGTTTTCTGTAAAAAAATGGCCCTTCTCTACCTCATCTCTGAAAGTTATAGTATTCCTCGGATTAGTGTTTTAATTTGTCCATTTGGTGCTCCCTAAAAGCCAACCAATCCCTGAGTGTCTTCCCTGTGGAAACAGTCAGATCTTCTGAAGGTAAAACAGCATTGCACAATTTTAAGAAGTCCCCTATTTATAGTAATGTTGTGCTATGTTGGAGCTGAAAATTATTTACTTAGTGGATTACTTGTCTCTTACCAGAAATACATTTTGGATTATAATTTCTGCACTAGCTAAATTAAGGAAAAGAAATGGATTTGGAGATTAGACATACCAAGTGGTCACTGAACAGCCTAACAAGCCCTTTAATATTGTTGTGCTTAGTATAACATATACCTTGTTTTACACTGAAATGACAGATAAAAATCTTTATGCTCAACTTCAGTGAAAAAGATATGGTCCTTTCCAGTAAAATACCTTAAGGTCTGTGACAAGAAATGGAGAGGCTTCAGGAAAAATGTGGAAGCTGTAATGAGAAGTTTTCTAAATGGAAGGGGAAGAAGCAGGGTGCAAACTGTGGCATTCCACCCAATGTGAAACCAGCTTTTAGATTTTTGTCACTCGTGCTGAAGAAACAGATAACAGAATGCAATGGGTAATGGCTTGGCTCTGGTCAAATGACCTTTCAGAGACCTCAAAAGTGATAGTTGCAGCACTGAAATTCTCCTTAGTGGTATGCTGTTCTCCTACCAAGCAGTACCAACAGGGCAAAGGGTGCTTGGTATGTTATCCATACAGTTCTCCTGTACTTATATAAGAAAATGTAAGAGTTCATATAGATATACATCTTCATGACTTAGAGCTTGTTTTTCCACTTCTCTCGTTTATGGTTTGTGTGTAATTTGAGGAGATGCACAGAAATCTACTCCCCATTGATCAGAAGGGGAGACTTCTGAGGCTGCTGCCTGATATGAAAAGGATGGCTTGGCACTACAGCAATTCAATAAGTCATAGCTCAGATAAGACAACTCTCCTCTCTTGCTGATGTGTTGTAGCGTTGTTGGAGGTCAAGGTCAGAATAACAAAGTCTGAGCTTTCTCTTTGTCCTTGTTAATCTTTGCCATGTCATCTTGAGAAGCTTTTCTACCCCCTGTATTCTTCTCTTTCCTGTCTCTGAAATGGAAAGAAAAAAACTTCCTTCCAGTGTGACTGAACTAGTGTTTGAGATTTCTTTAAAGTTCTTTAGGAAACAGAATTAAGTGGCATAGTCAGGAGTAAGGCAGTTCCAGTAAGACCTCAAGGGACCAGGTTCATGTTAAATGCATCATTTTACTTGAAATGGTTTTATGAAGATTCCATGCTAGATCATGATATTTGACATTCATTATACATGGAAAAAAAAATGAGTTTACCCTAAGTTTGTCAATGGCTGTCAGATGCTACTCTCTGTTGAACTATGTCTACCCACCTGTTAAAGAACCTGCAACAGAATTTAGATCTGTTGCATTATCCTAAAAAGCTTCAGCTATGCTGATGTGTTTTGAATTGCTTTTTGCTCTACAGAAGCATCTTTTGTGCCTCTACATGTATTGCAACAGGATGTAAATGCTTGCTGGGAAGTTTAATGTTTTATTTCGCTGACCTTCTGGATGTAGAAGCAAATTTTCTGACAGAAAAATTGGTAGCGTGGCAAGTTTCATAAAGAATTGTACAGAGTTGTAAAATGACTGTAAGTTAAAAGTAGTGTGTTCTGCCCACACTAAGATGAGGTTGGGTAATAAACGGTTGAAACTGCTTCTAGGGTGAGCAAATAAACAGATGTATGGTTAGAGCGTGGATTTGAGAAGAGTTTTGGAAGCTGGATGTGAAAATGAAAACAATGAGGAATACTAAGTCATATTTCTGAAGAGAAATGTGAGTAATAGCAATGTTTTCACCAGCTTAATCTTACTGTTGAAAAACACTTTGTACTTACATTAAATATATCTTCTTTTCTACATATCAGTATTACAAAATATAAGGCAAAATAGTTTTTTTTTTTAAATGAATAAGCTTTGTCAATGAAAATGGTATTAGACCTGTGAGATGTAGCTGTATTTTATTCTCAGTTTTTGGTGTCGAGAAGTGAATGTCATCTGTTAAAGAAAAGTGTTGTACAAAAGTTTTCAGAAGAAACCATTGAAAAATTTTTGACCTTCCAAATCTATGGAGCTTTATTCCCATGGGGAAAAAAAAACCCCAAAACCATGATTTATTGATTTCTAAATTAAAAATAAATAAATAAATATTTGTTTGTTTATTTATTTATTTTGGTATTAGAGATTTCTTTTTTCATTGATGTGGCATTAACTCTGAACACTTCTTGGTCAATGTTGCTCTGTAGGAAGAGCTTAGTTTTCAATATGACTAGTTCTGTGGGAAGCTGTGTTTCCCACAGCAATTATGTGGTGGGTTTATTGCTGAGTCCTGCCTTCCAAGGGCCTCACCCTTGATTATAAGTTATAGAAATGATGCTATTAACAACTTTACAACTTGCTATTGATCCTGGAATGGTCTCTCCTTTGTCAAGGTCCCTTTGTGCAGGTCACTGCTTTTGATATTATTTAATTTGCAAAGGAATATTGTAATGAAATTTGAGAAGTGCATGCATTTACACAGTTCAGATGTAACACTGCAAATCACTTGTGATATGAAGCATTGACTGTCACAGGAAGAAAAAAAAAGGGCAATGTAGAGCATTTGTACATAAGCTACTTTCATCTTACCTGCTTTACTTAATTTCCCTTTCATACTTGTCTGTTTAATGTAAGTTATCTTCTCTTTTCTGTGTCATAATTTCAGCTGTCAGACAACCACTTCTGCATCACTAGGGCTGCCATATTTCTCAACAGACTTTTCCAGACCATGTCTCGTTTAATGTAAATACAGGGAATCTGGCACTTGAAGTATTGATCCAACTGCACATGTATTGGTAGGTTCCTGTTTAGCAGCTCTTACACTACCAGAAAGTGTTAGGCTTTTTCTGTATGTACTGTGTGGTTGAATTTGCATATGCC
Organism: Hafferia zeledoni; assembly: GCA_035583235.1. Classification (NCBI taxonomy): domain Eukaryota; kingdom Metazoa; phylum Chordata; class Aves; order Passeriformes; family Thamnophilidae; genus Hafferia; species Hafferia zeledoni. Next base: position 8,066,476 of record JAWWEV010000169.1, on the reverse strand, counting down.
ATTAAAAATACCTGCGTTTTAAAATGGGTTGAATAGAGATTGCAGTGTTTGAATAGTAAAATGTATAGAATTCAAGGAACCAGCTGCAGAGAAATAGAATTTCTTTATGATCAACAATCTGCAACAACAGTCACTTAGGGAGGGAATCCTTGCACTTCTGTCGTTGGTGCTGCTGTTGTATAGGATGATGAAGGGAAGGAATAGACTGGGCCTAAGAACCTTTTCACCCAAAAGGGAACAGAATCCTCTGATTATTTATTCTGTGAATATTCTGCACTACTCAGTTATTCATGCATAACAGGATACTGGATGTCTAGTGTCCAGACTAATATAAATTCTACCTGGAGAAAATAAGACTTTCCTGTAGAAAGTTTGTGTCTCCTGAGTTAATGTATTGTCATCATTGCAGCTGCAGAAAATGCCAGGAGAGAGAGAATTCAGCCAAGTTCTCCAAGGCCAACAGGGTGTTTGTGATGCCATGGGGTAGTGGAAAAAAAATTGACCTTTTGACTTGTACATTGAATTTGATCTGGAAGCTATTGAAGAAATAGTATTGTGTGTTCCCATACTTATCCTTGGATCACTTTTCTGACTGTAGCAGCACTTAAAGTAATTGGTCTACTTAAATTAAGCATGAATTTTTGTCATTTCTGATGGTATTTGCTTTATTTAGTAATGCATCACAGTATATAACACCAAATGTAATTAAAGTCAATTTCACTTCAAATTATTACTTATACATTATTTTTAGTACTTGGATTTGTAAGGTATATGGGTAATAGCAGCAGTAAGGTTTCCCCCTCTCCAGTCCCCATCATTCCTAGCTAGGTATGGGAGCAGTGATCAGAGGTTGTTTCCCATAAAAGCTATTAAATGCTTTCAAGACACTGCCTGGTTGGATATACAAATGATCTTGCGGTTATGGTAAAGCCTTTATTCTGAATGTGGACTATCAGAACTGACCTGGAAGTTCAATTATAGCAAAAACCAGTCAGAGATCTCTGGACAGAGAGTTTGGGCAGTTTCAGGCATCTTGTCTCACTCATAAATTCGAGGATAGTTAAGGAAGTAGTTTTGACCTTTCTAATAGTTTGAAAAATCTTTTGTAAAGAGAAGATGCAAATTCTTTGAAAAATTCAATTTGCCATGGACTGACACTTCCAAAAGAGAAGGCTTTTACTCTCTATTAAAAACTGTTATTTTTAAAATCAGTTTGTATTCTAAACAACTCAGAAGTATATATCTGGGGGGATGGTCATGAAAAATTTAAATGAAGCAATTTTCCACAGGTTTTTCAGCTCAGACCTGTAGTCAAAAGTGACTATTAATCTAGTCCTGAAAGCCTTCATTGTGCATTCTCTACTGTCTCCTTTTCAACTCATTGTATCATTTTAGAGAACAGTCTCCAGGCACAACTTTGCAGTAACTAGTAGCTATTGGTGATTCTCTTTTTCCCCCCTTTATATTCTGAAACAGAGAAATGTTTCATTATACAGCACACACTGTCCAAAGAAAGTGTGGAGTTCAGCATCCTGGAACCAGAGGGTGCAAATTAACTCATTTTGAACTGAGAGGTCTTTGAAAATTGTAGATGTCATCTGCACAAGGTCCTCAGTTCTTGACTGACTTTCCACGACTGAAAGTGGCTTGAATCTCTTGACTTTTCAAGCCATGGCATAAAACTAAACTTTGTTTAGGCATGTAAAAACAAGAAGAAATTTAAGGGTGATTTGGAGTACTTGAGTAGGGAATCTGAGGAACTAATTCCAGAAGGGAGTCTCTTCAGTTCCTATTTATTAGGGACTGAATGTTTATAAGTCCATTTAGAAATTGTTCGATAAATGTATAGCTGGAAATTGAACAGAGGGACAGAGATTTGTCCTGGAGGGTGTATGCAGGGCTTGAGGCAGTGACATCATTCTGAGGAAATATATTCACATATCTCAATTTGCAATGAGCCTTGAATAAGTTCCCAGTTTCTGTTGCCTTTTGTGAAAGCAGTGGGACAGATAATTCATCTCAGTATGTACATATATAAGCACACACACATATATATGTATATGTATAATATATTTATGTATGGATTTCAAGGAGAGTGGTAAAGGACTGTATATATTTATATCTACGGATGTGTATATACTTGTGTGTATATGTAAACATGAGTTTGTATATGGAGTCAAGAAACCATATTTCCTCTGCTCCTTTCCTGCCCTTACCCAGTTTCCTACATTAGTTCTGATGCCACTATGGGCAGGACTTCTTTGGCTTCCTTCCTGGTCAGAGATGGTTTGTTGTTTGTTTTACCATTTAGGAGCTGACATGGCTTCTCATCACTGCTTTGTGTTTTCCTTATTGAGACAGACATCTTGCTGCTTCTCCTCCTTGCATTTCTTGTATTCTGATACTGTGCTTATTTACTTATTTTTCTTATGGCTACACATTTTTGTGGGTTTGCTGGCTTTCTTCAGCACTCTACCCAAATTATTTTTAATATCTAACTAGCTGTCCACAGCTTCAAAAGTTTCCCCTGCCAACCAGAAATGTGAAAAGGTGACAGTTTTGCTCTTAAGCGAGTTGTGCTGTGAAGTTCTTTTTTCCATTTTGCATTTACCTTTTGTTGTATTTAATGTTTAGATTTGTTGTTTTGGGAGTTATTTTAAGAGTTACTTCAATCATTTTAGGAAAAAATGCATCATTAGACTTTAAAAATTAAACAATAATAAGTAGAAAAAAGGCTTTAAAGTTTGGATTATTCAGAGTCAGAGCCCAATAGCAATGTAATCTGGATGTCTGAGTTCTATTGGAGAGTGATTTAATATTCATCATGTTATTATTCCATTTGTTTAAATGGAAATAATGCATTATTTTTTGTGTACAAATTGAGTAAATAGGATTAGTCTCACTACTGGGGAACATTGAGTCCTACAGAGATCCTTTTTAATACTCGATGTTTTCATGTCTCTTGCTTTAGTAGACTGTTTCTAACAAAACCATATGGGAGAATTGCAGAGGGCTTCGAGAGAGACAAAAATTGGGTGGGGACATCCTTTGCAATAATTTCATTGACTATTCCCTGTGATGGGAGAGCACAGAAAGCAAACATAGCTGCTGTAACGCTAGTTGGAGGCAGTAGTTGAGTTCATCAATTTGGAAGATCTTATGGGGTCAGGAGCTATTGACAGTCCCCACTCCAATGAATCATTCAGATTGGAAAAGACCTTTAAGATCATAAAGTCGAAACATTAACCCAGCAATGCCAAGTCCACCACTAAACCATGTCCCTAAGTGCCATGTGTACAGGTCTTTAAATACCTCCAGGGGTAGTGACTCCACCAACTACAGCACTTCCCTGGGCAGCCTGCTCAGGGACTGACAACCCCTTTGGTGAACAGGTTTCTCCCAATATCCAATGTAAACCTGAGGAAACTTGAGGTCATTTCCAGCTTCACTGTGCTGCATGCACTGCATGTTGGCACTCAAAATAGTCTGCTCCATAGCCTTGCCTGGCCCCTTCCCAGCGCTCTATCTCATCTATCAGCAAGAATGTAACCTTTGGGTGGATAAATCCTCAGCTGTCACATAGCAGACAAGGGAGGGAATTCAGGAGAGTAATTCAGTGCTAGTATGTATTATGGCTGGCTTGAATTTAATTTCCGATGTCATTGTGACTTTCTGTGGTTTTCTTTTGGCCGCCATTTGCTTCTCTCAGCGGCAAAGTATCTTTCTCACAAACCACCCATGCAGAGTCAGGAAAATAGAGAAATTATGCCATGGAAGAATGGTTTTATGTTTATATCTAAAGACCAAGAAATATCTGGTCTCTGAAGGACAAAATGCTTTCCTTGTGTAACAGGCCATAACCCAGAAAGCTCATTTTTCCTAGTGCAGCTCCTCAGTGATTTTGAAAGTCATTTTGTCTTGACCCACTGCCATTAATATTTGACATTGCCATTAGCAGGAATTAAGACGTATCTTGTCTTCCAAAAGCCATATAATAACATCCAGGGAACTATGTTAAGAAAGGAATAATAATCCATTAACTAGAACCAACATTTCTTTGTGGCCACCTTTATCCTTCAAATGCCAGAAACTTTACAGGAAGAAAGTGTCTTTCATTTATTTTTGTCATAGGCATATTAATCCCTCCTGCAGTGGAAGAATAATTAAAGGTCAAATTCTGGCATTGTATTTGCGAGTCAGCACAGCCTGAGCACCAACACCTAACTGGATACCCCACCAGGCACTTGTGGTGCAACAGAAATCTTGTTGGCTGGAGGAACAGCACTGGGTTTTAATTTTCAGTGAAGATCTTCCCTGTTGCTCTGCATTAATGATGCTTTGTTATGATTACTTTGTATGGAAGCATATATGAGTGCATCACATTATTAAAAAAAATAGTTTAGACAGCCTGAAGTGAGCTCTCCCTATTTAGCAAGGAATATTTGGTGACATACCCTGTCTCTGCTGTATAAGGCTTTATCTGTGGGAGTCTTTATGGTGCTTTATATCTTTTATTCTCTCCCTTCTTGTGCAGCCACATAAGTCTGGACAAGCTGTAATTAAGTGAAACAATATATGACTGTTTCAAAATGGGAATAACAAGGGCAGCCTTGCAGTGGGAAGGGTGGGAGTCAAAGAAAGAGGGATGTTTTAAATGTTGCATTATTGGCCAATTAGTGGGGATGACTGAATACTGATGATAAGTGTTTTTGAGTTTTCTTTTTCTCAAATCCTAATTGCATTATTAGAAAGGAAGAAAATTCCAAATCATGGTAAGAGAAGGGCCTGGAACCTCAGAGACAAGTGAGTTTGCCAAATTCAGTAACTACAGACTGGCTTCAGGGAGACATCGGTATGATGGCAGTGACGTGAGTTGGGGATGGAATTGTTTTTGGGGGAGTCTCAGCCCCTCCTCTTCCTGTTTGGATTCCTCTAATTTAGCAAATTCCCTTCAGATCTGATTGAGACAGAAAACTAATAAATGAGTGACAATAGAAATATAGAATGTTTTTTGGTTATGTGAGAACAATTAGACATTTAGGGTCTCTTTAGGCAGATGCATCAGAAAGGCATTTGATGGTGCACATGATGTGCCTGAAAAAAACCACCAAATTCTTAGTAGACTTAAGTGGCAAGTTCTAAAACAACCAAGTTAGCGGTGAGATTTATCTACTTCTCTTTATGGGTTTAGCTCATGTAGTAAAGGTGATAGAAGGGTCTTCATTTCACTAACCCAGCACTTCATTTAAAAAAATCCAACAATGTAAAAATTAGCTAAAAGCTTTGCTTTTTGGGTGAAGGAGAGAAGAAAGTTTGTGTTAAAGACTGAGATCTATTTTCTTGTTCAAGTTAAAGAATCTGGATTGTGTTGGTTTAAATAATAAAGATGAAAAATGTATTACCTTCTTTTTCTCTAATTTTGCAAGAGCTGGTGTACCACTGTAACTTGAAATGGGTGAATGGTCTTCTTGAAATCCAGATATAAATGGATAATCACAGGTAGGGAATTAGAGGATTTATGACTCCTGAATTTCAGTCCTGCTGCAGAACCCTCTGTCTGATGTGAGAAAGCACTGTGAGGCACTTGTAAGCCACAGAGCCTGATACCATCCATGCCAGGAAGCCCATTAGACAGTACCTGCCCCTGTCCTGCAAAACACACGTACTAAGTGCTCCATCTGCAGACTGAGTAGGTCTGTAAAGGCTATAACCTCAAACTGAAACTGTTTGCAGAATGGCCTGTCTGCATGTATGCAATAACTGGATTGTTCAGTTTGTGATGGGTTTTGCTTGGTTGAAGGAATATGGCATCTGTGATGACACTCTGTGTGAGATCATCTGTCAGGTCTGCTTGTGTTCTGAATAATGCTCATCTTGTTGACCAATTTCAAATCCATCCACTATGACAGAGGCCTCGAGCCTTTTCTATACCTATAGAAAATAGGTGATCAATGCAAGAGAGAGCTCCAGATTCTTTATGTGCAAAAGGTTGCACTATGAATTTGATTGCAAACTATTAGCCAAGAATCAACCCAGCAGCAGCAGGGGCTCGCTAAGGTTTGACATCAGGGAGTTCCAAAAGGAAAGGGGCTTGTAGAATATGTGAAGGTACTAAAAGCTTTAGTCAGACATTGCTAAACACAAGGTAATCCAAACATCACATCAGACACAAAGTCACAGGACTAGTGACCGCTGTTGCTCATGAAAGGGTTTGTTCCTAATGTTCCAGTGTTTAATGCCTTTTGTGTGCTAACTAACCTTCTGTGTTTCATCTTCCTCAGCTGATGTCAGGAAGAGTCATTGTTATTCTTATATTGTATAATGGATTAAAATGGAGTAAAACATGTCTAAAAGAGTTCTAATAACCTGGCTCTATAGTAGTTATTGTGCTGTCTTAGGGTCTGCCAAAAATATTTGAATTTAATCGTGTTTATCTTGCAATCTACCTTTCTCTTGTTCACATTTTTAAATTCCTCTGAAGGTAGACTTTTCCTCTGCTTAGGGCTGCATGAAATTTATTCTGCTGTGCTCTGTGGCCATTAATCACTTTATAGTAAAGCCAGACAAATTTGAGACCCTTCTGCTGCAGAGTGGCTGGCAGTGCCACCCGAGGGAAAGGAAAATTCTTACAAAACTAATAATCACCTCGGGCAGGGGGAGTATTTGAGGAGCTTTGACCCTTTGCAGGAGAGAATTGCATTTTCATAGCAGGTTTTTAATATTAACGTATGAAGAAATATTGCCCTTGCTATCTAGCAAAACAATAGTTAATTAGATATTTGTTTCTTAATAATGATGAAAGTTAAAGTGTTAGAACATCAGGGCAACCATCTGGGGATTCTGAATGATTGCTTGCAAAACAAAAAGCCTAGTTGAATTTCCCCTTATTTATGGTCACGGCTGTTTTTCAAGTATTGCTTCAGCAGAATCTATAGGAACATGGTTTTTGTCATGGATTTATTAGAAAATGAGGAGGTAAGAATGCCTGTGCTTTTTGTGTGTAAGTGTGAGTGATTTTGGAGATGTTTATATTAACATGTTCTGGGATATTCTTTTATATGTTAGTCATCTAACTGAAAAAGAAAAAATGCCTGTGGTTGAAATATTGCTGTGAGGAATCGGTATCGATTTGAGTGTTCTCTTTAGCAGAACACACTAACAAAAATTAGCAGCTAAATGTTTTTTTTCCTTAATAATATTTTAAAGACTGAAAATTGGCAAGCAAAAGGAGACCTGTGGGGATATATGCAAATAGCTTTGTTTTCCCATATGTCTTGGGTGGGAGGATGGCTGCTTTCTATTTACCTAATTCTTTATGTGTTAAAGAGATATTGTGTTAGGGGAAAAGATAGTTATTTGTTTATTTATTTTAAAGCAAAAGGAAATGCACTGATGATAATGATCCGAAAGAAGTATTTTAAACATTTCATGTTTATTGCTGTTAATTACTGTGGTAATTGTATAGAAGTGGTAATGTGCAATGTTAATGCCTATTTTATTTGTTTGAGACATGTAAATGCGTCCACAACCACGTTTTTCATTATAAAATCTTGTGTAGGATGTAGCTGTGTTGTCAGACACCAGACTCTGCCTGGAGCCTGTCTCATGGTGGGGTGTCTCTTACAGAACTTGACCTATTCTATGTAATATTATATTTTTAAAATAAAATGAAGCCAAAATATTCCTTAAAGACCACAGAAGCTGGTAAAATGCTTCTTCTCTGGGCTTTGAACTTCAATTCCCAAGGAGAAGAATTGGGAGTTTCAATGGCAAGGAGATGACCCAAGTTTCATCAGCTTTTAATGTCATCTCAGTGCTTGATCCACTGATAATTTTGCCTTTTTACAAAGATCTTTTTAAAAAATATGACAAAAAATATATTTAGTGAAATTTAAAGCAATCTTCCATATATCAGTTTAATGTCTCAGGAGGCTGCAGGGCCTCATGGAGAAGGATTTATAAATACTCCTACCACTCACAATTGCGCATCTATGTTCTCCTCAGTCATAATAAGCCTGATCTCATGAGTCAGTCAGACTTAAATGCACCTTGTTCTTATCAGTTGGAATAATTTGCACTTGTCCTTCATCAGTCAGGTTTACATGCACAGCCCATAACCTTCTGGTGACCACAAGGATTGCAGCAGCCCTAAATCTAAGACCAAGCAGTGCTCACATCCCTCTTGCCTTTCTACAGCCTTTCTATCACTCTCAGGTGTTCAGGTCACATGTTTGTGTGTTTTAGGTTTGTCTTCCTTTTTAAAAGTGGTAAATGTTTTTTCACAAAGGAAGTTGGTGGCGATGGTGAGGGTTGAGCTGAAGTCCAGCCCCTAATGTTTCTTATTAAAATGTCAATGGCAGAAGCTGACCTAAAATCTAGTTGTCCATACATTTCAAACAAACCTTGTGTGAATTCTTAGTTTTACAGAAAAGGTGGTGTGCCCAAATTTATCCTCAGTTTTGAAAAGAAACTCTTATTACTTCATAATAGGGGTTGTATTTGTTAGCATTCCTGTTGGAGAAGGGTGTTCCTTCTCTCTTTGATACCTTGACTCCAAGGGCTTAATGAGACAAGGGGTTTTTTTTCCAAACTACAAGCTTTAGGAGATGCCTCACTGTACTGACTGGCAGTTTTGTTCTCCTTGTATTATGGGTGAGAAAGTTAGATTAGTATTTATTAAGTTTGAAGTGACTTCTGTGTTCATTTATGGTTCATCTGACAGGCCTGCACTAGGCAGTCAGTGTTTCTATTTAAGGTACAGGCTTTGGCTCTCAACTTGTTTCATACAGGAATGGGGAAATGGAGCCACCCCATCAGAAATAATTGGTAAGAAGCCATGACTGCTGCCACGCTATGCAGTGAGGCTTATATCTCACTTTAGTTGCTGAGGCTGCGTGTCAGAGCCTTCAAAATGCTATGCCTTTCTCCCTTTGTGATCACACCTTGCTTGTGAGGTTTCACCGAAATGCAAGTCTTATGGACTGTGTTACAATTCTGTCCTTCAGCTTGTGAGCTTTCCCTCGCAATGTGGAAAGCTGCAGAGTCATTTGGGCACCATTAATCAGGGGCTAATCAGGAGCTGGTTGTCGTCCTTTCCCTGCAGTCCTCACAATTAGGGCCGTAGTGCCTGCCTGTGCTGTGGCACAGCAGCTGACAAAGCAGAGCCAGCTTTTGGAGAGAGCGCTGTTTACTTTGCAAGTCTGTCCTCACAGCGAGACACCTGTTGCTGAGACTAATTGGCAATGTTTGAGGGCCAGTCAGGGACAGGAGAAAAATGGGCTAAACCTACATGCACACTACACCCATGAGCATATGTGCTTAAATTATTTCAAAGGGTGCACTTTCTGTTTGTATTTGTCTTTGTGCTGCATAAGTGTGCCATACATATCTTTGTTACTTATTGCTCTGTATATGTGTGCTCATATATACTTACAAATGTGTATGCCTATGTGTCAATGAAAAGACAGTTTGTGCTTATATTGATCAATGTTAGTTATCCAGAATTTTAATTAGAAATTAAGCTTTAAGTACAGAAGTAGCATAAATACAAAAAAACTTGTAGGAACAGGAATTTGGTTTGGTATCATTTAGACACATGAAAAATGTGATTCTTCTGGGGGAAAAAAAATTTCTTGGTGTGTGTGGGTTGTTTTTTGTTGTTGTTTGGTGGGGTTTTTTTGTTTTTTTGGGGATTTTGTTTTGGTTTGATTTTTATTTTTTGCAGACCTGACTTTTCAGGCTCCCAAATAAATCAGTTTTGTGAAGTTAGAGTGTAGGAACTAAGGGGTGCTACGTAATCATCTTTGCAAGTGCATGTGTTAAACTAGACACAGAACCCCCTGGTACTGAGTAGTGCCTGTGAGACCCATAAAGGTTTTCAAGTCACAACTTTGTTTCCAGGTAGCCCTGGTAGCTTCCTTTACTCTTTTGCTTTTCAGCTTTAATTTGTTGTGTTTGATCTGTCCTGAAGAGTGGCTTGTTTTGCCAGGGTCAGGCTATGTGATGTTGATTTGTGAACATAAAATATTTGGCAAACCTGGAAGAGTTTGCATGTTTATCTACTGTGAGTTGACTACCTCATAGTCTTTTCTTCTGTTCTTGTTTTTCCTTCTCTTTCTCTGGTGTATCAAATGGAAAAATCTAAGATTTCCATCATGCAACACAGTGTATGCCAAGCACTCTGTTGTCAGGGGTTCCCAAGGTAAGACAACCCTGGTAATGTTGTCTTCGGCATGCACTGGGCGTACAAAGTGCCTTCTCCCTGATGTCTCCTTGTTCAGACAATGCTTGATTATCAGTAGATGGCATAAAATGGAAAGCACGAGGAAGTCCATGTTACTTTAGTCTTCACACTTAGTCTTTGCTGAGAGCTTCTGAAAACTTAGCCTGGTAGATGGAAGTTAGCTCCTTGCTAATTATAATTAAAGTCAGACAAGCTGATAAATATTGGAAGTGGTTAGCTGTAAATCCTGATGATAGTCGAGGTAAAATATGTTGTAACTGACATGATACTGAAGTAAAATTACCTGAAAGACTTCTTTTAAAAGATTTACATGTCTTCTATGCTAAATTCAAAGATAGAAATTAAATGCGATGTTAAGATGTTTGAACTTGTGAAGTAGTAGAATACTTTAGTGTGAATTTAATTACACATTGAAGGACTTCAACCTGAATGTCTATATATTAGAAGAACAAGTGCTTGGGTGATCATGAAGAGACATTACTTTGCTGTGCCAGTCTTCCTGTTTAAATAGTTCTGTTCTGTGTTGGAAGTTTAAAACAAATGATAGTGAAGCCCTCCACAATTTTCTTTCTGTCATGTGTAGTGTTTGATATCACTATTGAGGTGGTTGACAAAAGGTATACTGGCTTGAAGAGATGTAAGTGTAATACAGCAGAGTGAAGCTTTCTATGTTAGTTCCCACTCCCTGAGACATTTTGATAATTGAGAATGTGTTTCTGCTGTCCAATGTGTATTAGAAAGGGCAATAATTGCAGAATCTCGGGCCTATTACACCACATTAATTTTGAGTTCCTGTTCTATTGGTCTTTCTTTCATTGTACCCAGATGCTTATATGGCAAACATTATGACTGGAAGGTAATTCTACCTTAGATAATACTCTTTTTCTCTGATGTCCTTGTATATTGATGATTGAAAGTTTAATATATTTACACAGAGAGGTTTCCTGCATAAAAGTGATCATATTTTCTTTTGAGAGCCGGACATGTATATATAGCAAATGTTTAATAATCTTCCTATTTTCTTCTCTTGATTGAAGATTTTTTTTTTTTTGAAAGGAAGACATCTCTCAGTGAAATGGAGGAAAAAAGGACAGCAGAAACAGGGTTATTTTTGTGTCTGTGGATTTGAAGAGTATATCAGGGTAGGAATTGTTTCGTAGCACTCTGAAGGAGTTTAGTAGAATCTTTTGAACAATGTTATGTCTGAACATTGGGGGATTCATTGACCCCTTAGGAATGAAAGGTGGATTGCCACTGCTGACAGCACTCTGCTTCACGCTGCAAGGGTTTGGCATTGGGACAGGTTTGGTTTGGGGCAGTATCAGAAGACTCCAGAAGGAGTGCTGGGAGACCAAAGTGGTAGCAACCATGGAAAAATTGCTCTAGATCTTGGTAAAAAATGGTCTGTTTCCCACAGCTCTTCTCTCCTGTCACAGATCATTATGAATTACAGCACAAATGGATATGGTCTACCCTCCAGTTTTACAGTGGTAACTGGCTGGGTTTGGGTGTTTGTGTGGGACAGGTCTCTACATCCAGTAACAGTTTGTTTCAAGTTAGGGCTGATGAGGAAACAGCTACCATGTCTTGCAGAATGATTGAGATCTGTGTCCTTTCTAAGCTGCAAAATGCCCCGAACACTGTTAATATATTTCTTTCACAGAAGTGAAAAATAGTTTTTAATATATTTCTTTCACAAAAGTGAGAAATAGTTTTTTGTAGTAATTCCTCTCCACCAGAAATACAGACATTAGCAAGAAGATGAAACTCCAGAAGTGCTGGTGGTGTTGTGATGAGATAGACCAGCTACTGACAAACACTTAGATCAGTTGGGTCTATTTGGTCCATGGAAGAAAATAATTTAATACCTCGATCATGAGTTCAAAATATAAAACTGCTTTTATTTTATTTACTTTTTAATTTATTTTGCGCTATTTTGAATTATTTTTTCAGTGTATTCAATGAAGTGTTTCAATAGATGTAGTTTTACATCTTTAGAGGTAAATATTAGTCCTCTTGCATATGTCTTTCTGAAAACACTTATGAGAAAAGGACCAAATATACTTAATATGTAGATGCTTTTTTTTTTTTTTTGATGTTGACCTTCCCAGAACAGCGGTAATGGTTAGTGGTGTTTTGCAGGCAGACATCTCGTATCTCTGGGGCTTTTTTGTGTTTTTAAATATCTTGAATTGAAACCTAAATGGAAAATGTTTACTTCTATCTCTGGAATTATTTCTCCCTTGTTTTCTGTTTGTTGACAGGCAGGAACTCTATTTCATTACTGCAGAACTTCAGTCAGCACATTGATCTTTATATTAAACAGGCACTTAGTGCAATCTTTACCAACATTTGACATATTTTTCCTTGCTTGTTTCCTTTTAACCCTTGTATTTATTGAAGAGCCCTTTCAATATATCAAGCCCCCTACAGCCTTATTATGTTTTGTATGTTCTATGCTACTAATAAAATGGGAATAATCTCCAGCCTTAAAAACACAACACAGTTGATAATATTTTTAGAGGGCTTGCTTCAGTGAGATTTCTACATCAAGAGCTTTTTTTGTTTAAATCTTCTTTTTAATGTGAATATTACTCTTCAAATTATCATAAAGAAATATAACATGAAATATTTATAAGTGATGGCATTACACTTAGGTACTCTTCCCTTTCCACAGATCCACAGATGTGTCTGTATTTCTGACCAGTTTGCAATACTTGCTACTTAAAAAAAAAAAAAAAAAAAAAAGAAAGAAAAAATTCTTTGTACGATTTCAAGTTTTTGTTTCCAGTTTGCCCATTTCATTGTCTGAATCAGTAACTAGTATTGACTAAACATTAGCAAAAAATATTGACTACAAAGATTGTTTATTTTATGTCTTTGGTTTCCAATTTTTAAAAAGCATTTTAAAACAGCTTTTCTTCCCAGTTGTTCCCTATCTTTATAGAAGCAACTCTTTTGATATTCACTGTTTTGGTTAGTTTTAAATTCTGTTGAAGTTTGGTAGCCATGTAGGTGTCTCCTGTAAGTGTGTTTGAGCAATGTTTGATTATTTATGTGAACATGCATATATATGCATGTGAATGCATTTATAAGGAGCATAATTTGACATATATGTCAAATTTCTCATATTTTTGTGTTTATCAGAAACTATAGATGTTTATAGACTATCAGGAAAAGCTTGGATAGTATCTGATTTTTCTGTGGTAGTTTTCTTGATCTATGGAAAGCAGCAATGACTCTGAATAAGAGCAGCTTCGAAAGTGTTCTGAAGGGTTGGGGGTGATTTAACTATCCATATCTTCAGTACAGAATCCAGAGTTTTGGACTGAGTCTTTGGAAGTTATATTCATGTGCTTATGCCTGTAACAGAGCACTTGATTGAGGCTCCCAGCCATCTGCCCATCAGTCTTTGCTGTTAACCTGTTGTCAATGAGGACATTCAGCAATGGGTTCCTTGACAGTTCTTAAATTATAGTGTAGAGAGACATAACGTATTGCCAGAGAGGGAATGAAAGATCACCCAATATTTTCTCTCCCTGGGGGGTCCCTTCTAGAGGGTCAGTGTGCTGCTGCCTTTCCTTTGGAAACCAGTGTATCTTTCATGTCTTGTCTGCCACATCAGCTCAGCTTTGTGTGGTTGTTTTTCACCACGTCAGCTTGCACCATGTTCTGCTTCAAGCTGACATTATGTAGCATTATGGGACTTAATGTGACCTGACATAACAGAAATTCAAACTGAGTTGGAGACAGCCTGTGCAGGGTCTATGGTGCCATTCAACAGGCTGATGAGCTTTTAGCTCTGTGGCCTGCTCTGAGTATAACACTCTGAAAGTCAGGCTGGAAGACACATGCTCTTGTTTCTGGTTTCAACATCTGTAAATAATCCTCTGTCCAAATACAGTTGGACACCTGCTGGATTTGAAAATGATTGGAAAATTTCTCCAGTTACCTCTGTGAAAGTAATCAAATACAATCAGCAAAGCTTAGTATTGGTATATTAAACTGCAGTAATGCCTAATTCCTCTAATGTGGTCCCCTCAGTATTAAAACCTAACAAAATCCCCAAACATGGTAAGCATAGAGAAAGTAGTAGAGTAAGTGTGTAAGAGAACTGGAAAGCAGCCAAAGACCTGCCTGTGGATGTTGCCTGCACTGTGAGATTGAATTATTGTCATATCAATAGGGCTGTGTTCTTTAGTCTATAGTTCCTTAAAACTGGAACTGAGTTCTCTGCTAAATTGCTGCGTAGCAAAGGGAAGCCTTTGATAAAAAAGCAAAATAGATAACACTAATGGGAGAACTTAGTCAATAGAATATAATGTTGTAGGAATCCTCGTAATGGATCGGCTTTGGCTGTGCTATCTGTTGTGTCATCTTCTACAATGTGCTTGTCCCACCGTTTGAGCAGTGACATTCGCTGTCAAAACTAGTGTGCCAGTACTGTAAAAAAATGAATCAAATCAGAGTTGATTTCTAGTAATAATGGAGTACAAATACTTTTAATAACTCTGTGGAGCCTCTATGTATGTTGTGACTCCAGCACTGAGGTACTGAGGTACTTTATGAGACACACTATCTAAGAGAAGCCCCAGGAAATCCAAGTCTTTAATTTTGTATGTGTATATTTATTTATTTTCAAATAAGACTCTGGACCTGAATACAGAGATGCAATGCTGAAATGATATTGTTTTGGAGTGATATGACACCAATAGCATTCTTTAACCTGCTCTCAGTTTGAAGCCATTCTCCCTGGTGCTGTCACTACATGTTCTTGTAAATAGTCTCTCTACATGCAAGAGAACTTACAGTTAGGAAGTGAAACTGAACCAATTTTTTCTAAAGAATATTTTGACTGATTTTCCTCTACAAAAGGTGTGATTTCTTATGTACAGTCTAATGGAACTTAGAATTACTGAAATGTCTTGGTCTTTCACATTAGAGTCCAGAGTGAGGGATGGAAAGGAGAAAAGGTCCTAAAGAAAATATAAAAAATAAGCTTGAATGTCTTTCCTGTGTAGGAGAAAATGGAATACACTTGGGGGTTTATAAAAAAAATTATTTTTGGACAGCCCATAGTCCAAAAATCTTTTATTGGAAGATGTGTGTTTTAGCATTGTAGTCACCAATCATTTGCTGAGGCTGATTATACTGTAAAGGAGCAGTCTAAAGGCCCAAGGAAAAATAAATGACTCAGAAGGAAAAAGCTGTCATCCACCCATGCAATCACCAGAAATAGAGAAAATTTTTACACAATAACAGGTACAATTGTGGGTTAAGGAACCAGAAGCCAAGGAGCTGTCAGCCTGAACGGCAGCAGCAGGGCATGCTATGAGGAGCTGCTCCTGACAAATTGGCCTCTGTCTCCATCTTAATAAAGCCATGGGTCAGCTGAAGACCCCTGCAGAAATGAGTCTGAGCATTAAAATCAGTTGATGCTCAGCTAATTTTAATTTTTTTATATGTGTGTGTATATATGTATATATAAACCCACTAGATGAACTAGTTTGATTTGCTAAGTCAGTTGTAATGCAGTCTTTTGAATGGCTGGGAAAAGCTCTATGTTTCTAGAAACCCATTTTGGAGTAGGATGTTTTTGTACCACAGCTTTTGAAGGCATGTGCAATTTTTTGTGTTATTAGCTTAGATACCAACAACAAAAAGCTTATGTGGTCTGAGTGCATTGTTTCTTTAGGGCATGGTTTTCTCAGGCTGGTCTGTGTTGGTCACAATATAATCATTATGTTTTTATCACTTGAAAGCTGATTTACGTATGACTTTACATACAGCCCCACCTTGAGCTGCAGTTCAGGCCAAGATATAAGATATAATCACTACAGATCCAGCTGCTTGTTGTAATTCACTATCACACAGCATTCCTGTGAGGGGAAAGTAGATCTGCTAAATTGGTTCAAGACACTTTGAAGCTACCAAAATTGCTTTCTGTCACTTGCTTTAATAGTGTGAGAAAGAAACTTCTCAACTATGTTCTCACTGAGTAACTTTAGGAGTTCCAACCAACATCTGGAAAATACTTGAAATGTGAGAGAGGAGTTGGTCCTGTGTGTGAGTATTTACTTGTGAAAGCAAAGTTCAAGGCACAGAACTTTCTCATGCTAGAAGATATTGCTCAGAATAAAACTTTAAATCTCAAAGCTACTAAATAAGATGGCGTCTAAAGGAGAAGTTTGGGAAGAGACAGTTGAGCAGTGCCATGATCATCTTCTCAGTGGATGAACTTCAGCTTCCATGGTTTATAAGTTAAGAAAGCAGCCTTAAAGGTTTCAGTGGGAAACATCATTCCTGAAGTTAGTGTGAGATGTTTTTCTTAATGCTTGATAGATGGGTTTTATTCCAATTGGCATCATTAGTTGAGGAAAACAAGCCATTTACATCAATTCTTAGAAAACCCCAGTTAAGAACTAGAATTTAAATTGGTGTGTTAGTGTGAGATTGTGATTCAATCCCACATTATGTGATGGAAGCAGCTCTTTGCCTAAGTCATTTCAAGAAATTATAGGAAAAAAAAAGACTCAATATAGACTTTATGTATATATAATTCTTAAAAATTGGCTAGAGTTTGGATATGGCAGCTCTGAGTAGCCATCAGCTAAGACAACTGATACAATTAATTAAATTCTCCTTTCACAGATGTGAGATTAAATTGATTCCTAATAGCAGCAAAAGTTTCAGGATAGAATCAACTTATTTTCTGTTTCTCAGGGCTCATTGCTCATTTTTTAAATTTTAGTTCCTAAACTTGTCAGGTTGAGGAGAATGGCTCATGTTGCAGGGAGCTTCAGGCATTATCAAAACAGTCAAGAATGTGCCAATCTTGTTACTGGAGTCAGTAAGGACAAACAGCATCCACTGTGTGTGTCTGCAGGGGTTAGATATGCTCCAGTTCGGGAAGGGGCCATTCTAGGAACCTCTATTCTTGACTGTGGGGAGTGCCTACGTTCATAGTCACTTAAACATACTTTCACAGATAAGGAAGGACAGGGAGTCAATCAAATGTTAGGGGAAAGGGGGTTGTGATAGAAGGATGATGCTCAGAGATTAATGCTCAGTAAAGAACATGGGCATCTTTTTTTTTTTTTTTAATTTGATTTAAATTTTTATCTTTGTTGACTTGGAAGAAAAGAAAGGTACTGCCTTTTGTTTGGTTTCTGTAAGAAGCTATAAGAGTAGAAGGACAACAATAACCCTTTCCGAGCAGCCTGTTTGAGATATCTCTCTGGTTTGGTTCTTTGTTTCATTTTGCTTGGCTATTCAGTTTTGGTTTTTGTTGCTTTTTTGTTTGTTTTTGTTTGCCTGTAGAAGTCAGGAATGAGAGCCCCTTTTAATGTAACAGCTGTTTGGCTGGTGAAGACCTGCAAGTTGAAGTGCTGTAATGTTTTCTGGTTTTACTTCTCAGGAAAACTGAACAAAACGTATGTTTAACCATGTCCTCTCCAGCAAACCTGGGAATGCTACAAGCCCCGGGTACCTTCCATTGTGAAGGCCGCATCACTTGTTCTGGGTTTTCCTTTTAACTGTCACATTAAAAGAGATTATTGGCTACATTTATTGCATACTTCTATCCACAGTCATTTAGATCTGTATTTTCAGCTTCAAAGGTTAAGTGCCAGGGTTTACAGTTGGGTTAACTTGGATAGAATGCTAATCGGCAGCTCTAGAAGCTCCATGAAGGGTTTCTTAAAGTCCACTGGAGGATTTCTCATTGTCAATAGCTTTCTCTTGAAAAAATATTACGAGAAAAGCATTTTCTACTTTGTTACAATCACCTCCCACTTTCTAGTGAAAATACAGACAATTTCAGAGTTACTCTCTCTGTAGCACACATGGCATAGAAATATTGGCACTGATTTGGGTTTCCAAGTGAGGCATTTGCAACCTGTAGTGGATTACACTCTAATAGCCATGAAAGTTCTTGGTATTTAAAAGAATTCTTTCAGCCAAAGATCCCACAAGTGTCCGCACCCATGGGTTAATATGGCTGTGACTTTAACTCTTGAAAAAGAGAGCCTTGTCCAGACAGAAAGCCACAGTGGAACTTAGGACATCACATTTCCTACCATGTTCTTTTTTTGTGCAATTCTTCCTCCTATTTTCCAAAATATGTTTAAATGTAGCTTGTCCAAACTGCCTGTTTTGGTTCATGTGCTGTGTGAATCTACCTGATTCCTAAATACCCATCCAAGGTGCTATTTTATTGTCCACTCTGTTCATACAGTGGGAGCAGCTTTCTATATTCAGCCAGCCAGAGTCGCTTCTCAGGTGCATGTGGAAATGTAACTTCTGTGAGGATTTGTGAGGATATTGCTGACTTGCAATATCTTTAGCTGGAGTGTTTTTCTTTAACAAAAAAACCAAACCCTCAACTTTCAGATCAGTCCTTTCTGACAGTCCCTATAGTTCTCTCTATGGAAGACTATTATTGGCCTTCAGAAATACAGGATTCTCTACTGTGGTAATTCCCATTGATAACTTCTGAAGTCATTGGCAATCTAATCAAGACACAGTTGGAAAGACAAACCATGAAGAAACTGGATGGAGTGACTTTCAGTGCATTGCATGAGAAAAAAACAAAGCAGGTTAACTTTAATATGTACACTAAAAACTATGGACACTCCGTAATATGAGTAGGACAAACACACACACACCCCACCACTCTCGAAAGACTCATTATTTCACTGCCTTCAGCAAAACTCTGGATCTGTTAACCAGTTTAAGAAGCTGGGAAGACTAAGTTTTCTGGGTTTATTTATTTATTTACTTACTTACTTCATAACTGACTTGTGGGTATCACAGATAGTCCTTGAAGTGTCCTTGGGAAGATTAACATTGACTTTCCACTGAATGGATAATTATCCTACAGTATCACATCTGAATTCTTACAGAGTGGGTGGGCTTTTAGGTGTCTGTGACAAAGAGCTAATGTAATAGCTTCAGGCAGAATGCTCTGTAATTGAATGCAAGAGAGTTCAAATGTACTGCAGACCATTAATATGTGTCCGACTTCTCTGCTGTCTCTCCTGGGTAATGAGGTGGAAATTAAGAGGGATCATTCTGAAAAGTCAGTTGCAAAGCCGTCTTTGTTTATTGAAGACTTTCTTTCAACTGTTGCTTGTTTTCTCTTCCTTCTTTTTTGTTTGTTTAGTTTGTTTTGTTTTCCATGACAGAGATTGTAAAGTTCTAAGAGTGGCTTCTGTTTCTTTTCTCTTTTCCCATCTGTTCTTCCTTTCTTTAATTGCTGACATCATTTAGAAGTGGCAGGTTCTTTATTTCAAAAGAGATGTCTTAAGTAACAATGATTTTTAGGCACCATTTCTGAGAGAAAGAGTTAAAAGAGACTGTGCAGGTACAAGATCAAATACCAGCTGCATTGCTGTAAAAAGGAACCTGTCAGGCACAGATACACTCATGTACCTGTTTTCTTCATGTTGCTGTCATACTTCTGCCTACATGGTGAGAAACAATGTTTTGATCCAAGTTTACTGAAAGAAAGGGACACGGTGCATGAGGCAGGACAGAATGTACAGAGCAGCTGGCTCAATTAATTCCAAAGATGCTGGGGATTTTTTTCAGTGGCTTCCTTCCTACTATTCTGCAAATGAGTGGAAATGTTGTTGTGCTGTGACTTTCTGAGCAAAGCAAGTTCTTATACTGTTTTGCTTCTCAGGAGTATTAAAACAAATGCCCAGAGTCTTTTCAATATTCTGTTGCTTTAGATTCCAGTTGGGAATACAGTGTTGATACTGTGATGGGGTTTGGCATCTCTGACCTCCTGCTACGGACAATACTTCAAGGGAAGGAGAAGTGTTTGATTTGTGGGCAAAGGGAACGTCCAGTGATTTGGCTTATGAGGAATCCTATACAGAAAGCAAGGAGAGAGTTTTCTGGACAGTCATGACAGATGCATTGTGGTTCATTTTCTCTCTCAAATCATTAATCTTCTCTAAGCACAGCTTCAGCAAAGAATCAGATCTGTTCTCTCCTGGTGAGAGGACATACACCCAGCTAACAAACTGATTCTTCGTTGCCATTGTCAGAAAGCAAAACAGCCCTGCCGACATAATTTAAACAAACCAACCCACAAAACCCTGAAACAAACCACAAAACCAACCACCAGAACAATAACAAATTGTTGCTATCTCATACTGCTCCTTTCCTGCTTTGTGTCTTAAGAACCCATGATGCTGTTTCACTGTTTTTCTCCTGAAGAAAGTGATTTCATATCAGTTTTTATTATTACCTTTCTTTAGAAACAAAAGGGAGGCAGGCAGTAAATAGCCTATTTGCTGATGACAACCTGATCTCTTCAAGTTCTGCCATGAATGTGCTTAATGGATGAAATACTGCTGAATTCAGCATTTTTAGCATTCAGGAGCTTTCACTGCAAGGAGTTAGATAAGACTTCTCACTATCTATAATAGTATCAAAGTGGTTAATTTTTATTTTTTAATTTTCTGACTTCAGCTTGGCCAGATAGCTCTCTGCTAGTTTTTAACCCATATACCAAGTAAGTGTCTTCCATGGACTGACAGAGAGAGAAAACAATGGTACAAATCTTCAAAGTGTGTTGTGTTAAGATATCCTTAATCTGAATTTAAAAATTATTAGCTAATAACTGTTAGTCTTCAAGTGAGAATAGAACTGCTGTCTTCCAAGCCCCATGAAGCACTCCAGAGGAAAGTCTGTAGCCCTGTAAAATATGGAAACAAATGGAAAAATATGTTTTCCTTTGCTGTTGCTTAAATATGAAGACCAGATTGAAGGAGTGCATTGGAAGACAAACTAAGCAGCACAGCAGAGATTTTGTGCAAAGAAAGAAAGAAAGGTCTTGTCAATAAAAGTGAATAAGTCTTTGCTTCCTTTTTGGTGCATACCTGGGGAAGTCCTAAAGGAGCATGATAGAGAAGTTTGCAAATATATACTAAGATCAGCTTTCATGGGAATGGGATTAACCTTTAAGAATTCTTTATATCTAACTGATTAAAAAAAAAAAGTTTTATTATAAGATGAAGTAGTAATTCAGTCTTACCAGAATATATTTATTTATTTTTTCAATGTTTGGGGTGTTTATCTTGGAAATGAAATTTGAATTGAGTGTGCTGTTTCAGCAGTTAAAGCATTATGCTTGCTTTTAGGAACATAGATGGTAAATGTCTATTGTCCCTGAGCTTAGGGTGATGGAAAAGGGCAAATAATTCTTTCTTTTCATAAACTTTGTTCTGATATCTTCGTGTCTAAATCAACTATTATGCAAGTTTTCTCTTTCTGATTTTTTCAGTGGTTTACTTACCTGTATTTTGCCTTTTTTACAAATGTATATGATGGAATTGATGGAGAAGAGAGACTCTTACTGCATATAAGGACAGTTTATGGACTAATTTTTTTCTATGGCTTTTTAAAGCCAAGGGTTTATTTAACTATTGCCCCAAAATGATGGGATGGTGGCCCAAGTGCAAAATTATCAGAAAGCACAGAAGGAAGTAATTGCAGCAGGAGGCCATCCCCAGGGCTGTCAGTGTCTGGTTTAAAAAATTGACAAGCACAACTTCAGAGCCAAAAGACAGTAGTTTGCATTCTGTCTTGCAAGATATATTGCCACAAATAGAAAAGTAGGCTTGAGTGTCATTGGCATAACTGTGATACAATTACAGTGATAAATTACAGACATGCAAAATCCCTGAGAAATGCCAAGGAGTTTTAGTTACCTTTTTTTAATGCTTGTAATTTTTTTCAGCCTCAGTGATTACTAATATGGATTACAGTATAATATAATTTGGGGTATATTGCACATGTGTTAAAAATGCGTTAACAGTGAATCCAGTGTTTATTGAAGTTAAGAACTAATGCTTGAACTGAAGTCTTTTTTTCTTGTATGTTAGCACCAGCTAATCTCATATTTTAGCCTTAGGATTCCTTGAAAAGCAACAAGGAGGGTGCTTTTGTAACACAGAAACACAGAACAGATGAAACCCACCCTGTTCCTTTCTACTTCCAATATAAATTAAAAATTTGCATCAATTTCTTTGGGGATGGATGGCTACAGATGCTGGTAGCCATTCCTTTATCTCTCTAGGCTTTGCTGTCATTAAGACTCCCTCCTTCACCTCTTTGAACACTTTCCTCCTCCTTCCTGACTGCTTAGGAAAGATACTTTAACACAAACCTTGAAGGGTGGTATGTCCAAGTGAATATAATATAATATCCTTCCATGGGTGGATTTGCAGACATGGCACTGAAAGTATTTGTAGGGCTTTTTCCCTCTCCTCCTCCACTGTGATTAACCACAATTGAAGGAAAATCTTGCATGTGACACATTTTTCTCTTTCATTAGAAAAGAAACTAGAATTACTGTTTTATAATACTGTCTTCATAAAAGACATCAGGTTAAAAATATTTTGCTGGAAATAAAGCTAATTTAATAAAGCAATGGTTTAGGGTTCATTCCTGGGCCTATTACTGACCTTCTTCTGTCTTGTCATACTTTTCTGCCTGTCGATTGGGACTTTATTTTTCTGTCAGGTATTCTGAGGTCTGTCGAGTAGAAGCTTGATGTCAGTGTTTGGGAAATAAAAGTCTTTCGTAATCAGTTAATTTGCATTTTATGTTTCAGATCTCTGTTACTTTCATGTTGTCTATTTAAAAGGAAAATAAATATAAAAATTGAAAACAGATCAAATACTTCAGTATCCAAGTCCTGCCTTTTTCTGACTTACTTCCTCATCTGAAAAAAAAAAAAAACCAGCAAACAACCAGTTTTTCAATATGGGTATTCTGCTTGAGTGTGGAAGTAATAGCTCTTTTTTATTTGCTTGAATGCACGTGATTGAGATACCTGGGCTTTAGTGACAGTAGAAGCTTGAAAATCAAATAATTTGCCACCTATGTTGTGATAGAATACAACAAAGGCTCGTGCTCTGCCAAGACTGAATTCTTGTCCAGATTGCACAATTCCTTTATGACAATATTAGGGAAAATGAATCCCTAATAAATTAGAAAAAAAAAAAAGTAGACAAACAAAATCAACCTTCCTCCAAATATTACTCTAAATTGGGTGTTTTTTGTGCTTGTCAGGGAAGAGCTTGAGTACATATATTCAATATTTCTTCACGCTAAACTGCCAGCATCAGGTGGTGTAGATAATTTTCATAATAAAGTAGAAGTTGACTTTCTAAGGTATTATACTTCTCTCAGATGTTTATAACTTACTTTGATCAGTTTTTGGAGAGCATATTATTCAAAATAAGGTAAAGGATGATTGGGTATCTATTTGAACAAAGTGGGGTTTTCTACATAAACATGAAAATATTTATGAAGTGTTTCAGTAACTCTCTGCCCCTTGGCCTATTATTCAATTAAAGCAGGAGAAAACTACTCTGTGTGTTTAGTATGAGTGCTTGCATGGGCAGGTATATTGAGAAAAAGACATGTCCTTGTGGGCTTCATATTTTAATAAACTGGAGTGGCAGTGGCAGTAATGAGCCCTGGTCAGCTCAGCAGAGCAAGTGTGAAGCTGGAAATCAGAGGTGATGAGCAAACCAGAATTTCAGTGTCTGGCACTGTGCTGTTGGAGATGTTGCGTGCATTGAGTGCATCACGCTGGCTCTTCATCTTTTCAGCTTGATCTTGCAATTCGTGAAGGGCACTCAGCATTTTGCTGACTGCATGAGATGTCTTTAGTATCTGCTATGTGTATTGGATGGACTTTTAAATGTAATATTGCTTATTTCTTGGCCCATGAGCTGTGTTTTGAACAAAGTCTTAGAAAAGCCATATTCCTGGGGATTTTTTCCTCACTTTTTTTGCTGTGTGTGAAAGGAGCACACCTTCAAGGACTGAGAATAAAATTCTAGGGTGAAGTTACCACATAACTAGGAGTATTTGTACTTTTAATCATTTTGTCAGTATTCTTTTTTTTTCATGAGTCTACTTTGCTCCGTTTCCCACAATTCCTTTATGCATGTTTGCTTAACCTTTTTTTCCTATGTCTTCAAGTAAATGATTTTTTCTCTGACAGCATGAAAAGAATAGTCAGTACTGATATATTGAAAGGAGTATCTTAGCAGTGAAGAGAGGAACCAAAAGAATTGGATGCTCAGGTAGCTGTGTCTGTGAACAGTGCAGGGAGGGACTTTAAAGGCAATGAGTTCGCCTTGAATCCCCATCAATGCCTGGTTTGTTTGTAACTTTACTTTGATGATGCAAATTAAATTCATGCCTTCTTTTACCTCAGTCAGCACAGCAGAGAGCTGATCTAACCCAAGCAGAGTGAAAAATGCCCTAGGCTTGAATCTTTTGCCTCAGAGTGAGTATTTGCAGTGAAATCTGGCATGGTGATGTTTTGTCATGCTAAGATTCTAACTGATCTGATGAGGCTTTCACCAAATAAGTTTTAGCTTCTGGTTTTCACTTATGTGGTGGCTGCTGCAATGATATGACCTTATCCAGAGAACTCACTTGCGCATAATCACTCTATTCAATTATTAGGGCTTCATGTGGGGAGGAACATTATTAGTTATAGCTGGTTTCTGTGTGGGAACACAAGAAGGTAGTTACAGAATCTTAATAAGTGTTCTGTCTGTAATGCCTGCTTTCTATTGCAGTCTGCTTCCTTAGAGCAGAATCTGGTTTCTAAATTGCCAAGCAGTAGTTGGCAATATTTGGAACTGTTCAGTCAGTCAGAGATTTTGGGCAGCTGTTGAAACCTGACTGGTGGCAGAAGTCAGGTGGCTGCAGCCTCCCTTGAGACAGTCACCATCTTCTGAGTATTCAGGTTCTAACGTCCAATTCCGGCTCATGCCACAGTGTTGGTAAAGCTCAAGCTGCTTTCTTGGTAATTCTCACCTGTGTGATGGGACTGAGGCAAAGGGCTCTTATACAGAACAGTGCTGTGAGTACACCCAGGTGGGGCTTCTGCAAGGGTCTGTGAATGTGCTTGCAAGGCAGCCTCTAAACCTCTATTTCATGATGCATGTCATTTCAGAGACATTATTTATTGAGTTACTGTTTTTCTTGTATGCTGATTTTGTCATTAGGGTAAATTCTTTAGAAAATTACTGTATTTCATTTTGGTGCTGCTTGCTTCACCATCATTTGTGCTGTAGTAGCAGAAGCTTTTTGAGAGAAAATGCATTTGTGTTGGGGTTTTGCTTATTGGACATACTATCTTAGACTCCAAGTCATATTTTCCTTAAATTCTTTACTAAGTTTTTCCACAATTTCGCACTGTGGCCATGATATTTAATGAAGAACAATCTTCTTTATGAATAAGGAGATTCAAGTCTTAAAATATTATTTCATTGCTTACTGCCTAATTTTCAGCATGCTTATGTGGGGCTAAGGAGTTCTGAATATAAGTAGCAGTGGTAACACATGGAATAACAACACCCATGGCTGTCTGGGGAGTTCTGTGTGTTGAAATGAACTCAAATGATGCAGTTGTCCATTTAAAATGCAAGAATATTATTGCATGTGAGCCGCTTTATTCCAAGGCTTTTTTCTTTTTCTTACATTGGAGAACTGGGTGTTGTGCATCTAACTGAATGTGCATTTTTTCATATCTCAGTTGCACATTCAGTGTTTGTATATTTCTGTTTGTATATTCCATCTTATTTTAGCTTTGTTTTGTTATCTTACTTTGTTAGACAAAACATCATGTGAAAAATCTCAGTGTAAAAAAGGGAGAAGAATTAACATTGAGTCATACAGTAGCTGTAGTGTAACTTCACAAGACATACATATTCAACCATAAGTTTAAACACACACAAACTGTGAAACATGAAATGTTCGAGGCAACCTTCATGCTAGTAATAGCTACTTTATTGTTATTTTTGTGTGCTTGAAGTTTCTGCCACTGAGTTGTGTCTATATCTTAAATATGGGGTGTGCAATGGACTCTCAGGTAAAATAGCTCTGTGGTTGCAAACTTGGACTGGAAAAATCCACTGTCACAACAACCTGCTAATGTTGAATATACAGAAGGTCTAAATCTCTCTTCTGGAAACTTGTGTTTGATTAAAGTTGTTTGTGCTCTCTACAGAAGAAAGAAAATTCTTAAACTTTAGAAAGTGATTAATTGTAAATAGGAAATGGTTGGAAAACTTTGAAACTTTCCAGGTACTCTTTAATAAACTACAGAATATCTTCTTTCAAAGGTGCAGGGTGTCATGGAAAGATGCATCATAAGTTTTTACTTTTTGTTTTCTTTTAGTTAAAACAATAGAGATGATTGTATTTATTCAAGGTCTTGGGAAGAAAATACTATCAGAGAGTACATATCGATCTGAGAATGAGGCATTTAAAATTCTTAGTATGGTTACAAAATTTTTAGTATGGTTGCGCATTTGTTTTGAAGCTTGAAAACAGAATTTCTTTTTTTCTTTCTTTGAAATATGTTACATCATTCTCTAAGTTTTGCCCTTTCTATTCTGTAACCTTTGCTCACTTTTTCCTTATCTGAGCCTTTTGTAAATTCATGTATTTTAAGGCCAGAGAGGATTATCTGAATTGATCTATCTAGAATATCACTTAGGTAGCAGACTGATTGAGTTAAGAGGAGATTGCTTGGAGAGCTGTTTACCTTGAACAAAGGATCTCAATTGAAGGAGGAGCTGCCATTTGCCTCAGGTAGGTGATTTTCATTCCCTTTTTCTGTCTTGCCTTTTTAGGCTTTGCACTTGGTCTTCTCTTGAAAAGGAGAACAACAACCAAACCAAAACAAAATCTTCTTTCTCACCAATTTAATTCCTCCTTTCTTCCTTTTTCTGTTAACCCCTCTACACATCTTTCATCTTTACTTGAATACACCTCTTAGCTTCCTTGTTCTTATAAGGAAGAGGAATTTGGAGATATTCCTTATTTTTGAACCTTTGCTTTCTGATCTGCCTCTCTTTGATGCTTGGGTCCATGAGTGTTGGCCAAGGCAGGGCAGCTGAATGTCTTTCAAAGTTTCTGGGAAGGCATTGTTGAAAACAGTGTTTTCATTGAATTTTTTCTGAGTTCATCTGTTTTCATCTGACGGTAGGAGCACAGCCCAAGGAGAAACAGGCCACTGTATGGCAGGATCTTGTAGCTTTAATGAAATGAAAGGGATGTTGGCAGAAACATTATTGTAAAACTCATCACAGTGTGACAGGCTTCAAAAAATGAGTTAGAAATGTTCTATGAGAACGACTAATTGTGGGTCTTGTACTGCATGTAGAATGAATCATGCCAAGGTCACGAAAGAACACTTTTGGTTCTCATGCTTATTGCTGACTTTATTTCTGAAAATCCACAGAGTTGTCTTCAGCTTGGTCTGGAATTTGTATGTGGTCACGAATCATTATTTTCAGATGTTTGTCCTGTGTTATGCACTGTTCCTTTTATGGTCCTTTTACAGTGACATAAATTCTTCTATGAAACTAAGGAAATGTCCTTTCCTGTGTTCCACAAACTATACTGAGAGAGGATCTTGTGCACAAAGATTTATTAGCAGGGTCTGTAGCTGATGCCCTGCCTTTATTGTAATAAAGAAGATTACTTTTGGGAAAAAATAAGAACAAAAGCAATGTGTTAGGAAAGGGTGTTGGATGGCCGAGTTTGTAAATGTTTAGCAAATGTTCCAATAAAGGTCCACTAGAAGGGATTCAAGTATAAAATGTATAAAATACACAAAATGTATAAAATATAAAAAATGTATATGTAAGCAGTGAGTTAGTGTAGGACTTAGCATTCCAAAATTAAGTTCCAAAATTAAGTTCCAAAATTAAATTTACTGCATTGGAAAAAAAGAAAACTTGGTGAGATATTTCTCCTGAGGTTTTTTTATATGCTGTTTAACATTTTTGTTTCCCTGTTACCAGGGGTTTTTATTTGTTGTTGGGTTTTTTCTTTTTGTTTTTATTATTATTATTTGTTTGTTTTGGGGTGTTTTTTCGTGTTTGTTTTATTTTGTTTTTCCTTTTTCTGTCCCGATTTTGCTTTTCTCTTCTCCTGCATCAGGTCAGATACAGCAGCTGCTAAGGGATTGCAGCAAAAGTGACAGTTGTACACACAAGTGCTGTACTGTAGGGATTGCTCCAGCTAGTTCACAGCTGGCTTCTTATATAAAATGCTTCTTTCTCTCAATAGTGCAACTTCCACGTCTATTCACTCGTTCTGATCTCCCAAAGCACTGTGTGTAGAAGACTGGTCATCAAGAGATCTGCTGGTTGTATGTGTGTGATCTTCTGAGGAAATGATGCAGTGTTACTTCATCAGAGAACAAAAGTAAAAGCTAGGATATCAATTTCCAAGTCTGGCAGGGATAATGAAGTTGCTTTTTCACTAAACATGTTATTTTTCAAACGTGTCTTGGTCTAGAGAGACCTGTAAAATGCACACTGCAATGCCACAATTAGATTCTCATTCCAACTGACTGCTACATCAGATGTGCTGTGTTAGAGTTTTTCCTGTGAAAGCATTTCACTTTGTAGCAGTAATGTTCCTAGTATTTGGCAAATGGTCTTTTATGTCCTGAGGCCTCCTTCAAATTATTTAGTTTCAACTTTGAAAGTCTTCTAGCTTGCTAAGAGGAGTACAGGTAGAGAAATGATGCTGTTGCACTCTGCATGCTGGAAAATATGAGTAAAGTAGAAAATGTGTGGGCTAAATTGTGAGCACCTCTGTGAAATATGCTCATCATGTCGATGCCTGATAACTGTCAGTGTTGATCTCCAGGCTGCTGATGTACTGATCTAGCTGAGATCAAGGTAAGTGTTGTACTCGTGAGTTATGTTGCTGTGCACTGAACTGCACAGAATGAAGGAACTGTGCCTTTGAAAGGATAAATGGCTATTACTTTATTTCTAAGTATCTTATCACTTATGTCTGCACAAGGTAAAGCATGAGTCAAGAATAGTTTGGTTGGATATTAAGCATTCCCCTGGCATGTCCAGGTATTGCTTCTTCAGAAAGTGTTTGTTTGCTTCAATTTTTAGTGTGAATGGGGATTAGATTATGGTCTTTCACTTGTAGCTTTGACTACAGACTTAGGCAGGTAGCAGGACTTTCTTGATGCTTTCTTAATTAGGTATTTCAGAATAATTTAATAGTAATTTCATACCTTAGAGTAGTAGAAAAGCTAAAAAAAAATGTTTTTTGGAAGTAAATATGATACAAGTTATAATAGAAGCACTACATTTATTCTCACAGAGGGTAAGGTGAGGAGTTTTTTCTCTTTTTCCTGTTTGAGAATCATCTGATTTGTCAGTTGATGCTTTCAGTGAACACCCTAAAAACCCTCTGGTCCTTTTTGTTGAGTGGAAGTCAGTGAAACACTAGTATATCTACTATAAAATGTTTCTTTAACGCCTTGGTTAATATATAACATGAATAGAAAATGTAGATTTGTTCTGAAAGCATTTTGTTGCAGAGCCACAATAACAAGAAGTAGTTCCCTGAATTTTTCTCAAGAAGGACAAAGAAAAAATACTGTAAGTGCAGTATTTTGGTCTCTTCTAATATGCAACTGCATATAATCAAAGTATCCAAAAAGCAGTGAAAACTGGTCTTGACTCTGTGTTGATTCAGCACAAAAGTTTTGTTTGAAGCAACACTAAAGTCGTCACTGCCCCAAGATTACTGGAAGGAAATGAAAGCCTGAGATTTCCTATTCTAGTGCAGAAATGGAGGTGGTCCTTGTGCTGAGCATCCCTCCCAGCCTATTGTGCTAATTGTGTTAGTCCCTTTACGCAATTTGCTAGTGACCAGTGACAGAAGAGGAGCCAGCTGCACCTTCCCGAGAATAGCAGCACTATTTCTGGCAGGCCGACTGAAGCCCAGGGCACAGATTTAACTGGTGATTGGCCCTGTGCCCAGAGCTTACACAATGTGGTACAGTCGCCAGTCTTCCCCTGAAGTTTTCTCTGATCTTCACATTTCCTTACTTTAAAGCAAGACACAGTCTTGGTCTCCTGTCTGTTCATATTTTTCACTTCTTTACTGTATCAAGATCAAGAAGGTAGAGCATTTGGATCTCTGAGGTCCATCAGAACTGAGAGACAGCAGTAGTTTCAACCATATGGGGTGTTTTATCCCAAGAAAGATGACATTACTTACATGTACATTGAGTCAACAAAATACTACTTCTTATTTTTTTCCAGTAATAGTAAATATATTACTGAGGTATTAGGTAAAGAAAAAAGTTTAAACAGTGAGAGAAAAGTCAACTTATTTAAAATTAAGTGGAAACACAAAAAATCATCTCTTTCTGAAGCTCCTTATTTCAGAAGGTGAAATTCTGAGAAAGTAAATGAGGTAAGTCTCAAATACTGCTGAACTCAATAGATCAACAATTTCAACATTGAGGAAGTATGAGAATTCTTTAAAGCAACAACTCAGTCTCTTCCCCCACTCCTTTATCTGGATGAATGATCACTTTGGGAACAAGCAGAACAGGAAAAGATTATGACTGTTTTCCATCTTAGAGGCCAAGCATTTTAGAGCTAAAAGAGAATTGGCAAATTCAAGCGGAGTTAATTCATATAAACAGAAGGTTCTCTGGCCAAATAAAAAGAAGATAATGATAAATCTGAAAAAGAAAAGGCGATGATCTAGCAAAGCTCACAAAGTTGAGTAAATAAGTTTGTGTTTGGATTTCAGCAAGATTGATGACTATTGACTATTCTGGCAACATAAGAATGGCTAAACATAAAAGGAGGAGAAGGCGATGGACAGCAGCACAAGCAAAGCTGCAATACAGTCTGAGCAGTGTGGTATGGTTGTACACGAGGGACCTGCAAAGCTCTCAGCTGGGGTTTGTAAATAACTGGCTTAGGGTAATACAGAAGTACATTTCTGATGAGTGTGCCACTTATTTGTGTGTGATTGGTGAGCAGCAACAATAGCCTATGTGAGAGTTATACTTTAGAAGTTCCTGTTGTAGAGGAGAGAGATAGTCATCCAGAGAACAACAGACTTTTTAAGTCTGCCTTAGAGAATAAAAATTTAGAGAAGTGAGAGGCTATTTTTGAGTTTATTTTTTTTTAAATGGACTTACATACATTTATATATATACATGTTTACATACATAGAGAATGGGATAAAACCTGATTACATTTCTGGAGGTAACATATGATAAACTATTGTGGGATCTTTCCTTGGTAAGCCCACTAAGCTTAGGTATGATAAAAGCAGTGGTTCTTACATGTCTGGGTTTTGGCAAAGTTTTCCATGCAATGTTGTGTGGAAAATTGCTGGTTTCAGTGGGGGCTGATGTAAGATTGCCAGCAGAGGCTCAAGAGGAAGGGGTAATCTGTTGTCCTGAAAGTGATATGGATAGGTCAGAGAGCTAACCAGTCCTACTTTCATTACTGACTTTGTTATGAGAGGTGGCACAGATGCAGATTAGTGTGGGTTAGTGGGTATCTGAAAGGGCCCTCAGGGTTTAGTCTGTCTGTTTAATCAGGGTGTCCTTGTGCTTTTCCTGGTGTTTGTGTGCTCTGCTGCTGTGGCAGTTCCCCGTGTGGCAGGGCCATGCCAATGTGCTGTCAGTGAACTGAGTCACTTTGCAGTACTCACTCCTGCCCCAAAATCAAGCCTGAGGCACCTGCTCAGCCCCTGAGATGGGCAACTGGCCTCCTTCAGGGAACTCTGGAGCTTCCTGCTGCTCTGAGCAACTTGGAATTGATGGTGATCTTTGCCATTGCTCTCTCCAGAAGAGCCAAATGGGAGTCAGGATGGCAAACAGGGAACTGACATTTCTAACAAAAGTGCATGTGAAGATTCTGATGAATTTTTTCCATCACCTGTTTTGTGAGATGTCTAGAAAGGATAATAGTCCTTCCATATTTCTCCTGTGTTGGGATGTGTGTATTACAGAGTAAGGAAGTACTCAAATACATTTTGAAAGCAGGGCTATTAATCTCTAATCTTCCTGAAAGGGATGTGTAACAGCTGGTATGATGATGACAATGGAAAGATAAAAATAAATGGTCTTCATTACAAAAAAAAATAACGCTGACTGACTTTTCTTTTGAGAGGTTGTACCTAACAAGTAAGTTTTTCTTTTTTACATGTGAGAATTGTTGCAGGTGCTGCTTGCACAAAACCTGACAGCTATTATTAGAGTAAAAGAGTGCTTTCCTGTGGTAGAGTTCATAAAGAATGTAGATTGATGGTATCTTTCTCTCAGGAAATTTATAATCAAAAGTGTAATCCCAACCCACGGGATTTTTCTTTCTCTGTACTGCTGATAAGCTCCTGTCTTGAAGATGTTATCATGGGAGATTTAGATGACTGCTCTGTGCTTTATAAGTAGAGGAATGGGCAGCAAGACATTATTGCAATAAATTTTAATACATTTTATAAAGCAGTCATTTTGGATGCACTGTTGAGGATTCAGTAAAATTCAGGTTGTTATCATCAGAGGAATTGTTATGGTCTTTTCCAAGTCCCCTGTCTTGTCAGCGTTGTATTGTCAAGTTCTGTGAATTCATCAAGAGTATTGTGCTCTTTGGTTTTTTCTCTTTCTACCCCAGCTCTAGGAGTAATAACAGAATGTGATTGTTGTAACTCTTATTTGCCTATTTGTTTATTTAACATGAGTATCTCCTGTGCCTGATTTTTAGGGAGAGAAAAAACTTTAGTGCTAGAAAATTTAACTGTAAGATAAACTAAAAGTAAAAATAATTTTGCATACATTTCCTAGATATCTGCATTTTTCAAGTAAACATTACTTGTTTTGGAATCCTTATTTTTGGATGGTTGAGACTAGCAATACAGATTTTACAAAAGATGGAATGTAAAAAAGCTTTTGGTGCTTGTCATTTGTTTTTGGCTCATGCTAGCCCAGCCTGTGCATAGGAACCTGCAGGTAAAGCCAGTGATGCATCTTGCTGCAAGGCAGGAGTTCATACCTTGGCTAATTAAGTACATGTTAAGCCCAGGTTCCTTTTAGAAGGCATCAAAATGGATTAGCACTGAGATGCTGACTGTTGGTAAGGGGCAACACCACCCTGTGATCACTATATGCCTTTGCAGATTCCTCCAAGAAAGTCAGCTGTACGGGAAACTGCCTCTTGTTAAGGCTGTCATGTATTTCAGTTGTAGTACTCGGTGGAAATGCACATGATTAACCCATCCCTTCCTCCCCAGTTCCTGTGGCAAGGTGTAGCAATGATTCCTCACCATTACATCAAAGTGATTCTCTCAGTTCTGTGGCTGCTCAGCTGTTAATGTTAATTTTACAGTTCTGTTCATAATCTGCTCAATTGATGCCATTGATTGGCACTGAAACTGAGTCATCTATGAGATGACTGTGAGATGTGGAATAGACTTAGCAATACTTGAAATTACTCAAGTAGTAGTCAGCTCTGAGGGGTGAGTATGAACTGATTGTGTGTAGACAATTTCAAAATGGTAAACTTGGGATAAATTGTTGTCAAAACAGTCTCGACTGTGGGTACCTCACTGGTGATTTTTGAAGCAGACTCTAAAAACTTGGAACAAATGATGTATCTACTCTGAGATTTTTTTTTTTTTTCCCAGTTTTTACAGTAGAGAAATTGTAACAACTGTGTGTTAGTGAATGGTGGTTACACAGGCAGAGATGATTCTAATGTTAGTTTTTATAGAAACAATTGTTGTAATATGCTTTAAGTCTATGAAGTATAAAACTTTCATGAAAAGCCACAGCCAGCCTTTTTATGTCCTCTCTGTAGAGAAGGGGGATTGTCTACTCTAAAATGTCCTTTTGTGTTGAAGATATGGCAAGGATGGTGGGGTATGGTTTTTGATATTTTCCTACATCAATTTACTTATGGGTTCACCATTTTTGAAAAATCTCTTTGCTTGATTATGCTTCTGTTTTCCTATATGGGAGACTAATGCTACAGAAATTGCTCCCTTATTTCTCTTTGTGGAATGGTTGCAATGTGGGTTACAACATAGCTAGAGTTGGGTTTTTTTAGCTTCAGGGGACTTGTGTGGTAAAATTGAGTGGAGCTGAGCGCCGTCGGTACAAGCATGAGCAGTTTGTGGGAACAAGCCGTAATCGCCACCTGTGTTTTCAGTTCACATGTCACAGCCCATGCTAATATCCCCAACAGCACACCTAAGCCACCATGACAGAGGAGGAGCTGCATGCCATGTGCGAGACCAGATTAGGTGAGCTTGTGATGAAAATGCAGTATTTAACTATACACTGCAACCTGAAGCAGGCATTTCAAGTGATAACAGGCTTGTGAATGCCCAGAGGCAGATGAGAGCCTGCTGCACCTACTGTGATCATTTGATTTCTTGCTTGCCTGGGCTCTGAGAGTCTGCAGACATTTCATAAAGTCGTAGTAAAACTGCGGAATTCATTAAGGACGAGAAGAGAGTTCTCCTTATGTATCAATGAAATTAAATGTAGAAAAGAGTGTTTAAGAAGTGATAATAGATTTAAACAGTGCCATAATCTGGTGGGAGGCACAGAGCATGGCACTATTGCACAGCAAGACCACTGACTTTTTTTTGTTGTATGTTTAGATTATTCCTGTACTTAACTGCAATTGGTTTCCTTCATGCTTCATTTGCTTTAAAGAGCTATCTGTTTTTGGAAGTGAACTCTAATTGTTGTCCTGAAATTTCATGGAGCAAACATTGCTGATCACAGTGCGCCATGGACTGCTTTCTCCAGAAGTGTCCTTTTTTCTTTCTTGAATGCTGTGCTTCTAACATGCTTCACAGCACTCAGAGGTTTCCTTAAGAAAACTAGTTTAATACAAAGGAGGTAGGTGGGTACATTTTTCTTGCAAGCTCACTTTTTTTTTATTGCCTGGCTAAAAACCTTAGCTAGACTGTTTCTGTACATTATGTATTCTTCCTCTCTGCTTAATTAAGTGTCTCTTGATTGAAAAAGCAGCTGCTTCAACTGAACACCTTGTACAACCTTTCTGTCTTCTCTAGGAAGAACTGACATCATTTGTAAAGCTCCAGTTAAGCTCATAACAGAGCCAATGAAGTGGATAAATAAAGTTCCAGCTTTAAATTCCAGTGTTTTTTGAGTATTTTTAAAGCTTGAGTAGAAACCTTATGACAGGATTGAGTCAACATGGCATAATAGTTGCTGTATCAGGAATACACACTGAAAGTTCCCTATGTTTTCACCAGTTTGCCAGACACACAGTGCTCCCTTCCTGCGCGTGCCCAGAACTTTCCTGTCTCTACAGAACTGGGTATCTCGGGCCCGTATCAATTTAGGCTTGTTTTGGGATCCCAACCCAAAGCTTTGTGAAAGGAATGGCCTCACTGTTGCCTTGCTCACACTGCCAGCCAGTGCAGCAACCTTGAGCACCGCAGCATTCCGGACCCTCCAAAGGAACAGGGCATACCTATGACTGCAGATCTGTGGCTTGTCTCCTGCCCTGGCAAGGAGGAAACTGAGTGGGTTTTGTACTTGTAACCACTTGTGCCTTTTCTCAAAATAGAGCTTTGCCTCCTAATGGGCTAAAATTACTGTTTGTGCTTTGTCCCTTTGGATCAATGTATCCTGCCTACTTTTCACTGCAGTAGAACAGCTTTTGCAGAGGGGACAAGGAAGGGGTGGACCCAAAGCAATAAAAATGAAGCTTGACAGAGGTGCAAGCAGGCTGAGAAGGCTGTTAGTTCCTTCCCCCATGCTGAGATGTGTGGATGTCTCAGTGACTGTACAGTGAATGGACAAACTTATTAATTCTGTAAAGAAGTGGTCACTGCCCTTTGAAGAAAGCATACAGAAAATAGGAATTGTGCTCAAAAATCTAATAACTTAAAAGCCTAATCTGATACCCGTTGAGGGAAATGAGAGGTTTTCAGGTAAAACAGGGGAGAAGAGAGAGCACGTGGCTTCATAAACATTGTGCACTAATGAGGTGGATTAATGGAATGGGATTGGGCAGGTATTAAACTTAGATGCATACAAGAAATGATACAGCTTTTAGTTTGCCTGGCTGATGGTAATGTGGACTTCAGCTTCTTTTAGTGTTTGTCTCAGGAAGAATTACATGAATGAGTGCATCCTGTACCTGAGCACTGCAGAGCACTGGCCTGTGGGTGGTGTGGCAGCTGAGCTGCTGCTGGTTCCCTCCTTCCCCACCTGCATCCTGGGCTGCAATGAATTGTACTTACCTGTGCACCAAAGAGGGCACCGTTTCCCACATTAATAATTTATTATTTCCATGACAACTAGCAACCCATATCGCTTTCAGCATATTTTCCCAGTATAAACTTTGTGTTTCAAGTACCATCTGAATCAGACTGAGGAAAAGAAACTTGTCTGTTAAAGAAATATAGTTGGATTCCTATTAGACTGTGATATATCGTGTTGAAATCAGTGAAAGGTTTTCTCCAGTCTGTGCATGGATTACTGGGTTCAATTATTTTATCTGACAGTGACATTTATACTGTAAAGGTCAGCAAAAAAAGAAATCAATGCATTTTAAAGGATAAAAAATCAGTGGTAAAAAAAAATCCCACTGACTTGAACTCATGCTTTAAGAAGGAGGTGTTGCTATTACTGTGTTTGCTGAAAAGTTCCTACCAGTTTTTAAGGGCAGAGTTCTTTTCATTAGAAGGAAAGGAATTTTTTTAGTGAACTGTATGGACAGAAAATCCAGCTGTATTGACTTTGAAGACAAATGGATGGAACAGGGTTGTGAATTTTAAACAGTACAAGATGTGTTGCCATTTAAAAAAATATTTTAGTCTGCATAATTTGATTTGTGATAATATATTTTTATATATTCAAAATGTATACATTTTGAATTGCAAATTGGAGAAAATTTTCCTTTATGTAGTCAATTTTTCCTGCTAAAATGCAGTGGTGGTAATTAACTGTTGCTGGCAAAATGCAAACTGACTGCATGGAGAGTTAGCTTTCTGGAGAACAGCTGTCTGTTCAGACACTATCATGAAAAGTCCGAAAGAGTTGGTCTGT
The DNA here is from genome assembly GCA_035583235.1 of Hafferia zeledoni. Lineage (NCBI taxonomy): Eukaryota > Metazoa > Chordata > Aves > Passeriformes > Thamnophilidae > Hafferia > Hafferia zeledoni. The sequence goes on along the minus strand of JAWWEV010000169.1, from coordinate 8,029,301 downwards.
CTAGGATCTGGAAAACACAAGTTGATGTGAATTACTGTCACTTTGTCTTTTTTAGTAGTGTAGGTACAGCAAGTGTTGTGCCTTCTACATCCACTAATATGTTGAGTTAAAATCTATTGGGCTATTTACATAGTGACTAATAGCTCCCAAATCCTGATTTAGAGAAACCAGTATGGGGCATTAGAGGGAACTAATCTTTTGTCCCAGAAATACACTTATGTGAAAAAATGAGACTATCTTCATGCTGTTTCAGCTTCAGTTGCCCTGCCAGTGTCCCCTGCGGGTCTTCTGTAAAACAGTGACATCACTGTCAATTGACATCTTTCATCTATCCCAAATTGGCTTAAAATTTGTGTGAAAGTCACCCCAAGAGAATTAGGAGCCCGGGATGCCAGAATTCTTAGGGTCAGAATTAGAGTATTTTGGCAATATTAGAGTTATGGAATCATTTATGTATAAGACCCTTAAGGTGATCAAGCCCAGCCATGAGGAGGACCTCTCTGTGGTGTGCTGCCCTTAGACAGTTCTGACACTGCCACACAGCACAGCTCCACGTTTAGCCTGGCAGCAATTCATCCTGTATTATCCACGGATTTTCTGAGCTGACACATGACTTGTCTTGTGGAATGAATATAGAGAATTACGTATTTCTTGTTCTGAAAACGATTTCAGGAGACAAAGTTTAGCTGATTAGATTAGAAAAATGACCCAGCTGAAAATAGTAAAACATGAATAATGCCAAATTGTCAGTGTATTTGAATTACTGTAAAGTAGCTGCTCAGACTGTCAAAAAGCTTGGTGGGACAAGTACTTCTTTGCTGACTAGCAGGATTAAACCACCACACTCAGGGCTAGACACAGTTATTTTCATATATTTACTGTCCTTGTTTTTGTGCATATATGCAGATGAAGATGTCACAGTTATCTTTCTATCAGAAATGAGTGCTACAGAGGTACCAGAAGGAAGTAAACAGAACAACAGTTGCTCTTTTTAAGTCAGCTTTGGATCATTAAGGAAGTAGTTGTCAAATGGTACAAAAGAAAAATTCCTTTGCTGGGGGGAAAAGCCCTTAATTTTTGGTTCTAAGAAGCTGTTATCAATGAAATAAAAGATTAGCAAAGGACTGCAGCTAGTGATGGATTAGGTTCTGAATGTTCAGACTCTGGGGAATCACAATATGTGTATAGCTTCAAGACAACTTAGCATTTCTTTTTCGGTCTGTTAGTTGGGTCATAGTCCTATCTAGAATGTGCTTCTTTCCTATTCTTCACTGAACAAGAACATGTTCTTTCTTTAGGAAGAAATAAGCCTTTAGGTCTACACCATATAGTGAGAAAACTAGAGGAAAGATGGGTCTGTACAGGTGGAAACTGTGATATGTGGTAGTTATCCCACTTAGACTGGTTTTCCAACCTTTTTTCTTTACCTTTCAGTATTTTTTTCTGCTGTTAAAGAGCAATGAATCTTGGAATGGCAACTTTGCTTGTACCATTTTTTTCTTCTTTGAAATGTCATGAAATCATCAAAGTTTGAACATTTGAGAAATTCTGTCTCTTCCAGTGAGGGAGCAAGTAGGGATTGAGTCTTTGTAAAAGAAATTTTGCGTAAAGTTGGTTTGTTTTGAGACCAAAATAAGTAAATTCATACATTGCCAGTAAACTATTTTCTGATTACACTTAGAAAAACATTATGTTATTCTGAAAGTAATTGGAGAACACTAGCTATCCCTTCCTTTCATTACTGATGACAGTGTGTTTTCTCTGTCACCATCTTAATTTGGATTTCCATGTACCCTTAAATTAGAGAGTACTTCAGGTGCATGATTAATACCACTGTTTAATCAAGCTGTGACGTGTAGACTGGAGTTTTGGCATTTATGGGTCTGTGAACTGAGGTTCTCTTGAATTAATATATGGTTTTGCATAACCTATGAAAATATGGAGGCAGTTGCTCTGTACATAGAAATAGCTGGTTAGGGCTACACTAGGGATTTGTGGTATCTACAGGAGAGCATCTACAGTATCTTTTATTAGGCCACTATAAAACACACAGGGATCACTTGCAGACCCTGTGTTGTATCTCAAATGTCATGAGATACCTATTTGCAGGTGTTTGAACTGCTCCTGAAGGGTCTGACAACCAAAAGCTTTGGTTTAAAGATGGGTAGCAGATGGACATATTTACTTAGGTTTTATTTTATTCTTTCTCTTTTTTTTGGTTGAAATTAGTTTCTGTAGTCTCTAAAATTAATGAGATGCACAAGTGAAAAATCCCACGTAATAACCCTACTTGGTTTTTGGATGAGATACAACTGTATAATTTCTTCCTTCTTTGAGGTGCTCTGGATTTTTCCAGAACTTTTATACAAATGTCCAAGTATCTTCAGAACATGATTTAAATTGTGGAGTGAACAACTCCAGAATTTGTTGGCATTACTCCTGAAAAAGTTGCAGGTTATGTTTCAAAGAAGGTGGTGTGAGCCATGAGTTTTTTCTGCCCCTCTTCGGGTGATAGCAATGCAAGTGGAAATTCACTATGCTTTGGCAGTGCTAAAGAAAAAATCCTGACATTGTGTGCAATAGAACTTGATTTATGAGAAGGACTAATGACCACAGCCGTAAGTGAGTTATTTTAAATGTACAGCTAATGATACTTTTGTTTTCACTCTCAGCCATTGTGACAGAGTCCCCTGTGAGCCTTAGGTCCTGCATCAAAAACTTTGTGAAGAATCCTATACCACAGAAATCAAGGTACCTAGACCAAAAATAACTGTGACAGTAGATTGCATTGTATTTGTTTTAAGGTAATTTAAATGTCTGGATCAGTTTTTATTATGATACACCCTTAGTTTGGCTTTGTTACTAAGTTAGATCCTGTGCAAACACAGTAAAAATTATTGCATGATTTGAAAGGAAAGAAGCCAGAGTATATTGTATTCATATTGAGAAATATAATCTGGTGCAAACCTCTCTCCATAGAACTTTGTGTGGCTCTTATGCTGTACACCCTTGGTAGGTAGGAAAGAGGGTGGAATTTCTGTAGGTCCAGCTACAGCATTAGGGCACATAAAGCAGTTTGAGGGGGTAAGTGTAAGCAAATGATGCCAGTTGTCAAAGTAACTTCTGCTGTGAAAATCTGATTACGTTGATCATAAAGAGGAGCAGCAGAATATAAGAGGATTCTACTATCAACTATTTCCAGCTAAATAACAAATGGTTTATTATAGTGTTCAGCTTTGAAAATGGTAAAGGAGTCAGACATCCCATTAGCTTTTCTTTTTTTGTTCTTTTTGTTTTTCTGTCTTGTTCTTTAGGAGAATGCTGTAACCTTGAACTGATTTGTGTTCTGTTCAGAGCACACAGTGCATAGGGATGCTGGCTGCTTCACTACCTTGTTCAGTAGCAGGGAAATAAAGAAAAAAACCTTCCAAGTCCTACTTGCTCATCATGCCAAAAAGGAGAGATATGTTTGGAAATAACAGTTCAAAGTAAAAAAAAAAAAAAAAAAACCCAACAAAATAGAACATTGGCTTCTGAAACTTTTCCAGCTTAATGATTTGCTACACAGTCAGTCATCTTACAGATCACTTGCACACCATAACCCATTTAAATAAAAATCTTGTCCAGCTACTAGAAACAAAGGAATTAATCTTGACTGTCCACTGCTGTGTATTTGCTGGTGTGATTTTGACTGAGGTTGAACAGGTATCTTGTAAAAATCTGGAGGGGAATAAAAGCCAGTGAAAATGTTATCCTCAGGCAAGGAGATTTTATTGCAGGATTTTTATAATACAGCCCAATAAACTTTTATTTTTATTTGAAATTCTTCTTGTAAACAACATTGTAATGTATTAAACAAGGAAAGAAGAGATAATATCCCCAAATACTGCTTTTCTAATAATCACAATAGGAGAAAATGTGCAGGTAAAAAATAAGCTGTTAGTGGCGTATTAAAACAAACCAAAACCAACAAGTTTTTTGTCATTTGTTAAGTTAAAAAAGGGGTGAGATAGAAATGCATGGTCAGTATTATTCTGTGTGTCCTTTAGTAGTGAGGATAGACTATGTTAGAACCTTCTGTTGTCATCATGACACATGTGGTAATGTCATGTGTGTAAATTAGACATGGGTATAAAAATTGCAGTGAAAAGTAGCATGTCCTCGCCTAGTTGGCAAGAGAAAGGACCATTTTACTCTTTGCAAGGTTTACATTTCCTCAAGTGAAGACATATTAAAGGCAAAGGCCTTTGGTGATGTTTCTTTACTGCACATGTTGGAATGTTTGGTGCTACACTGCCCACAGTAAGGCAGGTTGGAGTGCGAGTTCCATGTACGCTTCCTACAGTACAACTGAGTCTTCCTCAAAGCTTTTTTTCCCTTGACTGGTTAACTTGGTGAAGAGCTATAAGCTCAAACCCACCCACTCACTGTTTTCCAAAGCTCTGGGGTGTCTTCAGGGAGCTTAGTAGTTTGTGGAGGAAGGGAGTGTTAGATGAACAGATCTGTGCCTGTTCTCTGCCTTTGAGACTGAATGGATTAGACAAGAAGTGAATTTCACTTACAGGCCCCCTATAGATGCTTCCAAATTCAGGTGTCCCATGCAGACATAGAGCCATGTTTTCTGCCAGGCCCTAGTCATTAGAGAAATAATTTTAAAAATTCTTACTGCACCTATTAAAACAGATATCCAATTATGACACTTCTAAAGAATGGAGCAGTGAATATTTCTCAAGTATTTGAGTCTGACTGTGTTTTGCATGGCTCCATCACAGATATATCATTAGGAACTTCTGTGACTGAAAAAGTGGAAGTCCTACCTCAGCAAGCCACTACCACCTGTTCTGTTTGGAACACTGCAAGTATTTGCTGTGGTATCTAAACAGGGAAGAAAAGTGTGCTGTGGAGCAAGGTTAGTTTGGTAAAATTGCTTTTAGTTTTATGTACATATTTTTATGACCACTGCAGAGATTTTCACACTGTCAGTCCCGTCGCTGTCTCGGTGCTTGCTGTTTCCTCAGCAGTGTGAAGCCTGGTCCAGACAGCTGTCTAGCTCTGACATCTGTCTTGTTTGCCTCTAAGGCACCATGCACACCTGGGGGATGATCTGAGTAATAAATAATGGTAATAAATGGGATTAGAAGCAGTGGTTATGAGATCACAAACCCACTGAATATAACACAAACTTCCATTTAAGCATTTGCATACACATGTGCAGAAATGTGTGCGTGCAAACACAAATAATGTAATTGATGTATAATTGGTATGGTGTGGAGAGGAATACACTGGTTTTAATAAAGAAAAGCAAAATTTATGACCAGTAATGTTTGTTTAAGCTCTCCAGACGTGTTTCACGTGTGCTAAATATTTATATACTCCTTGCCTTAATACTAAAATACGGAGTCATAAAAACTGTGTCGAGATCTAATCTGATGTGGAATGGATTCATCTACTAAGGAAGAAGTTGTTTCATATTGTGCGGTGGTTACAAACATAGAATTTTATTTGTTTACTTCTTTTCTTGTTTAGCTGTGGGTTTAGATCTCTCAGGTGAACCAAAATTCTCACCGCTGGTTTGACTTTGTAGTGATTAAACTGAACAAACAATAGCATGAAGGGGTCTACACCATGATGCAGGCTGTGCAAGTAATGCAATAAAGTCTTACTATATTTTGCTGGCATCTAAGAAGTTAAAACCCTTTCAATTTACTTCCAGTGCTGTTTGGTTTTAATATGAAAAGTACCTGAGAGTCAGTACAGTTGCTTGAGTTTTTGCTGCTGCTGATTTCCAAGTGGTTTTTTGATTATTTTTACTTCCTTTTCCTGTTTCCATTGAGTTTTCTCATTTGCATTCAACTTGTTAATTAATACTGGTTTACTGCACTATGAAAACCTTGGGTTAAGCATTTACATTGTCTTTGATTCATACAAATAGTGTACAGGAATCTTCTGATTATTGAGCCAGTTTATAACAGTTTTTACCACTATGATGGATTGCTGGCTCTGCTAACTCTGACTCCTTTAAACAACTGGTGTGAAACAGAAAATTCCATATTCTTCAAATTCTTCAAGTATCTGGTCTGAGTATTTGTTATTTTAGAAATTAGATCAAAAATCTTAGATGTATAAATGCTTTTAATTTTTTATTTGCAGGCACTGAGCATTCTGTTATGAATTGACAAGCTTCTTGTCCTTACATGGCTGTGGTAAACACTAATATTTGAAGTGCATGACACAGGTTTAATTATGCACAGGTTTAATTATGCATATGTAGAAAAAGCCCTCATAATAGAAATTAACCTGAACTAAGTATATATTGGACTGAGCTGAATAAATGAACTTCATACCAAATGATCCTTGTGGGTAAAAACATGCATGGAGAACAGCAATGCAGCAGCTTATGTTGGAGCTTTTTATTCTCTATTCAGGGAGTAAATGGAAATACTTACTCTTTAAATGCTATCATTTTGATTTTTGCTAGCTGAGATTTGAGGACCAGTGATGGAAGTTGTGACTTTTAACAGAGTCACTCGAAGCTCAGTAGTTTCCTCTGACCTTGCACTGCAGTGAGCACAGTGCAACAGTCCCACTTGGACACAGTGGGTTAATATGAAACTCAGGATCAAGATCAAGAATAAGCATTAAAAAATGTTGAGATGTGAAAGAAAATAATTTCTCTAACCCTCTTCCAAAGTTTTGTACTGATATAATGAGTGGCTGCTGTTATATATTCCTCACCTAAAGTCATAGATGTCACTTAGTGGCATCACTGGTTAGAACTAAAATAATGACTGTGTCAGAATACAGGAGTGTAACTACAGGAGAGGGAATCATCAACAGCAGAGGATTGCATCTTGCCTCTTAAATAAAATTGTTTTGCAAATGTCCTTTGCAATATTAATAATTTAAGAGCCAAACTGTGGTTAAATGCTTGGGCAATGCTAGGGATCTTAAATATCATTTTAGGGTAAATTGTACGTTATTTATGTCTCCCTTCAATTGTCAGTGATCCCTACTATATGTACGCTAGTTTGTATCCCAACCTGCCAAGCAGCAGATGCATTTTGATAAGCTCAGTGAGGATCTGGTCCTTTGAACTGGAGGAGGATGCTATGTAATGGAGTTGATGGATTTTGTCTTTGGAGGGGAGAGTTTTGGCTCGTTCATGCTGCAGCCCTTCAGAATGGACAGGCTAGACAGTCAAATGCCATTTCTTGTTAAACACCCACTCAATCACAGCCTGCCCAGCCTCCAAGCTGGGGAACTGCATCTCCTAACAGAGACTCCTATTTTGTACAGTGCAAAAAGGATTTTTCAGTTTTTGCCTTAATCCAAGTACACATGGAAACTCCACTGCTTTGTGTGCTCGGGGAAGTGGGTGACCCATGTAACCTTATAGACAATGTACTTTGAATGCAGTTGTGAAGATGTTTTATACAAGAGACAACATGCACACACAATCTTGTCAAAACACAGGAGCTTTTCCACTGCCTGCCTCGAGTGTATTCTTCTTCTAGGGGGCCGTCTGTTGACTTCAAAAGAGAATTGGCACATGTGCATGAAAACAGATCAGGGCAGAGCTTACAAAACTGTGCCTGTCATTTGTAGCTGTCAAATGGTAGATGCTTGTCTCCTCCTTCTGTTCGACGTCAGCATTGTTCTTCCACCTGCCCTGTCCAAATTCTAAATACTGTCATATCCAGACTTGGAAGGGACACACAAGGATCCAAACAATTAAAATTTAATCTAATATTGATATATATATATATATGTATATATGAAATTAAATAGGATGGGCTACCTACTAAACCTACAAAATTAAACCTGATATGATGTATCATTCCAGCATGCCAAGTGGTTTTTCTTGAGAAGCAAGTTCATCTTACACTGAGATAATAGTACCAATCTGAGCTCTCTGTTTCAGCTTGAGAGTCTCAATGGGCTGTAGGATAGAGGTGGTTTGGAATGTGAGAGTGGAAATACAAGTTGGAGCAGGACCAGGGGACAAGAAGCTATGGAAGGATGGGAATCAAGACAAGGATAGGACTCACTAAAGAGAGCAAGGACTGTGGTGGTGGGGGTCAGCGAAGGCTTCAGAAGCTGAAGTCTACAAGGTGAAATGGTGTTTGTCTCTGTGGTTCAGTCTTTATCCACAGATTTTTATACTGTTTCATCACAAAGAGCAACTTGGCCTGTATTTTTGTAGCCAATACCCCTGCTCCAAGACAGGATGATATGAGCACTTAAGAGTCAAGTACAAAATTACAAGTACTTTCTTTTTGGTGCTCTGGTATATCTATTCTCTGCCTCCCTCTGAGAGATCATCTTCATGGTTCTCCACCCACCTGTTTGTCAGTTTGCTCAGGAGCTGACCCCTGAGCCTCTGACATAAGTTGTTCTATGTGCAAGACTTGCTGCAAGAGACTTCTTCCGTGCCAGGAAAGGTCCACCACAGGGTGTGCTACTTCTAGGGATGAGGTTTTGCTAGTTTGGTTCTTCTGTCAGTACTCTGTGCTACAAGTCCCATTGGATGTTATTGAGTGTCTTGCTTAACCATAGGCATAATTAGTTTGTACACAATAAACCAGAACAAACTGTATTTAAACGAGCTAGGAAATTGGAAGGGTTGTTCTGTATCTGGAGCCAAGCTCCTCAAATCAAGTTTATTTCCAACAGCCAATATTATGCACATATCCTCCATAATTTCTTTCTTTTTTTAAATTCACAGCTTCTCTCTTGCATGGAGTGGGTGCTGAGCTGAAAAGGTGCATTTTGGACTTGTGTGTGCATTTTCTACCATGGCATTTGAAAGAGCAATCTGGAAGCAAGTGTTAGGCAGAGTTTAGAAGTAGAGGTCAGACTGACCTTTCCCTGTGTCTGAGAGCTATCCTTGCTCCAATGTACTGTTAGAGCAGTAATTGAATGGATCTCACAGTGAATAATAGGAAATGAATCATGCTGCTTTTTTTTTTTTTTTTTTTTTTTTTTTTTTTTTTTTTGTTAACTCTCCACCAGCCTAAAATGAAATTAATCTGGCAGAAGTTGCATGTATTGCCTCTTTCCCTTTCTCTTGGGTTCCTGCCTTCCATGATTACCATGACAGGGCATAAAAATAATGAAGATGAAGGAATCCTTCTGAGCTCCTGCTCTGCACTTTGGAAGCATGGCAGTCTCACACAGGAAAGTGAAGTGCATCAAGTGAGTGTGTGTGTGCAGTCATGCACGTAGGTGTGCTGGGACAGGTGACTATATAATGCTGTTTCCCTGTTCTTGAAATGATGTCCATTCCAAGGCACTGCAAAGTAATTCAGCACTGTAGATAGTGAAAAACGGGTATTTTCTTATTAGGTCTGACCTCATTTTGGAGAAAGAGACAGAGAGAAAAAGGAGATTGATTTACTCTCTGTGTGTCTGCCATATGCTGAGGGGGCATTAGTCTGCACCTGTGAGGTGGCACAGGTTGAATGATGTGAAGCCTGAGCTGGTGGAATGATGGGGAGGAAAGGATGGAGGCTCTAAAACAATTTGTTTAGGAAGCCCATGCAACATGTTGCACTGATGGATTAATATAATTTCACCCATGTTTCTGTTTACTGAATTCTTTAGTGTGATCCTATTCCACTTTAAGACCATATTGTTTGAAGGATGCGTTTCCAGCATTATTGAGAAGTGATTACATGCTTAAGGACTGTTTCACAGCCAGCAGTAAGAACTGATGTGGTCAGACATGTGATGTTAGCCTCGAATTTCCAAACCTCTGCCTGCATTTTTAAATGCACAAATCAGTGAAAACTGTAGAGCAAAGTGTTTGCAAGCCAGTATTGAAATCTTCAGGATCAGATGCTTTAGTCAGCCAAAGGAGTTTGCTTCATGAATGCTGGACCAGCAGGCTTGAAATAAGAAAACAGGAAAGAATCATCGAATAGAGTGTGCTGGATACCATGGTGACAAGGATGGCATAAATCTTTTAGTTCAAATCATTAGCTAGTTGCACAATTCCTGGAGTGTACAAGGCTTTTCCATATAAATAAGGCTTTTAAGGATAAATAGTTTAAAAAGCAACTGTTAAGGGCCCTTATTAAAAAAGCTCCCATCAGTGATGAGGTTTGTATATCAACTTGTATATTTGTTCTTAAATAATTAAATGTATAGATGAGATATGGAGCAGAGTGTGTCAGCAGCAACCTTCCTGGGCTAGGATTGCTGACGGATTCGTATTTGATTCTGAAAGAAGGGAGTTTGTTACTTGGTGAGGTTGAGGTCATGGTGGACTGTGGCTGCCAACAGAGTAACCCAAGAATCAGAGCACTGTGGTGTTAGTTATATCTCACTGATTATTCTGCTGTTGGGGTGAGATTTCCTTATGGTAGCTTGTCAGTGTAGGGTCATGTTCAGGAACAATACACTAGAAAATGCACACTAAGCCCAACTCAGCAAGCTAGTAAGCAGATAATAGTTAAGTCTTTCAAGTGGTGTTTTTCTTGTTCCATCAAAAATGGAAAAGACAATAAAAGAATCATGGCATCTGACTGAGGGGAGATTATAGGTCTTGAGGGTTTTTTTTCTTAGCAGAGGTGTCTTTTTGATTCTGTACTTATGTTCTCCAACACTGTACAGTGTAGTTTTCAAAATGCAGACTTTATTGTTCATATTACTGTGTTTTGCAATGTAAAATGGGTCTCACAGAATCCCTTCAAAAACTAGGATCTCACAGAATCCCTTCATTTGGTGGTTTTAATGTAACTTGGATTAGTTTAATAAGCTTTGTACTACCTCCCTACAAACTTCTCTGAGTAGTAGAATTGGTTACACTCTTAGGTGCATCTTTACTGGGTTACACCTTGCTGAGGGCAGGTTTAAACATCGTGGTGCAAAACCATTGTGAGCTTTGAACTGCAAGAATGGCAGAAGCTAAGAGGTATTCACTGGGCTGTACCCAAGGTAGTTCAAGTACCTTTCTATTCAGTGCTACAGGTAGGATGTGAAATGGTACCCATTGATAACAGCTGAAATCTGACTTATTATGCAGTAGGTGTGACATGAGCTTTTGCTCATCTCAAGCTTCTGCTGAGTTGCTGGACATTAAGTAGCTGTTGTCAGCCTTTCTTTTGAACTTTTTAAAGTTACTTTTTAAAGTAATATAAAAATCTGTTGAGAGAATGCCTGTGTGTGTATAAATGTGTATAAGTGAAGTGCATGGGTATGTATTCATTTTCTTGTTTCACGTGCATCTGTGTCTATCATTATTTATGATATTTCTCATGGGTTTTGCAGTGGATGTTGGATTCCATAAACTCCTATTAATATTAATGATTATTGTGTGCAGTAATTGGAGACAGAGTTGAAATGGCATTTAGCCATCTTATTTTGTTTTAATTGTGTATTTTGTCTTTTCTCAAATGTCTCATTTTGCATTAGAAAAGGAAGAGGTAAAATGACCTTTATGCAGACAGAGGGTTTGCAATTTCTTTCTACCCTAAAATGCAGTAGTGCCCCTCACTGATATTTATACTTGGAATTTGAAGACAGAAAATGTAGAACAACTAAGTTGGCACCATAATTATCACCGATCTATGGTCTATGAAGGAAAGCAAAACTGAAACTGGAATTTTAAAACTATGTTAAGGACTTTGATACCTTACTCTGCCTAGTGAGCTACTGCCAAATAAATACACAATTGAATATTTTTTTTTTATTCTAGATTACAAGATTTGAAATTAAATAATCATATTTTAGTCCTAACTGAATTTTAGTGCTACTTCTGAAGGGAAGGATTCATTTTAAATGCTTTCCTGGATATTCATTTCCTTTAAACTGGAAATTTCTATAATTAAAGTGAAAACCCTTGACAGTGAATTTAAATCTTCATCTTCAGTTTCTCGCCATAACTTTGTTTAATAGACATCTACAATTTACTGGAGAAAAGCCATTCTAATTCCTCACAGGAAATGATAGCAATTTCTGTATTAAAATTTCAGCCAGTGTGGTGAATGAAGGCTAGACTACATACTCCTTTGAAATGGAGCTGCATGATTTGTGTCTCACAATTTATTGCATGGAAGTAGAAGACTTCAAATAGATTGCATGAACTATATGAGCACACGGTGAAAATTTCTTCTGATTATTGAATTTAGATTTATTTTTTGAAAGTGCAATTATAAACTCACCTATCCTGGCAAAGTCTTTGCATAAGGTATTTGACTAAAGCACCTTGTCTTTGGTAGCTCTTCAACACAGCATTTAAGATGGTCAGAATGCTTTCTGGGAACAAGACACTTGGTTGTAGATGTAGAAATGCTTAATCAAAAGTCTGTCTGAAATAGCCTCACAAATTACCTAATACAATGTTACACAATTTTTTGGACATACATAGTGAGATTTTATTTTGCTGTGGGCTTATCTTAGACTTAAACTGCATTATAGACTGGACTTGGTCTGATTTTTTTAATTGACTTCTTGCTCATAAGTAGCCTGGAGTGGATCTTTCTCACAAGTTGAAAAACAGGCAAATATCTTGGTTCCTGTATAAATTCCATTCCCAAAGCCTTTGCTTTCTGAGGCTCCTACCAAACAGCCACCAGTTATATTCTTGTAGTTGGTCATTTTTATTCTACCTGAATAACTCTTGCGCAGCTTAAACTTCTTCCAAGGTCATTTACCTCCTCTGATAGAATAGTATAAAACATCTCCTTTGAGCAAGCTTTTAATTTCCAGTGTGTAAGTAATCACACTCTCTCTTACACCTCAGGCAATGCAGCTTCGCTTCAGCTGCATCTCTGTGGTGGGTTTCTGTCTTTTTTAGTTTGTTTACTTTAATTAGTTGTTGTATAAGGTTTTATTAATCCTCTGCATTTACTCTCAACTTTTTGTTTGCCATTTACTAACTCATTCTCTCGTGTATAATCTGAAGTGCATGTACTGGACATGGCAGTGCCGTTCCCACCACTTGCTCTCCAATGATTGATTGTAACCATTGACTCATAGCTTTGATTTATTGTAAGTCTGGGCAGTGACTGTGGGTGATGGATCATGACGGTCATGATATTTCAGAAGTAAAGTTCAAATTATATTTTAAAAGAATTTTCCCCTCCTTTGAAGCATCACATTTGTAATCTTCCCATAGAGTTTATGGCAGCAGATGATTATAGTGATTGATTCTTCCAGGATCCTATTAGCCTAGCTTTATTTTGCCAATATGGCTTTTTAATTAGTGGGGTTTTTTGACATTATCAGCAAGAATTGATCTTTGAAAAAAATCACTGGTAATATTTCTAATAAGTCACTATAGAGACTAAGTTCCTTCATGCTGGCAGTAAACAATGTAAGGAAATAGATTTTTGTCACAGAGTGCAAATGATTTTAATCTATTCAGTCCCTGGATGTTAAAGATTTTTATATTCTTAATTTTTTTCTTAATAACTGAAATCTAGCTACTATTTAATTTTAAAAGTTAGTTGTTTGGGCTGTTTTGATTATCTCTTAGCACTGTGGGGCTGAAAATTACATCCCTGGGTAAAATTTTGGGCCTGTTCTAAGGCAGGATAGAGAGGGAAACAGCAAGAAATGTCTGACTAGGATGGAGTGAGGTTCCTTCAGAGCAGTCCATCAGTGCTTTGCAGGAGCTTAATACTTGCTGATGTTCCTGGGCAGATCTGAAATGAGGAACTTCAAGGAAAGAAAAAGTCCTTCTTTCAGTTAATTTTTAAATATCTCTGAGTACAGCACATTGCTCTAGTCCAAGAATAGCATAGGTACAGCTGAATTTTTTTTTTGTAAAATGAATTGTGGTACAAAAAGAGAAACATATCCAACTTTGAACTGGGCTGTGGCGAGATATAGTTGGTGGATAAGGCAGAGAAGACAAAAATATGTATGGATATGCCTCTCCCCTTGCGTGGCTGACTTTTAATAGAATCATTAGGGTTGGAAAAGACATCTAAGATTGAGTCCAACCATTAACCAAACTCTGCCAGGTCCACAGATGCTTAGAAGTTAATGAAGACAAAATGCAAGGTATTTCTGAGCCTTTGGATGTGTTTCTTAATGATCTATTTAAAGTAAGTGAATATTGCTGCTCTTAATGTAGAATCTGGATAATTTACTCACTTTAAAGCACTTGGTCCTTGCAATAACCATATAAAATAATAGTCCTAATGATTTAGAGGGGGGAGTGGAGGCACAGACACCTGGAATTAAGTTTTTGTTTTTCTTTTAGAATAGTGTTAAAAGTTTAGCAGTTTAACAGTTTTCCGGGGGAGTAGACTTTAATGTTCTGAAATTGTCACAAGGCATCTCTTTGCAACATCAGACCTCTAACTATGTTGATGAATATGAACCTTTGAGACTTGCCAGCAGCCGTAGATGAATAGTTTAAGTGTAGGAAGGTTCTAAGATCTCTGGTTTTCATCTGGTGCAACCCTAAAGAGTAAATAATTTGACTCTAATTTTTGCTTTTGTCACTTTTCCTTTCTGTTTGGATATGTAATTCTTCAGAGAAGGAATCCTGTCTCATGGAGTGCTTTCACTGAGTGGATGGCATGGAAGTGAGGCATCTGTGTGACTGTTCCACAAAGAAGGGAATTTGGGATGATTTGATATGGAAATAACCCCACAAAGAGCATTGGCAAGTCACTTATTGAAATGTGCCTGGGACATTAGGGATGTTTTTTTTAGATGAAAATAAATGTTAGAATGTTGGAAAGGTTTATTTTTTCCTCCAGCAGTATTTGGGAATTGCATATCTGAATTGTAGTTAGAGATATCATTACTTTGTATAACTTAAGCACTTTTTAAAGTAAAAATGGAGTCTGGAAGTCTTCCTTCTTGTTTTCTGGCTCATGCCCTTCAGGACTTTTAAAAAAATTAATACTCACATGCCCCCTTTCATTGGTAATAAACATACAGAATTTAGCCTTCTAATGTTACAGTTATTAAAACTAATAACTACCAGTGATATAAATCACTTTTTAATGCAGGTTATATCTTTTGCATTGCCAGGCGTGTTGTGACTGGTGACCAAAATGCTCAACTGTACCTGTGCTTCACCTGTATGTGATGACTAGATCGTGTTCTGAGGACTTAAATCATGGATGTATTCCTTTGAGCAGCCCAGTGTTTTCAAAGTTTCTGCCTAGTCTTTTTTTCTCTCCTTCACTGTAGCCCAAACCCTTGGTTAAGGTTAATATCAGAACTTGAATATTGTACATATGATAATTACATAGATGAGTAATAAAAATATGTGTATTCATCCAGTGTATCAGATTTAATAAGCATTATCATGATCAAAATCTGCTAGTACCAAAAGGTTTTATGCCATTGCTTTCTTAATATTATTGCCTTTTCAAAGTGGTTGGATGATGTTTGCTGGAATGACCACCTGCAGAGAAGGGCATGTCAGCCTGATGAGCACAGACTGATGAACACAGTTGGCTACAGATTATTCAAGATCAAGACAGCAGGGAGCCATGAAAAAATCCTCTGCTCCTGTATGGAGAACTGGCATTTCTCTCTCTGTAAGCTGGCCATCCCACCTCTATCCAAATGGACTGGCCTGCCTATTTCTCTCTCCATCTGGAAATGGTAGACCAAGCTGTCTTTTCTGACCTTAGCCTTTGCAGGCAAATAGAGAGGAAGCAGAGGGGAATACTGTGCAAAGAACTTGCACACACTGAGCCTTGGCACCCACGTGAGAGGGAGGTACCATGCCAGTTAAGTGTGACAGGCGGAATTGGGAGGTGTGCTGTAGAATGTCACCTTCCTAACTCTGCAACAGTTTATTTAAAACAACAAAGAAACAAACCAAAACCTGTTAATTCTGAAGTTTTTTTCCCAAGTTTAATTCCTTCTTGTAGGGAATAATCCTGGCCTGATTATAATGAGTTCTTCTTAACCCTGGTGTGAATTTGCTGCTGCTGAAGTGGCACACTGGACCTTCAGGAAATACTGTTTGCTTTCTGAGTTACAGACAGGTCCTACTCTACAAGGCAGTGGTTCTCAAGTCACGGGGTTGCCTCTGCAGAATAAGCCACCCTGGTTGCTCTCCTTCCCTGCTCTCACAGCTCTCTTGCCTTCTCCTGCATCGTGTTGCAGCAGCTCTGGGAGGTGTGGCAAAAGCAGTGCTGGTGTGGAGTTGCCAGGAACTGCAGAGGGGCATCTTCAAGGACACAGAGAAGGGTCCTGGCATCACTGTTAATGATGTTATAGAGTGGCATGGGCATTTGGGGGGAAAGCTGGTCTGCAAGAGAACATAGACATTAGGAAGGGCTTTAGGGGCTCTCCAGCTCCTTGCCTGGCCACAGTGGCCATCCTGGCTGACTTGCAGTGCTTGGGAGGACCATGCTCTGGTTTAGAGACATTTTATGGTGGAGAGCAGAGTCTTTTTTGGGGAAAAGGGAGAAGGTCATAGACCACTAATGGTTTCATGGGAGGAGTGACCGAGAGGTGAGGGTACTCTGGTCTAGAGCTGAGCAGATAGGGAGAGTTGAATCCAGAGAATTCCACAAAAAAAGTGCCATTCAAATTTGATAACTGCTTCCATAAAAAAACCAAAAAAACAAACACCCCCCCCCCTTCCCCCCCCCCCCAATCAG
>JAWWEV010000169.1:7972514-8009308 GCA_035583235.1 Hafferia zeledoni | reverse complement strand
AGTGACCTCCTAAATCTCAAGAGCGTAACTTCCAGCTCTCTCTTTTTCCGGTGTTAAAGCACATTTTGCTGATCATTCATTCCACTCTTTTGAGCAATGCTTGAACATAGTATGTAGGATCAAAGCACTATGATTATCATGATGAATAAACACAAACCTTAAGATAACTACTATATTACCTATACTTGGTGCATAAATGAGCTAATAGAGTGAGAAATGCTAGTTCTGATCTGTTCCTTTTAGGATTAATTACAGTATGTGGAAGAGTTACCTTAAAGCTATAAAGATGCAGAGGCTTGATGTGTTGTCCCAGGAATAAAAACCTGGGATTGATTCTGCCTGGAGTGAAGAGCAGTATAAAAGTTAGAAATAAAAATAATAATAATTAAAACCTCTATGTATAGTTCATATAGGGTTCAAATAGACTTTCCATGCCTTTATACTAAAACGTCACATAGTTGAATTGTTGTGATCTCAGCAAAATTAGACTTTTGTTTTCCTCAGAAACTGGAATATGTGAAAGTAATGTGAATTTATTAGGTATATTTTTTAAGGTTTTTTATTTACCTTTCACTACATTGTAACAGTTGAAAGCTTTTCTTAAGGGGGAGGTTTCTATTTTTCATTCTCCAGTTACTCCACACGAAGAGAAAAATGAGAAGGCAGTAATTTTGTTAGTCTTGTCTTTACCTGATGGGTGGATTTTTAGATGCCTGGCTGTAACATATTATCCTATCCCTTTTGGTATGACATCTTCTCCTTTTCCAAGCCATTGCTTTATTTAAAGCAACTGAAATTAGCAGAGTGTCTGCTTCTGTGCACTATGCTAAGATGTGTGGATTGGCCATCACCCACTACCTGCGTGGAGCTGCTCAGCCAGAGATGTCCTTCACAGCCTTTTCCAGTGATAAGATTTTTCCTGGTGACTTTTGGAGTTGTCTAATTCCTTTCCAGTAAATTAGAAGACATTAACTAAGGAATTAAGTTAATTAGGGTGGAAAAAAGTAAGACCTCTTGAAATATTAACCTTAGGGTAGATTGGACTTCTTAAATGGCCTTCAGATTAATGACTGTGATCAGTTGATAAAAGCTTGTCAGATTTTAGGGAGTTGCTGTCTCTCTGAGTCCTAAAATCAAAGTTAAATGTACTGAGGCATATAGATCTCCTGTTTCATTTACTCATAAATATACATAAAGGACATGCTATAGGAAGCCCCAATTTTATAAACATGCAAATAAACCCCCTGCTGTTGCTGAGGTAAACTGAGAACCCCAAAGACTTCTTGCTTTTGAATGTGAAGGGTTTTTTTCCCCCTTGTCGTCTTGGGTGTCTGTAAGCACAGATCTCAAAATAACTTTCTAGCTAGTTGTGACTGGAGTTTTTTTGAGATTTACTCAGATGCCAACCTATGGATGGTTTTGATTAGTAAACAGAGGATAGTTGCTATATTTGCTTTTATTCAAATAAAGCTATTTTAATTAAATTTGCAGGGGACACACTAATGGAATTGGAATAGTCTGTGTAGCATTATGCTGCCATTTTCCCATTTATCCTTTTCTACAGCTGAGTATTTAATGTGGAGACACTTTTCCTGTAAACATTTCTCTTTGCTGTTGCTCTATAGCACAGTACAGAGAATAATAAAAAATATTGTTACATATGGTTGTTAATTTTTTAATGGAGTGTCTCAGTGAAAACTGGATATTCGCTCTTGTGTCTGGGCACATATAAAATCATGGAATCATTAAGGTTGGAAAAGACCTCCAAGATCATCAAGTCCAACCTTTGAGTGGACACCACCGTGCCAACTAAACCATATTACTAAGTGCCATATCCAGTTATTTCTTGAACACTTTCTGGGATGGTGACTCTACCATCTCCCTGAGCATCCTGATTCTATCCCTAACCAGCCTTTCAGTGATAGTACTTTTCCTGATGTCCAATCTGAACCTCCCCTGGCACAGCTTGAAGCCATTTGCTCTTGTCCTGTCTTTAGTTGGGTGGGAGTGGAGACTGATGCTCATCTGGCTACATCTTCAGGTAGATGTGGAGAGTGATAAAGATCTCCCTTAAACCTCCTTTTCTCCAGACTAAACAACTCCAGCTCCCTCAGCCACTCCTCATCAGATTTACTCTCTAGACCTAAATCCACCCAGTGAAACAATCTTAGGTGTGCCTGGCAAGAGCAAGTTTACAGCACTTTCACAAAGGCCTTATATTCCATCATGGACATAAACTGTTAAACTACCAGGGTTGGAGTTAGGAGAGGAGGGTTGCACAGGAACATTGATTGAAAAGCTGGGAAGCTTTTTTGGCTTTGTTTTATTGCTGTTTTGAGAAAGAAGGACTTCACATCTGGGAAGGTGTAAGTTCTATGCACTGAAAATGTTTGTCTTGATTATCCTCACAGGAATAAACTGCAGTGTGTAGTAGCTATGTGAGCACTGATTCATGTGTTGAGAGATTTGTACGTGGGAGGAGACTTGGCACTGACTTTCCTCACATAAAGCAAAATACACACTTGAATGTTTGTAGAACTAAGGCCTGGAACATCTAATTTTTTGGCCTGTTAAAATATATTACTCTTGTTTACAATAAGATGAGTAGAGAATCTTTTGGCACTAGTGTTGGTACAATGTATCACCTCTAAGTTACCAGTTGTGTTTTCAGTCATCATTACTCCTTAGGTTCTAAAAGTATGGAACTAAGACAGGGATGCCTGAGGAGGTTTTAGTTGATGACAAAATACAAGCAGATTTATGTTTTTGTTTTCTGGCATGTTGGTTTTGTGGGGTTTTTTTCCCCTCTCCGCTCTGGATCAGAGTTCTGTTGTTAGACAATGGAGTACTCATATTTGCCATTGTACTGAAATAGTTGTCATAATGCAAGTGAATAACTGGCAATTGATATTTCCTTTTTTTCTGTTTGTCTGTGATTGACATATTCTCACAAGAGGGAGAAATTGGCGGTCATTATACGTGACATAGTTTTTATTTTCAATACTCTCCTGCTCCCACCAAGAGGTTTGTTATCTCAATAGGGATCCTTCTCATCTTGCTTTTATCAGACAATACTGGGAAACAGTAGTCTATAACTGATTTCTATATCCCTTTGCATTTTCATGCAGAGTTTGTGGAGGTTATATTGAAAAAAGATTCTTTAAAAATAAGTAGGAAATTAAAGAAGGATGCATAATTTTTTCATAATTTTCAAATTCAATGTCTATATTACAGTGCGCTTTTTCAGTCAAACAACTATCCAAGGAAATTAAATTTCCAATACTACCACCCTCATTACAGCCTAAAGATGGGTCAAAGGGTTATTCTTCCTGACTTCTGAGCTAAAAATGTGCATACTGTTGTCCTTTCCTTGCCAGCAGGTGAGCAAGTATCGTCCAGGTACTTCAGGATGGGTTTGCCAGGGCGAGTGAGCTCTGTGTAGCTCAGGCTCCACGTGGGCAGGTGTCCATATGGTGTGTGTGGTGTGGGGACACAGAGCCTTAGTCAGAACTGCAGCCAGGCCTGACCCAGGCAGAGAGCACTGCACTGGGGGCCAGCAGTGCCCCTGTGCCACCTCGTGCTGAGTGCTCTGGAGAGTGAGCAAAGGAGGGGGAAGCTGGGGCATCTGCCAACGTCTTCAGTGCAGGAGATTGGAGACAGTACAAAATTAACAGTGGTAAGGACTTGGGTGTGAAAAGTCTGGGACTGATTGAGAAATAGTAACCTCGAAGAGAATTTCTGCTTCCTTAGTGGAGACTTCATCCCTGGAGGGTGCCAATGTTAGAACTGGCAGCTCTGATGGCCCTTCTGCTGTTTGTGTGCCCAGAGGAACTGACTTTTACTTGAACCTACAAAAATGAGAGAACTTTTCTTCACTAGAGAGTTGAATTATTATTTGCTGACATGTAGTTAAGTAGGTATAAGAGCAACTAGCTTCTGTAATGTGTATTTATAGAGTATATGTTTTTTATACTGTACAGGTGTTTATAAAGTACAGTGAGTTCCTTAACTGAAAGAATGTTGTATCAATGCAAGCAATAATTACTGTCACATATGTAAAAGATTCAGGTCTTCCTACCAGTAGCCTTCCCTCAAGGGGAAATTTAATTTCTTTATCTGCAGTAATTTTATTGCTGTCTCTCTTGAGATTAGTACGTGCAGTAGTTAAAGCTGATTTAAGCAAGAGGGAGATGTGCTCTGCAATCCATTAAATCCAAGGGAACATGTTTCTACCTTGTCTTTGCTGGACACTTAGCTCTAAACACAGAGCACTAATTATTTCTCAGATTCTGAGGTGATTTCTGGTTTTCTCTGAATGAGAAGAGACAACTTTTGCCTCTCTATTTAAGGCATGCCCTTTGCACATTTGATTTGTTTCAGGATGCTTTTTGCATTTGCTTATCCCTAGTTTGGGGTTACTGGTTTTGTTTATGAAGGGTGCTCTTCAAATGTGAGAGTACAGTAACCAAAGTTACCATGCAGTAACAGCTTCCTAACATAATAGCTATGTTTGTATGAAAGCAGACAGGCTTACAGTCCCAACATCTTCAATGGGCACTATTAATTCAGAATAATACGACCTCACAAAGGTGTGTCTCAGCCTTCGAGGAGAAGAAAGATATGCTTTCTTAAGATGGATGTTTGGATTTGCTGGTACTCAGTCACAGTAAATATTAAATTCAGTAATTCAATGCCATAATTAAAATTAGTTTAGGTGAAAGAAATATTTAATTTAAACTGGGGCTATACATCAGGAAAAGCATATTTTCTGTCAGTACAGCTGGTTTAGGTCTTACAAGAAGCTACAGCAGTTACACTGTGTAGTGTCTTTAAAAGTATTCTGATACATAAACAGCAGTAGTGAGCTGAGAATCTATTACAGCTCATTTCAGTGGTTTACCATTGGGCAAACAGTTGGCAATTATTGCACTTGGAAGAATTGAATGGATGATTTGAATAGAAATGCTGGTTCTTCAGTGAATCCCTTTTTACATCAAGTGTAGCATATGTCCACGTTTTTTGCAACAGTAATGAATTTCCTGAGGTGGTTTCCTTTGTACATTTGAATGCTAAGTGTTAACATCCAGCAGGAGAGACCTGTAGTTGACCTTTCATGCTAAATGTGAAAGGGCTGTTGTAGCCTTTAAAAGGACTTTGTGCTTCTGGGCCTCCTAGGAAGCTCCAGTTACCTTCAGATTGCATCAGCTCTGCCAAGTATGAAACATCAGTTGTGCAGAGCAACTTTTAAATATGGCTAATGGTGGTATCTGCCTCCTATGATAAGTCAGGTCTGAAAACATCTGTTTGTGCTACAACACATCTGACTTTTCTGTGGTGCACTCTGACCCTTTCCCATCTGTTTAGGAGTGAAAATAACCAACGTGTGTGATTTTACTCTTTCCAAAGTGCTTTTTATATTAGAAAGCCTGAAAATAAAATCTATGTGGGCAGTATAACTGCCCGACAGGAAATTTTAGCAGCCATTATACAATCTTCAACCTTTGATATCACAGGGAGTTCTGAATAGACCTTTGCATCTGGTTAATCTTGGCACTTGCATCAAAACACACATGGTGAGACTTTGAATTTCTGTGGAGGGTGGTCAAGTGTCAAAGTGTGATCTAGATTTAAATGGTGAATCGATATTTTGCACGTTTCCCAAAAATTAAATTTCTAATATCCTACTTTATTCTTTGCAGAAGTAATCTGGTTTCTTGCATTGCTCTCATCTCTTTGAGAAGGGACTATGCAGCTTCTAGATCTGGCTGTTCAGGCAGTGCAGGTGCTGGCATGTTGCTTTGTGTCTGATCCATGTTAGTGGAACTGTCCAGGAGAGAAAGGTGAAATTGGGAAATGGGAGAGTCCAGGAGGATCCTGGAAATTTCCAGGTTGTTATGCTGGTTGTGAACTGATTTGGATGCTCATAGTTTATCTGGACTTAAGGGGAAACTGTCCTGTTCTGTGCAGCTGAAAGCCATTGAGGGTTACTTTGAGTTTTAGTGCATAGAAATACATAGAACCCCCACCTGCCTGAGGAATCCCCTGCACTGCAAACTGAGTTGACAGGGGAATATTAAATGGAGATATCCATGATTTACTCCTGGTTTACACATTTTATCAAGTACAGGTTATGGAGCTCAGCAGAACTCACCTGGTCACATCTGGTACAGCTGTTCTTATCTAAGCTGAATAACAAAAATATCCAATTTAATTAATGGATTTATTGTATATGATATTATATCTAATTGCTGTAATAATTACTGCCTAGTAATTAAATTCCTTACAAAAAAAGGAAAAGAAAATGGAATATAATTGCACAGTGATACTGTGAGCTCTGGGGTATCTAAAAGCATGCAAGAATGATATGTATATAATATAATTTCACATTTGCACTGGGATTCAATAAGCAATTACATTCTAAAATTAATGCAGTCATATCAATTGTAATGGACTTTGTTATAGTTTCTGGACTAATCAATGTATTTGAACAGTTAAAATCCTTTTGTGAGTATTATAGATTGAAAGTGTCAGAGCTTGCAGAAAATCTAATTCTTCCAGATGATTTGGACAAAATATTTCCTTTTTGGAAGCGTAAATAAAAGTTTTCTTTCTGTTTGAAGAAAGAGAATTCTGTTACTTATTAATTGAAGAATAAGAGCCACTTCTGAAGTATGTCCACTTTTAGTTTTCTAAAATACTGAAATATATTCAAATCCCTCAAGTAGGTTATTATCAGCAGCAAGGACAAAAAGATGGTATTCAAAATAATTTATTCAGAAAGCTGACAATGCAGCAGGAGTCTAATCATCAGGATATGTGTCTCTGTTTCTAACACCAGTCATATTATCCCTTATTTCTAATGCAAACAATTTTCAGTTGCAAAAATTAGAGAGAACAGCCAGTGTAAGATAAAAAGAATGAAATCTGTGAAACTGGAGTGGTTTAGGAAATTTGTTTCCGAGTGCTTATGGCTTATCTTCCAAATCAGTGAAATCTGGAGTGTGGATTTTATTCTGTCTCAAGAAATGAAATAATAAGTGGGATGTATTCTGTCCAATTTGATGTCTAGAGAGATTAAACTACTATAAAGCAGAGGATCTTTGCATGAAAGATAAGCTCAAAGAGAAGAAAAAAGTCACTATTTCTTAAGTATAAGGAACAATGCCTTGAATAGCCTTTCTAAAATTTTGGAGAAGGTATATGTATTTTTATAAGTGTATAAAAGCTAAAACAATGAAACCATCCAAGTCTTCTTGACACTCTTCTCTCTAAGTATCGTCAAAATAATGCTCCAATAAAACTGACACTGCAAAAAAAAGTGTGAAGTGTAGAGCCTACAATCTGCAAATGAGAACTCAAACCCTCACTGTCGCCTGATCTCATTGCTTTTCACACTTATTTACTTTTCCCTCTTACATATGTACAAATTATAGGATTGGCACAGGATATTTGAAAACAGAACTTGGTGATGACACTTACTTAGTCCGTCCAGCATTTACTTGGATAAGAAAGGCAGGGTGTGAAATCATATCTTGGTGTTCTTTAGCCTTGCTTTCAGTTCCAGCTTGGTACTTCAGTTTGCTTCCAGCTGTTTTCTACCCAAAGTAAAATGTTTCCTGGCCATGTGCTGTCTCTATTTCTGTCAAGTGGGGTTAGGAACTGGTGTTGAAAAGACAATAAAGTGCTCTTTACCTCCTGGAAATTTCTTTCTGCAATGAGCCATCCTAAAAGGCCAGCTGTGCCCAGCCACACAGCTGTTTCAGGCAAAAATAATAGCTTAAAGCTGCTTTTGTCAAGGCTAAGAATCAGAAGCTGTAAATTTATGAAAGAAGAGTGCTATGGTAGACTCTGTGAGCATTTTTGTATAAACAAGATTATAAATAATGTAATAAAAATTAATTACATTGTAGGTGATAATAAGCTTTACAGGTAGCTCGTGCCATATTCAGTACTGTTCTTTTATGTTTGTGTTCCAATCAGCCAGAGCAGTAACCAACTTAGCCTCCAGCAGGAAATTATGTCCCATTATTCCTTATAGTACAATAAAGCCCTTTATTTATGGCAAGCATTAGTTTTGTAGTCACAGTGACAGAACTCATATCTTAGCAGTGCATCAAGACTTTCCTTCCCTCCTTGTAATAGTTATCCCTAAAATTGTCCTGTTCTGTTGTCAGCCCTGGAAATACTGTATATATTCAGCATTAGGAAGAAGGCCCTTGGCCACAGAGATTCTCTCTCCAGTCAGATGTAACAGAAGAGGCACAAAGTTAATAAGAAATTTGCTTTTCTTCTGAAGCTCTAGTGAGTTATTCTAATTCCAAGCTGCTGATTGCACATGATTGTGGTTGACACTAGAGTATTGTAAACACATCCAATTATCATTCAGCTTTACAGATCACTTTTATGAGAGGTGCTCACCTGAGTGCATTTTCTATAGTGCAGTTTTCCTTCTGAAGTGTATGTGTTTCATTATCTTTAAGAAACTCATGTTCTCTAAAGAGAGGTTTTCAGATATTGCCTCTGAAGCTCTACATGTTGAGCATGCACAACTCAGGTGGGCAATTAGGTAATTAAAATACGACTATGTGATTTTAATGTTGAGTGTAGGCTACAACCTGAGCAAAAGGAAGTAATTGTAAAACTGAAGGCAGAGATAGCTGTAGGTTGCGTACTCAGAGCAAACTGGTCTGTCTTTTGTCAGATGTACTAGGTGGAAGTGAGAGTTTAGATTGCTATACTTTCCCTAGAAAACATATAATAAATGGACATAAGAAATTACTTCTTCAGTAATGGTCCAGATACCTCTAATATATACTAGAATCTGAACTCAGTAAAAAGTCACTATTAAGACTATAAGACACAGTAAACAATTGTATTTTAACAGACAGAAGCATTTGCAGAACCCTGTATCTTTCTGAAATTTTATGTGAATTTTTAAAAACTCCTTTTAGTTTTGAAGGAAATAAAGGCTGAACTGTCCTAGATTATGAGACGTGAAAAGAAATTCATAACTATATCTGTGAGTATTTCTATTTCAGTGCTGTGGAACAAAACTCAGTTTTTGTTTAATTGCATGGACTTGTGATCTACTAAATAGAGAAAAAAAAAATGAGGGCACTCATTTCCTTGTGTGATATGTCAGATAAAATAAAACTGAGCCTAATTTATTATGTCTTTTAAACAGATGCTCCTGCATATGGGCATGTGTTTGTGTATTTGTGTACTGATACGTTTTAAGAAATGATTGCACTCTTGGTAATGGTTACAAATAATTACTTGTGGAAAAAAGATCCCATTATGTAGGCACCTAAAATTGTTAGCTACCTCCTAAAACACTTCTCTTCAGCAGTTCCCACTTCCACCTCTGAATTCCCACCAAAGCTTCTCCTTCTCCTCAGTGTCATGTAGGAGCAGGCATGTCAGCTTTCAGGAAGATAACATCACACAGTTCTTTTTAATTGCTGACACTGAATAAATTCACATTGACTTATATCTGTGAAAAACTCACAGATTGTGCTTGCACAGTTGAGCTTGGACAGTCTCTTCCATCTCAGATTTTGAAGCTGGAAAAAATGAGATTGCTTTTCATTTTTCAAACTGGAAAGTAACCTGTTTTCCTTGGGGGGAGGATTTGTAAGGGCGTATAAAATGCACTGCAAAGTCCAAATAGCCTTACCATATGCATCAAGTATTTTGCACTGGTCTACAGGAATATTTCTAACCAGTAGTTCAGCAGGTCAGCTGAAAACATAAGGCAAAAAGAAACCCCTAGAGCAATATCAGCACAGTTAATCTTTTGTAAACAGCTTTCCTTTGCTCAGTGATAACTTTGGAGGGTGGCACAAAAAGACAAGTTGTTACCAAACCATAAAAAAGGGAATTTTCTTGCTGCTTGTCAAGTACTGCAGTAATTTTGAAGGTGTAAACATCATTAAAAGAAAAATCTTTGTGTTTCGTGTATCTCATATCCAAAAAGTGTGCATAGGTATAGTAATGAATGATAGTTTACTGAATTTAAATTAACAAAATCCCAACTTACTTTGACAACTTCAGTGAAATACTTTAACCTGTAAATGATAGTTGTTTGTCACTGTCATTATTTCAGCACACCTGCAATACTTAGCAATTATACAAGTGCTAAAGTCTTCTGATGATTTCCAGAAATGCCTGCATAAAAATAAACCCCTTCATTTCCTCACTGACTCAGGATTTTGGGCAGTAAGCAAGTCTAGCAGGTATTAGGCAATATGATAAAGTTGCCAGAGACTCAGCTGGCTCAGTCAAGCAGCAAAAGACCAGCAAAACCCTCCTGAGTTCACTTTTCCTCATGGTGTGGTTGGCTGGAGGGACGATCATGTCAACTAAAGCAAAGTTAAAAAGGCAGTAGGGAGTCTGCTGTGGCTGGACAATTCTTGCTTAGTTTCTATTATTTCTGAAGTGTACTTGTAATTCAGCTCATTTCTGAAGCTGAATTAATCACATTAAGCATTTCCATGCTTGGGCAGAAGTGTGAAGGGCAAATTCTAATGCTTTTCTTCTGGATCTGATATTTTTCTGGTTGACCCTAATGCATTGAACTTGTTCATGAGCTAAATTCTTTAACTGGTCTATCCTCACAAGATGTTACTTATGTCAGATTTCATAAGACATTTTCCAAGGAGATAAAAAAGACGTTCACATGTGTATTCTGTGGCCACGAAACACTAAGGTTGGTGATTTCAGTTGGAATTGTGTTCAGCTCTCTGACTTTAGCAGTGTCAGAAGATGGTTATTTCCATGACTAAAAAAAAAAAAAAAAAGCAGACCACCTGGTGTTATGATGTGGTTTACAGAGATTGTTAGAGTTATAGCAAAGTTTTCTGAAGAGCAGCTTTTATTATGAGATCAATAACAGTGCTTTAACTTAAGCCATTTGGTTTCGCTCAGGAGCTGAAGTTTAATGATGAAAGTGTGAGGAATGAATGTGAGAAAAGATGCTTCAGTACTTTCTTATTCAGGACAAGTTTTACATGTTTCCAATAAAATTGAGGGCTCCTAAATGACATGGTACAGCTGTGATCAAGTCACTGTTAATTTTGAGAGCAATCTGGTGCAGTATCAACTTTCACCTTTGGCTTGTTCTAAATTTCACCACAAAATAAAAACTCAGAGATTTATTACAGAAAAATTCTGAGTCAGGAAGACAGAGCACAGTTTGAACAAGCAGTTTTCAGTGTGAATATAATATGAAATGCGTTCCTCCATGTTGATGCCCTAAAATGTGGTTAAGGAAATATATTTTTTTGGTCATCCTGAAGTTGAGACATAAAATGCAAAGAAACATGTTTTGAATGGGCATGTTTGCCTGAGTTTACTTAAAGAGACTGGGGCTTTATATGCCTTTTCATGGGCTTGCAGGTAAATGGTAAACCTCTGGTTAGACAAGTTATTTATAGGACAGGGAGAAAAAGGGGAAGTCAGAAGGAGGGTGGTGTATGTTCTGGATATTGTAATTTTTTCTTGAAAAAAGCAGGCATGTGAGGTTGTGGTAGAAAAGAAGTTCAGGGGTGAGTGATTTATCCCCTGTTTGTTTAGCTGCTCCGGGTTTTGTGCATTTGAACTGTCATGTTGTTGGGGTGGAACCGACTTTTTGTTTGTGCAGTGTTAAATTCTGTGGCCTGGAGCTTCTGGGGAGGTTTGCACAGCCACCCAAGTGCATGAACTGGCTCTTGCTAAAAGGGATTCACAGATGTCTGGGGAAAGGTAGCTGATGGAGTTTCCCTGTCAAGGCATTGACTATGAAAGGGAGCTGTGGAAGATGGCTGTGTGGAAAACTGTTCTTTTGATAGCACTGCAGGAAAAAAAGTAAAAATGTCTTTTCCACCTAATTAGTGATGCCTGCCTGCCTGGTGAAGGTTGATGCAGTGGCTTTTTTCTTTTCTCTTTTTTTTTTCCTCCCCTCCTCCTGTGTTACAGATATCCGTGGGCTGCAGGGATTTCTCGATCAGGCCTCAAGGCTGGGACTTGATGTATCATTACAAAAAGTGGACAGGAACATCAGCAGAGTATTCTCCAACCTTTTCACCACCATGAAAACGGAGGAGCTGAACCGCTATCGGGACACGCTGCGAAGGGCGATCCTACTGCTGAGCCCACGTGGAGCCCAGACTTTCATTAATGAGGTCAGTGCACTGTTGTTTTATCATTGATGTTTTGGAAACATGTCTTATGACT
The DNA here is from genome assembly GCA_035583235.1 of Hafferia zeledoni. Lineage (NCBI taxonomy): Eukaryota > Metazoa > Chordata > Aves > Passeriformes > Thamnophilidae > Hafferia > Hafferia zeledoni. Next base: position 7,997,095 of record JAWWEV010000169.1, on the reverse strand, counting down.
TATCCCTTGCTGTGTTTGGCCGTTTTGACAGTGCTGTTTGTTAAATGTCAGATAGGATTGTGAGGCTCTGGTGCCAGAGGATTGAAATATCACCTGCTCCATGGAATGCATACTTTGTGGGGAATGCAGATGGGCCAGATGGGCACTTTCAATACAATATACAGATCTGTGGAGTAATTTTTTTTTTCCTGGTTGTTTTCTTTTTCAATACTTTTGTCCTTTTTTCAGCCACTGTTGTCAAGTGACTAGAAAATCTGTAGTAGTCTGAGAAATGAAATGTCATGTGCTCAGAGAGCCGGGAATCTCCAAAATCATGTTAAAAGGGCACATTATTGAAGTTTGAAAGTTGAATCAAGGAGTATTTTTATCAAATATGAGGTAGGAATTGTATGTTTGTCTTTTTTTCTTAGCAGTTTCTTGAAATCAATGAGGCTAATTGGGACAGGGAGGTAGCTGTTGGGCAAACTTTAATTAATGTTGTGCTGTGGGCTAATTTTTGACATTAATTAGTTTTATCCAGCTTTCTTAATATTAAATAATGAATTATTTTACAGTACTTTGTATGTCAGAGTTGAGAATAGAGTTGGAGACTCAGTATAAGTTTGTGTATTCATTAGCTAAGAACTTGGCAATGAAGTAGGGGGTTTTAATTATTTTTTAACTAACCAGGGATAAGATTGAACCCAGAAATTAAAATGTGGGTGAGTCCTGTTTCCAATTATCAGTTTTGCTGCATCAAAACCTGCTAAATTAAAAAAAAAAAAAAAATCAACTCAAATTAGCTCATTAAGGCTTTTTTACCATAACAGCATTAGCAAATTATCCACATTTATGTTCATCTGTGATTTTTAAAGTAATGGGGCAAATTTTATCAGAAATAAATGAGGCAAGTAGGTAGCTTGGAAAAGACCAAGCATGGAGATAAATTCTACTAGTGTTTGTGCATACACAGGGATTTCCAGGGGCAGAATGAGGGAGCACATGCCCTCAAAGGATAGTAAGCTCTACACAGCCCAGTCAGTTGTTTTATTTGCTTCCTAGCAGACCTCCAGCAGAAATACACATTGCTGAGTTTGCCAGTGAGTCCTAATGAAGTATCCAAAACAGGTGTTTTAAAGAAATCAACACTGTGCTTTCCACCCAGCTTGTGTCTGAACAAAGGGGAGACCTTATCACTCTCTACAACTACCTGAAAGGATGTTTTAGCCAGGTGGGCATTGGACTCTTCTCTCAGGCAGCCAACAGTAGGGCAAGAGAGCAGGGGCTTAGGCTGTGCCAGGGGAGGTTTAGGTTGGATATCAGGAAGAAGTTCTTTACAGAGAGTGGTCAGGCATTGGAATGGCCTGCTCAGGGATGTGGTGGATTCTCCAACCCTGGAGGTTTTTAAGGTGAGACTGGACGTGGCACTGAGTGCCATGATCCATCAACCAAAGTGGGGTTGAATTAAGGGTTGGACTTGATCTCGGAGGTCTCTACCAACCCAACTGATTCTATGATTCTATGAAAGTGTGTCCCCCTTCAGTGCTCAAGGCTCCAGAACTGTTAGGAGTTAGGTGAGTGCACTGTCAGGACCCTGAGGTGTCCGGAGTGTAGAGACTCATGTATTAAATGGCTTTACTACTCACTTCACCTTAAAGCTCTGTGTATTATAGGCATTACGACTAATGACCCTGATATATTTCCAGCTCCCTGCAGGAGTTTAACAGTGGGCAGAAATGAAAAGTAATTTATTTGGCAATCTTCCTATATTGAATCTTGATTGATTCAGAAAAGCTTTATAGAAGAAAATTTAAATCTTAGAAAGGAACTCTCAAAAGGCTTGAGGTGGGAGGTGTATGGTGTAGGGGAGAAGGTTTCTATGGCAGAGGCTGGGCTTGCCTTTTGTGGAGTTAACAAATAGCTACAATTCTTCAATATCTCAGTCAATAAGTGCTACTAATTATCTGCAGCCCAGTTTCAGGGAGCCTAGAATAACAACTTTCAGATTAAATGAAATATGCATTTTTATGTAATTTACAGAAATGCATCATTCAGAATGTGTGGCAGTAAGTGCCTTTGATGGATTTACTAATTTCTGCACTTAGTATTTCATGCTATAGGTAATATATTCCTCTATGCTGCCTAGTATTGTTACCAGTCTGGCTCTGCACCTTGAAAGCTGTTTGAGGTCCTGAAACAATTTCTCTTTCTGGTTTTGGGGGAAAAAAATTAGCTCTATAAAAAAATATAAGTAGTAAAATTAGAAAAAAAAAAAGCAAAGATTTTATTTTTATATTTTCCACATATTTATTTTCATATTTTTGGTTTTTTTAACTCATTAGAAATAAAAACTGAAAAACAAAGAGAAGAAATTGGATTTAAATATTTGTTTCTGTAATTTTTTTTGAATGGAAAATTTCATGTGAAAAAGAGGTTCCTTGTTAAGATTTTCGGTTTTGGTGAGTTGGTATTTTGTAGTAGGGGAAAAATGTCTAAATAACTTCACCTACATTTTTTGAAGGTATTGGCTAATAGTGTATCTTCATTAAACCCAGGTGTTGCATACAGACCCCCCTGTGAAATGCAGAACAAAAATAAGAACAGTGTTTGCATTATGAACCATGACATGAACAGTTTAACAAATTTTTCTTAGCACAAGTGATAGACATCATCCATTGGAAGCTGGTACAAGATTTATTTTGGTGCTTTCATGTTGCAAATGATACATTTTTGCTGCTAAAAAATGTGGATCCAGGTTTCAGCCTCACTTATCTCTTGGGTGGACAAGAGAAATCTCTGATTTTGGATGCTCAAAGTTAGGGGATTCTGCCATGTCGTATGTGAAAAACTATTGAATCCTAGAAGCACTCAATTTTGGGAGTATTTCTTTAATTTTCATTTAGACATAATTTTCATTTAACTGTTTTAACATCTCAGTGCCTGGTTCTGTCACATATCAAAGTTACTGCAGCAGGAACCACTGACATTTCATAAGTTTTTGAGGTTTATTATTTTGCTATAAAACTGCTTTGACTGTAAGAATAGAGAGGGGGAGAAAGGAAAAGTGTCTTTTCAGTGGTATAGATTTAAACATGGAAACAGCTGTTATTCAGAAATGAATTTATAAAATGTTAGCTACATTAGATTTTGCATTAAAAGGTTGCTTTGGGACTGAAGCAAATCTAATATGAAGAGTATTCCTCCTTAATCAGTTGACATAAATATTCCATTCTCCACCTACAAAAGTTTTGGCTGTCTTTGTCTCAGTTGTAACAGGTGTACATGGACCAGCAAGAGCAATTTTGTAATTTGAAGACCATGTGATCCCCTTTCAAGGGAATATATGGGGGGGGGGGGGAAAAAAAAAGATGAAAAAGTAATAATTAAAAAAATGGGAAGATTTACCACTTTCAGCTGTTCTGGTAGTTTTGGTGGCCCAGCCAAGGAATCTGAGACTCAAAAGGCTCCCTCTGTGACATCCAGGTTTCACCTCTCTCTTTCACTTACCAATCGATACTTTTGTTTTGGTTGCAAGTAGAGATATATTTATATGGTTTGCTTTTATCATTTGGGGCTGTACAGTGAAATGAATAAATGGAAAAAAAGTTCAGAGAGGTGACAAAAATGATAAAAAGGTGGGAGAGCATGACCTACAAAGAGAGGTCTCAGGAACATGCTATATACAGCCTGCCTAGGGGAATAAAACTGACAAATACTTGAGAAGAAACATGAGAGGAGGAGGAATTATTCAAGGTGATCATGAGTTGTCTAACAGGAAGTAATGACCCGAAGCTAAACAGGGAATGCTTTCTATCAGGGAGGTCAATCGGACAATGGGAGTGCTTGGCAAGAGAGTTCAGTGAGGTGTCATTGCTCAGGGTGTTCAAGGGTTCACTAGATAGAAACACTTTGGTAAATTAGGCTAGCAGGCTTTCCTGAACTTCCTGAAGGATGTTCTACATGACCCAGGAGTCCTTCTGAAGACTTACCAGGAAGCATGTGTTGCATAAGTTTAGACTTTTCACTTTTTTAGACACAATGTACCTGAAGAGGAGGAAAAGGTCTGGTAAGTTAGTGCTTCTCAAGTTTCCTGTGGCAGGGGTGCAGTCCCTGACAGCTGTGGTTGGTTTTTAACTCTTAACAGAACACATATGGTTTGTTTGGGATATGTATTTTAATGAGATTTGTCTTTATAACCGTAGGTGATACCAATTGCCTTGCTTTGATCTTCCTTCTTTTCATTATTTATATATAACCTTTACTTTTGAGAACTAGTAAAATGGAGGCTGTAACCCAGTTACATGTAATTATTGACTCATAAAGAGAAGGCATTATTGGCTTTACAAAACCTTTAACTCAGCATTACTTGTATTTTTGGCATCTTCACTGAAGTGAAAAATGTTACTATTGAGGAGGATCTTTGAAAATGCTGTAGAGACTTGTGAGTCTGCCCTGCCTCTAAGGCTCCCTGCAGGAAGGTTCCTTGTCTGTATGCGTGTCCCTGCAGCAAAATTGCCCAAAGCAGAACTCTTTGCATGCCCTGGACAGTAAATAAGTTTAAAACAAAAGTAGGAAAAAAAAAAAAAAAAGAGCAGATCAATTGCTTTAAAAATTAATCCAAATGGTCTGCAGCCAGTGCAGCATGGTTATGTGAATCACTGCCATCCCAGTTAGAGCTGAAGCTAAAAACTTCCAGCCTAAGTGGATTGAACAGCTGTAATTTATTTCTGCCCTGTTCATATAGTCGTCTCTGTGTCCTCACTGCAAAGCAAAGACTGCTCTCTGTTTCTCTTTTACCTTAGTTCATATTAAATGTTCTGCCTGATTCTTTAGAATAAATACAGATATCCTGCTTTTGGTTTGGGCTTTTGGGATCATTTCCCAGTGATTTCTGGCCTTCCTTCATTCCTGGCCATTGAGGATGCTGAGTACCTGAGTCCCACAGCACTGTCAGTTGGCACTTGGTAGTGAACAGTGCTCCAGACTTCTCTTGTTCCCTTCTGCAGCTGGTGACATGTTATTACTTGACTGGAGCTGAATGAATTATTTATGGCATCTTGAACAGTTTGCACCCACAAGCAATTGTTTGAAATCTTTTTTCTCAGAAAGCAGAGACCTTTACTTTTCAGAGTTTAACAGGAGAAAGAATTCAATAGTAATTTTCTGGCACTTAGCATTTCATATTGGCGTACATCTCTCTCTTTTTTATTTTTTATGTTGCAAACTTTCAGCATATTAGTCCTTATCTCTGTTTTATATGTAGCTTATAAACATCTTGAAATATTGGCAATAATTTTGGGAAAAATATTACGCCTCTTCTGTTTTTAGAAGGCAATTTCTATATTTAAGGAGCTGGTAGTGATTTGTGAGTGCCGGTAACAGAACTGTAGAAATAATACATTCTTCTTTCAATAGTTCATTAAATTATACCCGCCTTATTTCTTCTAAATCCTCCTGTGGTATTCTATTTCTTCCTTAAAGCAAAAATCTTGCCTGCTATTGTTGACATTTTCAATACGCTGAAACTCTTTGTGCTTAAAAAGAACAATAATTATAATTAAAGCCCAAGCAAACCCACTGAACTGCTAAAACTTAAGTTAAAACAAAGCCCTCCCATTCTGGGATAAATTGGCCTTGAAGCAAGTTTATTTTCATTGGGAAAAAACCAAAAAACAACAAAACATAAAGCCTCCTACATTTTTTTTCACTGTGATTGATCCAAGGGCAGGATTATTTTCACTGGGACCCCAGTCTGCGGTATCCCTGTGTGAGTATGTTTGGAAGGGTCAATTACATGGGTTGTAAGATGCTGTGAAGATGGGGGGAAAATGGTGAAAAAATAACTTTATTAATTGATTACATAGCTTCATTTAAATGACATTCCTTTTACTACTGCAGGTATGTTTGTGAAAATTTAAAATTATTTTTTTCACGCTACTAGAATGTTAAATGAGATTTTGAACCTGAATGTTGAAATGATGAGAAACTTGAGGCTTGTATGTAATTTTGTGCATCTCTAACAATAACTGATAGCAGTTTTGTGAGGCTTTGTAGGTCAGTTGAGGGGAAAAACCAACTGGCAAGAGGTACACAAAGTCCTTATGAGTCTAAAACATGCTTTACTAGCAGGTCTTACTAAGTCTCTTGATGGCAGTAATGATATGTCTGGTCTGAACGGACCAGATTTCTCAGCTCATACTCAATCTGATGACTGGGCACGTATGCATAGGTGATCATGTATTTTTAAATGTCATTAAATCTGTATGTACAGCAACCAGGCCTTCCTCTTGCTCCAAATGCTTAATCTTCAGGGTACTTTTGGATCCTTGTTTTATTGCAGGTGCTCTGTTGCTAAAACATGATTCATTTCAAAATGTTACTGTTGTCCATCTATATGGATGTCAGGTCTAAAGGAAACTGACTGACAAATTTGTTAAAATATCTTAAACTAACTTTTATTTGTCTTGTGAACTTCATTATTTACTTTTTTAAAATCTTTTCAGCTTTTTTTTTTTTTTTTTTTTTTTTTTTTTTTTTTTTAATTTGTTAACCCAGATCTCTGAAGAGATTTAACCTAAAGATGGGGGGGATTCCAGCCTTCAGGAGAGGCTGCATTTCTGGTTTGGGTTTTTTTTTTTTTTTTAAGGAACAGGAGCTATTAATGACTTGGAAACAAACAAGTGTTGTATTGGGCCACAGGCAATCCTTCTTCAGTACTGTCTTACCCAGTGCTGGCTTTTGCAAGAGCTGAGACAGGACAAGTGTAGTGGGCACTGGAAAACCAGGGCTACTAAAAACTAACTATTCCTTCATGTCTCTGTTTTCCAAATAATTTTACTTCAAGTTGTTTGGCTGACTCCTTGAATAGTGTGCAATTTAAAAATAAAGATTTTATATTTATATATATATATATGTATTTTTAAGGAAGTGAAAAGTGAGATTGAATACTCTGACATATCTGCGGTCATTATAGTACATGAGTATATGCAAAACGTTTCTCTGAAATACTGCAATTCTGTAGATGACTTTATCATTCCCAACAAGGATAATTTTCTGCAATTTAGGTATAATTTACCAGAAAGGAAAGATTACTAATTAATTATAGATGATTAATTTTAAAATATGTTCCTGTATTTGTATTTCATCATTATACCAGTGTTTGCTTATTGTAAGGCACTGACAGAAGCAGTACAGGTACATGAGAAAATGTGTTTGCCTTAAAAGAACCAGAAAAGAGTAATAGCCATAAAAAAGCTATTTACCATCTTCTGGTTTTACTTTTTCATGTAAATTTAGTGAATTGTTCAGCTGACTGTTCTAGAGAAGCTTGCTTTTTGAGAATGATAAAATACATCATATTATAATTATTCTGTAGTAAATTTTGGAACCTACAACATTAGTGTATGCACACCATAGCCATGGGTTGACTTTTTCCATGTCTCCAAGCACAGGGATTTGCTTGGAGTACAGGGCTCTGCACAGCCACCTCTCCCCAAAAACACACTTCTAGACCTGGTGTGCTAGATGGAGAAAAGCACTGATTCCTTTTGTTAGTTGTTCCAGAGGTTACAGAAGATGACCATTTTCCTTTGGAGGAATGAGTAATTATTGCTGATAATAATTTGCACCTGCTTTGAAAACCAACTTCTTTTCACAGAATATTTTTAATCACTTTCAGTAGGTGAAATAAAATTATATTTACCCGAGAGTTTTTTAATTTCAAACTAATCTGAAAAATTACTTAAGCCTTTACTAATTGCTTGTAGCACACTGGATAGTGCTGTCTGTGTATGAGATAAAAGCTTGGGTGAGATTTACCTTGGTTTGAGATTAATCCCAATCAAGGTGCCCTAGGACTGGTTTCTCTTAAAGTTATTTTGTGTCTGGCAGGCAGCACAGGTGTGAGGGTTGCTGCTGTTGATGCAGCACTGCCCAGTGTGTAGGAGACAACATTGAATGTTATCCCTGTTTGTTAATAGTTCAAAATTTAGACTTCCTAAAAGATCAGAAATACAGGCTCAAGGGAGCTCTCTGGAAATGCAAGGGAAGAAATATTTGGGAACCTTGCTCATCAAGGACGAGCAGTTGGATCTGATTACATTAAGCTTATAACTTGAGACAGTGTGGTAACTGTGCAAGAAGATTGTCTTTTCCTCAGGCAAAGAGTGTTCTGTGTCAGAGGAATAGAGCAGTGTATCATCAGCATAAAGCGCGATGTGTCAGTTCATTTACCTTCCTACCTTGGAGGATGGCAAATACCATGAAATTAGCCAAGGTTTGAGAGTTGTGTTGGAAAGAGAGCGTAGTCCTATGCTAATAATTATTTTTCTTACTGCTACTGTTAGTACTGTTAGTGCTATTATAACTAGTCTGCTTGTTGTGCTTGAGCGGCTTGTTATGAATTGGGATATTGTTTTTCTGGGTGCTGTATTTGTGTTCCTAAAGAATTTACAGCATTCAGGAGGGGACACATAAAGATATCTAGGGACTAAAAGGAACTCATGATGAATGTTGTTTTATGACACAAATAGTGTCTTCATTCCAGGATCTTAGAAATTTGCATTTTGAAAATAAAATAAAATTAAAAAATATAAAATAATATAAAATAAAATAGTATAAAAATAAAATAAAAAAATAAAATAAAATAAAGTAAAATAATAAAATAATAAATTAATAAAATAAAGTAAAATAAAATAAGGATTTTAAGATATTTGTGGAAATGTTTTCATAAATAAGGATAGGTGAAGGGGGTTGAAACCAAAGACAGAATCTTCATGATGAATTAGAAGTAACCTGAAAGATTGGAATAAAATAGAGTATTGAAAGTGAAGATTGTTAGCATATCTTTGATGTGACAGGTAACAAGGGAGCTATTGAAGCAGTGTGGAGAGATGGGTGAAATGATCAAAGCAAGAGGCTAGAGATGCTCTTTGTAGCAGAAGTTTTTGTGAGATATGAGAGGAGCTTGTGATTCTTAAGGTCAGAAAGATGAACTTGGAAGTAATCAATATGTAATATCATCAGAGCTGGGAAAGGAATTTTAGCATTACATATGGGTAAAAAGAACTGTTTATTAGAAAGATTATGTCTGAGGAATCTGTGAGATTTTGGGCTTATCCTGGATGAGAAGCTTTGAAAGAAGTGAGAGTCAAAGATGACACTTGTGTTGTAGTCCAAATTGGCAGGTCTGATATTCTGGCTGTCCATTTTGACTGAGAGAAAGGATTTTCTTTCCCTGAAGGGAAAGGGTTGAGAAATCTCATTATCCACATGAAGCTTGTGAGGATATCTAGAAAGCAGGGTAGCAATATGAAAAATGTGCCACAGAGAAGTAGATCAAGACTCTTCAGCATGTGAATGACCAAGGATTTTTTTTGCCAGTTTGCTCACTGGGATAAAGTTAATGTAAAGAAAGAAGATTCCAGAGTGAATGGACATGGGACCCTCCTTGGGAACTTGGAGAGTATCACAGAATCTATCCCCTGGAGAGACTATCCTGGAGTGTCATAGGAGGAAATCCATGACAGAAGGTGCTGGGACAAGAAAGTTTATCAAGAAGAAATGTGATCAGCTGATTAAAAATATCTGGCAAGTCAAACAGGACACAGTAACAATTTTAGAGTGTGGCTAAGAAAAGTGAATGACAATAAGAACAGTTTCAGGTCAGTGAACCATGTCTTAAGGTCTGCAAGTAGAAGGGAGAGGAAGAATAGGGTGAAAGGTATAGAGCCACAAAGGGAGTAAGAAAGGAGAGTCTCAAACACTTTCTGGCCTCAGGGAAGAGAAACAGGATAAGAAGAAACCACCTTAAAGGTATGTGATGAGGTCTTCTAATTCTTGTAATGGCAACTGTGTGGATGATGTCTTCAAAGGCTCCAAGGACTGGAAGGCATTGCATATATGGACTGAAGAGACAGGCTGGCAGTGGGAGCACTTTGTGTGGGCTGGGCCCTGCATCATCCCTTTGGCTGGGCAGTTGTGGTCTCCAGACTTACAGATTAGGAGTCATGTCTTGCCTTCTCTTTGCAGTTCTTACCAGGTGTGCAGTTGCTTTGGTACTGTCCTCCAGACATTGGAAAGCTGTATATTGGTAGAAGTAGAGATTATACTCCCTGCTTTTGTTGCTGGTTGTTCTGCTACAAACAGGATTCCTTCATATTAGTCTTATTGGGAAAGGAGGCAGTTTTCCAGGGTTTGGATAATTTCCTTTGCTAAGGGAATAAAAGCAGCTCTGACAGTATCCTCTGTGGGAAAGCACATAAACTTTATGCCCTAAGGACATTTTCTAATGGAATTTTAGTTTTCAGTAATGTCTTTTTACTGGAGAAATCATCATGCTGAAATTTTCATAGAAGGAAATACAATCAGGTTTCTGCACATAGATTTGCTGGTTTTGCCATTGTTTGTGTTCACTGCATGTTTAGGGTTTTGTTAAGGTACATTTTCATAGCTTTTATTCAAAGATTAGTTTTCACGGTTGATCTCTTCCTGTTGAGATGGGTACCTAATGATTATTCTCACAGAACATAAAATGTGGAGGTAAAGGGTTATTAGTCTCTTTTTTACCAGCTGGGGTATTGGAGTTACAAAGCAAGTAGGCAATTACTGAGTTCACCTCAAACAGGGACTGAAGTTCTAAATGTCAAACCAAGAAGCTGCCCAAAAGGTCATCCTTTCATTTGATACTGCCAGGTATGTCTTTGCCACCACTGACCCCTGGTTGTTTCATTTGACAGAACTGATTGTCCTGTCACTCCAGCCATCCTTTTATCAGATGTGCAGCCTTTAACCCATACTTGCTGTGTCAAATATTAAAACTCTCTTTGAATTGTGCAAGTTGGCTTTAGTTTCAGATAAATAATGCTGCCTACACCTGCAGTCCTACAGGGCATGTAGAGATGTTCAGGTAACTTTAAAGATCTGTATTTTATTTATTGAATTGAGTCCTTTCACTGTAATGGAGTTATAGTTTGCTATAGACTGTGCATTGTGAGAGAGATCAATTTGTTTGGCACTGACCCATCCATTCAACTTGAAGCAATCAGATTTAAAAGCTTTGCACTTTATTAATGTGTGTGCAAATAGCAACTGAGTTCCAAGGACACTCTTTAGGAAAGCACCTTGAGTGATGGGTCATGATATATAATTCATATTTTGCTTCCAGCTTTCCAAAGGAAAAATCATGTTAAAATTATTTTTAGATAATATTGAAAGGGGAACAAGTGCAAACCTTAAAGTATGATAATGACTTTGTGTGTTTAATGGAAGTATATTGACTCAAAAATATTACAAGTTCACCAACATGTTTTTTGGTAAAATTATTAAAGAGTATAGAGAATATTTTGAGATGTACATCAGCACATTAAAAAAAAACAACAACAACAAAAAAACACCAATCAAAACCCCATTACACCATGGTGTTCATTTTCTAAACTGTGCTACCATGCAAGTTATTTTAAAAATCAATGTCAGTTCTGAATGCATTTTGATTGAAAGTAAGAACAACCTAGCAAACAGAGCACTTGAGCCAGGATACAGTTATGAATACTTAATAAAAGTACACAGTTTAAGAAAGACTCATCCCTGATGCCTCCCATAACCAAGAGACACCCTTACACTGGAAATGCTGCTGGTTAAATAAGATGGTTACAGCATCCAGGGCAAACAAGCAGTGGAAGTGTCCCATTTGCAAAGTCTGTGGCATGGAGAAGTGCTAAAAATAATATAAAGGAGACAAAGCGGTAATAGAAAGGCAACTATAAAAATACATTTTAAAAATTAATTAATTAATTAGTAGACTCAGTTAATAACTTATATGAGTAATGACAGCCATGTTGGAGTAAAATATAAATGCTTATGTATAATATATATTTTATAATATAAACTATATATCTCTACTATATGTGTTATACACATACACACACACAAACACACCCCCCCCTTATGTTTTATACCATGCCCAGGTCAGTCACTTGAGGGGGAATTTGTGTGTGTAGAAATATGAAAGAACAGATTTTAAATGTTTGTGTTCTGTGCAGCTGGAAAAGAAAAATAAAGATATTGGAGCAGAAATGAACCAAAGAGAACTCTTTGGAGTTGAGCTGTTTCAGCTCATTAAGAACATTCACATTTCTGATGTGCTCTACTGATATTTCCTAATAGTGTTGACATCTTTCAGTGTAAACTAGGTGAAGAACTGTATCTTTAAAAGCCTGTTGGAATTGGGTTTTATTTCACGCAGCGGACTTGCAACACTGACCAAATGGAACAGAAACAGTGTAGCAAAACTACTTCACTGAGGCTCATTGGCTCTGAGATTTCTGTGAATGGTGAAGACACAAGAAGTAAAATGAAAGGTCAAAGCCTGAATATGAGTGAGCAGGGAGAATCTGTCACAGTGCTGGTTTCCTCACAAAGCACAGGTCTCTTAGGGGATGTGAGGAACACTTCAGTGTGAGTGACAACTTCAAGCAGGCATCAGTGCCAAAACACTCCATAGTTTGATGGTGACTTGTGCAGAAAATGTTGTTTGTGATTTCTAAACAAAATTTGTGGAATGTTGCAGTCACAGATGAAAATAAAACCAATTCTGAATGAAATGGTTGAGTGGAAGTGTTGAAACATCAACAAATTTGTAAAAAACCTGAGACTAAAGTTTCAGTTTTGCCATTTTGAGGCTCATCCTTCTGGCATCTGAAGGACAATGGCCTGGTTGGCCACTTGTAATTAGTAGTTACTGAGAATGTAAGAGGGAGTGTTGAGCTTTAAGGTCTTTGAAGTAGAAAAATCTGTGAGTGTGTTTATATCAACCTGGCTGTGCTGGACAGCTTGATACTGGTAGCAGCTGCCTTGTATGTCAGGAGTATAGCAGCCACGTTGATGTGGTCACAACATGGTGTACATAATATTTATCTCTGGTCTGGTTTTTGCTACTTCAAAAAATTAAATTTAGCTTTTCTAGACAGAGAATTTATCTATTTCTCTTGTTCTCTTTATTTTACTCCCCTTTCCAATATTTCTCTCTGTGATAAATTTAACTCATCACTCGTGATAAATAAAGAGTTTCAGAGATTCTTAGAGTAAATAATAGTGCTACTGATGTTAAAATAATCTACATAGGCACTTAATGAGATATGTTCGCACTGTTGCAATTGCTAATCTAAAATTAGAATTAAGAGTACATATAAATCTTTGCAGAGAAGTAATGACCCAGTTAAGCAATTGTCATGTCCAGGACATTTGCTTATGTATAAAGCTCAAGTAAATTCTTGTCACCTTAAAAAAACTTTATCAAAAAAACCACGCAAGCCCAAAACCACACAAACCCACAAGACCTCCCTAAACTACTGAAGCTTTCACGTTGATTGCTGTAATTAGAAGTGAACACTTAGGCCCTACCTGTTTTACCACTGCACTGGAGCTTTGAATGCTGTCAGTGGGCAAGCAGTTAAATCAAGAGGCCAGTGGGCCCCTCTAGAGTATAAAGCACCCTTTAATTTCCCACTCAACTCATTGGTATTGATTTGCAAATGAATACACCCGTTTGTTTTTTGGAATCATCATTACTTCAGCAAAGTGTTCCAGGCAAGATGCAGCAGCTTTCCAAGGACTCTGAATTTCATTGTTTATCACTGTCACTTGCTTGTGGAAGGATAGGTGACCTAGCCATGGGGACGTGTACTGACAAAACAACCAGGTGACCAAAGAAACAGCAAAAAAGTGTGAACTAGAAAAGTACTTTGGTACTCAAGTTTTTCATACAAGTAAATGCAGTTTAAAGAATAAGAATGCAGCAATGTTTCAGCTGCTTTAATAAAGACAATGTAGTGTGGGATATTGTAGCATGTATGCCACTGCTTTTGCTAATGTTCATTATTTACTTCTTAATACAAGCAGTCCTAAAAACAGTTGCTAATCTTCTAGATCAAGACTAGAGATACAGAAACTCTATCTGCAGTAGATACATAACTACATGGGTATTTCAGGGCTAACCTCTTCCTATCACAGGAAAAGTGTGAAAATAAAGTCCAGTAATGCTTATAAGATACCATAGAGCAAAGTAAAAAGAATAAGACAGGCTAAGTGGATGGGTAGTTTAGATGACTGGGTAAATCCAGTGTTTGTTGGAAGAGTCATGTCAGTGTCTTGGGTTTGAACTATCCATACAATGAGTGTCTAAGAATACTTTGAAACCCATTTTTGTTAATCAGCACACTCTTCAGCTGTCAAGAATGGCCAGTTCCCATATAGTGTGTTAATGTTAGGAGGAAAATTAATGAATCTGAAGCACTATCCTTCTCCTGAACCTGCCTATTGATTGTATATATTGTCCCTTAGTCTTGTGTTATTCTTCTTTGCTCCTGCACAAAAATGAAGGCAAAGGTTTGTCTTTTGAAAAGCTAGGCAAACTTACATCATCTGCATGTGAGACAACAGCAAGAGAGAATGGCATAGCAGAGTACTGCATTTGTCTTGCCCTCATTCCCTCATTTCTGATCATCAGCTAAATCTCCTAAAGAACATCAAAATATTATTGAATAAAATCCCATGCAGACTCTGAGCAACCCTTTGTTGCTCTTGACAAGAGTACATGAAGTTCTCCTACGTGCAAGGGAACTGTATCAGAATGTCTGGTTTTCTGCATTTCCTGCTGCTTTTTATTGACAGGGTGACTTCTGGAAAGGTTAGAGTCTCTTCATCTGGAATTCTGGCGGCAAAGGTAGTCAGAGGTTTGGTGCCAGTCACCGCACTTGGGTTTGACCTTGCTTTCCTCTTGGTTTTCTCTGCATACTCTGCCTCTGTAAAACTCCTCTGTTCTAACACTAGAAATGTTCTTGGTGAGAATCTTGCCTTCAGCTGAGTTTGTGTTGAGAACTCAACCATTGGTGCAATTCTGTGCTTTAGCTTTTGAGATTATATAATACTGGAGGAGAAATACATGATTTCTTTTTTCCCCTGTGGTAGGATCCTAGAATGAGTGATGTTCCAGGCCAGAATTATGCTTTTGTTTTCAAATAGATAGAATTCATGTTATCTAAAGAATAACCTATTGTGCTATCTTGACCACAAGCAGTGACTAGGTCATGAGAAGATTTAGATGAATCCACTTTGTTTTCACTGTCCAGTCTCAAAAGCCATTTATTATGAATATGCAAAAGGGTAACACAAGCTATGACTATTTCAGTGCATTTTTCCAAAAGGCAAAACAAGTTGCAGATTTTCAGTGGAAATCTGGAACAGCTTCAGTTCTTTCTCTGATTTTTGAGTGATGTCATAATGGCATAAACCATTAATAGATTTGAATAAGGATATTTTACACTTTTGACACAGTGCAACCTAATCTACTGATTTGAGGCAATGAGCAATGTTAGATCCCCCATATTGTAGCTATGCAATATACAATGAAATCCTGTCATATATTGTCATAGGGAAGATCCTGCTTTTGATACTGTTTTGTTTCATATTGAGTGATCACAGACTTCAGATCTATTTTGCTTCGAGAAAGCTTTTACGTGTCAGTGTGGCTCAGCCAGATTACCACTGAGCCCAATGTTTTCACTGTGTTCTGTAATATCCTTTGCCTTCACTGAAGAAGCTCTTATAAAAGGTATTAACTCTTGCTTTCACTGAATTGCTTCAAATAATGTGCTTGCACAGTTGATCCTGGGTGGCCAATACAAGCACAAGACTCCAACACATTGACATTGGCTTTTGGAAAGCAAATTTTAGTTGGATTGTTCATAGCAATATTCTGTTCCTAATAACAGAGCCATGTTCTGGTATTTCCAACTTTTGTATTGCAGTCATATGGGTGGTGTGTGTGTACGTATATTAAAAAATTATATGAAATCATTATTATTTCATTCTTTTGAGTGAAAATGGTGATCTGGTGGTGACCTGACAATGGACAATTCCACTACTGCCTGTTCACTGAATTGCAAGCCATTTTAAGTCTCTGGAGGTGCCTTTGCCTGCTGTTCATCCCTTGGGTCGCTATGTTAGTACTCAGGTTACATGTTCCTCTGTTCAACACCTTCCACTTAGTACAGGAGCCCATAGAGTACAAGGTTCAGTCTTCCCAGATTCCTGAACTAGTCTGCCCCAAAAAGAGTTTTTAATTCTAGAGTTGCATTTTTTTAAAGATGTATTTTGGGATTAAGATGAGTATAAGGATCAGTTCAAAAAAAACAAAACAAAAAAACAACAAAAAACAAAAACAAACCAAACAGAAAACCACCCATCTTCCCTCTTTTAAATAAGGAACTTGAGATGTTTCCAAACTTGTGATAAAGCTAATACTTTAGCACTGTGTCCATGTTCTGTGGCTGGCAGTACATGCACGTTCAGCAAATCTCCACCAGAGCATGTCAGCAGGCTCCTGCTGTCAAGGACCACAGCCAAGGCTGCACAAGGCATAGAATGGCAGCAAATTTCTCAGTGTACCCATGGAAAGTGGAAATTGCTGCTTTTCTACCTTGTCTACGTTATGCTTTTGAAGTGCTCTCTGTTGCTCGCTTTCCTGAGTGCAGCCCTGGTATTCGATGCCAAAACAAGAGCTCTGTAGACTGGGGCACAGGTGAGAGCTGTCTCAGGCTTTTCCTTCTAAGACTGGAAGAATGTCTTTTCAAAGGGAGCTCTTAGACATCTATGCAGAGAGCTGACTGGTTGTGTATTTATTACATTTTTCTTCAAAATAAGAGCAGCTTTTTTTCTGAGAGCAAAAAAGGAGCTATTTTTTCCTCTTATTCTCTTGAAACTGTTCCAGATCATTTGGGAGAAAATATTTGATAAAAATTGACTGTGCATCAAAGACAAAATCAGACCTCATGGGACAGTAGCAAAAGAGAAAGGGTAGAGTAATGATGAGAATTCAGAATGTGCTGCTGAGGGTGCTTGATGGTGCTTGAAGAATAGTTTGGAAACAGGCAAAGAGCATCAAGAAGGGCTGCAGGGTCACACGATTTTGGTAGATTTCAGGGAAATGCCATCTGCAGATTCATGATATTAATATTCATCTGTTGAAGAGGCCAGCAGGACTAAATGGGAGGCTAACTGACTAAAAAAAGGATAAATTTCACCCTTAGGTCCTCAGAGATCAATAAGAATCCCAAATTGTTGAGACTGGAAATTGAGGACTCCTTATTTTGTGTGGGAGACAGTAACACTAATATAGATAAATGAATATTTGCAGACATGCATTGGTGTCTAAGAACAAGAGTGTCATGGATGGAGAGGGTTCAACAATCATCTTGAATTTTGCTAGCTTCTGCTTGTCTCATAATTTGAATGTTGCTTGCACTGTTGTTTGGCTACTGTACATATAATTTTTTTTATACAGATATATATATATTATATAATGCTAAAGCATTGAGAAGGCAAACTTATGATGAAAAGCAAATACTAAGTTTGAAGAGAGCATGCAGGGACTTGTATTTGTGTTTTGGGAGTCTTTTTGGTTTGCCTTGCAAGAATCCTGTTTGTATTTAATTTAAATATTTATGAGCAAATAGTGAATTTTAAATGTAATTCAGTGAGAAGGGTTTGAGTTAGCTGCTTATTCTGCCAGTAAATAGTAAATTCCTTTTAAGATTACCAAATGAAGTATGATATAAGCTATTAAAAATACTACCAATAGAAATCTGGTTCATTAGCTACGTTGCTAAGGTTATAAATTAGTTTCTTCAAATTCATAAGCAAGTTTTATATACATGTTTATGTAGACCTCAATGTCTACTTTTGTGTATTTGCTATGCCTAGATAGGGTGAAAGTAACATATATTGACTTAATTGTAGTGAAGTAGTATGAGTTTAGTTATATGGTATGAATTTATATGCGTAGATTATAATATTTATGTATTTTGAACATATATTTACCACTGGACTCATAATTAAGTGTTGGACATATAACTACCCTCTTGGTATCCGAATCTTTTATTGTGCATTTGGACAGTTTATCAGTGTTGATAGAAAGTTGTACAAACTGCCCTGTATACAATTTTCCATGCAATTTGAAAGAAAATCTCTGTGTTTGACTTTTGGGTAAAATGTTTCCTGTCCACAAACAAGCAACGTTTCCAGACACATTCCGTGCTTGGCATCTTGCATCTCCAGCCAAAAAGGCAAAAGCTCCCCTTAATGTGTTCTAAAATCTGGGATTGCAAGGGGTGAGGTAGAAGAGAAGAGTATTGGCTGAGAAAGGGAAAGGCTTTCCTGCAGGGTTTACCTGTGTGTGTATTTGTTATGACACATCTCAGGTGATTCCAGATTTCCTTGGGCTTTGTCTGGAGAAGTCATTACTTGTTTTCTTGATTTAATTTTCTTTGCATTTCCTGACCTGGAGAGTTCCCAAGCCCATCTCTCTCTGCTTGTACTTTTTTAGTGAACTTTGATTTTTCCATGCAACCACATAGTTTTAAGAAAATCTTTTAATTTAGGGATTTGATAGAGAAATCAGTAAGTGCAGCCAGTGAAGTGCCCTGACCAATAAAATATAGGAGTTTTGGTAAGGGCCTGCTTTATTTTCCTCTGAAATTTGGGCTCTATTTTACCTTTTTGAGTCTACAGTTATACCCTCTCTTATCTGAAGTGATTCCAGTTTTTGTCCTCATTTCCCAGACTCTGCAGTTTTTGATAGCTGTTGCTTTGGAATAATATATTAAAAAAGTGTAACACAGATTTCATGTTTTCTTTGTCTGACTGGACCTCAAAATTGGTTGGATGATCCTTAATTTTAGGATCAAAAATGGTTTTAGCCATGTAAATGTGCCTTTTGGGATAAGTAGACAATTGAAAAATACTAGTTCTACTCAATGGCATGGTTTTTCTTAAAGAAAATTCATAGTAAGAATTTAAGTTGATATTGATTCATTAATCATTTAACTCATATTTAGAATCAGATCACACTTTCTGCCATTATATGTCAAAAAAACCAAGCAGCCAACACAAATTTATCATATTTACAGAATGTGTGCAGAGAGTGCCAGAGGCATTTGACAGATTTTATTTTACTGTCTTAATTCACTGTTTTATCACAGAGTGTTTTTTCCTAATGAGAAAGTTGATAGCTAGATTATACTAAACTAAAGCAGTCTCTGATTTAACCTTGTGGCTTGTTATTTCAATTTCTTCATGAGTCGTTAATTGTCCTGCCTGCCTGCAAGAGCTTGGCTGGTCTCAGGAGAAGCAGATCAATAGAAAATACTTAAATGCACAGTTATTTACAGATGCAGCTGTCTCACATACATGCAGTTTTGAACATTAGTGTCTTTCAGGCCCTTCTATCACTTGCTTGAATTGTAGTAGGGCTATAATTATTTCATGGTCTTTTAGAAATAGAGTACAATTCAGATGCTTTATCTCTTTGTCAGTGAATATCACAGTCTGCACTGTTTTTATTGTTGCTCCTAAGAAATCAGGGAGCTGGACTCTTGACTTAAATCCAGTAGCAAGGGTTTTGCTTTGTGATGCAAACCTATGTATTTTGTAAGAGAAATAAGGTGAAATGGAGCCCAATATTAATAAAGCAGAAGACTATAATTCAGTTACTTCAGTTTACCTTGTTGTACTGAATTCTGCTTTAGTGCATTCTTGTATAAGCCTATGTCATATATCAGTTTGAAGGTTGTTTATAGCTGACTCCATGGCACTTAAAATCAACTGAGTTTGTCAATCAAAGATAAATGCCATTAGAATAAAACTCAAGGAAGTCTTAAAGGAGGGGAAATTCAGATGCCAGAATGACACTGGGATCTTGTATAGCAGAGCAACATCACAAAGACCTTTCTGTCATGTGTAGAAAAGTAATGGTTATGAGGATGTGTGTGGATGAACTTGTAGCACTTACTCCGGAGAGGAACACGTTCTTAAGTGGCACTACTAATTTCTGTGTTAAACAAAGCTTTTCCTCTGCTGATACCAACGTATCTAGGGCTGCAGGTTCTAAAAATGTATGTTCAGAAAAGCCCCAGGAGAATTTCTGGTGCCACTTTACTCTTCCAGGCTGACTGCAGGCTCAGGGGAGTGCTGTAACATCTCTTACCCTCAGCTCACATACTGTTTTGTCACAACTTTTAGAACTAAAACTTTGCCTCAACTCTAATACAGGTTTGGATTCCCTTTGGCCTCCAGACTCTGAACACTTGAAGATTTAGGGTTTTCTGCTTCCATCAGGCTATAGGGAATTCTGCTCCTTGAGTCTCAGGTCTGTATCTTCACCTCTACGTGAGCTCAGATTTGAAACAGACGCCTCATCTTTTACTGTGTCAGACTGCATTAATTTCCCAGGGCTAAGTTTTCATTCCTAAAATGATTCAACTTAGATGTCAAGAAAATCCTCCTCTCAACTTTTTCCTTCTGATGATTGCTCCCAGACTTCCTTGCTGGTGGTCTCAGTTCCCTCAGAAAGCAAATTCCCAGCAGATGGGGGCAGTGTTCCTTTCCTAGCAGTGGGCAAATAAGGAAATCACTTTTTATCGCTTGCCAGACTGCAGCAAATAAGCTGGTATTGACCAAAGGTAATTACCTCCTGAGAGATGTTCAGTGTGGCAGGTTGCACATCTGAAATCACCCTTGTGTTCCCTGCAGTGCATACAACAGTTACTAAGACCCAATAAATGAATCATGATGATCTCAGTCATCCTTTCCTGATGGCTTCAGATGTCCTGTGGTGGGTGCATTGACACTTTGGCTCTGAAGTGATTGCAGTGTGGCAATGGCCTGGCCACACCAGATCTCAGAGATGCCTTACAGGAAATGAGCCTTTATTGGTGCCCAGCACTGCATAGGCTGGAGGAAGTAATGAGAACTCTGGCACAGGTAAACTCACATGCTAAAGTTACCGATACTCTTTGAGAGAGGACCTGTAACATTAGATTTGCGATCAGTTCCAAAATATTTTTTATAATTAATTTTATTAAATCTACAGATATTTTTATGTTTGCTTTAGGGTCAGTTATTTTTAAAGCTCACTAAATTCATGTTCTTGGTGATTTCTGTAATAAAATTTTAGTTTATTTAATGTGAGAAAAATGTTCTATTATTTTACTCTGAGGCAAGCAAAACAGCTCCAAGACCGCTTTCTCTACATCCTTTGTTACTCAGAGTATTTCTATTACATCCTGTTTTATCAATCATCTTGCTGAATATAATTACACCATTTAAATTATTCTTGCTACTAGTTTTGTTTGGGTTTTGAGAATTCTTCTCACTTTAGGCTCTTCAAGTTCTTTTACCTGACATAGAAGTATTATGGCTTTGTATGTGTTGTTCTGCAAACTGCCTCCACCAGTGAGCTAGAAAAGCCATTTCTTTTAAAATATACCAAGCAATTGAATAAAGGGAGGATAAAGTATGTCTGCAACTTATCTAATCATAAGGTGATGAAACAAAGTAAGCAACAATGCAAAAGAATACTGCTGGGTGGAAATTACCAGATGAAAAGTGGTGTAGCCAGAAGTGACCTCAGATAACGTTCTTAACCTCTTCTCTGATTTGAACTGGGAAGAGCCTGCATTAACAAACCAATGACAAATTCAAACTTTAAAATACTGTGACTCCGTTTTAAATAACTCTGTAAAGACTGATGGGCTCATTCAGATGTACTATTTGTCTTTGGGCCTTCTATCAATGAATCAATGTCCTTTATTTGACTGGCTGACATGTATTTAATTTGGTGTAATATATGATACATGGAAAATGCCTTTCAGTTTGAAACGTTAATGGCTGATAGTTGCCATCATTCAAGTTCTGCCTGTTACAATTTATTTTTTTCTATACTCATCAAGTTTACTAATAATGATTAAAGATTTTCTTAGTTACATTGTCTTTGACAACATTAATGATTAAAGACATGGGCAACTTGTGGTATGGAACAGTTCAGTTCATCATTGATCTTCCTTTCCATACTATCTGCCAGTTAGACCTAAGCAGAAGTATAGAAAAGCAAGGTTATTCAGCACATTTGAGTGAGTTATTGATGAGTAGATATCAGTTAACCCAATAAAATATGTATTTCAAAACCTGTTATCAAGGGAAGGATATTCCATGCTTATGAGAATAGTGGCATTATATTGGAAATTAAATATTGCAATTAAGATGAATAATGAATGACATTGTAATATATAATACAATGGTAGTATATGGGTTTCAAATAATTAAATCCTACACTTCATTTGAAATTTAAGATTTTTTTGTGAATTCTCTATCTGCTTACATAAAGATACCACCTTTTAAAATGTTTGGGGGGCAAGTAGGGAAGAAATGCTACTGTTTCTCAAATATAAAGACTTGAAAAATAAAGTCAGTATATAAGAAAAAAAAACACAGATGTTGAACATGGCACACGTGACAGATCTGGAGTTTTATTTCAGCACTGTATGCCCTTGGTAAGCATTTCTGAATGTAGATGTTGGGTGCATGACTATATTGAGCTGTCTTGATTTCAGTTCCCAGCTGTCTCCTGCTTGCTGGTGACCTTGGACCTTGGCAAGCCATTACTGTGCTGCCTGCCTTAGTCTCCATGTGGTAAGAATGAGCTTAATGATACTGACCTCCTCCTTAAAAAGTATCCAAGATCAGACATATTCCTATGGACAATCATAGGCAATGGTTGGTCTTTGCACCTCTATTTAAAAGAAGACTTAACCGATTTATCTTCACATGAGAAGAGCTTTCTGGTGGGTCACAGATTCAGAAAGCAGTGCTTTCTGTTCCAGGCTGTGACAGAAGGTTTAACTTCAGGAAATTACTTTATCTTGCTTCTGTTTCTTCTTTTCCCATCTATCAAATAGGGAACATCACCTTCTTTTTAAAGTGGTTTTGAACCTATAGGAAAAAAAATGCTCTACAAGAGACACAATTCACCGGTTTTAAACTTTGTGCCCTACATGGCCTAAGGATACCAATATTTGGGAAGGCTTCTTTAAGGGTTTCAGTTGTAAAGGACTAAATTGGATACAAATATTAAACATTGATGTGTAAATGAGGTTTTACACTACTTTTTCCTTTTTTTTTTTTTGCCAGTCTGTAATGATAACTTTCAAAATCCTTCACCAGTTATACTTCTAATCCATCATTAATACTTCTAGTTCAATAGTTTCAGAGTGAGAAGTGTGGGTTTCTGCTTAATGATTTATATCTAGTTTCGTGTCTGAAAAACCTATCTTTTTTTTGTAAATATGCTTTCTAGCAAAATTGAATAATAAATCAGAATAATTAAAGGATTATTTATCTTAACTGATAATGTGTTTAATGCATTTGGGTATCATCCATCATTTTCTTATAGATATTTTAGCACTATTTTTGATATGTATTTATGTTCTATGGTATCTGTATATGAAAAATATATTTATTATATTCTTGAATGTAGTATTTTCATATTAAATATACATACAGAACATATTGAGCATTCTGTAGTATATTTTGTACTTCAGTAATGTGTATATACTTACTGAACAATATGAAACAATGCATTTAGAAGAGACCTAACCACACATCCTTTAGATTCTTTTGAAGGAAATAGATACAGATTAGCAAACATATCTATGTGTTATTGCTTTGGGCATACATAGCAATCTTTGTTCCTTCTGTTTAAATTGACTGTAATTTGACAGAGTGAGCTGTGAAGTCATCATGCAAGGACATGAGTGCATTCTGTACATGAATATATTTATTAGACAAGGTTATCTTCTTGATCAGGTTGTAGAAGTGTTCTCTTTGCCTTGAGATCTTCATGGTTGAATGCAGAAATTCCCTGGCCACTTCCTAAAGATTCACCAGAGCTTACTAAATTGTATGGAGTATATTCTGCTGGCTTCATTTTCTCTCATTGTTATCTGGTTCCTTGATCTTGTGTACATGTGTGTCTGTGTGTGAGTCTATCACAGAAGGCTGAATGCAAATGGGTTTGTTTGCAGAATGTTCATCTCTTGAATAGCTACGAGTAGGCTGCCCCTGGCATCAACTGTTGGTTTGCAATGCTCCAGCTGCAGTTCTGACCTTGACTATGTAGTGCTCTGTATGGTATGTAGATATTTCCTTTGGTTTGTATACCTGTGGAATCATGCTTGGTTTAAAGTTCGCTCCTTGCAATCTGACTGCAATGAAGTAGCCCCAGTGCCCAGTTATTCTTCCTTTAGTTTTGCTTTAGCTGCAGTCCTGCACACAGTTTGTCACAGCACTGGATATTCAGGTAGAAGTGCTGCTTTAGCAGCAAACGTGATCTTTACATGGAAGAGGTAAAATGGCTCTTCAATCTAAGACAGAAAACCAAAATTAAGCTGAAGTGTTTGCTGTTTACAAAAAAAAAAAAAAGGTATTTTTTTAGACTAGAAAGTTTTACTACAACTGAGAAGAAAGGGTGGAGTCAGTGATCAAATTGGGGTAAAATAAATTATTGAGCTCAGATATGTGTTAAATTCCTTGCTGGGTCATACCAACATTCCCAGCATTCTACCTTTGATGGTGGCAGCAGGAGATGTTAGGGGACAGTAGGCAAGACTGGCCACCCTTTACTGCTCAGTATCTCCTTAGCATCCATGTATTCGATTAGAAATATTAAAGAGAAAAGGCAAGGATGCTCTTTCTTTTCTTTTCCTCCCTCCCCT
>JAWWEV010000169.1:7962167-7972414 GCA_035583235.1 Hafferia zeledoni | reverse complement strand
AACCTATTAGAAATGTTTGTCTCCACAGACTCAAAACATAAAGTTCCTATGAATAAGAAAGATATATTAGAAGTGTAGGGGTATGTGTTCTTAGCTGTCTGATCCCTATGGCATAACACTCAGCAGAAGGATCTCAGTCAGTGGTTTTGGACAGAAATGAAGCAGAAATATTAAAGGGAGTGTCACCCTGCAGGGTCAAAGTTGTTTGGGTTTTAGGAATAAATGTCTTCAGAAGACGAAAGCCCCGGCACAAGTTAATGATGCAGACATAATATGTATTTCAGCAATATTCTGCCAAACATTGAATAAGGGCATGTTCAGCTGTGAAAATTAAATGATTTTGCCTCTAATTGGTAATAAATCTCACTATGTGCTTTGTGAAGACCATGTCACATCCTGCTGTTTGTCTGTGCTCAGCTACTGCTTTTAAAAGTGTATGGTCAACACCAGATGATGAAAGATAGAGAGGCTGGTGGATAAAGCAAGGGTTTGGCCTCTGAGATTTTGGTATCTGGAGGAAGATTTTGGAATGCCAATTTTTTTTGCTGAATGGAGCTGCAAGTTGTTATCCCCACCTAAGGTAATTAATAAAACTTCAGGAAAACATGATCACTGGTTACTTGGCCAACCTCAAAACATCTGTGCATTGATTTATAGGTTGAAACTATATTTCCCAGAAAATAAAATAAAAAATAAAAGTATCCTTATTGTACAGTTCAGCCTTCTGCTGTGAGCAAACTGTACAACATTCCTGCTTTAATCCTTGATTTGTCTTTACTAACCTTTTCATGGTGGTCTTTCTGTGTGTTTAGTTCTTTGTTGTTACAGTTCTTTCAGTTGTTGATGCTTTTGAGGCATGTAATTTGTGAAAAATGGGATGATGCATGTCAATTAATTAGGCTAGCAAAACCCTTGTGAGGAAAAAAAGGAGAACAAAGGGAGTGTAGCTGGAGACTCCTTTCATTGCTGTTAACAGGCTTTGAGGAAAACAGATGTTCACTTGAAGATTTTAGAAGAAAAACACAAATGTTTTCAATTCAGCTTTAAACTGGGAATAGTACTTGACCAAGTTAATATGAAGTGATAAAGAACAAATTTATCTTTTGAAACTAGGGCAATAATTTGATTATTTTAAAGTGCACCTCCCTACACTAGTGATGCATTTAGACAATTTTTTCTAGTTGCCACTCCTTCTCATAGCCAATGCCTGGAAGTAAGAAATGTGATGTGTGTGGTTGTTTTTTTCCAAATACACTTCCTTATGAATTCATAGTCTTTCCAGAAAACTTGTGAAATGAGAACAATGAAGCCAACAGTGGTTAATAACTTTCTCACTTTTTGCAGATAAACACATGTCAGGGTTGGGACCTGGCTGGTCCCAGTTGTGTTTCAGCTGTAGCTGCTTGTCTGCCATGTTTAACTTGTTGAACTATAAAGTGTTTTTAGATAACTAAAGTAGGACTGGCTGTTTGTAAAAGAACTTCCATCTGTTTATCCTCTGTCTAAATAATGGAAAAAGATGTTTACTCTGTTGGGCTATTCCTAAGTGTTGTGCTGTAGTAAAGATGAGGTGCAGAGGTATGATTACATGCTGTAATAATTAAATGGAATTAAGTGCTTTCTTCTATTCCCCTGGTTACTTCTGTGAAAAATTCTTCTGAAAATATATCATGTTGATGGTATACAGTGCAAAGACTGTTTAGATGCCTTCCAAATGTACAAGCCTACTCACTGTTTTAGCTTTTTGTAGAATAAATGCAGTTGTAAAGGGACTGATCATCCTCTGAAATACTGGGATGGCTTAGTTTGTTGTAGGGACACAATAATGGGGTTCTCTGTCAATAAGGGGCATTGTTTAGGAGTTCATCTACAGCAGTAATGAAACTAAAAAGCACATTATTTTTCAGGCTGTAAATTTCTTTATTGCTATTTCTGTATTTCACTTGCAGGCTCTGCACTGAACAGTGTAAAAAAGGACTGCCTGGGTTTTTGTTGCATCACAAGTCTTATTAAAAATTGTAAACCTCTCTGCCATGATATAGGGGAGAATGCAATACTCAAAGTGCAGTTATGTTGTGAGTCTTACCAAGGCATTTCCATTCTGGGTTTGTAGCACTGATGCAACATGGTTTGGGTTCAGTTCAGCTGGCAATAAATGGGCTGTGTGAGGTGCAGGTAGTTTTGCGTTGTCAGAACCATTTTTAGCTGCACCTGGAAAAGGGTCAGCTGAGGTTTTGGGAAGGATAAAAAATGAAAGTGTTACCGAATGTCATGTATGTGTATAAAAATATATAAGTATGTATGCTGATATTTTAGATGATCATAATCAATGTTTCCTTCCTGATTTAGTCTTTTGGAAGAACAGCCTCACAATGACCATGTTCTAGTTTTCCAAACTAAGCTTTTCTTCCTTAGTGATGTGTTTCTGCTCCAGAATGGAAGTTTTACTTTGTCTGGAAGCATGTGAGGGTAAGTGCTGTTCAAAAGCCACAGGAACTTATGGGCAGACACAGGCGTGTTTCTCAAACTGTCATTATTAGCTTTATTTCCTCTATTCCAAGGAAATTAGAGGAGAGCACACTGAGCTGCCCAAGACTGTTTGCTTGATCAGTGGCAGAGTCACAGAATCGGTTCTCAAGTGTTTCATCTCAGCCCAATGCAGTAGCTGCAAGATTGCCTTGCCTTGTCAAAGAAACCTTTGCTAATTGTATTAGAGCTCTTGGCAGACTTTAGGGATTTGACAAAAAGGATTTGTTGACTCTTTCCTAGAAGGTTACCATGGCTTTCATTGGGTATGTTTCTTTTCCTGACAGGTCATGAAAGCTGCTACTGAGATAGTATTCTGCAGGCACCAATATATGTTCTTTTAAGTCCTATTTTTGATGCTGATAATCATCTATGTTATAACTATCCTCTGAAAAAGTCTCTAGTTGCCAGAGGACTCTTGTCAATGGGAATTGTATGTTCTTCTAATGGAAAAGAAAACAAAACATACATGCAGGAGTGACAGATACGGAAATCTAGAAAATGTTAAATACCTCAGTCACTTCAGATCATTTAAGATTGAAGTTTATGTGCTAGGGAAAACTCCAGTAGTTTAATAATATACTTTTCTACAGGCTCTGCACAGGTGGAGGAACTTCTGTGGTGTTTAACTGACAGGGCACTGTCTTACCATGCAGTTTGTGTGTAGGTGTCTTCATTATGGAAACTCACTTGTTTATGTTAGTTTTTGGCTTTATTGAAAGGCTTAAGGTGTCATGAAGTTTGCTGAAAGAATGAAATGAGTAAATGGGGAAAATAGTAAATCTAGTTCAGTTTTTGCAATGTAAAATTGCCCCAGGGATTTGGCTGTATGCCCTTTACTCCAGCAATATTTGATGTGTGGGTCCTTGCTTTTTACATCGATTATTTGTTTGATGTACACTGGGTTTTGAGAGACTGCCTTTGATGTTCGGTGGTAGCTGTATCTGGTGTGCCCCTTGATGCTTCTTCATTGAAAAAAGATGGATAAAATCCCATTTAAGCTCATTATGTTTCTATTGAATTTGATGTTGTACTTCTGCAAATGGTCATTTGTCTTATGAGAATAACAACACGAGAAAGTTGAACATATTTGCATTTCTTTCTTCTTTTTGTTAACTCTTGACTCTTTCACCTTGCTTTAGTCTCTTCTAAACACCCAGCAGCATCTTTGTGGGGCTTCATCAACTGATATTAATAAACTGTCTTGAAAGGTTTGGGGACATCACAGATTTTAAGAATTGATTTTTGTATCATTGAAGTAAATTTGCATTTTGTATTGACCTTAGTAGATGAATATTCCTAGCTGAAGACAGCAATGTTTGTGACATAGCATAAAGCCCTACATGAGGAAATGGAAATTCCATCCATTTGCCTTGCTATTAGATTAATATTTTTAAATGAAGCTGTAAATTAAACATTTGCCAGTGTTAAAGTTTTCTGGGTAATAAATCCGTGTGGAAGCATGTTGAACAATGCTGACACTGTTGCCACACGTTGTACAAAAGCAGCATTACAAATAGTTGCAATTTCAGCCTTGTAATGAGGTAGCCACAAGCAGTAAAAGCCCTCCCTTCTCTCCCCCTAAATACTCATTCCATTTCAATATGTCCTTGTAAAATTATTTTCTCATAATACAGGCCAAACTGCCAACTTTCAAAGCTCAGCGTGAGTGTAATTGAAAAGGGTACATAGTTTCAGTGAATGTACCTATAATTGCCTCCGATCCTTTCAGAACAATAGTGGGGGAAATAAAATTAGCCACAAATAACACATCCAGAGAATCTGAATGGGGGAAGGAAAAAAAAAAGGGAAGATAATAAGCAGTTTCATGGCATTTAATTAATATCATGGATTTGTAAGCAGAACAGCAGAAACTACCCATTGGACCACAGGGTATGAATCCTCTCATACATTTAAAAGTTGACAGCCCCATCTTGCAGCATTCATGAGTTGCATTTTGGAAAGCTGAAAATAGAGAATAAACATCATAACTTCAGATCTGGACATGTTTAGGAGCTCAGACAGTACCTGATAGAGTCTGTCAGGAACAAGACATTGGCTGAAGAGATGTCGAGTTCATTTAAAGCCTCATTGCAATTTCCTCAAACTGGTGGTTTAGTTGAGTTTGCTGTTGTTTGCAAGCTTTTACACTTACTGTCCATCAGTTACTTAAAGTTTATCTAAAGATATTTTTTAATGGCCAGTTTATCATCTTCATTTTTAAAAAATTATATATTTCTTTCAAATATGCTTTTCATCTTTAAAGATGATTTTCTTCCTCTTATGTTGAGTTGAGGTTTATTGTTTTGAGCCACATTAGTCACAATGTGGAAACTGACTCGCTCCATTGCTCAAGGTGTACTTTAATAAGAAATTAGTCTGCAGAAAACCCCTATACACTGCAAATTCCTGTATTTATTTGGATGGATCTTCACCAGGGAGAACTCAGGTACTGTCAGCTGTATTCAACAGATGTCAATGGGACTGAAAGGAGACTTGCTGGACTGGCATGTCTGGTATATTATATGAGATTTCCCATGTGGCATTTTCTACAAATGTTAAGACTTCAGATAAGAGTACATTGGCTGAAGTCTGTTTAGGAACCTGTCAGCCCTAGCACTAACACTTCTATAGTGTTAATTTGAGTTTGTTTCTATCAGACTTCTCTCTTCAGCAATTATTCAGTTGTATACAGGTCTCCTGGAATACAGAAGCTCCAGAGAATATGAATTCACTGGAATGAGTTGTTACACTGGTCTTTGCCGGTAGTCCTGTTCCAGAGAAGGGGCTGTCACAGTGTCCTGTGTTGCTCAGCTTCCAATTATGCCTGGGCTGGCCCATGTGTTCACCTGTGCAGGCAGAACGACAGAGCAGACACTAGAGCAGGGGAGGTGGCCTGAAAATTGAATGGCATGGCATAGCTGAGATGCCCAAAAGGGCTAAATGTCTTCATAAAGGAGATTTCACATCCAGGCAGGCTCTCTGCTCCCAAAGCCTCAACATTTTTAACCTGACACTTGAAAAATATCACCTCAGGGTTTCACACAGTCCTGTAGACAAGCAAGCTCAGGGCATGGGTGATGGATTTCCAGAGAGGTCTGGTAGAGGGTTGCAGAACAAACAGTGTACCTATTAGGAAATAGTTAAGACTCCCCAAAAACTCTAATTTCCTTGATTGTCTGGAATTGTTTTTATCTTCCATTGTAAGATACAGTTAGTATCAGAGTTTTTTTGTAGAGTAGCAGAGTGCATGTGGTCTACACAGATGATGTTTTTACCTTGGGAAGAAGCAGTAGAAATATGTGACTAGTGGCATGAAACAATTTTAAATATAGTATGAACAATGAGCTAAAACAAACACCCCCTCTGCAAAACAAAAAACAAATGAAAGGTGGATGCATCTTGAATGCAGACAAAATGAAGTGGAAGGAGAAGCCACCTGTAAAATAATGTCCTAAGGGACAAAGGACAGGCTCATTGCAACTGTGAACTGTCTAGAGAAATTCAGCTCATCTACCTGTTTAGTCCCTCTAGTCTGAGCCCAGTACAGGGCAAAATATATAAGGTGAACACAAGATGTGAATCTCAAGAAAGGATTTGAAAATCTGAAGGATTTAAAGACATCCCTGCTACCTTTCTTCATGTGTCTCAGTTAGTTCAGATATCTTTACTTGAGTGTAGAGACTATCTGCAGTTAGGATATACTTGAATTGAATACCCTCCAGCATACACACAGCTCGTTCTGGGACAGAAATATCTCTACATATAACAAATATTTTTATATGCATTTTAAGGTTTTCCTAATTGGGAAACTGAGAGTTAAGAGCTCTACTAGAGGACTGAATTCAGTGGGGAAAAAAAACAAAAAACAAAAAAAACCAAACCAAACCAAAACAAACAAAAAAACCACCAAAAAAGAAGATGCATTGAAAAGGCAATAAATGTTTCCAGGGCAGTGTGGTAGTTTTAGGAGGTTCCCAAGTGAGTACAGAGCTTAGTAACTGTTGGCTTTTTTTTGAAAGTGAGTCTCTGTAATAAATGTTTTCTTACTGCTCTTTCTGAAGGGCTCATGCCATATTTATTGTAATCATAGTGGGGTGAAAAGGTTACACGTACTTTGTTATGCAACTGATTTTGCATTCACTGAACTGAATTTGAGTGCATGGAAATATGTGTGTGTGTTTACATTTATACTTGAAGCTTACCTTGGACATACCCTTTTCAGAAAACAAAACATCCTGAAAATGACATTTGTTTCTTCACATTAATTGGAAAGAAACTTGTGTATAACATGATGCCAGATGCTCACTACCATCACAAATCACTCCAGAAATAAAAAATGCAGGCATAATTATCGAAGGGAATAATGAAGCTAGAAGTTTGGGGGAGTAATTTGTCAGGTAAATGAATCTCAACATGAACTGTGTGAGCATAGACTGACACCTTATTTATCAGAAAGCTGTTAGCTATTGAGGAGGACAACTGCTTCATTACTCTGTTTTTCTTTGCCTTTTTCCTGCATTTCTCTTACGCTCTTCCTTACCCAAAACACACATCTAGGAGTAGATAGTAAATCTCTAAAATATCCACAATAACAGGTGTGAAAAACTTGGGATGTCATTGAAATAAATTCTGAAGAAAAATGAAACTCAGACCCTTATAGCATTGCAAAGACTCAGCTTATAACTGTTGAAGAGGATAATGCAGCCGAAGCATATTGCTATATTGCTAGTATTTTCTTGTTCTTGCTGAAATCTTACTCATTAGATTTTTAAAAATACCAAACCTCACCTAAAAACCAGTTGTTTGCAGCTTTATTTCAAGTTCAACCTCTAGTTGAACATCTCACAGGGGAATTCTCTATCTGAACCCTGAAAGTCAGATACAGAATCACTTCAAAGCTTTTTATTTTTCTTCTGAAAGAAAAAAAACAAACAAAAAAAAGTCCAAACAAATAACTGTGATTTGCCCAAAATAACATGTTCTTATTATAAGGTAGCTCTACCCTTCTATTTAACATTTTAAACAGCACCACCACCCCTCAACGGCACCATCTTCCCCTCTGCCTCTCCCCCAGCTTTTTAAAATACTGAACAATCAGAAGGAAGTGAGACTATATGATGAAAGAATGTGGGACTTATCAGTCTAGAAAGTTGTACTTGTTGACCTGTTTTAGCCAGATTTGAAGTGGAAGTAGAAACATCAGAGTTGCTCCTTTTCCAACATGTTTTCTGGGAGGGAGGAGGGAGCAGGGCCATAGTAGGGTTTCTAGATCTGGCGCTGAACTTCCAAAGTTAAAGCCAGAACAAATGTATCACTTAAAAAATATTATTTACTTTTTAGAATAAATGAACAAATCCACCCAATACTGAGGCTACAGAAACCTAATGTACTTCCTCTAAATAGAACACTGAATACAATTAATCAAATCTTCATCTTGAATGAATTAAATTACGTTGGCTTAAAAATGTAAATTGTTCATTTGTGTCAACCTCCTGTTTTCCAGGAATTCAGTCTCTGGGAATAGCATCAACATGTCAGTTAAGCTGCTCAGAAACATATTCGAGTTTTAAGTGCCTTCCTGACATTTACCTCTTATGTAAGTTATTATGTAAATAGAAAAAGGTTATTTTAATGTACTCATGAAGGATGATGTTCATGTCTGTGCATGTGTACACGAGGCACGTTCTTTGGTCCGGCTGCCTTGAACGCTGGTTTTGGTCCTTGTTAGGAAGGGTGTTGCTGCTTTTAAGGTCTGGCTGGGCTTTTCACACTTAGGCTGTGTTGTCTTAGTGTTTGGTCTTGGTCAGTTCCTTTCAACCAAAGTGAAGGTTGTCTATGTTGATTTCCTAATTGTGGGCTCTGCTGCTGCTCTGCTTGTTTCCCAAATAATAGGATGAATGGATATGCTTTCGCAAGGAGAAAATATGGATTTGAAATAAAATGAATTGGAATGAATATTTGGATCTGTGGGTCCAAATATTTTGTAATTAAAAAGGTTAAATAACACCATTTCTTGCTTTCACCAAACCTCAGAAGTCATCCTAGCAATTCTTAGGGAACAGTGGCAGGTGTGAATATAAGTGGAGCAGAAATGGTGTGTGAAGACAGGGGTGCAGCACCACTTCTTTTGGAGATTGCCAAGAACAGAAGATTTTTGCAAAAAAGAAAAATGTAATTTTGAGAAATAAAATTCTAATGGAAGGTATTTTGTATTATATGGTATCTGTTACTGGAAGCAATGTTTCCAGTTTTTCTTTTTAACTTCCATAAACTTATTTGCTAAGATCAAATGTCAGTATTGAACAACAGATGAAGAAAAATGATGCATGCAGTGGTATTTATAGTATATTTATTACCTGTTAAATACAATATTGATGGTAGGATATTTTCAATTTCTGATGGCATGAGACATGATGTTGGGTGTAACTTCTTCTGACAGCACACAGACAGTCATCATGGAGCTAAAAAATGAGTCAGAGAAGAATCATAATTGGGAAAAGAGAACAAAAGTATTCAGAATGAATATAGTTAATTAGCTTTAGTACAATGAGGAAGGGAAGGAGGACATAATTTACTTCAAAAAAAGAAAAGGGATGAAGCTGTTGCAAAAGAAAAAAAGTTGGGATGAACTCACCTGGGATCCAAATATTTTGAAACTTAAAAGGATTTCTTTTCTTTTGAGGTTCACTCAAAACAGTCTCCAGTGCATTTTAAAACCACATTGCTAATTGTTTCTCCCACAATGCCTGACAGTCAGAGAGACTTTTAAATACTTCCTCCAATTACTGCCACAAACCTCTTTGTATTGCATCAGTAGAATGAAACAGTTTTACTGCACCTTGCTCTGATGTAGCAAATGACGTTTACTGCATTTTCTATTGTCGTGTGTTCTGCCATCCAGAGACCCTCTATCAGTTACTGAAAGAATATTTCATATAAACCAAGAACCAGCCTTCCAATCAGTCGGTGACTTGTGGAGACATAGCCCTGCAGAGGCTCTAGGATGCCAAGATAGCTGCAGTCACTCAGGAATAAGGGGGAAAGGATTGGCAAATCTTTATGTACTCTCTGCTCTCCTCTCATGTACAAGTGTGAGTATTTTGGGTACAATGTAGGTCTGACTGTCAGCCATTACAGCTGCTCTCATTGCATCAGTTCTTTTGAAGTGGAACTTTCCCATTATAAATGTTTTGGGAAATGGCTGGCTTGACATCTCTGGGTCAGCTCCCCACGGTGTGGAGGGTTAGAGCTGCCGCAGGGAGCAATAAGGGAGCAGAGACCCAACAGGGCAAGCACAGTCAAAAGATCTAAAGCAATCCCTGTTTTACATCTTGCTTAATTTGGTATTTCGACAATGTGACGAAGACCTCAAATTTGAAGAAAGAAATTAATGATGGTATAGTAAAATAATTAAGCCTCATTTGTTTTGTGTATTCCCAGGGGGAGATCATGAAGCTACTGGTCAACAGTGAAATCTAGTATTTCTCTGTCCTCTGATAATTTCAGGGAAGCCTAGGAATTGGTGTTCATGGAGAATATTGATTAGATTTTGATTTAGCTTTCTCTTTACTCTTCTGTTGGACAGGGAGGGCAAGAGCAGCTGTCAGTTCAGACTTCCTATCTCATCATATCATCAATTTATTGAAAAAGCATCTGACACTTAGCTCTGGGTATTTTTCTTTCCGGGGGGGGGGGGGGGGGGGGGGGGGGGGGGGGGG
>JAWWEV010000169.1:7885178-7962157 GCA_035583235.1 Hafferia zeledoni | reverse complement strand
GGTTTTTTTCTTTCCCCCCCCCCCCCCCCCCCCCCCCAGGTTTTAGTGTATATTCAAGAAATGATTCAAATATAGGATTAAATGAGGTACAGAGCACTTTGGAGTGGGTGCTTTGAATGATAGAGACACTTGTGTGTTGGCGTACAAAAGCAATTGGAGTCTCTTCTGTGCTTCCCAAGAAAGGTGGGAGGAAAAAATGACCATTTTGAGGCTAAAAATGCATGTGAGGACAGAAAATATGAAATGCTTAAGATTATACAGTATGCTCTAAATAATTTTAAAGCATTTAAAGCTGGTTCCTTGAACATAGACACTTCTCTATCACATTCTATTAGCAAGCACTATTTTTATCTGATAAAAATATAATCCAATGAAATAATGTGCAAGATGTCATGCAAGGGATAACTGTTGTTGCCTAGTACATGTTAACATCTGTTTATCCCATATGGGAAGTTTTAGAGCAGTCTATATAGAAACGATTTTGGTAACTGAACATATTTTGTTTCTCCTGACTCATTATTTATTTTAAGAACTCCTGTTTGGTACAGCAGCTCCTTCTTTCTCAAGAGCCTCTTCCCTTATTATAGTTAATATTTATCTATACTTTGCTTTCATTTGTGAGCTATTCTTGTTCCTGCAAAAGTTTACCTGTGATGTACCAGAGAATGGCAGCTTCAGGTGAGAAGCAAGAAATGGGAAGAGTTGAGAATCTGATGGTGTGAATGGCTGGTGGCATGAGGCCATTCCAAGGGGTGGATTGGAAGCAGACCATGCAGGGGACATAAAAGCTGTTGTGGAAACTGAGATTCGTTTACTCTAAATCACATATCTCAGCACTGTCCTTGGCTGTGATGGCAATAAGCATGTTATAAAACTTGTTCAGTGCTGCTAGACCTTGCGCATGAGAAATTTTCACCCCTAACAAGGTCTTACGTTTAAAGCAGTAGAAGGATCGTAACACAGAGTGAGTTTCATTCCAAGCCTGACCGTGTTTTGTGTTAGACATTTGTCTATATAGCGTAAACAGACCAAAAAGCCTAACAGAAGTGCCAGGAAGCAGGCACGGAGTCCCCAGCAGGTCCCTGGCCCCTCTGCTCCGCTCAGGCACGTGCCACCCCATTTGCTGTGCCTCGAGCCATCTGCTGTGTGTGCTCAGTGCCTGCTGCCAGCCCAGGCCCACAGCCCGTGGCAGCAGCTCCTCACTCTGCAGGAACAGGGTTGTACCAGGCCAGGGCTC
This sequence comes from Hafferia zeledoni, assembly GCA_035583235.1. NCBI lineage: Eukaryota > Metazoa > Chordata > Aves > Passeriformes > Thamnophilidae > Hafferia > Hafferia zeledoni. The sequence goes on along the minus strand of JAWWEV010000169.1, from coordinate 7,960,920 downwards.
CTCACAGCCCATGCCCAGGGCGCTACAGGTGTCCTGGGGGCATGGGTGTTGTCACCAGGGAGGCTCCTGCCATCACTGCCCTGCTGCTGAGAGAAGGGTGGTTCATGTTTGTGAAGCAGAATTTCTTCCTCCATTCAACTCTGGCACTTTGTTTTTCATGTCTTGACACATAGAATCATAGAATCATGGCATCATAGAATTGATTGGGTTGGAAAAGACCTCTGAGATCTCAAGTCCAACCCTTGGTCCAACTCCATTCCCTTTACCAGATCATGGCACTCAGTGCTACGGACAATCTCAGTTTAAAAACCTCCAGGGATGGGGAATCCACCCCCTCTCTGGGCAGGCCATTCCAATGCCTGATTACTCTCTCTGTGAAGAAGTTTTTTCTGATCTCCAACTTCGATTTCCCCTGGCAGAGCTTGAGCCTGTGCCCCCTTGTCCTATTGCTGAGTGCCCAGTGGCCCTCCTGTGGTAATTTTCCCTGCGCTCATTCAGCTGAATGCTCATATTTATCATTTATAGGTGCTTTTTCAAGATCTTTCTCTGTACATTTTCATTCAGAAGCAAACTGTAAACTAGAAATTCTATGACTCCATTGAATGCCTTATTCATTCATTAAAAAAAACCCACTACAAACTAAAGAGAAAATACATTTCTCTTTGGACAGCCAACTTTTGTCTCCTGTTGCCTCTCCATTATAGCATACAATTTCAAATTACATACAGATGATCCCCGTGTAATCTCAAATCATTTTGTATAAATATTAGAAAACGCTGACCTTGAAGTGGTGACTGCTGTATTTACAAATGGGAAAAAAGATTGTGTTTATAAAAGATTTGAGAAGATCCTTTTTTGTGAAGTGTTAGTCCAAAGAAAAAAATAGAAAAGAAAGAAAAAAATTACCTCAGCAATACTCCATAAAAATGCAAATACAGTTCTTTCAAGGAATAAATTAATTTGCATGGTTAAAAAATATAACTGGAAAAAAAATATAAAATACAAAACATTTCAGGTGAAAGGTACATTTTCTATAATGAAGAGCCAGTTGAAGATTTTTACCAGTGTTTTATTTTGTTTATGTTTTAATTAAGTTGCTCCCTAATAGAATATACTTTTTGTAAGAACACTTGAAGATGTAAAAAGCTGTATCTTAAAACTTCTAGCTGAGGAATTATGTACATTTTAATTTTAGCTCTGGGGACGTTTTAAGACTGCTCTTTGGCAAATACTTTATTTGCTAATTGCTGACTGGAAATGTTATTGTGTCAACAATAAAACAATACAAAACTAAAGAAAACTAGAAATTCCAGCACTTCTGAAAAAGAATTTTTTAATTGAAGTGAACTTGTGTCAATTCTTTGTAATATAAATGGGAATTACTTTTGTGCAAGTGGGAAGACACTGCAAAGAATTAATAGGAGAGCTGTAGTTTTGTGTGACTTGAGCAGGGGAATGAACTCAGAGGATATTTGTAGCAGAGATGCACACAGAGAGTGTATTTCACATTGTTGCTATAATTTTTATCATTCTGCTATTGGCAAATAATCAGGAGGCTCTAAAAAGTTCCCTAAACAGTGTGGGACCAAACTTTGACATTTCTGCCCAGTGTTTATGTTATACCCATAGTATGCTTACATTCTGGAATTCATTGAAGTATTTGAAGTACTGTTTATCAAATATTTGAGGCATGATTTGTTCAAGGTCTTTATTGGAGTGTTAGATTTTGGTAGAGTTTTAGTAAAATTTAAATCAGCCCTCAAGAATTTTAGTAGATTGCTTTTGTAATTCTAATATTTGTCTCCCCAGCTTGTCTATTAAACTCTGATTTTAGTGAGGATTGTGCCATCTAGCTTGTATTGCCCACCCTATGAAAAGCATCCTTTAGAAAAGATGAGGATAAAAATCCATTTGCCTTGTTGGCCATGTCTGCATTCTTTTCTCTCATAATTTCATCCGTGAGCTTGCTCCCTTAGTCTGACACCTTGCTGCAGGACTTAATTTATCTGTCCATGATAGCTTTGAAGGTTGCACTGAGCAATTCTATAATAGCAGAGAACATTCTTAGCACCTCTGGCAGAGCATTTTGCTTTGGGAAAATAGAACATCAGCCCAGGGAAATCAGGTAACCCACCTTATAGCAGTTTGAACATCTTTGCATTTGTGTGTGGATCAAAGACTTTTTTTATTGTGGCAGCAAGGAATGTTCTTCACTGGCTCTACTTTAGTTAATGCCATAGGTGGAAGACAGAAGACATGGAACAAACGTGCAAGTGTTCACATGCAGGTCCAGCTTTGGGCGTTTTGCCTGGTGCAGGACTGGCCTGGGGGACAGAGCCCTTTTTGGGCTGCACAGTGAAGGGAACAATCCTGACTAGTCCATAGTGTGTAGGAGTGATTTAAGTGTGAAAGGGTGTGCACAGAGCCCTTGTGGAAGAATAGAATGACTGTAGAGTCACAGAATATCCTGAGCTGAAAGGGATCCACAAGGATCATCAAAGTCCAGCTCCTGGCCCTGCATAGGACAGCCCTAAGAATCACATGATGTGCCTGAGAGCATTGTCCAAGAGCTCCTTGCATGCAGACAGGTTTGGTGGTGTGGCCACTTCCCTTCAGAGCCTGCTCCAGTGCCCAACCACCCTCTGGATGAAGAACCTTTACCTGATATCCAGCATAACACTCCCCTGACACAGCTTCATGTGGTTCCCTCAGGTCCTGTGACTGGTCATCAGACAGAAGGGATCAGTGTCTGCCTCTCTGCTTCCCATTCTAAGGAAATTGTAGACTTCATTGAGGTCTCCCCTCAGTCTCCTCCAGGCTGAAAAAGAAAAGTGACCTGAGCTGCTCCTCATACAGCTTTCCCTCTAGACTCGTCACCATCTTTTACGCTTCCTTTGGATTCTCTCTAATAGCTTTATATCTTTTTAATATTGTGGTGCCCAAAACTGCACCCAGTACTGGAGGTGAGGCCTCATCAGTTCAGAGCAGAGTGAGACAATAAGTCCTTTGACTGGCTGGGGATGCTTTGCCTGATGCACCACAGGACAGGGTTGGCCCTCCTGGATGCCAGGGCACACTGAGATTGACAGGGTCCGGGAGGGAAGGGGTGACACAAGAAAGATGTGTGTGCATGTAGAAACCCCTTGAAGGGGGAGTGAGGCATCATTAGATGACTGAGCAGGGAGAACTTCAAGGTCACAAAGGATCCTGTAAAATTGAGAGGATGTGTCACAGCAAGTCCTGCTGAGGGATATTTAAAGAAACCATTTTTGAGAGAAGGTTGACTGATAGCAGTGGGAGCTGAAGGGTCAGTGCAGGGCCTGTGATTAGAGGGGCAATGAGAAACAAAGGTCACACTCAGTCTGGACTTTCTCTCTGGATGGGGATCCCCACCAGAGAAGGGATAGGCAGGCAGGGGGACAGTGGTGGGGGATCCATGATGTGTAACATATCTGGTCTGTGGCACAAAGTGTGACTTCATGTTTTTTTATTGTGTTTCCCTGGTTCTCTCGCTTCATGTGTCCCTCCATATTTCCCAATACTTGCTCTGTCCTGCAGGTTCACCTTGCACATTTGACTGCTGATGGCCTCCTTAACTCTGTCTCTAGAAGATCCCTTGTTCTTCTGCTTCTTTGTAAAATGTGTACACCTGTCACAGGGCAGCACAGCAGAGACTGGCCCGGAAAGTCAGTGTTAAATGATCTCTCCAATAGAGATGTAGGTGGGTGAGGTAGCTGTGTTTTTCCCATCTCTGTTTGGCCTCAAACACTTGCTATCTAATTACTGAGAACCTTGTGCAGTGAACCATACAACTGGCCTTTTCAGTGAGCTTGTAATTCAGTCACCGAATCATAGTGACCCTACTTTTTATCCTCTTTCTGATGTATTTATAAACTTGCTACCTGTGCCTGAGACAGCAAAAGTTATTTTATAATCTGAACTTCAAAGACTATGAGAAAATTCAATTCTCAATGATTTTCTTGTGTTCTCTGCAAAAATAAATCTCATCTACAATTCTGCTTTGTTCTACTGCATCACAATAGTGTTGGATATGAACTGAGAGGAGGATGAAACCTGCTTAATAGTCTCCTGATTTAAAACAGAGCTAAAGTTTAAAATTTGCTATTTATGCAAAAATATGAGAAAATGCATTATACAGGGAAGTGGTGTAGCAAAGCAGCACCTGTCAGCATTTATCTGGCAGGTGTACGTGCCAGCTTTCAGTGTCAGGCACTGCAATGTGAGATCCACGAGCTCAGCAGTGGAGGTGCTAAACTCGGAAGCACCAGATAAAATGCTTGGTTTCATGACACTACTTTTAGTCAATGTTGCCTAAATATATGACATCTCCTCATTGTAGGTGCTAACTGTATAAGTAATTTTCCCCTGCATATTAAGCCTTGGGATTGTTCATTCCCAATCCCCTTCTCTGGCTCTTTGCCTGTCACGGAGGAACTTCATGGGAAATGGAAAAGTTCTGTGTATTTGGAAGGTTTTTCCATATAATTACAAGCACATAAAGCTTAAAAATCTATCTAATTTACTGAACCCAGAAGTCAAAGACATGGAGCTTGTCACAACAAAGAACATTATGACTGTACTTAAACTACACTTATGATGTTCTGGTCAGCTGTTGCCACTGATCTTCAGCTTCTAATGGGAGCAGACTGAAAACTGCCCAGAACAGGAATTAGCAATTTTTTTTTTCTGCATTACCTTGCTCCCCTACTAAGTCATTAAAAAAATACTTCCTATTTGCTTATTTTTATGTGTTTTCCCTGTTAGATAATAAATTATGTTTTTGTGCTCTAGTGACTAGAGTGGTATGTATCACAAAAGCACCCAGTATTGTCAGCCTTTCACTTACAGTATATGTTTTTCATTACACAGAAACAAAGCAGATTAAAACAAAGATTCTGATGTTTTCTGGGTAACATGATACAGGTATTCCTGTGTTTCAGAAGATCTCACAAAATAGGCATCCTTGAGGTGAGAGGAAGGGAAGAATTCTCTAAAACTAGGAGACTGCTTCTCTATTCACAGTTATTTTGAATATGTAAAATTGTATTCTTGGAAAAGTATTAAGAAATGTGTTGAAAACAACTATGAGTCCAATATGTTCCCTTAATTTATTATTAATTTATGATTATTGTTTTCTTTCTAACAATGGTTTTCCCATCATTTGTATTTCCTTCTTCTGTTCCACTATTATCCTGTGTTTAAATTCATTGTACTCTTCCTTGAGATCTGACAACAACAACAAAAAAAATGCTCTCAACAAAGTATTCAGCAGTGCAAGTTTGGACATTTCATTATTTTGTCTCTAGTGGTTGATGAGAAAGTATGGTTTGCTTTTTTAAAGAAAAACTAAGAACTTCAAATATTTTAAAGTGTATGTACTCAAATATGAGATGCATAACAATATTATACTAATGGCATCTGCTGTGGGCTGGACCCTTCAGGAGAACAATGAGGGAAAGTTGCTTACAATGCCACATCTCTACCCTTTTATCACATCATCCATCCTTTCTCCTATAGGCATCTGCTACTCCCACCTACACAGTGTTTTCCCTTTTAGGGAACAGGCACCTCAGTCTATTCTGGCCTAGAAGATACATGATGCTGATGTGTTTGTAGTTCAAGTGTCAGGAATTGCATGTACTTATTGCTTCTAGGTACAGTCTTGGTCTTCCTTGGCTATCTTAAGCATTTCTACATGGCACATCTCTCTGTATAAAAACATCCTCTAAAGATGATCCTTCTCCCATCCTGGTCATCTTATTGTGATCTTACCCATCTCCTGTAGACCTCAGGGCTTTCTCTGATATGTTTTCAGACCTCTGGGGAAAATGTGTGTGCTTCAGTCCACACTGCAATCATTCTGTTTGTCCCTGGCTGCTGGATATCTGCCATAGGTTACAAGGAAAGGGTTTCTTGGTGTTAGCTGTTAACTGTGAGGATTGTAAACTTGGGATTTTTTTTTGTAGCTTACAGTGATAATTCAAGACTATTTGGCAAGGAGTCAGAATATGTCCCACAGTCGTTAAGACCTAAGAGCACAAGCTAGTTTGACTTTTCCATGAGCAGAGATCCACGGTAATAGTATTTATTTGCCGTTCTGATTTCTGGACATAGAAGCAGGAGCCAAGATGTTACCCCCTTTGCCAGTGCATTTCCTGGCTGCTGGTGGCTTCAAAGGGTTGGCATGACTGGCAGGGGGAGCTGCAGACTGGACAGGGACACAGGTTGGGTAGATGCTGTACTGGGGTTTGAAAGCTGGCTAAGAGGTGCTTGGAAGGAAACTGAAATGCATCTATATGAAGCAATAGGGTGGTCTTTATGGCCCTCTCTGGATTTGAATTTTTTTTATTTTCTTTGCCCTTGACCTCTTTAGACATTTTTTTTGTTTGATTGGAGTTTTTTTTTGTTTGTTTTTATGGTAGAATTGGAGCCTTTTCTGTCTCAAATTCTGCAATTGTCCTGTGGAATGTGTTGATCCCAATAAAAACATCTGGAGGCAGGTGTTTGGTAGCCGGGTGCTCTTGTAGCAATACCCAAAGAGCAGAAGGAATAGTAAAGTCTGGGGTCCTGGTTCCCACAAGGACATGACATGGCTGTGCAGGAGCACACCAGAGTCTTACAAGGATGAGGTGCCCACCAGTTGCTGGGAGGAAATGGGAGGACTAATCTCATGGCAGGTGAGGTGCTGGTCTCTCTCCACATATACACAAGTGTTTGGTTTTGTATGAAGAGGTTTGTGAGTGTGGAGAATCCATAACAATCACACCTGGTGGTTTCAGTGTTTCTGGATCTGAGATGGTGTAGAAAACTGTGAGTGATGCAGGATGTGACTTGCTGTCCCTACAGTAATTTTGCTGACAGATTTATATCAAACCTTTTCTTAATAAAATATTCCATAAAATATAATGAAAATACATAGAGTGCCTTGAAGGCATAAAATAGTTTTTATTTCTAAGGTTTATACTATGAATCACTCCTTTGATTTACATCCTAATAATCTGATTTATACCCATTTGTTGTTTACTTCTGTTTATATATAATCTGTTGTCTGATCCTGGTTATCTTCTTTTGGGGCTAAGAGAGGATAATAAAGTTGTGATGCAAAACAACACAAATGCTTAATTCTTCAAAGTCACCATTTTTCATGCATTGACATGGATATAATAGATTAAACTAAAGCAATAAATTGAGAGCCCAAATAGTTGTAATTCTTCACTTTTCATTTAACCATAAAAATTGCAATATTCTTAGTTTTTTTAGTATTATCCATTGAAAATATGATCCCCCCCGCCCCCCTGAAGCAGTACTAGACTCTTTAAAAAGAGCCACTAATAATACTCCTTAAGTGATCAATTAACAATATTCACACTCTAAGACTTAAAATCAGTTATTCCTCACATTTCTTCTGGGTGATGTGTGGCTAAATATATTATGTAATTGTTATTAAATGCCATTAACTGGGGCTGAATAAATGGGAAAAAAAATGTTTCAAATTTTCTTGTAATTGGGTTTATATGTAAAAGATGAAATTCACTCCTAACCCTGGTTTACAAACTAGATTTTAAAAACATTTTTTTCAGTTTTGTGTCATGCAATTTTGAAGTCATTACAAATGAGGTAAAATATCAGATGACCAGTCTGCTGATCAAGGGAGGACAGTGCTGATCCAAGTGGACATGTTGACGTAGCATATTAAGTTACTCTGTCTAAAGAGTTTCCTAGACATCTCTGTATCTACATGAAATATTTTCTGCCTTATTTTTATGAATTTGTTTTTTTTTTTTTTTAAAAACAGTATTGTCGCATATAGAAAGGGTTTACATTCTGCCTGAACAAGTAATAGGGATCTGATAAAATGTGTTTTTCCACCACTCTGTTAGAATCTTCATGTGAGCATAACAGTGAGAAAAATGAAAAGAGAGGCTCACATCTCAGTTCACAGAAACTTTTCCTTGCAGTACAGTGTGAAATCTGGCTTGGAAAACTTTGGTTTTATCTAAGTTGCATCAAACTCTCAGCACAAACTGTATTGTATCAGACAAGGTGCTAAGGACCATTTGCTTGGCAAATTACAATGTCCTGACTTTGAGTTCTGAAAGACGAATTCAATTAATGTAATCTTCATAATCCAAGTATACATTTTCCATGTATTCTCAAAAATTTGTTGGAAATGCTGAGTCCTAAGAATTGTATACCCAGTTGTGTAGATACCAAATATTTCTGAGTTCCATCTTTCTACCTTTAGAGTTTATCCTTTTTTTTAAACTGGACAAACTGATTGACCAAATCTTTGGAAGAACATTGGAAGAAGGTTATAATGGCCTGCGTGCCATTCATGGCACAGCAATGTCCACCTTCATGTACCGTTACTGTCAGGGTGTGGGGGTTTTTGTGCTTTTGTGTTTTCAGGTTTGTTTTTTATTTCTAAGCTAAAGCAGTTGAGAAGAAAGAAGGTTTGTGGCAGGGCGTAAAGAGGAGCTAAACTGTGTAAGCAGTAAGAGTAGTTAATGAGGTAACAGGACATGTTTAGGGGCCCACCTGGGCCTTTGAGAACCCTTTTTCTCTACAGTCACTTTGGTTCCATGCAGACAGAGCTGAGGGAACAAACCCTTTTACTGTCTTCCTTAATGACTGGTTGCAGAAGCATCCTTTTAAATAAAGAAAAATAAAAAGGAAAAAGTCATTCTTGGGAAGAATCTCTAAGGAGCCGAGTTGTTGTTTACCTTTGAGAGGGGGCAGGCCCCAGGTACAGTTGCTCTCCACAGTGCCAAGGTAGGTGTCATGCATTTCAAGCCACATTGGATTTTTCCCTTTGCCACTTCTCATGTGTATGCTTGCACAAGTGCTGACCAGGTGACACCAAGCTGGAAATAAATGCCTTTTTATCTTTCTGTAGAGGAAGGAAATTGGTTTTATAGGAGATTTTCTGATAAAGTTAAGTGTATAGGCAAGGAATTCATTTTTAATAAAATAGAGTGGAGTCCTTGAAATAGGATATTTCAGCTCTCCTGAGACTTGAAAAATTAACCTCTGAGAGTCTTCATGCAACCGATAGCAAATCAGCTGCTGTACCTCACTTTGATCCTTGTGTCTGAGTCCTTTAGGATGGAGAAGCATCCTTCCTCAGTGATAGGTTCAGCAGGAAGCCCAAGTGAGGAATTGTCAATCATCTTGAACTGTCTTCCCACTCTGAGAAAAGGCTGTGCTTTATCATTGTGGAAGAATACTGACAGGGAAGTAAAAAGGGAAGGAGAGGGAAAAGTGAGAGGAGATGTTTTGTATTAGTGTTATCATTAGAGCTATAAAATCACTTAGAATATTGACAGTGCTTTCATTTACACTACCTTTACAAATACTAAATTCACTTTAAGTGACGTGAGTGTTCCCTTACTGAGCCTTTATATGCTGAGTTTCTTTCCAGATTTCTGTGATTGTCGTAGGTCCTTAATAAAAAAGCTTCTGCAAGTAATGTCAAAGATTTAACTACAACTTCATGAATAAAGTTGTGTAGGAAAGTGTATTGAATAGAAAGCCAGTGCTATGAAGCTTGTGTTGTGTAGAGTAATTCCCCAATATTCCTACATTAAGAAAATAATTAAAAATTGGTGCCTCATAAAAAAAAAAAAAAAAAAAAAGGTGGAGTATGTGATCTGCTGGACAGCTGGAAGCCAAGGTGCATTTGTGCTAAATATATTCCACTCAGCACCCTTAATCCATATTGTTCATAAGCTTTAGCAACAGCCGTGTCCTGCTTAGGATTCGGTTCACACTCCTCTGCCACATTCTGCAGCCATCGCATCATCTGCAGCGACAGGAGCAACTGCAAAACAGTACCAGAATGGAGCAGCCCAGTGACTGACCTGGGAGACAACAGCTGTTTGCTGAATTGATTAAAAGAAAAAAGTGCTCACAGCCACCCAGACATCTCCCCAAGAAATATATAAATTTGGCAAGTTTCTGTCCCCTTCTGTGGAAAATTGTCATTGCAAATCAAGAAGAGAGGAAAGTGTGGGGAGATGGTGTGTTGCATCATTTGTCTTTCTGGTCTTGTGCTCTTTGGAATATAAGTAAATGTGTTCCTTATGTTCCAAAAGTGTAATAAGCAGAGATTTTCTATATAGTGGTGGCATAAAAGGAGGTTTTGCTCAGATCCATTCGCATAGTTGACAATTGCTAACTCTTTTTCATGATTAACACCGGGTGACTACTGTTTTAATTATTAATGCTGTGTCTGATTTGCTGAGTTCCACTTTATTGATTTTATTTTGATTGGCCTAAGACTGAGTGCCACCTTGGAAAACAAAGTTGTCCTTGAATGACACTATTAAAGTATTACATTCCCCTAAACATTCATTAAGTTTCATGCTTTAATTAAACCTAAGTATTACCAGTAAGTGTTGGAGGTGCTAAAATAGAAGCAGCAGTAACTGGATAAATCTGGGGGTCTTTTTTCCCCCTCTCTTACTAGAAAATGTTGAAATTGTTGGGGAAGAAAACAAAAGCAGCCAGTGAAGATTTTTAAGGGTTTTTTGAGAGATCAACAATGTTAAAATGTGACTTTTTTCCCTATGTGTTTGTTCTTCATGGTTCATGAAACACTTCTTACTACTTAGAGGGAAAACCTGGTTTATGTATGTATTCCATGTCTTTTGATTTTATCTTCTTTTAATGACTCTGTGAAAGCTAATGAGCTTTTGGGCAAAGAAGGAAGCCAGTCTAGGATCATAAGGTGTAGGCTCTGTTTTCTTCCTTGCAGTTTTTACAGGCCACTGCATTTGTTTTGCAGATACCTTGTTTTAACTTCTCTAGTGGTTTTGCCGTGTCCCCCATCCCTCTGTCAGTCACTGCAGCAGTGCCATTTCTCACTCATCAGTGAAGATCCTCTTCTCTTGGCTCTGCCACATTGCTGTCAACCAGTGTTCTTCTCATGTGCAGAAAGCGCTAAAATATTGTTTTGATTTTTTTTTTTTTTTTGTCTGTGTGTGTAGAACTTCTTAGTCTGTAGATCTGGAGCTGTCTAACAGTTCCTATCTCTATTTCCCAGTGTCCTTACAGTGGTGCAGAGAACACAGGCTGACTTCCCAGGGTCACACAGCCAAATTAACAGCAGAATAAAATGCTAGAAGCAATCATGTTGCCTGTCCTGCTTATGAAAAAGTCTGTGTACAGGCAGGTACCTTTATGTTCGACACAGCTCACGTTTGCCAGTATAAACAAGGCTATTTAATAAGAATGCATTTACATCTGTCTTTGCACTTATATCATAATCATAAAGTATTCTGCTAATATTTTCTGTGTGACACATCTGTGCCTACTTATGAATTTATCCATTCTACAGCAAAATAGCTACTGTTGAGTCAGCAGTTTCCTAAATATGATGTGATAATAAAGAATATAGGAGATTTTGGCAAAAGATTTACTTAGTGTATGCTGTTTTATGATTAGAGGTGGCACTTGGGCTTCCAGGTAAAGTATTTGAAGTATTTAGATAATAAAATACTGTATTTTGTGCACTTTTGCCTCCTAAAAAGTGACATGTACTTGTTAGAAATAAAATAGAGAACTTAAACAACTACAAATTAGCTCTGATCCAGTGAACTCTGGAAAAAGTAGAGAGATTCTGTCTGTTGCCTTTTATTGCTTATCATTGCTCACTCAGGTGAGCAGACTCAAACACCACACTTTTGGCATTTAATTTACCAGCGCTGCTATCTGTAGAAAATGTAACAATATACATAATGAGACAGACATAATCAGAATTTGCTAAGGTTTATTAATACTTTGTCAGGACTTAGGAAGGCTGAGCACATGTGCTTTCTTCATTTGCTTTATCTCATTTCATGGAATCTAAAAACAACCTAAGCTAAGGTGTTCTCCATGGCTCAGTACCTCCTCAGAGCTTTGACAGAGAGGCATTGGTCAGATAAATCAACAACATGTAATGTGAAAAAAAAAATTAGTTTTAATTGTGTGACTCAAGGCAGGGATGAGTTCAAAAGCAGTCATGGCTGCAGAGGTAATCCATGTTTATAAAATTATCCTTGTATAATGACAATTACTGTGAATACCCTAAAGGGGCTATATTTTTTCCAATGAACAAAATTCCAGGTATTATTTTGCAATAATAGTTGAAACTGAATGTTATGCTAACCACTGTTTAAATCTGTTTTTTAGAAGACATCAGCAGACATAGCATAGTATATCTGAAAACAGTTAAGGTGGTTAACAGGTAAAGTCCCATGAAATTTATTACAGTTTCTATTGGTAGAAGTATTCTGGTATATACAGAAAAGATCAGATCAATTAAAGCCATTAGACAGTATTGTCTTATGTTACTTTCCTGGGCTATTCTAAGTAAGTGTTTTTCTCGTGGGAATCCCCACATCCCAGAAAGTGAGCATGGCCTTTGAATATCACAGGCTGTGAAATTTTGGGGGTAGGTGGATCACTTGGGCCTGATCAGTTCTAATGTTTTATTTTCAGATTAAATCCCAATCCATACTGAGCCTGTTCTCTCTTGTTGACATACCTACATTTGTGGGGAATTTAATATCTCTGGTACATTTAAGCATTTTGAACATATAACCTAGTCTCTCCACCTTGACCTGGGAGGAAGCCATGGGATGTGCTTAGTGTAGAGTGTAAAGGACTATACATGGCCTCAAGTGGCCTTGCAGTTGCATCCTCCAGGTGGGATTTTTCTCATGTTACTGAGCTGGAGTTTCTGTCTGTGTTAGCTGGAGGTCCCTGCCCTGTTGTCCACTGTGCAGCATAGGCTTGCCCTTGATTCCCTATCTGCAAGGTAGGATTCTCAGTATTAAAGCTCATCATGCAGAGTTGAAACAAACCATAGAAACTTCCCGGTGATTTTCATCTACTACAAAAGATCAATTCAGTCAGTTTGTCCTAATACAAGGGTTCCTTATTTTAATTGTTTCTTCTAATGCCTACCCTTACCTCACAGTCACTGGACAGAGCTGCTGGCAATTTTAATATTACCTTTTATATTACCTTTTCATAATAACCCCTGCTCATCCCCAGCCACTGCTGGCTGCTCAGCAATCTAAGTTCAACCTCCTTAGGAAAATTGATTAGCTGATATTGCCCAGAAACCAGGATCAGCCCAATGCTGTTTGTCATAAAGGGTTCATTTTTCAGAAAGTGTGATAGCATTGTGGGTACTATGATTTTCTGGTTCTCCTTCCTATCAAGGAAAACCTGAGGCTTTGGTTCAAGCCATACAGTGTATACTTTCCAGGTGAATAGCAGAATTTTAGAGGCCTGACAGTAGATTCAGCAGTACATTAAACCCGAGGCAAAGAAAAATATTTACCTGATTTGAATGCTACATTGACAGCTTAGCATATCTGTGGCCAGTCTTGAGAGAGGAATTTCAATACAAATGAGTTTGATTGTCAAACCAATGGGAAGGGATTAAGTCAGTAATTTTGAAGTATTAATATTAACTACAGTCACTGATAATCAAATTATAATTGCTCTCTGCCTTCCAGTCTTGTAGCTTTTTATTTCAAAGTATACTATAGTTTTCAAAATTCATGTTTTGAGAATGAAGTGAAACTTGGCATTAAATTTACTGAAGTGCATTGACTTTGCAGGAGCAAATAGAGTTCAAGCTCCACAGGTCTGCACAGCTCCATGGCTGCCACTGTGCTGGGTGGCACAGAACACCTTAGGTGCTTCACAGAGCACCTGATGGAGAAAGAGGAGCCGAAACAGAGCCTTTGTCCACACTAATATAATAGATTTAATCTTTCTTTCAGATGTGTTGCTTCACATCTGAAATGGTATCTTTCCTAATCTGGTAACCCAAATTCCACATTTGCCTTTTCCTTGTAATTCCTGACCCGTTCTAACTTAGAGTCTCTTGGTCTTCTTTGACCTGCAGATAGTGATTGTATGGGTTGGCTGTTCAGCCTGATGCCCACCATAATCCAAAGATCCCTGTCAGGAGAGGTACTACCCAGCCAGTTGTGGCCTGTGCCACTGTGTGAAGGACCTTGCACTTTCCTTTTACCTCATTCTGCCAGGCATCATGTCAGGTTCTGCTTTTATTTTGGTGGAACCTGCAAGTCTTCTGAGGGTTCTGCTTTGTCATCATCTGGGCTGATGACCTTTCCAGCCTATCCCAGCCCCTGTTCATCCAGGCTATGCTTCTCCACCTACCAAAAGAACCGGTTGGGTGAGACAGGCCCAGAGACCTGGCAGAGATAAGACTCAGGTTCAAAATGGTGCAAGCTTAAACCTTTAAAAGAACTTCCAGAACATTAGAGTGCCATTGCATAAATATTATTTTTTCTTGTGAACTTAAAATATTTTCATGAAGTACTGTATCAAAAACATCTCTTCCTGAAATTTTTAGATGGATAGCCTAAATTATATGAGAAAGTGTGGGCAATGGAACCTAATAAATTTTGACTAATCATTAAAGTTGGAACATGTCATTCTCACACTTATATAACCCAACACAACTAAATATGAATATTTTCCTCTGTGAGTTAATACATTGTAGTCCTAAGTTCTGTTTAAAGGATTGCACAATTTCATGCTCCTAAAATTTTTTAATCTATCTTTTGAAAATATTCTGTCAGTCATAAAATGTTGTCAGTGGAAGTGATTGCTGAAGAATAATCCATGTTACTTCTCCAGCTCTAGAAGAATATGAACTAAAGAAATTAAATTAATTTGCATTGTTTAGATTGAATTTCACTAATCAAAACTCAAGTATTACATACATTGTTTGAGTAGTACCTTCCAGTTAGATAACATTTGGAGAGGATTTCAAGGATATTTGACAGACCTGACTGAATAAGAGTGAATCAAATCAACTTAATCATCATTTACATAATGGAACAACTAATTCTGAAATTTGGTAGGGATAGATTGGCTTCCACTTGGAAACACTGAGGTGTCTCTGATAGCTGGAGGAAATAACTACCTCTCTCTTTGACCATCTCTTGATGAACTGTCACCAGATCTGGTTTGCAACTTCAGTGTAATGTCAGAGGGAAGATTCAAAGTAGCATCTGCCACTATAAAGCCCAAGGCTGTGTGCATTCCATCATGCTTGTGTTGTATATAGAAACTCATGTCAACTGGACTGTGCATTTAAGGATGTGCTCCCCTCTCATTATTGGTGGCTTGGAACTTGGCCTGTTCATCATTGTATAATCTTTTGGGAATTGCTGGGTTTGGGTATTTAGTGAATTCTCTTCTATTTTTCTTTTTTTGCTCACCCATTGCTGTTAAATTAATGATAAATAATTCTGACAGGAAAGGAATGAAAGAACATTAGTTTCTTCTTCCATTCCCTATTCTTCCTCCATCTGAAATAAACCCAAAATTTTCCATGCTTTGATGATTGTAAGTAACTGAATGCATTTTCTACAAACTTGTAAACCAAATTTCACCTATAAGCAACCTAAGTAACCAAGCAAAAAGGTATCCAGCATAAATTTTGTCTAGAGACTGCAGTAGTGTAATAAGCTTACTTTCCAACAGTTAGCCTGATGCTATGGTTAACTTTGAGGAGTTCACTAAACTTTGAAGGTTTTGACTGGGTTTTGGGAGTTTTCTTTAACATGGTTACTTAATGCTTTGGTCTTTAAAATAGTGTTTTGCTTATTACTGCTTTGACGCATTTGTATGTATACTTATGTCTTATAAAAAAAAAGAAAAAAAGAAAATACTGTTTAGCTTGTTAAAAATTCAAATTCAGATGCTGATCGTGTGCATTTAACATCATTCAGAAAATGTAAAAATCCTGGTATCCTGTGGAGATAGTTTTGAAAAAGACAGAGGTGGGAAGTTTCTGTGATGTTCTCAGCTTTGAGTGCTTTGCTCTGCCTTCTCCCACACTGAGCTGAGGTGCTTCCCAAGCCACGTTTTGCTGCTGAGCCTTCGTTCTCCTCTGCACTGTCTTTAAAGACACTGAGGCAGTGGTTGAATGTAGCACTGCCATTCATAAATAACAATTGATTCAAACTTCCTTTTTATGACTCTGAGTGGTGCAAATATGTAATCTTTAACTTATTGCTCATATAAATTCCTCAGTGCTCAAGGCTAAGCATATAACAGCTTGATGGTTAATGGGACTGTCTGCATAGATCACAAGTGGTTATTAAATAAGTAAATATTTTGTATGTGAAATGATTCTGTATTAATACAGAAGATACCTCTTTTTCTTACTATGCTGAGCTTGTAGAATTATTTGTATTCACTTATATATACTGCACACTGTTGAATTTGAAATGCAATTTAGAGTTTTTCTGCCCTGAGACTTACCACAGCATTTGTGTTTGTTAGATAGAAGGAAAGGTAATAGGAAAGCCTTTGAAGAATGAGAAATAGCAGACTATAAAATAAAAAGTTAAGGCTATTAGGCTGAAAAATAAATTATGGAAGTCATGGCAGGAAGAGTGGAAAAAACATTGTGAAAGGGAAAATTAAGAATCCTTCAGAGTCTTTTCTATCTAATTTTCATAATGTTGTTAAGTTTTGGGTGTTTGAAGATTTGAGAGTATTGGTTTAAGGTGGTTAAAAGACTTTAAATGAAAACCATGGTTAATTAATGTGGGTTAGTCAATTTATTAATTGGAATTTATAACAATGGAAATGTTGGAAAATTAGTGAGACTAAGAATGGTGTTTAGAAACATAATGAAACCGTTCACTAAGAGTCTTAATTAAGCACCAGGCTGTGTGCAATGCCCTTTAGTAGCAAGTCTTTTTAACTTCATACTTCTAAAGAAGTAATTGCATCGTTTCTCAGGGCTGCTGCAATACTGTAGCAAAGGGCCAAAATAATTAATCACAGTAATGCAGCATAAGTGATTTCAGGCTTGTGTTTTTATGATCTGTGCTCAGCTCACTGAATACGACCCTTTCTGTTCCCTTCTCCCCGTGTCTTTGGATATGAAGGTGTGTGCACATTAATTTAGATTTGCTACCTGTGATGTGCCGAGGTGCAGGATGGCAGGAGCCATTTCCAGAGCTCTCTGCAGAGCAATGTGTTTATCCACACCCAGGAAATTATTTAGTTGATAAACCAATTTGCCTGTTTCTGCTCCAACAGAAAATGTTCCTGCCTTTTGCACAAAGCTAAGTTGAGAACAAATAGCTGCAGTCAATCATTGGTTGTGAAGTTGAAAGATTTGGATTTGAAATCTAAGTAAGAGTGGCTGATGGTACACCCAGAGTGTTACTCACAGCTCTGCTATTCAGTCCAAATTTCAGAACATTTGTGGCTAATTTGTTTTCAGACAAATATTTAAACTGTTTTTCCAGAAACAGGAAATGAAGTTCCAAACACTCTCAGAGAAGCTTGTGTAAAGACAGTAGATGTTTTTACAATAACTTGTTTATGATTATCCATATCTAAAACTATATTAAAAATGTTAATTAAACAGCCTGTTGAATCAAAGCACATGAGCAAAAGCAATTTGAGTGTTGTAGAGATTCCCTCCCTGCAATGTGTTTATGAAGTCTGAAATGCAGTTGCTGTGTATTTTTACCATTATAGCTTCCTCTAATGTCTTCTTTTCTTCATTCACATCTGCTGCTAAACTTTCAATATTGATTAAATGGCAATGCTCTTTTTGCTGTAATCAAATTATTCAGTAAGTCCTGTTGAAATGAATTTTAAAAAATTAAAATTAAAAGCTGAAACAATTTTTAAATAAAAATGAATAAATGAATAATCAAATAGCTTCTGCCCTGGTTTTGTGTGAACACTATTTATCTGTGCATAACTCTGGAACAGAACTGGCAAAATCGCTGTCCAGTATTTTGTATATATTTATGTGTGGATAAGAATGTTCTGTGCAACTGCTCAAAGAGATACAGATATTATTTTATTTTTTTGTATAATTTTTATCCTCCTTGATAGCCAGTGACTCTAAGCAGATTGTAATCTCTGCTAAGGAAGCATTGTTCTCTTTTACAAAACAAACCGAAGCAGAAGTTAAATCATTTTTTCTGGTGTTTTATATGAAATCTCTTGTACTGGTGGAATTAAGTAAATTCATTACTGTCGTTAGAAGTGAAAAATGGATTTCCCTCTACAAGGCTAAACACAGCAGCATTTTTCTCTTTATGTACTTGAACTTTATCTGTGCTGATGAATTGCTCTTTAATAATGCAGTATCTTTTTTTTTTTTTTTTCTATTTTCCCCGGCTAGCTCTGTTCCATTACCTCATTTTTTGCACATCTGAAGGTGTTTTGTGCCAGGATGTTAATGTAATTCTTAAATGTAAGTGCATGCAGATCTATGTTGAGGTCAGAGAGCTAGTCCTGTAGGGAAAAAAACAAGCAAGGGAGAAATTTAGCTGTGTGGCAAAAACCCCTTTATGGCAGAAATATATTAGGTTGTGAAAGAGTCCTCTTAGGGAAATGTTAGAAAAGCATTCACTTGAGACTTATAACTGGAATTGACAAAACACTAGAAAATGGTCTGTCGAGTGAAAGTTGTACAGTGCAGAGCACTGGATGAAATAGGAAAATGGAGCTTTTCAATCTTGAAATTCAATGATTTGGGGATAGCGAGACGAATCACATCAGTGGTATATACTTCAGGCTTCATGTGTTATCAACACTATCTAAAAATTGACCCATTTAGACAGTGAATATCTAACTTGCTGTTCTTGTTCTCCCTTGATAGCTGGCTTGAAAGAAATAGTTTGGGTAATGGTAGCCCACTCCATTTGCAATACGTGATGAAGCATTAAAGAAAGATTTATGAAAAGTACCCTTGAAACAGTCCTGTTATTGACAGGTTTCTGGGTTTTGTTGTGAGGCTTTTTGGGTGGGTGGGTGGGAAGTTTTGCTTTTTACAGTACTGTTAAGATGTCTGTTGCAGTTATCTTTTTTTTTTTTTCCCTTTTTTTTTTCCCCCCAAGAAGAAAAATATGTTAAATTTTAATAGCTGGAATGACTCAATGAACTACAGAGTTTTTCATGGTTGTATTTCCCTTACTATTCCAAGTTACATCATGATCACTGACATTCCCTAGCAAAGTTTTTTTTGCAGCAGAATTTTCTGTATTGGTTTCATCTGCAGAAAAACATAAGATCCCAGATAATGATACAAAGGAAAATTTAAAAAAAAAATACAAAAAAATACTCAAATTATTTCTGTGGTGTTAGGTGTTGGCTTTTTGTTTACTTGTTTAAAAAGAAACAAACAAAAAAAAAGAAATTGGGATAGTTCAGAAACTCACAGTTTCTGCAGTGATCAAAAGTCATTGCCATCAGCAGGAATTTGACAGGTTTGTTGCTAAATTTACACAAAAATTTTAGGAAATGGTTGTAGAAGTTGACAGATTTCCTTAAGCTTAGGTTTGAGATATAAATGCTATTAAGGCATTTAAAGGAATCTGGACATGTAATATAAACTTAATTTGGCTTTTAAAAGCTTTTAAAATGAGAATCCTGAAAGATGTTCTGATTAGTTGCGCTTTAGTCTTTAAGGTCACTTTAATGAAAAACTAATTTAGAATACTTTTGTGCTAGTGATATTTTTAGTACAAAAGCCATGGAATTTTGCCTTAAGTTAAAAAATACAAAAAAGGACTCATTTGACTATTTGCTCTACTTATATTTTCTTTTGATCCCTACAGACTTTTCTTGTGCAGAACTTTCATTTGCTGCATTTGGTGTTATCTGATTTAGATACGGGGTCAAGTTCTGACACTACAAATCCAGAGATAGTACTAAAGCCCAAGCTAATGTTGTTCTGCCAATATTTGGATAATTTAGTAAACTTGAAACCTGAAAGTGCTTCTCAATTAAAATCATGGGATTTCAACTGGTAGAAGTGCTGGTTGAATCAGAACTGAATGGATTTTGTCTAAATTCCCAATGTGTTACTCTGAGACATACACCTTCATATTGGAAAAGCAAATGTTTTCAGAATCAGACATAATTTATGTGTTGGATCACAAATTAAATCAGAGCTGAATACTGGATTGGTGATAGAAATTTCCCCCAATGCTAGGAGGTTTCCTGCTTAAGATCATGGAAATTGCATGTGAATGCAGTCTGGGAAACAACATTTTTTTGCTGTGGTTGTACAGTGAAGGAGGATTGAATTTAATATTTGGGAATGGTTTTCCAAACCTACAGAGGTTTTGAAGAAACCTCACTTTGACATATTTACATGTCTATGTTAAAGCTTCCCAAAGGGGCTGTAACAAGGAATGATCTGTTAAGTCAAGGTGGTTTTCCCTCTCCTATCCATGCTTTGGAAATTTTTCATATTTTATTATCTAATAGAATTTAAATGAGAACTTGAATTTCTATGTAAAAATCAATAATTTATATGAACAGAAATTCCCAAGAAGTCCCAGAGTTCAGTCAAAAGTTTCCAAAGAACATCAATGCTGATAATTTTCAATGTTGGAAAGGCAAAACAGTGTTTTGGCAACTGAACTGTTATTTACTCTTTCCCAACACTGTAATGTCTGCACTTCATATGAACTGCCATGAGCTGTTTCTACCACTGTACCAACTTTTGTGTGCTCAAATCATTCCTTAACATTCTGCAGTATTCCTTTATCTGCTTCCCAAGTTTTGGCCAGGGTGATTCTGGGCTAACAACAAAATCCTGAATTGTATTGCATGTTGCCTGTTTTGTTTACTTTAGGAGTGCTTTTTGTAGGAAAAAAATTTCTCAAAGCAAAATATTGTAGGTACTGTTTATCGAACATCACTGCATAATGCTGTGAATTACTTCATCAATTACTGACTAATTATAAAATTATAATTTTTTACTTGCATTCAGGTAGTAAAGAGTATGATAAATATTATTTCTTTTCCTGAACAGTGTGCTGCACTAAGTGTGCCTTGTGAACTTTGTGCTTAATGGGAAATAATTGGTGAAAGGACTGCACTCCTGTCGCCAGATTAGTGGTTTCCGTGTAAGGGGGGGTGTGTGCTTAAAGCAAGTAGTGACAATTTGGAACTTCATATTGATCTTTTCACCATCAGAGACTTGAAATCTTACAGTTATAATGCAAAATTGATGGCTTTGAAATTTAGGCTGTCAGATATAAATGTTTCAAATATTGCACTTGCCTCAATGACACCCAGAAAGTTTCTCCAGAAATTCTGCTGCAGGAGATTTTGAAATTGCCAGATTTTTCTCCTGTTATAATGCTTGTGCTGTTCCACAGGAGTTGAGATGACTCTCACAAATGAGTGAAACAGAGAGATATCTTTTAGATTTCTGTATAGTTTATTTGCTTCACTATTTGCCTTTAAGCACATTAATGAATAATGTAGTTGATATCAAACTTGTGGAGGCTGAAAACTTTGAGACCTATTTAGTCAGTTATGTAATGCTCTGCTAGATATCAATAACTTTTGAAAACAAGCATCCTGTTGATAAAAGTTCAATATTTGTAGATTTGGACAGCAGAATTGATGCTGCACTGGCAGCACTTTGCATCTGTTCCCAACTTTTGAAAGCAGCATTTTGAAACGTGCCATCTGTAATCACCAACTGCTTAAAAACCAGATAGTGTCTGTTTGCTATTAACATGGATTAAGACATTCAAAGATCTTGTAAGGCAAGCTGTGTGAAATTTCTTCAAGTAATACTCCAGTCTTTACTGGGAATGTGGTATAGGTACCAACTGCATCACCATTCTAAAATAGAGTATTTGTTTTGTTTTGGATGACCTGAGACCCTACTGGATTAAGTAGTTCCCATGCTCTTTTTGGTGGGCTGTATTTTTGGTTTGGGAGTGGGTTTTTTGCCTTTTTTGTTTGTTTGTTTGTTTTGTTACCTTCCCCTGCATTTCTTGCTGGTCTCTGTTTATTTTTGTGGTGTCCTCACCCAAGGCATTTGTATGACTGGTGCTTGTTTGAGCTCTTCTCTGATCATTGAGTAGCCCTTCTCTCCTTCTGTCTTTGGACATCCCTGCTGCTGGCAGTGTGAAATTGCTGCGGTATTTGTACAGTGGGAAACAGGCCAAAACAATTTCTCTTTACTAGAAAATAAGGCTAATAATCTGAAAAAAATATGGTCCTTAGCTGGGAGCTTCTCTAGAGGCTTAAATTTCCATCTTCTGTAATCAAGAAAGGTCTCTTGAGTTTTTTGGTAGCAGAGATTTGTGAACATCAGTTTACTAGACATGAGACCTCAGCAGCTAAAGGTGTGTTTAGGTCTCCAAGTCACATTCATGGATTCAGCAGTAGATATTTAATTTCTGCAGAATAAACAAATGTGATAAATCAGCAGCTTCCCACTGGGGTATGCAAGAGCTTTTTCTAATAAAATATTTTAATTTCCTGTATTTTAATGAAAGTATGTACTATGATGGAGATTTTAAAAATTAGCAAACTGTTAAATTGTTGGTGCAGTTGCAATAGCAGTGGAAAATTATCCTTTTGGCCTAATAGAGGTAGGATACCTGTTAAATTCCATGGCCACATGCAAGACTGTATCTTCAAAAATTTCATTTATATGCAATTATTTTGGAAAGTGAGGCATACATGGCTTATCTGTGGCAAAATGTATGTGAATCTTGTTTTTCCATAATTCTAATTGTCACAGGAATTCCTAATAGGTTAGGGAAGAAATAAACCCAAGCTGAAAGCTGAAGTCTTGCATGACAGGGAGGCTAAAGTCAGAGGAGTTTATTAGAGGAGACTTTAGGGAGGTCAATATTTACATAGTTTCTATTAAAATCTGCAAAAATAACTCTCATGCAGGAAAATTTGACTCACACGTGGAGATTTATATCGCACAAATATTAAGGCTTTAAAATAAATGCCTAAAACTAGTTTATGCTTCCAGGTAATGTCTGCAGGTATTTGGCTGATGCATGATTGCACAGTGTGTGTATGAGAAGTGCTTTTTCCTATAGATTAATTCCAATTATATAAAACACAACTGTGGATCTAAATGGGTTGCCTTGATTGAATTTTAAAGTGCAGCACAGTAATGCCTGCAGCATGGCAGTCAGTAAGAGATGCAGTATATGTATGTAAACAAAGCTGGATTTATACACCAAGAGATAAAGGGGAAAGTTATGTTACAAAGAAATAAGGGAAATTTTAAAGATAATTTTGAAAAGAGCTCCAGAGTCATATTATGAGGCTTTTAAATGAGTAGGAGAAACAGTTTTGATAGCCAGTAAATTTCCTGGACTTTTTACTGAGAGCCTGAGCAGCATAATGCAGTGCTGTGATTGCCTGTCTCTTCATTTTCTATTCCTTTTGGTTTAGGGTTTCTTTGGGGGGAGCAGGGATTATTAATAACAGTAAAGTCCTGGAGAAAATCAACTTTGTTGTAAATATCTAGAGGAGTGTGGTTTTCAGTGACTGGTGAGGGAACATGCATCAGATGAGCAAGTATATATTAAAAATCTGGCATGTTCCACCTGGCTATTTTTAACACACTGCAGAAAATGTGCCTGATTCCCCTCTCTGCTCACACTTTTCTCTTTGAGCACTGGCTGTCATATTCCTGTCGCAGCACCACACTTTTCAAGAGGTTATCTCCTTTTCACTCTATGCCTCTTCTTATTACTCCATTATGAAGATTCTAAATATATGAATTTGATCTCAAAATAGAATTACCCACTCCTATTAACTCTGCTGACTAAGAGAGGCATGTAAAGCTCTTTATTTTCATGTTGCAATCTTGAATTTGATCCCATATTTGTAATTGTGGAGCTTGTTTTGGGTGTTTGAGGTTGTTCAACTAAGTTGTTTTGCATTGATTTCATATGAGACTAGTTCTGACTCTTAACATTTTCTGGAGAAAAATATTGACAATCACAAATGTAAACTGGTTTGACTTGTCTTTTTCCTTTTCTTTAGGAAGAAAATATTTCCAGTTTTTTTAGACTAACTCAGAGACCTAATCTTTGGCTTATGGGCAGTGTTTTGGTTTCCTTGTGGTATTGGGTTTGGTTTGGTTTTTTTCACAGATATGTTTTGGCAAACCATTTATAAAATAGGCATTTGCCCAACTAACCACCATTGTCATATAGAAAAGTTATGTGGATTCTGTTTATTGTGGGTTGTGGAAAATAGAAAATGTTTGCTTATGTTGCAAGTAATAAGTTGAAATGCCTATTGGATAGCTTTTTATATTTACACAAAAACATATTTAATAGCTTCATTCATCATCATATGTGGAATGAAAATAATATCTGTGCTTTTTCAATTCCATCTCAATATTTATAAAACTCAAAGCATTTGTTTTTTTCCAGACTCATTTTTTTTTTTAAATAAATGGTAGCACAAGGACTGTTTCTCCTTAGGTAGACTTGGCTCTTTCCTCTATCCTAATTAGCTGCTATTGATTAGTACAGCATACTGAAAATATATAATGTGTCAAAATCTGAACAAGTCTCATTTATCTATACAAACATTGCTATTTCTTTAATTTTCATCAGGGTTCAGTTTCACTCAAGAAACACTATTATCTGGCTTGAGCTCTGATGGGCTATATCTGCAAATATTTTAAAGCATGTGATAACAAACTCATTAATGTCCATGGAATGGACTTTTCTGTCGGCATTAACAAGATTTAGTTCAGGTACATAATATACCGAAACTACTGAAAAATAACTCATTATACCAAAGATCCTGAACTAAGTTGTGACCTGATTGTGTTTTGAAGCTACAGAAATGCTGCTCTGTGTGGAATGGAGGGCCACTGCAGCAGGGAGGTTGATTCCAAGCCAGGGAGCATCTCCCTGTCCAAGGCTGTGGGCAGGGAAGGGCCGTGGCTGCTCGCCAGCCTGTGGCAGCAACAGGAGCCCCTTTATGGCTATTCATGTATGGGCCACTCTTAGAACTGCAGTTTTAAAATGAGATTTTATCTTTAAATAACTAGTAATACCATAATAATAGTAACAAAATCTCTGCAGTGTTTCTTTTACCCTGTATTTTTTTCCATTATTCTCTAGTAGAGAATTAAAAGCTTTGCTCACTAAAAAGAGCACTTGGCAACTTCTTTGTCTTGGGTGAACGTTTTACAGTCAAAGAGAGTTTACAGTAGCAGTGTTGTGAGTTATTATTGACCACTGCTCTTCACTGGGGAAGGCAGAATCCATAGAAAAGAACCTGTATAATGCTTGTGATGTTATGAAACACTTTTTAAATAAGGATAATCTATAAAAGAGTACAGAGCATTAGAATTATTGTGTGTGTCAGCAATTCTTTAAAATTATTTGAAGGAAGAGTATTATACAGCCACCAGCTGAAGTAAGCAGGGGCCCATATTAGTTTAAGGTGTATCAGCAACTCAGAAATATTTAGTAATTTTAGAAAATCTGACTTTAAGCCAATCATATTCTGGCCAGTAATGTGGCTTGAATCAGAATAATGTATTACATACTTTTATTTTCTTTTCATTTGAATTCAGTTGACAATGATGATTTCACACAATGAAGATTGAAGTGGAATCATCCAGTGGAATTAAGATGGTTATGTTTAAGTGAAATCTGTAACTAAGTGTTTGAGTGGCTTGGGCAGGTTTGACATTCTCAGCTAACATGTTCAGAATACTCTGTTCTCGCAGCTGCTGCCCAGCACCAGCAGAAAGGTGTCTGCTTTCCACTTCCAGATACTTCCCAGACTGATCTCTGGGCATATCCCAGATATCTGATTCAGGCAGACAGACTTGGACCATCCTGGGTCAGTTCTCAAGTGTGGACAGCAGGAGACATATGTCCTCTTTCTTCCATCCCCGTTATTCAGGTTTGGGTGATGACAGGGAGTGTTGAGGTGCTGGGTGAGGCAGAGTGAGCAAGCTGGTCACTGGCCTGAAGCTCTTAATGTGTCTGCAGTTGATGATCACCATGGATGTGCCAGGACCAAGGCCAGGTGTGCCCTACCTTGAAGAGCCATGGCAAGAGGGACACAGAGAGAGCGAGCAGTGGGGTTTACAGTGTGGATGGCAGCAGGATGGGGTTGGCCTCTTTGGGAGCAGTCTCATGGGATAGCTCATAGGTGACTGAGGAGGATGAGAAGATTGTAACTGCCTGTATATTTTTTTCCCCCTAAAGTTTTAAGGGTAAGAAACACTCTATAAAATTACTAATTATGTTGATAGTCTGAATATTCTTAGGATAACAGTGACTCTGAAAACACATTATTTTCCCCACAGCTGCATATTTTCTGACAGTCAATCTGCTGAGTGGAGAGGCAATACCTATCATGACATACTTGTGTCAGAACCTGAAAGAGAAGTATGTTTTGGCAAGGTTATAAATGAAGAAAAAAAAAAAAATCAAATTCTTATTTCCCAGGGATGCAAAACTAGAGAGTTAATCTTTCATTTCAGTATGTGTGGCAGATAGATTAAAAGTATTCGTATCTTGAATTCAGGTACTCATCATGAAGAAATAGCCTTCTAGTTGCTCAGTTAGTTCTTGCAGTAAATGACTCTGAATATGTGATATATTTCAACAAATGCTTTTGTTATGTATGTTTCCCCATTGTGCAGTATGTGTTAGTGTTAAATGAATATTGCCTCCAAACACTGGTTGATTCTCCTTACTCTTTAAACCCATTTTAATGAGTATTTTATAACATTCTGAATTTTCGGGAAATAGCTAAGCTCAACACAGCTCCAGTGAGGGCGGGGGGGTGTGTGTGTATCTATCTAATTATTGCATGGTAGCAAAAAGGAAAATGTGGTCAAGGGGTTAGGAAGATAGAGATCTAGGGTGTATTTGTCTTACAGAAACTTCTGAGGCCACTTGGTTTCTGTGGAGAAAAGAAATCCACATGGATTTCAAGAGGTCATCAGTCCTGGTCAGACATGTTTTTGCCAACAGAGAGAGTTGGTGTGAGTAAAAGCTCTGGGGTTCCTGACGCAGAGACAGGGATTGAGAAAAATGGGCTTGATAATTCAGGAGGAAAAGAAAAAAAGATCCTGACGGAGTTGAGGTAACTTCTGTGATATTAAGAAAAATATAATTTTTTCTTTTGAATTGTTTCCTTATATTTCTTTGAAGATGCTTCTACCAACACTATCTCTTTGTTGCTCACATGCTGTCCTAGGCAACTCATATTAGGGATTAGACAGTGAGGTTTAGCTTTTAGGACAGAAACTGATTTATCCCTTTTCTTTCAGAAATCCTGTAGTTTGATGGGGATGTTAAATTTTCTTTGTGCATGTTGTTTTCAGGAACGTCTTTATTCTTAGTCTAGGAGAATAAATGCATAAATAAAAATCCGCTGTTCCTCTGCTGCTCTGCTGCCATTTTAATCCCTGTTTATCTCACTCTAGGATGCCAGAGAGGAAATTTAATGTTGAGTATTGGTTCAATAAATGTCAGGGAGGGCAGGCAGTTTATATCCTCTTTCGCAATAAACATTTAGTTCTCCTGACAAAGACAGCATTAGAATATCAGGAGGGACAAGCTGCTTCAGTGGCCTCTGGTTCTTTCAGCAGCTGAAGATGTGGAGTGGAACCAGTGACCAAGCACACAAACCTGAATCTGCACAAGTGGTAGATCTGCTGTTGTGGATTCAGATGTTTTCCTGATCAAAGTAAACATTCCTGTTTAAGAAGTTGATCTACATGAGACTTGGCCTTGCAAAGTGTCAGTGCAGTTTTCCTCTCATTTGTAACTGTTTTGCAGGGCTAAACTTCTCATGAATGTAGTCTCTGCATGTTATGTTTTTTGTGCTTTGTTTATATTAAAATAAAAGACAATTCCATCTCTTACCACTCAGATTAACGAATGGCATGAGACTTACTAAGCTAAATTTGTTTGTATTATAATGCAAGGTGGTTGTTGGTTAGGGAAAGGCAGAAGTACAAATTTAGACTATAACATCATGCAAATTATCTAAGTGTTACCATGTCAGGTGAGTTAAGATGACAGGTTAAAGAATTTGCTCTGCAATTATTTGTTTTATGCATAGTTAATCTATGTCCTGTGTATCTTCCAGTGAGGAAAATAAGGCAAAATGGAGATGAGGGAAATTTTTCTAAAATTAAATGCCTATCAATTAGAAGTACTGAAGTTATATCGCTTGAGAATGAGATAATTACCACACCTATCATGATAG
Organism: Hafferia zeledoni; assembly: GCA_035583235.1. NCBI lineage: Eukaryota > Metazoa > Chordata > Aves > Passeriformes > Thamnophilidae > Hafferia > Hafferia zeledoni. The sequence goes on along the minus strand of JAWWEV010000169.1, from coordinate 7,932,840 downwards.
TCTTTTCGTTCTGCATTCGTCAGGAGGTTTTGGAGTAACTAAGCTTATTTTCTGAGGGCGCTTCACTAAGGTGATGAAGTCGTGTCGTGAACAGACATAAGGACATCTAAACATCATCTGTGATAGTTGGAAAAATGTAAAAATGACAGGTTTATAATTTTTTTTGGGGGGGGGGGAAACAGCCATTATATCCCATACATAAAAACATAAAATAGCTGATGTATAATATTATATATATGGGCATTAAATATGCATTGTGTGTATATGATTTCCTATACATACATACACTGATACATTTTTTATGTTCTTTGATAATACCAGAGATCCTTATCAATGAGCTTTTCAAATACATTTAATTAAAAATTCTCCTGAGTCTTCAAATTTAATATTTCACATCTTCTTATACCCCCAAGACTGATATATTTAAGAGTCTTTCTATTTCTTTCAGAGCTTTTCTTTTGACATTTCTGCTTTTACTTTAAGCTTATGTTTAAAAACAGGAGAAAAACTTGCTACTTGCTAATCAAATTAAAAATTACTTAGGAAGTAAGAACTTCAGTCCTTTTCTCCTTGATAAAATGCACAAGGGTAAGTAGGTGGCTGACATGACTAAAACTATTGACAAAACATAACTTTCAGCCTAGATGCAATCTCTGAACATGAGTTTATTTGTTTGAATTTGGTAAACATCAAAGCACAAGGGAGCTGACAACTGGGGTATGTAGGACTGGATGTCTCAATCAGGTTGTGCCTGGATTTCAGAAGAGGTCAGTGGGAATACAGTGTGATACAAACTGAAACCTGCCATTGCAAGAGCAGTAGGTGTTAGGCTGGGAATTATTGACAAGTGCTCATCCCCTCTGTGCCGCTCAGCACTGGTGACACCTCAGCTGAGGGACTGCATGGCTTTGAGTGGAGCAGGAAGAGTGGACTCATCTGGAACACACCACTTTGGAAGGACAGACTGATCCAGTTATCATCCTGGACACAGAAGGTCTGGAGGAGTGGGAGGACTAGGGTATAGCCTTTGAGCACGTGAATGTCTCTTGCAAAGAGGAGGTGCTGGAGAAAAGGAGGGGAAGGGTGTCACCAGGTGCTCACATGAAGTCAGGTACGGCCATGATGCTGGCTAGAGACTCCTTGAACTGTGTTAAGCAGGCTCTGACAGAATTGCACAGCCAAGAAACTGGTTCCAGGACCAGGATTTAGCTGGGGCAGGAATGGCACATCAAAAATGTCCTGAACAGATGCAAAATTTCCAAGTATGGAGAAGCATGATGGCTGTGGAGTGCGGCTGCTGAGCGTCCTGGGCTGTCACATTGCTGGAGCGAGGCTGCAGCAGGGCTGTGCCTGCAGAATGTGGGGTCTGTCTTCTCTTTTTGCAGTGCTCTGTATTCACTGGGCATTCTTGGATCCAGCCCCAAGCTTTCAGCCAACAGCAGCCATATCCTGGAAGTAACGATCCTGTTAAATAACTATCATGTAAGCATGTCATTCAGGCTGTCAAGAACAAGGAGGCTAAGCGTGATCATTTCTTTTCCCTTTCCTCTTTCCCAATTAGAGAGCTTGTTACATCTTTCTGATAGTTTAATCATTGAAAATTGTGGCCGTGAATGTTGATGAGATACAAATGAGGGATGCCATCTGTTGATCGGTGCCGTGTGCTCCCCAGGCTCAGCACTGAGCAGTGAGCTGGTGCTGGGTGTCCTTGCTCTATTTCCCTTGCACATGGGAGTACTCACAGAGGGAATCTGATTCAGAGGCTTGGAAAGGGTGATCCTCTCTTCACCCTCATAATGAGTGTATTTAAAGCAGCAGAAGGGTAAGTTTCCTTGCAGCCACTACAGGACAGCCAGGGGACTGGACTCAGCCAGCATGGGTTTAGAAAGCCAGGTCCTGCTTGACCAATCTGATCTCCTTCCATGACAGAGTGACTGGCTTAGCTGATGGCAGAAAGGCTGTAGATGTTGTCTACATGGACGTTAATACAGCCTTTGATGCTGTTTCTCGCAACATTTTCATGGAGAAACTGGCTGCTCTTGGCTTGAACAGGTGACTTTTTGCTGGTTAAAAATCTGTCTGTATGGCTGAGCCCAAAGAGTGGTGGTGAATGGAGTGACATCCAGTTGGTGGCCAGTCCTGTGTTCCCCAGGGCTCAGTACTGGGAGCAGCACTGTTTTTAATCTCTTTATCAGTGACCTGGACAAAGGAATCAAGTGCACCCTCAGTCAGTTCACATATGACAACAAGTTGTGTGGGAGTGTTAATCTGCTGGAGGGCAGAAAACTCTGCAGAGGACTCTGAACAGGCTGGATCTATGGGTGAATACCAGTTGTATGAGGTGATCAGGTAAAAAGTGACAGAAAGGGAGGAAATGGCCTCGGGTTGCACCAGGGGAGTCCTAGATTAGATATTAGGAAAAATCTATTCACCAAAAGGGTTCTCAAGTATTGGAAGAGGTTGCCTAGGGAAGTGAAGACAGTACGAGTCCTGTGCTTAAGATGTGGCACTTAAGCACATGGTTTAGCAGAGGAATTGGCAGTGCTGGGTTAATGGTTGGACTCAATGATCTTAAAGGTCTTTTCAACCTAAACAATTCTATGATTGTCTCATAGTCTGAAGAAAAATACGTCTTTAAAATTACTGTCTGTTCTTCACTCCTGTAAATAATTCAGCTGAAGGTGCTCCCTCTGACTGCTTTCCTCTCTCCTGCCCAGCCCATCACACAGGTATCCTTGCAAAGGGAGGTGGACACCTTAACTATAAATTTAGCATCTGCTACCCTGAGTCAAAGCAGAGGCCCATCTTGAGACTGTGTAAAAGCAGCCAGCAATAGATGGTTGGCAGCACAGTCTGTGGGCATGGCAAGACGTGCACTCTCAGCACCTGCTGATCTGCAGTTTCAAAACTCCTGGAGCCAGGATCTGTATGAGAGGTGGAGGTAACCTTTGTGAATGTGCATCTTCCTGTCTTGAAAGCAGATCTTTTGATTTCTACTCATTCTTTGGAGGTGAGTTACTACTTTAATGTGCTTTGTGTGAAGAGCTTTTTCTTTTTTTTTTTTTTTTAAACTACAGGCTGATAACATCATTTGGCTCTGTCTGGTTCTTGAATTGTGAATAATCATTTCCTATTCACCTTTTCCAGGCTGTTTGAATTTTTAAAGTGGTTATTCTACATCCCCTCAGTCACATCTTTTTCCAGCTGAAAAGCTGCAGTCTATTTAGCCTCTTCTCATGTGGAGGAGCCATTTGACTGACACGGCTGACTTGTTTCAACTTTCTTCACTGAAAACTCATTGTACTGCAACCATTTTAGCTCATTAAGAAATTTAGGAAGTATCATGTTTTACTTGAAATTACTTAAAATATTGTACTGTACTACTGAAAATGTTGCAGAAGTGGTATGAAATCCTAAATTGCTGCTTTCTCCCTGCCTGGCTATCCCCCAAACCCCCCCAAACTCAAAGACAGGCCCATGTATAGTAATTCAAAAGGAGGTTTTATGTATAGTAATTTCCTGTGAGAATGTCTATTCAATCAGTTCTGTTTCTTCCTTCGTTCTGACAGATTCACATAACACTAACTGACATTTAGAAGAAGTTGTTGCTGCAGGTTGAAGCAGAACACAACACCCCAATTTCATAGTAAATTGTTTATGACTGAAGCGATGTTAATGTTCGCTGTAGTCTACCAGAACAGGACCACTAAAATATCAATTATCTATTATGTGATGATGATGTTTTAGTGGTGCTCTTGAGGTCCAATCCCAGGCTCAGAGCAGGCTTGACTTTGAGGTCAGCTCTGAACTTGAATGATGGATCTGCTTTGTCATGACACAGGTCCACCAGTATATTGGCTGTCTTTTATTTGGGGTTGTATTTGCTTCCCCCCCACCCCCTGTTTTAAAGGTCCAAAAAAGAAAGTTGTTTTTTCTTGGTTGAATAATAGCATTTTTACAGTCTGTGGTCTTTGAAGTGCATTTATGTACACCAGTGCACAAAGAGGTACTTTAGATTTAATTCCTAAATATTTTAACATTTTAAATCAGCTTCTTATTTAATAGTTGGACTCCTCACAAACATTAATTTAAATTGTGAGAGCAGCAACACAGTTGTCACATCTGAGTTTATAGGGGCCCTCGGGATTTATTTTATGAGTCTTCTCAACACAGACCTTTCAGGTGGGTTCATTTCTGCTCTGTTGTTACTGTCTACCTTGGAGAGAATTTTTGGCCGTCTTTTAGGGTGTAGAAACCACACAGCTCCCATTTTCTTCATTTTCTTCTGATAATAAAGTGCAGTAAAGGAAACCCAACTGTACTGTTTCTCTTGGGCTAAAGAGCCAAAAGGTTTTACTCTCCCTTTCTGCTGCAATGGACTGGTTCAAAGTCTCTGCCATGCTCTGTTACAACTAATCACCACTGCAGAAACCAATTCCTTGTGTCTACAGGAGAATTTGTTTTGAATTTTCAGAGCAACAAACCTGCTGTGTGTACTAGGATGCATTTTTGGTTTGGTGCGTCCTCTTTTGTGACGTCCTTGACAATTTGTTTCTCTTTTGCTTGCACGATGCTGGTGAGATACCATGTCAGATGGTTTCCTGTCTGGACTGAGAACTGAGCAGAAGGAGTTAAGTTTATTGCCTAGCACCCTTTGGTTTTATAGAAGCTGGATTGTCACAGTGGGAAAAGACCCTAGACCCATGTTTACTACAGTAGACATGAGGTCCAAAGTGCAGATTCTACTGATAAAACAGTTCTGTGAGGACAGAGTTGTCCTTTGCTACTGTTCTTAGGTTAAACTATATACTGTTCTCTTACAGTGTAGAATATGACCAACTGTGATATAATTTAAATTGCTAATTGTAAAAACACTAAATTGGGCATGGTTTCTGGTTAGTACTTTTTATGGTCTGATCTCACATAGCTCATAAGTGTCATGTAAAACAGGATTTCTATGCGGAATGGCTGTTTGTGTTTCTTTGGCAGCTGAAATTCTACTAATACTTAATGCACATTGTTAATAATGACTTATAAAGATGCCAGAACTGTGGTAGCAAAAGAACCAGCTGTATTTGAAACACTCAGACTAAGTGATACTTAGGAGCTTATATAATCTACTGTTTCTTTTTTCTCCTATTTTGATAAATTGGCTTTGCTGTCAGTTCAACTGTGAAAACTTGGACAAGGGAGTTTCTTGAATTCATTAACTTAAAAAAATTAGTATTTTTTTTTTTAAGAATTAAAGTTAGTTTATAGAACAGAAGTCCCCTGCAAAACAACAGATGCAAATGACAAAGCTCCTCAGATGCTTTTAATGGACATTTTGGTGGGCCTTTTGTCCCATATGTACTGGGATACTCAATCTGTCTAATATATGCCCAGACTGATGAGACAGACATTATAGCTATTTTGCCTTGAAGTTTGATACCAGAAGATCATTTTTTCCTCAGTTAACAATAAATAAGCAATAAATTCATGACAGGGGACTTCAGGTGATGTAAAAGTTGAACTCAATAAGCATCTTAAAGTTTGGGTGTTTATTTAGATCTCTTTGGTTTGTTTTTCTTGGAGGAATACAAATATTTTCCTTTGATTAAAATATAGTGTTCAAGTCCGTCATTTTGGCATTGTTCCCCTTTTAGCCTTCTGCTTAACTTAGTTGTTTGCTTAAAAAAAAGATATATTACTTTTCCTAAGGTAGTTTCATTCTGCATGCATTAGATCTTCCATCAATTAATTTTTTCACTCTTAAAATGTGCCATGAATGACGGTGTGCTGGCACTCTTCTGAAACTGCAGAGACAGTCAGTTGTTGGGTATTTAAGTCTGTAGAACACAAAATAGACAAATTCTAGAGGTTTTGATTATGCACAATTTACACAAAATATCCAGCTAAGCACAGTGCCAGGTGCTTGAAGATATTATTTTTAATGTCGTGGAGGTAAGATAGGACCTGCCACTGTTAACAGTGCTAAAGAATAAGTAGGCTTCTTTTCGTTCAGTGTGATATTATTCCCCAGACAATTGTGTTTCTGTAAATGCACGATATACTTTTTTTGCTAATAAAACTGGAGGCAATCATAATAACATGTCAACATGTGGCTGACAGTATATGCTTTGGACTGCTCAAACTTTTTGAAAAAAAGCAAGGTGGAAGAAATATTCTGTGCTTTTTTTGTTTGTTTCTTTTGTGTTTTTTTTCTTAGTTTTAAATTGAAACAGTTTGTTTTAAAACAAATCAATATCCCTGAATTCTTTGCCATCCAGCACAACATTAGAGAAAACCAAACAGAACATAAACATATCTAATATGATTCATTTTCTTTGTCAGATACAAGAACATGATACAAGGTAAACTAACAGTAGTTCATAGAATGGCATTTATTTCTTCACAGTGTGACTCTTAAATGTCACTATTCTTTTAAATTCGGTTGAAATAAAAGAACCAAATTAAGTTTTTTTATTATTATTATTTTTGCATTAGGCTGTGAGAATTCACATCTTGTTTATTCTCTTGGTCACCTCAATTCTTCAGTCTCTGAATTACATTAGAGCTGTTGATGTTGTATAATGTTCCAGGCAGACACAGTTTTCTTTGTATGCCACATACAATGCATTTTCTGTATTTTTCCTTATTCTTGCTGTAATTACCAGGAAAATTTCCATGAAATGGGATTTTATTTTATAAGAATTTAACCCACTTGTGCTACTAAATCCCATTATAGTGAGAGCATAAATGTTGAGGGGATAAGTAGCAGGGGGAGATGGAATCTTATGAAGAAAGTGTTCCATTGAAAATGAACCTAATATATGCCAGACAGATTTGTAAATTATCTACACAGGTGAAATATTGTACCGTTACATCTAAAAAGTTTTCAGTTTTCTTCAGAATTGTTCACAACAAGGAGGTTTTGTTCTCTTTTATTAACACACTTTATTAGGAAACAGAATGTTCAGAAAATGGTTATTGCAATATTAGAAAGAACCCATTAATTCTTATCTTTATTTGTTCGGTATGTAATTTCCACAGAAAATTATTTTATTAAAATTGATATGAGCTCCAAGTGTATTTATACCTCCCATTGCTTTTAAGGTTGCAAATCACCATTGTATTTTGACTGTAGGATTAAAAAAATGGAAAAAAGGAATTTCTCTGGCTAACATGTGCACTTTTTAGGTCTCTTTGTGAATTACGTCTTTGTCCATAAAGAACTCTAAATTCTGTCTGTCATTTATTTTCCTACAAGTGTGGGGATATTCTTATGCAAATATAACACTGCCAGTTTTGGCTGATGGACAGATAACTTCCTGGTTAACTTCAAACCATGTTTCCACATAATGGCTATGAAGTCAGTAGATAAGGACTGTTTATGTAGAGTCTCGGAATGCCTTTAAATGCTTTTTTAGAAAACTTTTTGTCAGGAGTTGAGAGAAAAATGACATTTATATAACATTAGCACCTGCTTAGTCTTTGGGTATAGTGTAGAGTTATAAAAGACTGAGGTAGATTTGGGGATGTGTTGCTCTTGTTCACTTAAAAACTTGGAGCTTGTTAGAAATCAACAATAAGAATATTTTACTGACCCAGAGCATTGGTCTCTAGGTTGTTTTGGGTTTGTTTTTTTTTGTTTGTTTGTTTGTTTTGGTTTTTTTTTTTTAATTATTTATTACGTTTATTATTGTATTCTGGTTTTCTGTTCCTCATTTTTAACTTTGTAAATCTGAGGAATCCAAAAGGGTTTGGAATTTTTTCCAGAAAACTCTAAAGCAGTAGACATAAACAAATACTGAGGTCAGAGACTTTAGTCTTTAATGTGTCACCTATCTTATAATTAAGGTTGCCTATTACAAGTAGTTACATGCTCCAATTAAGATGCCTGGTTGCCATGGCTCTCTCCCTGCTCTGCTGTAGCATCCCCAGTGTTGCCTGTGGAAGGCTGTCAGCTCCTTGCTGAGATTCAACTTCCCATTGCTCAGAGGGACTCAAAGGTTGTCCTGTGGGGGTGTTGTGCAAAAACCACGGTTACTTAAACAGCACAGTAAGAGCATTGTTTGTACCTTTAAAAGAGGAGGTTGTGCACAGTGGAAAAGGCTTAGAAAGAAACAGCACAGAATGTATTATTGCCAAAGAATTCTATATTCTCTGCTTAAATTGTATGTCCATTCAGATAATTCTGTGCACCCTCTCCTCCTCCACTGTCTCCCCTGCCTCTCCCACCTTCCTGCCAGAGGGTCTAAGTTCCTAACAACTTTGTGTCCTAAAGTTCAGTGCCTGACAGAGATTCCTTCCCTCTTCAGTGGGAAATTAGGGGACAGAGACAGCAAATGACGCAGGTGAAACGAATCATGTAGAGCACAGCTGTAGTTTATGGGTTTGGACTGCCTTTTTAATCCCAGACCAGCATTTTTCCCCGGTACAGAGAGGCTTGTGGTCACTATAAACAGGATTTTCACAGGACTGCCATATGCTGCGGAGTTCTTTCTGCACTGAAGTGCTCAACATCTTCAGAACTGAGTATGCTTATAAAATCATTAATATATTCAGAGACTCCTATGCTATTTATGTTGCATCTGAGAAGTGGTAGACAGAGATATTGCTATTTCTATTTTTAGAGTACTTTTACTGAGCTTACACTGAAAGGTCCATCACCTGTGTATTCCTGTGGTGCCTTGTGCCAAGGAATAGGGTCTCTAGGCACTAGCATGAAAACAAATAGTATTTCCTAATTATAACAGAAACCAAGGATTGTTGGAGGCGGGGTATGAGTCACAAGTCTCCAAAGTACAGTGGATGTTACTTAACATTTGCTTTGCAAAATCACTTAGAAGCATTAATAAGATGCTGCTCTTCACTAGAATACATACTTTGGAGAATTTGAGTGAATAACTGTCCAGTCTACACCTTCTGCACCATATAGGTCCATTATATTTCCACATATCAAGGACATATTTGCATCCTATTTGTAGCCATTTTCTTTTCTGAAAGTGTTCTAACAGTGCGAGGGTATTTTTCAGTGGTATCTGTGAGAATGTGGTGTGGCTGACATGTTTGTCCATGTTTCAGATGCTATGCTAGCAGGGATATCAGCCAGGCAGCTTTGTAATAATCTTTTCTCATGTGTAGCTGCAATATTAGCAGATAGTGTTGAAGAATGAGTCCCATTCTAGCAGGAAGTGGCTTCTTCTTCAGTTTACTCTTTAAACCGCTAGATCTACAGTGCCATTATTTTTCCTCTCTGTGTTCTTTAATTTGTTAGGATTATGCTTGTTGATTCATGTTTGTAACATGATGGTGTTCAATCTGGACTCATGTCTTACTACCCTGAAATTACTCTGAGTTGTTTAGTCATAAAAGAATCTCAAATTAGTATGGAGGTGGGATGGGGAAAGAATTAGTAGGTGGTGGTGTTGGTTTGTATTCCCTGGGGATGCAATTCACACTAATTTGTTACATGATGCTGTTCCTGACAGTGTGAATTCCTCCATTTCAAATGTTGCTCTTTAGAGTCAAGTGCAAAAATATGAACTTTCTCAGGCAGACATTTTATTCTTTTCTCACTCTCCTTGCAGTCCAGAAAGGTGTATGTAACTAAAAACATTCCAGACATCATGTGCACATATAGGTGATGTGCAGACTAAATACCCCACTTTCAAAAAAAAAATACCTTCTTTTATTTTTTATCCTGTTTTGAGAAATCAGAATTGTCTTACTGTGAGCTGTACCTGTTGTTAGAGTGAGCTCAGGAGATCGTCTGTTTTTTATTTGTGAATGCGATGTTTCTCACAGTAATGAGCAAGAAATGAAACCTCATCTGACAGGAAAGAAAATAATTCCTCATCAGGAGCTTTATTGTTATTGATAATGCTTTAATCTCTCCAGACAGGATAAGAATATATATTCTTTATTTTTGTTATTTGTTCTGTTTGTGTGGGACTTGGTAGTTACCACTTTTGTGATGAGCATAGATCGCACCCTCACTGTATGGTTAAGTTGAATTATATCCATTTGGGTGAGAGCAGCAGCACAATGAAAAACTCTCACCCTTCTAATAGTGCCTACCTTTGTACCCAAGACCCTGAGATCAGCTCTGTTGGTCAGAGCCTGGTGCTAATAACACTGAGGGTAGGAGTTCAGTCCCTGTATGGACTCAAAGATCGTTGTGGGTCACTTCCAACTTGGAACATTCTATGATATTCTGGGATCTAATTTGGGCTATGATATTCCATGATCTAATTTGGGCTGTGACAGTTAAGTCTGGAGTTAACAGTTTTCTTCTGAAGAAATGGCATGAAGCAGATTCTGGTACTTAAGGCTTTTCCTTACCACAGGAATTGCTACTGGCTACTTACATGAACAGCGTTTCATAGGGTTTGGAATGAATCAGGCAATTTGAGTGACTATTTGTACTTATTAGAAATAGGGCCCTACAGATCTGCATGAATCTTGTGCTTGTTACGTGTCTTGGGGGAGAGGGGTGTCCGTGATCTGCACTTGCGTGTCTGTATTTGTGCACTTGCCGAGTTCATCCCATACAGTGTTCAAAATCATGTACTTCGCACTTGGAGCTTTTCAACAGAACATCTCAAAGCATTAAAATAGTTTCAGGAGGAACAACCTACTAGGAATTAGCAGCACTATGTGCAACACTAGAGATGTAGGACAATATTCTGACATCAGCTTTTTCATCTAGTTCTGTCATTAAATTAAAGCTGAAAATCTTGACCAGGGTCTTTAAGAATGTTATACTGGAAAAATAATCAAATGCACAGTTTCAACATTCACTAAATCAAGCCTCTTGTTTAAAATTAGTTGGTTTAGAAACATTTTTTTAGAGAAAATGTTCTTTTAGAAAAATATTATTTTTACAAGTTCAGAAAGAGGAGAGGGGAAAGTTAAAATTAAATTTTCATGTGAGATAATAAAGTAATTTAATCAAGGCATAGCACCAAGGGAAGTAATTAAAGAGAGGGGTAGGAATACAATGTACTCCCAACAAAAGCTTTGTTTCCAACATCTATAACTTTATTATTTTGATTTTTGTGTAGCCCTCTCATAAGTAAATTATTGTTTGTTTGACCATATACATTTGGGAAAGAGCTAATTCCTTGTGATTTAAATGTCTGGAATACATATTTTTTTTAAACAGAAATATTTTGTTTATTGTCTTATAAGAAAAAATATATTTTGATTTTGTAGCTTCTTTCTGCTTAACCACTAGATCAGAAAATTGCAAACCTATGCAGTTTGATGCATATTATGCACAGTAAAAACCTTCCTAACACACTCTCTTAAAAATTACTCAATGAATAATGTCAATTCCCTTCACTTATTTTATATTTGCTGCAGTAAAGTAGTAAAGCATTAAGACACATCATTCAGCTGTGTGAAGGATAATTTTAGATAAATATAACTTTTTGAACATTTGGTGGGAAATATGGGTAGTAAAGTTTTGCTGACGGTTTTATATCAGTAGGAATCGTTGCTTGCAAGAATTTGCTAAAGATCTTGACAACTAATAGAGACCCTTCAGCAGTAAAGCAGTAAATTTGAACTTCCATAGTAAAGGTTAGCTTGAAGTTTAAAAGCACATCTTCTTTTTCTGTCAGTGCCCTACATGACGTTTATAGAACAATTATACTTGATGTTGATAAGCTTAAGAGAGCATCCTAAAACTCAGTAGACTGTAAAGAATCTTTCCCTTTCTCTTTTGTTATATCCTTATGCTTATTCTCCTGCTTACTTTCTCTTACTTTTCCCAGCTCTTTTATCTTTGAGCAAAGAAATCTGAAACACATTCTGAACCTCCTAAATGTTAATAATCATTGTTCTATGTAATATGAAGGCTTTTGGTCCACATGGACATGAAAAGTAGCTCTGCCTATTCTGAGATTAATAAAGTCTGGGCAGGAAAGGAAAACTTCCAATGCTGCTGTGTTTGAGCTTCCTCAGTTTTCAGAATGAAACTGGTAATCCATCACCTGAAGGAAAAGAAGATATCAAAGTAAATGATTTTTGTAACAGACATTAAAAATTCATAGCTTCAGCTTCAGTCATGAATTTATGTACATTTTTTTTGAGTTTCACATTTGAGGTGCAATAAAAGTCCTAAATATTAATTTTAAATCTGGATATGTGTGATGGTTTTGATCCATGGCTTCCTCAGTAACCTAGGTGTATCTAACAAAGTGGACATTACAAGTATTCCACATGTGTTTTCCATGTAACAGAGGAGGAGGGGAGATGGGGGGGAGTTTACTTCTTCCTGGTTCCAGCAAGGCTGGGGAGAGCAGGAGGAGCCAGGACAGTCTGTGCTGTTTCTGTTGTTTTTTCCTAGCCGGGATGTGGTGGGTCTCTATCATGCCAGTTCTCCTTTCCTGAAGTCTTTAATTGTATTTGTCTGTTTCATTCGTTTTGGTTTGGGTTTGTTCCCCCTTATTTCTTGTTACCAGTCTTCCCTCTCCCCTATTCCCTTTTTTCCACCTGGGGTGGGGCCCCACATAGTTTGTAAATAGTGTGCATACGTGTTTGTGGATGTTAGAAAATATTATTTCTTTTTTATTAAAAAAAAAAAAAAAAAGGATCATTGAGTCCAACTCTTAAGTCAATGGCCCACACAGGGGATTTTACTCCTTTTGAGATGATGTAGTATGGTATGGAATACAATATTATTGGCTAGAAGAAGTCAGCTGTTAGCTAGCTCAGCCCAGCTGACAATTTCAGGCCTGGTCTGAACTTTAAAGCCTAAATTTAGGCCCATCTGGCCAAAACCATAACAATATGTTAATAGATACCACAAAATCCTTCTTCCTGTCCCTGACAAACAAGGGCTTTCGTTTATTGCCAGGCAAATGTGATATTTTCTTTTTAGAAGACTTACATTTTAAAAGGTTTGATTTTGTTACTTATGTGCTTGTGTCAGAACGTGTACTGATCCTTGGGAAGGGAAATGTTTCACAGCAGTTTAAAGCCTCATTTGAAGAAAAAATTAAGAGATCTGATTATTTTTTGTAGTGGGGGTGTTCTGGAAGTTCTCAGATTACAAACAAAGTGGTATTGGGTAGTGAAATTTCATCCCTGGAAATTATTAAAGCATGAACAGTAGCAAAAGAAAAGGTAAAACTGTCAGAGAGCAAATACTTGGTGTTACCTATCAAGAGTTATTCTAGGGTTCTTAAATGGAACCCAGCAGGTGAGAACACCTTATGTGGAGTTTAAAAATTTTGCATTATATTATACTATCATTAAGAAGTTCTATAGGAATAATGATCTAGAGAAGTAATACAGAGAAAATTCTTGTATGCTTTTCCCCAAAAGAAGCACTGACTTTTACTACAGAGCCAGCAGTAGTGAAACCTATTCTTTCCTCTCTCCAGGATCATTGATGATATATTATTACAGTTTTCAGTCATAAATACGGGTCAAAAAACTGTATTTTTTTTATCTTGCAATTTGTTTTTTTCTCCTTGAAGTTCTTACAGCCTAATGAGGCATCTGCACTGGAAATTCAAATCTGACAAGAGATCCTAAATAAACAAATACACAAATGACAAGGAAAGATGAAAAAGAGGACATTTAAAATAGCAAAATTTTGGCTTAACTCTTTTGAAGTAAAATCTTATATTCATAAAGAAAAGAGAATTAATAGTAGTTCATGCCAAAGTGAATGACTGGAATACCATCACAAACCCCCCTGAGGATACAGGGGTGAAATCCTCATCCAGTTCAAGTGTTTTATGGAGTTTTTACTGTCCCTCTTAAAGTGTTGTGACCTGGCCAAGCCTTGTCATCTAGTTCTTATTTCTTCAGTTACCACACTTCTGTTTTTCAGCCTCTTGAATGAACATTGATATGATTATGCAGTTTATATTGAGTCCAAAATTTGTTCCAGAAGATTTCTATTGATTCATCTTTGCCTCAATTCATCAATAGATGAAACTCAGTACAAGATATTTTCCAAATGCTTTTCTTGCAGTATCTAATGAAACTGTATATTAAGCCTTGAACCATCCTTGCTGCTGTACCACCTCAGGCAGCCTCCTGAACTCCACTAGTGCTCTGTGCTTTGTGAAGTGATCCATGATAGAGCCAAACCAGTGGTGACAGAATTCACAACATATCCAGCATATTGAGTAAAGATGGTCAGCCCAGTAACTGGCATCAATTAAAAGCACCTGCAGAAAGAAGTCTGCCTGTTGCCTACTACACTCAGGAAAGTCACTTCATCTTATTTTGATCAGTGCCCTAAAAAATGTTACTTCTATCAGAGGTTTTCAGCTGTGGCAAAAAGTAACTTGTATTTCTGGGGATAAAATCCCTTAAGTTTGCTGATGGAGTTTTGACAAAAACTTCCAGGGAGTTACCAGAAGCCACTTCAGTGCACTCCAGTAAAGAAATGGGGAATACAAACTGGGGAATGAGATGCTGTAAAGCAGTGCCATGGAAAGGGACCTGGAGGTCCTGGTGGATGGCAAGTTGAACTTGAGTGAGCAGTGCCCTGGCAGCCAGGAGGGCCAGCCATGTCCTGGGGACATCAGGCACAGCATTGCCAGCTGGTCAAGGGAAGGGATCATCCCACTCTGCTCTGCACTGGGGTGGCCTCACCTGCAATACTGTGGGCAGTTTTGGGCACTGCAGTATAAGAAAGATATTAAGCTATTAGAGGTTGTCCAAAGGAGGGCAACAAGGATGGTGAAGGGCCTTGAGGGGAAGCTGTGTGAGGAGAGGCTGAGGGCTTTGGGTGGGTTCAGCCTAGAGGAGACTGAGGGGCGACCTCACTGCAGTTACTCCCTCCTGAGGGGAAGAGGAGGGGCTGACAATGATCACTTCTCTGTGGTGACCAGTGACAGGACTCGAGGGAATGGCCTGAAGTTGTATCAGGGAAGGTTTGGGTTGGATATTAGGAAAAGGTTCTTCACCCAGAGGGCATTTGAGTGCTTGAACCAATCTTGCCAGAGTTCAGGAAGCATTTAGACAATGCTCTCGGCTACACGGTGTGATTCTTGGAGGTGTCCTATGCAGAGCCAGGAGCTGAACTTTGATGATCTCTGTGGGTCCCTTCCAACTCAGGATGTTCTATGATTCCATGACAATGACTATGATTTCTCCCCTCTTTTCTAATGGAGTACATACACCAATATTAAGCTATGGCTAAGCCCAGCGAAAGCGTGGGAAAGGAATGGAAGGGATTTATTTCACTTTCCAAAGCCCTGTTTTAAGCTGCTTGGTGGACTTCTATTGTGATTTTAATTTATGCATTTGTTGTAGCTAAGTCAGAGGCAGAACTGTATTGAAGCACCACCTTCAACTGTTTTCCAGTCTATCCCTCTGTGTATAGCACAGGCGTTACTGGTCATTTAAGAATAAAACTGTATTTCAGAGACAATAAAATGTTTTGATGTTTTCTAAATGCAGTGTTTAGACTTCTCTCTTATTTCAAAAGAACGTTTTGTTAAAAGGAGAAAAGCAGCAACATTTTAGGATACGGACAAAAGCTCTTGGTTTGAATGACTTTTGTCAGTTGACCTAAAATGGAACTTGTTGTTATCTTTAAAAAATTTTTGTCAGAAAAACTGTTTGTAAGAAAAGACTGTTTTAATTAATATAAAAAACGGATTTTGTATCAATCACAAAAAAGTTTGTTTTCATGAAAGGGCAAAGCATTTTCAAATGTCATATAAATAAAACATTTGATGTTCCTAATCATATATAACTCGACCCCTTCTCTGTCTTCCTCAGCAAAAAGAAGGGTGATCTTTAATTAGTATGAAGGAAGAATTCTGCTGTTAAATTATACTAGTGAGAAATGGGGTAGGTTTTTCTTCTTTTACAATTACTCTTGAAATAAACTAACAAAAACCTCCTGAGGTTTTATAGGAGAGATTTATTACTCCTTAAAATTTCTTCTGTAACAGTGTCCTGGAGTTAAGACATCAATATATTCAACTGATGTATTAACCAATTATTTTATGCTCATATTACATGAGAAAACTATTGTAATAAAGATACGTCACAAGTTGTGGTCAAAGTTGCTATCTCAAAATTTTAACTTCATGTTTCTGAAATCCTCGAATATTTACTTTATTGCTGTCAGGAAGAGATAATACAGCAAGCTGTTAATGGTATGAGAGAAATCACCCTGTCATATACATCTCTAATCCAGTTTTGCAAGATGGTATTTTCTTTTGAGGCTTACATGGCATTGTATTATCAGGTAGACTTTAAATGTTAAGAGCACCATTACCTATGCATATGATTCACTTTTATTTGTTCTGTAATAGGATTTAAAAAAATAGCACTCTAATCCAAACAGACTTTTGGAAACATCTATTTTGAAATCTTTCTGCCTTTACAGGTTGGTCAAGGAAAGGAGAGAAACTGCAAAAAGGCTGTAACATGGAAGGGAAGGACATGTCTTGAGGGACACAAAGGAGATAAAGTTTCACTTCATAACCCTTCTTGTGTCACCCCACGTAGTGGAATTTTAATGGTGAAGCTTTTTTTTTTTTTAAGGCTCATTATTTTTAGCCTTTTAGCACTAAAATCTTTATTCTTAGTTTTGATTAGTGTATCTTTGTGCTATTTGCAACAATATTATTTATTTCTTTTCTGCTAGACTGTTGCATTTTTTATTTTGTGCTTAATGTTATATTCTTAAGTGGATGTATTTTAAGTTAGCAAATATATAGCCTTTAAATTATACAATATGGCACTTCTAAATTCAACTCAGTACTTAATAGGGAGTTTACATTTTTCAATGTTCATAATTCAGGTCTTCATATTAAATTTTTTTGTGTTTTCTGCTGTACTAACACATAAGTATATAAACTCAGGAATTTCATTTTAAGAGCATATTCTAGTTCAGGAAAGTATCTAAGTGCCCAGTTAGCTGAAAACGAAGGGAGGTATCTTCAGAAACAGGACTGAGAGATAAGTAACTCAGAATTAATCATAATTAATTAAGAGCTTTTCTGCATCAAGGGCATGGCTGGCAGTGGTGCTGTGCTTGAGGCAGGGATATATTTCCTCTGTGTGTTTGTAGTGCAGTCGCAAGAAATGAGTTACAGTGAGATTTCCATTGTGTGACTCATCCCACAGTTGTTTCTTAATAGTGTGATTCACAGCCATGAAAACACTGGGTAATGAAAAGCTGTCCACTTTGTGAAATCACAAATTGGACAGCCTTTTTGTTTGGTTTATTTTTTTCTTTTTGATTGTATCTTCACTTCAACAACCACCTCTCAGTATCTGAAGACGGCTGACAGATTTTTCTACTGTGTACTGCATAAATTTGCAAATATCTGTTCTAAATAGTCTTCATATTTTGTTGCTGATTTTGAGAGACCCTTTGGCTTCTTCATTACAAGTTCCTCTAAAATGTCTCTGGTGCTTGGCTTTTGCTTGCCCTCTGTTAGGACTGCTCCTTTGGTCTTTACTGGGTCTGTAGCTTAAGGGTGTGGGGTGCAGAGCCAGAGGTCCTGTCATTAAAAGGAGAAAAAGAGAAGAGTCATAATGGAAAGAGTTTGGGAGAACTATGCTTGTTGCTTTTACTATCATCATAAAAGCTGAAAAGATGGTTGCAGCTGCTGTTTCTGAGAGCAGCATATTTTCCAAGTCCCTCCCTGACACCAGTGACACAGGCAAAGCAGGCTTTGGCATCACAGCCACTTCACTGCTTTGGGCAGTCTGCTGCTCTCCTCACCCATCCTCATGGATGTGGCTGAGGAGCTGAACTCCCTGCACCACTCCACTGGTTAGTTATTGGACTGGTCATGGCTCGCTGACTTGACAATCTTGGATGGAGCATCTCTTAGCTATAATAACCAAGGAATGGACAAACACAAGGGAAATCTACAGTACTCTGGCCTTCTCTAAACTTATCAGCTAGGTTTCTTCTGTAAACAACAGAAAGACACCTTCAAAGGGTGATTCATTAGGCCTGTCTTTAGTAGGATAAGTTATTCTGAAGCTGTACATCTATTTGTATTGATTTGGCTTTCTAGTGAGCTACTTGGATGGTGCACCTGATTATACACACCTAGAGTTAGCTAAGGCTCTTGGAAGTGCACAAGAAGGAAATAATTTTTCTAATGCTGGGAAAAATCGTTGTTGAAAAGAAAATGTTGCTTGTTATCACATTTAGCTTTAGTTCCCAAATGAAAAGCCATTAGGTGATGCTGAATGCTGTGCAGATCTCTGTAAGGGACTGTGACAGCCACCTGATGACATGGGATATTCTCATTGAAAGCAATGATCATTGCATGAAAATTGCTTATAAAAAGCAAAGGGTTGGAATCATAGTATGTTAGACACTAAATAGAGCTTCATGAAATGCATAAACCCCCCCTTATTACACATCAGAAAACATCCTTGGCTTTAGAAGAGGTTTAATATTATGAGTCATTAGTGATATTTTCCTGACTGGTTTTTTGAAAAGTTCCTCTTTGCTGTTCAAGTGAAGAGACATTATTTTCTGTGAGCTAAGGGATTAGGCAGTTAAGACCAAAAGGCATTTACACTGTCATTCAGGCTGAATGCCATTTGTTATTTTAAGCAAATGTTTATGGGTCAAAAATTGACACTTATAAATATAACTGCTTTTATGGCCTTTTGGAAGGAGAAATGAAAGAGTTAAGGAAATAATATACACACACACAAAAAGCCCTAAACAAAGCAAAAAAACCTTGAAGAAACCTAAACATTTCCATTAATAGATATAACTTGTTATTCTTCATGTCGCTTATGCTGATTATCTCTGACCTTGGAAACATACTCCATCTTCCCATCTTTGCTGTGTCCTTGGCTCCACTATTACTGCTCTGAATTCTCATAGCACACTGCAGAAGTGTGGAAACATTTCAGGACGCCCACAAAATTCTTTATGTCTAGCAAGAAACTGGTGACCTCATCCCATTAAGGGGCAGCACAGGAGCCTGGAAGTTGTGCTACCCAGTGGTGTAAATGTCCATTCTGTCTCAAAGATTCAGCTTGTTTTCCAAAATACTGTGCCAACAACAATAGAGATTGGGGTTGGTGTTCCTGGCATGAGGATGGTGATAGGAGAGGACTTTCAGCAATACTGCAGCAATGGAACCAGAAGGTTCTTCAGTTTTGGATGTTTACTTTTACTGTCTCAGCATTGACTGGACAGAGTGGAATAGCTGGGATAGTGTTTGAAGTAATTTTTAAATGTACACTGTGCCTTTTTGGAATCAATGAGCTTGGTCTAGCTCTCTTGGTGAACTGTAAAGATTTCAAGTACAAGAGCCCAGAGATGCAGTGCTGGAAGGTCACAGAAAATACTGTACAAAGATGATTATAGACTGGGTTTCATTGTTGTCTGTGAAACAGATAATCCACAGGTCCCACCTAGTCCTATCAAAGTGCTTTCATAGGAAGACTCTGCTTAGCTTTTCCTTGTATGGCTTACAAATATGTTAAATGCAGATACTTATTCACGGGAACTGACTTGATATAATTTCAGACAGCAGAAATCATATATCACTAGACATGTGCTAAATGATCAGTATTGACCTAGACTGATTGTGATCAGAGTCAGGTGTGAGGAGGTCAATGCGTTGCAGAAATTTTTATCATGCTGTTTTTCTGAGCCCATTTTCACAAGTGAAGTCACATTTCTCAAAATATTAAAAGCATAAAGTATATTCCTGTAATTTATTTGTTCTCCCCTTTCTTATCTGAAGGAGAATTGTGTTCAGTGAGACACAAAATTTTTCTGCCAAAGATCTGGCCAGAGAATTTTTTTTGTTAACAGTAAATACATAGATTTGGAGAAAAGCAAGAACTCGCACTTACAGGAGCATTTTTATATACAGATCTTAATGTTGGACTACAGAGAGCCACTTTCTGTTAACCTTTTATTGCTTATGGGATAATGTTCAATTTTTTGTATCAAACTCAAGATACAATTTTGTCTTATTTTTTTTCTTTCCTCTTATTATGTAAGAGATATTCTGGTACATTCCTCAGTAGTTAGGACCCTTTTCTTATCTCTCTCTACAGTCTCTAAATGAGATAAAAGTCTATGCTGCAGAAACAGCTTTACATGAACATGTATGTGTACATATATGTATGTATGTGTATATATGTAAACAGCTGATTTCTGTATTCATTTATATTTCTGAGTAATCACGCTCCAGATTTTCCATGGTCTTGCAATTGCAGTAATGCATCAGTTTCCAAGCATCAACTATACAGGTGGCAAATATAAACCTTTTTGTAAGGTATTCAAAAGTTGCAGACCCACAAGTCTAATTGGTTACTTTAACAGAGAAGGTGTTATGTTATTTTTGTCCTCTTCCAGATGATTCATACAAACAAAAAAGTTTTGCAGGTTTTCAGCACTGTTTTGTTTTAGACGTTTCCCAAAATTGACCTGTTAGTGATCCTAGTGAGTTCTGCTATTATGTACTGTATCAAAACTTCCTGCTCACCCTGTCACTTTTAGATATCAGACATTACCTTTGTGTACTTAGTTAATTGTGGGATACACGATTTTCCTTTAAAGCTCATTGGCAAGGGCTGGAGGGAATGCAAGCTTTGGATCAGCTCTGGAGTCATTCAAGTGTGAATTGGCTATGCTGCCAAGTCTGCAGGGGAACACAAAAGGTCTGTTTTCATTTCCTGCCATGAGTAAATTCTCAGGGAATTTGTGCTTTGCTATTGGCAAAGAAAGACTTGTTCAGATTGTATTTCAACATGTGAAAGTCCACCTCCAGAAGATTTTTCAGGTACCTTTCTTTTCAGTACCCTTTTCATGAGAATGATATTTTAGCACTGGATTTGTGTTTTTGAAAGATCTTTTACTACACGTATCAGCTCTTATTCTGAAAATATCTTTGCATTTATATAGCTTTAAAGGAATGTTCTTGAAGGAGCTGCTTTTGGAACATCCAGAACAGAAAACACCCAAACCCCACTGAAAAAAAGACTGCAAATTAATTTCTTAATACAAACTTGTTAGCTGAGGAAACTCACAAAAAGAGTTCATACTGAAAATCTGCTCCATAACTAAGCCATCTTCCAAAATGAAGTATTTGGACTTGATGAACTGAAAGGCCTTTGCCACCTTTAATGATTCTGCAGCAATGGGTAAATGCTGAGGAGTACTTTGGAAGGGAGGAAAGAAACAATATTTCCATCCCTCAGGTTTTTTCACCTGTTGTTTCTAATTCTTGCAAATGTCATGGGTTGAGTTGTTTACTTGTTAAAAGCAAGATATTTTATTAAACATAGTGGATTTGACCAAGATGTTATTAGGAATGTGCTTTAGGTGCAGGATGGAAGTTCTGATCAGACACAGGCAGAGCAATTCACTGTTTCAGGTCAAAACTGGTAGTTTTCAGAGGTAAGGCAAAAGACACACCTGTCTTTTGTTGGGTGTTTTGTGGTACTGGAGATGTGCGTGAATAAAAGTTAGAGACATTTCAGTTTCTTTCAGTGGGAAATGGAAGCAAACTCTGAAGCATATATTTGGGAGGAGTAGTTGTTTTATAACAGTTCCAGCAGAGTTTGATGCTTTCATCCTTGATATGTCTACATGTTCTTGACCAGTTTGGACAGCATTTAGCACACAGTGTCTGTATGTCCAAGGAGGTGGGAAGCAGAGGCAAACCTTACTGCTGCTTGGAAGTTCACACCCTGACACTCACTTTCCTCGTGCAGGGCCTGCAGTTAATGTCCCGCTCCTTGTATAGCTTAGTCATAGTCTGAGTTTTACCAACATCCATATTCACTGCTATTCAGGCAGTGCCTGAATTTTGCAGGAAAATTAAAACCATTAACCCCCAAAATAATAAATGGGTTTCTAAATACATTATAGCTTACCCATTAGAAATAATATGCAACTGTCTACAAAGGATCTGTGTCCATAAGCAGCTGAGTTTCATGTATTTTTATGGTAATGATCCTCTTTTCTTCAGTTCAGTCTTGCTTTTTGTTGTGATGAGCCTGCTGCTCAGGAAGGACCTTGGCTCTCCTGTACTTTGTCAGTCTTGTGTGTCTTATGATTCTTGTGATCAGCCTTCAGATGCTGAGATACAAATACATAGAGCATTTATAAGGCAAATAATAGCAGGAGTTAGATATTTTTAACTTATATAAATACAAATTTCCAGACTACTTCAGTTGCTAAAGCTGAAGATTTATCCTCTTCTCCCAAACACTGGGAGAAGGGAAAAGCCAAACAGAAAGAGGAGGAGCTACATATGGCAATGCACCAGAAATCTCAAATTGTCTTAGTCAGGTTTGGGGAAGAGAGTGATGAGAAATGTCCAAGGGACTTCTCAAATTTTTGCTTGAATATCACCACCATATGTGTGCAATGAGAGTAAATGAATACATAAATACTCACGTGGTGGCTTTTGCCTTTCTATAGCCCCCAGATATAGTGAAGGATCATTGTGTTAACTGCTGCATCAGAAACCATTCTTTCCCTCGGGGGATCTCAAGGCTTGACAAATTAGTGTGAAAATATGGAGTATATGAGGGGGAACAAAACAAATATTGGAGTTCGTTAGAAAATTATCGGAAATGCTTAATACTTCAAATAAACAATGGGTTTGGGTTTTTTTTCTTTTTTGAGAAAAAACCAGTCCTGGCTGTTGTGGCTCTTGCACACGCTTTGCTCCCTGCTTCTACTCACTCCTGAGTTTTTTAGGGCAGAGGTGAGGAAAGAATGCTAAAGCAAACTGAGAAAAGTAGTATTTTTCCACCATGAAAGGAAACACAAGAATGTAAGGGATTGGAGTTACAATTTCAACCATTTATAGAATTTTGTAGATAAACAATATGTTTGGACAAAAATGTGAGCTGTATCTTGCTATTTAAGATAAAACCATATTTATTTCAATTCTAATGCACACTGATACATACATTTTTAAAGGAGGAGTAAGCAAAATACATGTCAATGTCCCTGTTACTGGTTTGCTGTTAGAAGTTTGTCATTGGTATTATGACAGAAAAGGTAGAAGGGATTTGAAGGATTATAAGATCTTGGTTTTACCTTTACAAAATATCTGTGTCATACATTTATATGCAAATGAGAAAATTCTACTGTGTGACAAAAGGAGAAAATTGTGTTAGTGCTTTCTGTTTTGAGGAGGCATTTGATTTATCATATTTACTGCAGTATATTGTTTCAGCTAATACCATACCTACTTAAAAAGGTATAAAGTCCTTTCAGATTTCTTTACAATGCTTGTGGTCAGCCTTGCATGAAATGGCCATTTGTTCTTCCCATATTAAAGCTTGTGCTTTCATGTAGTTCTGAGAATTTCCTATTACTGTAAATTAATTTCACTTCATTAAGTGGTTGGGTCACAGGCAAAGGAATAATAGCAGTCAGAGACACAGGAGATTACTAGTTTGAATAATCGTAAATTGGCACCCACTGCTTTCTCTCTGATGCTGGAAAGAAGCTGCTGGCTGTCAAAGCCATTTGGTTAATCAAAAACGCCTATGAATGTGAACTTTAAAGTTAGACAAGATAAAATTATTATCTATGCAAACAATATTTTGCTGTGTGGAACAATGGATTCTAGTCCCTGTGGGAGACAGTGACACAATGGTAAAGATCCAGTTTGCTGTGTTGCTTTGTTATTATTTCAGGTCAGTTGTGATTATTCAAAGTCATCAGCTCAGCAGTCATACATTATGCACAGAGGGTTCAGTTGTGAAGAGATGACTCCAGAGCATGGAGAGTTTATTATTTAGATATTAATTTACCCTCTCATGTAAATCGTTATTTCTTCTGCCGGGATGATTATGGTAAAGCCTAATAAAAAGAGAAAACTGTTACTTTTTCACATTCTTTTTTCTAAGTGTGGCCCAATGCTTATTAAAAACAACTGAAGAAAGACCTACTAATTTCAGTAGTTTTCTGATCAAAGCACTAATATCTAAAGAAAGCTGAGGGGGATAATTTTTCCAGGCTCCACCTCTCCTTATACTGAAGAAAAAGAATGAAGTAGCATTGAAAAGAATCCTCTGTGCAGGTGTTTCAGAAAGGGCTATAAAACTGCCCTTTGAGGAGAAATCTGGAACCTGCATGGCCAGAGAGGCTGCACATAGGGTATAGCAACTACAGGGAGCTGCAAACAAGTTAGCCAGGCCCTTCAGAGCTGCTGCAATGATGGTGGACGTTCCTTCAGCATTTTCTCTGAAACCTTACACAGGGCATGGAGGGGCATTCCTGCTGCTTTCTTCTTAACCATCTTCACTGCCACTTCTCTGTTTAAACAAGGGTGAAAATTTCAGTTATTGCTTTTCTGCATCAAACACAACTCCTGATCCCAAGTCTGTCTCCTCAGCCAGGAGCTGTGTGTGGCACAAAGAATTTCAGCATTGCAGTCCTGTCTGGGAGAGAGAGAGAGAGAGAGAGAGAGGGAAGATGTATTTCTGTGATGGCTCTTCTGGAAGCACTCTGCTGGTGGCCACACGTTGTCAGCTCTGTCAGAAGGGAAGGTAGAGGTTGAGGAGAAGCTGACAGGTCTGTCTTTGCTCTGAAAATACCACATGGTATTCTCTGTATGCCTTTGACACACTCAGATGGAAGGAGTGGTGATTCTTTGTTCTGATTTTCTCCTTGTACCCATGCTTGTTATTAGATTACTCAGTATGAAAAGCTTGTTGTAAAGATTGATCAGTAATTTATCATTGTTTTTATCTTATTCAGACCGTACATGATGTGTATCATGTAACTAAGGGTGGCATAATTACTTAGATAAAGGATAATTCTACAAACATTTATGTATGTAAATTCAAGAGGGAAATTTGTATCAGCCCAATTAGTCATACATTTTAAATCCTATTGATTCAAGAAGTATGGTACTGAAAATTTAAAGCCATTTTTGATTTGCTGTCACTTTACTTAGAACATTGAAGGAACTTTGATTTTTGCATTAAACAGATGTTTGTAACATTTTTTTTCCTAGGCTCCTCATTTTCTGTTGTAGTAATTTAAGCAGTGATAAAAGCAAGACATCCCAGTTTATTTCTGTTATTGCCACAATTATTCATTTGAGACAAGTTTTGAGCCTTCCCTGGCAACTGAATGGAATAGCAAAGCTTAAGATTGTATATGGTGGTTTCCCAAGCTGCACAGGAATGTAGCTCAAAAGTAGGACTTGAGAAACAATTTTTACATTGAGCATTTAATAATCAGTTACTAAATGAATGAGAAAGTTCAAGTTTTGTTAATTAATAGTGCTCAGTAGTCACAAAGAAGGCTTTCGGCCCATGTGAAGCCTGGGAAAGCTGTATTATGTCCTAGTTGTTTTGAAATTACAGGAATAAATGTCTCAAATCCATCCTGAGATTAGGGTTTTTTGGCTGCTCTTAATCCACCACAGGTTATAGCAGTGGACTTTCAAATGAGAACAGTGTAAGAATGCCAGATAGTAGTTTTGGTTATTTTTTGTTCTTACTGTTTTGATTTTTTCGAACAAGTATAATTTTTCAGAGAAATCAATGGCACTTAACTTGGATTAAAGGTGTGCCCTGTGGCAGAGGGTATTTGGAAGAGTGTGTATGTTCATGGCTTTTACACAAAGAAGTATTTGTAGTTAGGCTAAATGAGAATTGAGAATTGCAATGGTTATTTATTCCTGTTTACTGAGACCAAGAAAAGAAATGTCCCCCGCATTTTTTAACTATACAGGTAGATGGGGTAGAAAATAATTTTGCTTGTTTTTTGAAAGCTGATGAAGGCTTGTTCTGCTTCTTCCTTTCTCACAACGCAGTTTCAGATGGTGTAAAGTCACATCTCTGAACACAAGAGAAGGTGAGAACTGGTGAATCTGGTCAGTGGCTCCATTCCAAGCATAGAGGCAGAGATCTCTGAGCAAGAAGGCTCAAGTAGAAGAGCAGGTGTTGGAGTAACCAAAACTGAATAAATAAAACTTTATGTTGGGAATTAATCTGAGCATACCCTACAAAGCCTAATGTACCTTATTTAGCCAATACCCAAAAAACAGGACACATGGCTCAAAATTCCAGGTTATCTTTCATTTTAAAAAGAACAGGAGAACCAATGGTGGAGGGTTTTCACATAGCTGCAGGACACTCCAATCTGTCTGGGGAGACAAGGGAATAAAGGTGGTATAGAGGGAGAGGAAGAGTTTTATGTTTCTGGAGGTTTATCTACGGCTGCATGCGAACAGTTCCATCTGTCTCCGAGTTTGGAACAGAGTAAATAGCTGGTGAGCGTTCCAGAATAAAGACTGGCTGTGTACTTGTAATTAATTTGAGAAATAAATCTTTCTCTGGAATAGGGAGTATGGAGTAGCAAGGGGAAAGCAAAATAATGGTATAGGAGTGTGCTGCAGTCTTCTTGCTTGACAGATAGTTTTTCTGTTTTTGCTGTGCAGAGTAATGTCTTGTGCTTGTTGAGAAGGACAGGAAGGAGTCAGCTGACAGAGAGACAGCCAAGACACAGATTTTGAAGAGAATTGCTGAATAGATTTAATGAAAAGAAACAGGGAACAATGGGAGGTGAGGGAAGGTGATGTTTGAGCATGGCTTGAGGCTGCTGTGAGAGGCAATTTGCACAGAGCTCAGCCATGTGGTATCTCATCTGACACAGCTAACTGAAGTGGTGAAATGTGCTCTCGAAGGCAAGGCAGTAGTAAATCTAGCAAGGGAAATGGCTTCTTGCCACTCGTCCCAGAAGTGTTGCTCTGGATGGGAAAGGCATGTCTCTCCCAGAAGGCAACAGATGATGACAGAAAAATGTATGTATTTAAACAGTTTCCAAAGGTCCATCATCCTCATTTTCCTGAAGCCAGAGAAGGGAATGAATGCATGACACGTAGGTACAACAGAAACAAACTGTGTGCTCTAATAATTTACATTGGATTTCCAGGTAAATGCATCCTTTGACCAATAAATCTCACTTAGATATAGCCAAAGTTTAAAATCAATGGCGAAAATGTGCAAACACTTTTGACTTGTTAGTAAAGCTACTAATACAATCCTGCTGTTCTATATGATGCAGATCCTCAAACAGTTGCACAAGTGGTTTGCCTACCTGGTGTAGCCTAGATTTCCAACATTTTATGCATGAATATGTGTATGTATCCATCCAAATGCACATATATACTGAGGAGTTACTTATTCCTGTATAACAAACTTGAGAGAATTTGCTCGTATTTTCCCAGGAATATTATGATAAATCCAGGAGTCATTTCAGTGTGGTGACAACTCAGCTTTGTTTAAAATACTCTTTATGCTTGCAGCGTACCCTTTATGCTTTGGATGTTGCTTCTTTCTTCTCTTCATTTTCCTTTTTTCTGTTTTTTGTTCCTGTCCCAGACAACTGTGTGTGTGTGTATATGTGTGTGTATATATATATATATATATTTGTGGGAGTATATCCTCACAAATGTGCACATAAACAAACACGTGTATCTACACAGGGAAGGAGTAGATATGGATTATGGATTGACAGTTTTGGCTGTGAGCTTCAGATCCATGAAGGAGAAATCCTTCTGCCACCTTCCAGCATGCAGTTAATGAACAATCAAACCACAGGCTTAGGAGTAGCTGCAGGCATGATGCAGTAGGATAGAATTTGCAAGTGCAAACTTGCGGTGATACTCTTATTAGCTAAGGTTTTCTTTTCAGTTTCAATGTTGTAAGGGTGAAAGTGGTAAAAGACACAGATTTAAGCACATAGTCAAGAGTACACAAAGTGCTTTCCAAGTGGAGAAACCAAAAGACATAGTGGTAAGAATGGTGAAAGTCTCTGGGACACCCAGAGTGTATCTCCAAGTGTGTGCTGCCTTTTCCCTTCTGTGGAGCAGAAAGCAGCAGGTTCAGCACATCCTTTGCTGTGATGAACCCTTCTACTGAAGGCAAGAAAAAAAATCCAGATTTTTATAGCAAGGATACTTTTGAAGGTCTTGAACAAGGACTTGATCTTGTTCTGTCAGGTGTTGTGGGTAATGCTTGTCATGCACTTGATCTCTCTGCCTTAATTTCTGACTGTGAAAAAAGGTCTCATCATACTGTATTTATTTTTTTTCTGTTCCCTTCCATTGAAAACTCTATATCATCTTGATTTTCACCAGTGGAAGTGGTACCAGCCTGATTTGAACACCCCTCCCCAGAGCTCTGTCAGAATTAATTTCATCAAGAAAGTAGAGCCTCAGATTTCTTTGCTTGGCTTTGTGTACTTGTTTGTAATAGATAGTCTTTTAAAAGGAACTATTAACTGAGTTACTTTACTAAAACATATGGACAAACTGGCTCTTAACAGTCTTCTAAATCCATCAGTTTAGTAGGATTTGAAGCAATATTTTAGAGACAAAAGACTCCTGAGGATGAAATCTTGCACTCCTTGACTTAAATGGAGCTAATATTCATGCCATATTACTTTATTAAGTCTTGAATCTTATTTATTTTTGTGCAAGTTCTTCAGAGCTGAAGTAATCAGTCTTCCTTTTTTATCCCTAAATTCAGAATATAGCAATTCAGCTACATAAATAAACAGACTTTGAAAAATGAGTTCCTTTTCTTTGGCAGTCAAGCTTTAGTAAATAATAAAGATTATGGTAGACAATCCTTATCACAATGGTAAAGGATTACTGCTTTTGTACTTAATGCTTTAAAAAATTAGAACACCTTAATCTTTTAAAAACAATTTGGGTTTGGAAAAACAAATTGCATTTAAGCTGACAAGATGCTTGCCAAGTTCCAGGAGATGCAATTTGCAACATCTGAGATATTAAACCTTGAATGCCTGAGCTCCTAATAGAAACAGAGCCTCAATATTAACTCTTTCAGCTCTGCTGTGGTCTCTAACATATCAAAGGCATATTTTTGTGCCTTTCTCATAAGGTTGCTGCTGGGTTTCTGTATCCTGTTGGGGTACAAGACAGGAACTGGACTCCTGGGTTGCTTGTTGCTGTCCGTTGAAAACAGAGGCCATCATAATGAATAAATATCTATTCCATAAACACTTTCTTAAATGGATCATGCAGTCTCCTGAAATGGAACTGTATAGATTTTGGCCTGCCACTACTGCTGTGAGGTGAATATAGATTCTCCTCATAATACTTAGAAACCTTTCTATTCTTGGCCAGAATACATCTGTGATCCTACTAGAACCCATATGTGTTTGTGCCAGCTGGGATGCCTTCTTATCCTTCTGAGGGACTTCATATAGTACTTGAAATACAGCAAGCATATTGTCTTATGGTTCTGCTACTGAACTATTCAAACTTAAACTCTACTGTCAACCTGCTGGTGGGCTACAGGAATCTCCCTCTCTTGTTGGTATTCATACATAATGACAACATTTCAAGTGATATGTATATACATATATATATGCATATATATATGTGTGTGTGTATATATATATGCATATATAAATGCATATATATGTATATTAGGGTCTAATTGTTCATGGGTGTACAATGAACCTGTAATAACACTTTTGGTGTTTTTGAAATTGATGATGTTTCAAATAATAGATTTTTTTTCAGAGAGGGTGTATTATCTGAATGCAGGACCTTATGTTTCATAGTAGAGAATTTCAGCATAATTATCTTATCTTGTTTCAGAATTCATCTTCTTTTTAAATGCTCTATATTTATCATACTTTCTAGTTTTCTATCATAGTTACTTCTTTTAATAGTATTTGTCAGATTCATTGCTGATAAGATTAAACAAGCAACTAAAGATCTCAGGTGCCAAAGGGAGTAACAGCTGAGAAAATAGGATAATTGAAAAGCTCAACATCTAAGCATGGCAGAGGAAATTTGGAATTTCTTTAAGGTCCTCTGTTGTGAAGCTGTGAAGCTGTTGACTCTACTTAGCTTCATTTAACTGATGGTTGCACTTTCTTATATGATCTATTATTTATTTATTTATTTATTTTCTCTTGCTTTGAGATTTTAAAATTTATTAAATGCACACCAGCCCTGCAGAACTTTTTAATAGGTAAGGGTTATTCTATATTCAGGGTTGACTGTAGGGCTGCTATCCCAAGAAGTCTTTCTTTCCTTTGTTCTACTTCCCTCACATTATGGAGATCCAGTCTGTTTTACCATGATGTCCCTGTTTAATTCCTTGTTGTCTGTTATGTTACTATGTAAGTATCTTCTCCTTTCTGACTGTAATATCATCATATTTGTATTCTTCTTATTGCTGCTTTTACATCTTGCACTCTCTGGACATGGCTGTTAGTATATCCTCATTAAAAATTTTTTATAGTCTCACAAATTAAAAGTAGCTTTAGAGACTGTGAGCCCTGTGTGCTCTTTAATATTTAATTTTCTTTTAGTAGTTCCAGGCTCTCTCAAGGCCAGCAATGAAAGTCTTATCTGAAATAATCACCAAAGAAATGTTCATTTTAATGAAAATACTTTTTAGTGGTTACAATTACTGACCATTTCTTTTTACCCCAAGTCTTTTATCCTTCTGTTCCTCTTCATTAGCTACATCCTGCTTTAATTTGCACTGTACATCTGTCTCACCTATATATAAATATTACTTTATCCAGAAGTAACTTTACAATGACACCTCACCTAAGTGAGGAAAGAGGGGTTTTTATTTCATTCCTTATTATTTCTTTTTTGCCTTAAGGCCATATTTCTTGTCCTAGCTTGCTGACCTCTTCCTTCTGTGCTCAACGGACCAGTCAGTTTGTCCCTCATTCAATTGAACAGTTCCTGGGATTGTGTGAATCTCCTATCTTCTCGATTTTATTTTTCTTCATGTGGTTTGTGGTTATATCCTACCTCCCCTATCCCCTTTCCCATCTCCTTCATTTATGTTATTTAATCTTCTGTGTGTTGTCCTCATCACCCATAGGTCTCAACCCTTACATTTTACCTTCCTTTGTGCTTACTGAGTTCTGGTCTCTTTATTTCCCTGTTTCTTTGCTCTGTGCAGCATCTCTGTTTCTCATTGCAGCTGTCCTGCCCTGTTAACAACCGTTTCTCTTGTAATATTTGATCTTTCTTCTGTCTTGTCTCTATGTCTACATGCTCCAGGACTTTCTTTTTGCAAATATTTACAACTCACATCATGTCAAATTAATATTTTTTATTATTTTTCCCTGTGTGTTCTCTAAAAATCTGATTTTCTCCCATGTCTCCAGATGTAACTCAAGTCCTTAGTTCTTTTCCTCCATGCTTTCTATTAGGTGATAGCATTAAATTTCCCTCAAGCACCTATATGGGGATTTGTTTTTATTCATTTTTTTCTGCTGGTAACATTTCTTGTCAGATTTTCTTGAGTTTTCTGTAAAAACAGATATAACCCTAATTTAAAAATACAGTCCATTCTAATGTCCTGTTTTTAACTCCTTTCTCTATCATTACATTTTCACAAACATTACACCTCTCAAACTTCCATTTTGATACTCTCTGCTTATTGGCTTCCCAAGACACTGTATTCTTACATTTTTTCCTTAGGTAAACCTTTTTTTTTTTCTTCAGTTTTGCATTTAACTGCTGCTCAGTCATAGCCAAATATACCTGTATTACGTGCTCAAATGCACAACCTTTGTCTCACTCAAAAGCTCAGTGTGCCTAAGCAGATTCTGCAAACAGGGAAATTTCACCAAACCACAGAGTTTATGAATAAAGCTACCATCAATTAATAGACTTCCTTGTTGTTTCCATCTCCCATAGATTTTCCCTCAAGGAAGATGGATTTCGTGCCAAATTCCATGTTCTGCACTGTTTGTTGTATTGTTACACAACAGGTTGCTGTCACGTTATCTTCAGGAAAAGAAATTAACACTTGATGGATGCTTTTATGTATTAGCTTGAAATCTGAATCCATTGTAATGGGATAAACATTAAAACAATTTTTGTTTCTAGTGAGAGTTTGTCACAAACTTAACTGTTACATTAAAACAGTGTTCATTCCATAATATTTGGGGACTGTTTTTCTCCTCTGAGCAGATCATTAGACTTTTAAAATGTGGATTCATGATCCTCCATATGATTATCCTGTATAAATGATACACAGTATAGTGTACTTTATTTTTTGTCAGTGAGGTGTAAGCTATTTTGATTAGACATGATAGAAAATTCCCCTGTGAATCCTTTCATACCTACATGGATGGAATGATATAAATCAGTGCTAAGGGTAGTACATCCCCAGCCAAATGACCTCAGAGTTTAAAATTGGAAGCCTGTTTAGTTTCACTATTTTTGCTCTGGATTTGTAGGGAAATTCAAGTACATGAAAATTCTAAAATAGATCTGTGTTTTGTCTAAATCCTACCTCATAAACAATGGGGAAAAACCCCACAGAATTCAAATGCTAAAAATTATTTAGTTTCAAGAACAGAATCCAGGCATAGTTCGTAATGAATGCAGTCACAAGATAAGCTGTTCCTCCAGACAGCGTAGAAACATTCATTCTCAAAAACCCATTTGTCTAAAACTGCAAAGACTATGTGAGCTTGTGTTGGTTAGAAGAAATAAAAAATGTTTTAATGGATGAAATAGGTTTCTGATATGTTGGTTTTGGGGGGTTTTGTGGGGGGGGGGGTTTGTTTTGTTTTTAGTTTTGTTTTTGTTTGTTTGTTTTGTTTTTTAAAATTAGTAACTTCCCATACTCTTCTGAATAACTGTGTGCAAGCCTTTGGGAAAAATAAGTATATTTTCCAGTCAAATCCTCTTCTTCTTCCCGACATTGCTATGATATTTTTAATATTTTTAATATAATTCTTGCTGCCAAAGGTAAAGCTGATACAGACTGACAGTATTGAGATCACTGTGGGGGTTCCAGTGCATATCTGCAAGCTTTGAGAAAGCAGAGGTGCAAAACATCATGGGATTGAACCCAAATGGTGAATATTCCAACATCTGCTTGAAAGAAAAATCCATGAACAAGAAGTAAATTTGTTTGTGCCTGCTCCCCCTTGGCATAAGGTGTGCCTGTGCACTGCGCTGGATGCGGCTGCCTCTGCACAGCCCTCATTAGCTGCAAGACTTTGCACAGAGTTGTTAAGACTGTGGACATACTGAGGGAGGGGTAGCCCTTCCATTACCACCCCTGCTGCTCTTCATGGATTTCCTTCCTCCTAGAAGAGTTATCACTTGGCAAATACACAATAGGCAAGTATGCAGCGTAAAGAACAGCAAATACTCTTTTCTCTTGGCAAAGCTGGTCAGGCTTGTGGTTTGAGATGGTCAAGGTGATCTTTAAGGTGTTCCTTAGTCCTCATACAGCCTGTGACACTATTTGTACATCTTAAGTGCCCTGTGACTGACAAGAAGGTCCTCAGACCTGTAAGGATTTTGCTTTATTAATGTCTTTATTTTGCAATTTAAAATAAGAGTTCAGTAGGCAGAAAAGGACTGGTTTGAAAGGGGTTATGTTTCAGGCTGACAAGTGTCATCTTTCCTTTAAAACCAGACATAATCTTTAAAAAATTTAAGAGAAGACATAGCATGTATGTGAATGGATGTAAAGATGGGTATTGGATAGAGTAACTTTTGATGTTGATACACCTTTCCAAGTTCACAGAGTTTAAAAACTTCTAAATTATGTAAAATAGCAGTCTTGCAGTGTGATTGGCAACTTTGTGCTAGAGGCAATGAATCAGTATTAACACTGTGAGTTCCTCAAAAGCAGTGTGGTCTCCTCATCCTGTAGCTGGTTTTTTAGTTCAGAGTTTGTGACAGAAGATTCTGGAAGCTTCAGCTATCCTGCTGTCAAGACAAAGCATATATCTTTTGATAGGGGAAATTAGGAATGTGTACGTTGTGTGCATGATGGAAAGATAAGAAGGTCTCATCTTTCTTTTATGATGTAGTTATCATCTGCTGCTTATATCTACGAAATAATCAAACTTTGGAAAACTCTGTGCAAACTCCATAAAGGTATCTTGAACTTGCATTGCAAGCCAAAGTTGGAGCTTAAGCTATTGTCCTGAGTAGAGCTGAGAAAGCACAGTGTGTGAGACTGGTGGGATAGTCTGGAGTATGTTATATCCTGACTGTGGAAAGGCTACTTATGATGAGAATAGAAAGCAATGGTCCATGCTGAAAATAAGTATATCTACCCAGGGTCTATGTCTGGAAAAGCATTTTCAACCTTCAGACCAATGTCCAGTCAACCCCCTGTAGGCATTACAAACAGAAGACTTAAATTGCTAAATTGTTTCAGTGGCAATTTCTTCTCTTAATGGGAGACAGGGGGAGAACCAAAGCCAACTAACCAAAAAAAACCCAAGCCCCCAAGTGCTGGCCAGTTCTAATGAATTTTAATTTATGCTCTGGAGTTTGCCTCTTTCAGGTGTATATTTCTTAACAAAGCATTACAAAATTGTCTCTAAAAAGTAGAGGCTTTTTAATAGAACATAGATGTACAAACCTGTTATTTTCACGAAGAAATTCAGTGTTGAATGGAGCAAAATTTAGTTATTCTTTTCAAAGATTTCATTGGATCTTCAAATTCAACTCAGTATGTGGCTGTGGTAAAATTTTAAGTACTGCACTTCTGAGAGGTTTTGTTCTTCAGTTAACATTAGATTTATGTCTTTACAGGAATGCTGCTTTCTGACAGCTGTGCAATTATCCAGTGTCACCACTGTGCCATGTAGTTAAATGGTCAGCAGTTACCATGTTTATAAACAGTGTGTGACATTTGAGCTTTGAAAAGCAAATTCTTTCCGAATGCTTTTGGAAGAGTTCCATATACGGTATTTTTATGCCTCATTCAGTGGAATATGCACTAAATGGAATGGCAACAGAGATTGACTGTAATAAGCATTACATGTAAAATGGGAATCAGATTAAACTGAAATCCCAATGCATTACATTGAAATGATTAAGGCTAGAACAATAGGCAATGCCACATACATTACAGTAGTTACTCAAGAACATTACAGCTGTGTAGCCAAGAGAAGTTCCAGTGTATAGTTCCTCTTCTCCCAATCTTCCTTGTACTTTTCTTCATCTCCAGTATTTCTCTTGATTAACAATAATATTTTATGCAGGTTTTCTTTGGTGTAGGTTTTTTTTTTTTTTCTGATTATGACCTGAGGAACAGGCAACTAGTGCAGTGCAAGCTTCAAAATGGATTATTAGTAATTTTTGTTTGAGTTCTTATCAAATCATATTGTGCAAAAAGTCAGGTACACCTGATTAGCATTCATCAGCTTTAGGGCTGTGTGCTAAAAGCTGCTGAAGATTTGGGTCATATTTAGTCCTATTTACATGAACTGTCTGGAACTCAACTGTTGATGGTATTTGGGAATGTAATTTCCTCCCCCTGCACCCTTTTTTTCTCTGCTCTCCCCCACCCCTCCTTTTTTTTTTTTTTTCTCTTCCCCACCCCTCACCACATTACGTTGAGTTATTTAGCTTGTGGAGGAACTGAAACAGAGGTCAAGAAAGGACTATCTCATATAATTTAGACAGAGACCATAATGAAATATTACAGAGTTCATAGGGAACAAGAACCCTGGATAGCTCTCTCAGACTAATGACCAGGCATCTGAGTAGGAGGGTATAGAGATCTATATGCCCAACCTGGCCTATCTTTTGTGGGACATTCAAGCTGCGTATGTCAGGTTTATAGGCTTATATTAATGGAGAAGTCTCAAATAGTTAAAATACCATCCAGTCTCATGACAGCCTTTCAGTTATTACTTGTGCTTTGTCAGTACCACGGAGAGAACTTTTCTCAGCAATGCACTTCTACAGAAGAGCAAGAAGGAAATATCAGCTTCATGTTTTAATGTAACTGCAAAACTTGAAACAACATCCCCACTGAAGGCTTTTAGTACTATGTTTCCAGAGTGCAGACCAGGAATGAAGTAATATGCGTAGCAGATTATCAAAAAAAATTAGATGCTAAAAGCACATTATGCTTGTGGTTCCTTAAGGACTTGTACAGAGCTAAAGTGTACCAAGTTTTGGAATTGGCAATTTCTATTGTAAGAGTAGGAAAATTAAGTGTATCACTGACATGAGGTGTAGTGGTCAGTCAAAGACAGGGACTTGGTAAACCTGCAAAGTGCTTTTTAGAAAAAAAAAAACATATACATGCATATTTCTATGAATATGTTCAGAAGAGGAAGAGTATAGATTTTCTGGCAATACTTTTTATATTAAAAATGCAAATTCTGCATGGAAAATGATGTTCAGTAAAAAAAGGACAGTTTCAGTGGATTTTCTGATCTTAAAATATGTCATGGAAACTCTTTATATTCTTTTTTTTTTTTCCATTTAGATAAGGGAATGACATTTGAAATGACATTTAGGAATTTTAATTAACCTATATTAAATAA
Source organism: Hafferia zeledoni (assembly GCA_035583235.1). Classification (NCBI taxonomy): domain Eukaryota; kingdom Metazoa; phylum Chordata; class Aves; order Passeriformes; family Thamnophilidae; genus Hafferia; species Hafferia zeledoni. The sequence continues at coordinate 7,896,560 of JAWWEV010000169.1, read as the reverse complement.
GAAAAGGAAACTCACAGACCTGATCCAGTTTACTGCACCTGAATTTTTTCTCGTCAAGATTATTAGTCCAAAATATCATAGTTTTATGACTTTTCATGTAGAGTTGGGACGTTGTGCTGAAAAATTTTGTTTAATCTCTGTTTTAATGGTACCATAACCAATTAAGCTTTAACAACAGTATCTGTTTTGAGTGTTCTTTAGAATACTATAAGAATTATAGTATTTATTTGTTGTGGCTAGTAATGTTTACTTTATTTTTATTCTAATGAAGCTCCTCTGGAGATACTGAGCCAAGAGGTATTTATTTAAAATGCAGAGCAAAGAAGGTTCTAGGGAAGTATAAAAATCACAGTTACTGCTACAGAAAAACTGTTTTTCTGTGAAATTCTATTACCTATGCAAGTCACACCTGGACAAGGATTGCACTATTTTAATTGAAGAAATTTCTAAAAATAAATTGGATATCTAGGGGATATAGCGTGAACCCATCTGTTCTAGCAAAATTGACTTTTTCATATCTGCTATCTTAACTTATTTGTATCCAAGACATACACAAAGCTTCTCAGATAAACAGGTGCACTTCAGTATTATCCAGTTAATTACTCTCAGATGTATTGCATTGGACACTTGGTCTGTAGCTCTTCTTTGGGATCAAAACTAGTTCCCTGATTCCTAGGATGCCTTCCAGGCTATTTAAGTCAAGAACAAAGCCAGTTTTAAAAATACAAGTCCATCTCCTGCACTGAAACAGCAGCTGGACCTAGGTTTGACTCAGGGTTACAAAATGTTAAAAAGAAGATAGTGATTTTTTTGTGTTGCCTACTGCAGTGTTTCTATAGTAGGTTTCAAAATTATTCCAAAAGATTTTTTTTTTATTTTTTTAAGATGAGGGAAGAAAAGACAGTAGGTAAATAATTTCTGCAGAGATATGAAGGGAAAAAGAAAAAAAAAAGCTGCTTTTGGAAGCAGGTGACTAGCTGCAACCTTATTGGGGATAAGAGTTGGAAAGAATTTTATTTTAAAACCTGTTCAGTGGCAAATGTAAAGTGAGTAGGTAATGAATTGTAAGGGCTGAGACTGATCCCTTATTAAAGATTTGCAAAGAGCTGGGATTTAGACAGGATTACTTCCCCAAGCCCTCCTTTACTTATACCTTCATTACGAATAATAGAAAAAAAAAGTTGAAAAGGAAAAAAGGAATAAAAGGGGTTTATCTGTCATTGTCATACTGGTTGCTTTAGACATATGAAGAGAAAGGTGACAAATTCCCTCAGCAGAACCAGAGTTATTTGCCTATGATGATCTTACGAAGACTTATTTTTATTTTTTTTTTTAACTGATTTTGTAGTACTAAAGCTGACCCCGAGTATTGTATAACTTCATCCCCCACTGTCCTGGTCTCTAAAAAGAACTTGGGTCTTTGGTAGGCTGTTTCTTCAGACTCTCACTGGCCAGAATGTTCTGTGCCTGGTTTCCTGCTGTAAGTGTTGAGGAACACATTCAGTGCAGGTAGCTCGGTGTGTGGCCGCTGTGCCAGCTCCACATTGAGTTCTGAGTGGAACAAGGGGACATGATCTGCCAACCCTTTGCATGACAAAGGTCCCAGGGACCTGTGGCACAGCCACATGAGGGACATTGAGGGATGGGACAGGAGATGATGACCCCCAGGCTGTCATGCACTTACACTGCTTCTTTGTTCGAGGTCCCTCCTCAGAGGCACCAGCTTGAGCTGTTATTTAGTTACTGCACCAAAATTAAACGCTTTTAAGGTTCACAACATCTGAGACTCTGCTATGATAAACCTGGGCTTAAGCTGGCAAGGAAACCTCAGTGTGGGGGTGTGGAGGGTGTAGCTGCACAGGGCCCTCAGTGCCTCAGGTGGTCACTCAGGAGGTGCAAGTGTGAGTCCAAAAGTGCGTCCTGCGTGGTCAGGGAAGTTTTCTTAACATGAGCATCCTGAGGCTGACTGGTTGGCAGGGATCTGCTGTGGGGTTGCAAGAGGAATACAGCTGTGTAGGAGGAGCTTAATAACAAGGCCTGCTTCCTGGAGCCGTGCTCTGGAGATGATCCGGCATGTCTGCCGGTGCCATGGAGCACTCACCGCATTGCAGGTGTATCTGCTCTCTGGTGACAGCTGTAATTAGTCATCTCCTGCTGTCCTGGTTGCAGCTGGGATAGAGTTAATTTTTCTTCCTGGTAGCTGTACCGTGTTTTGCATTCCATATGAGAATAATGATGATAACACAGTGATGTAGTTGTTCTTAAGTTGTGCTTACTCAAGGACTTTTCAGTCTCCCATGCTTTGCCAGAGGTGCACAAGGAGCCAGGAGGGAGCATGGCCAGGACAGCTGACCCAAACTAGCCAAAGGCATATTCCATACAACAGAGCATCATGCCCACTATATAAACTGGGGGGAGTTGGTTGGGAGACACCAATTGCTGCTTGGGCCTGGGCTGGGCAATGGACAGAGAGTGGTGAGCAGCTGTATTGGGAACCACTTGTCTTTCTGAGGTATTACTTTTCTGTCTTTTTGTTGTCTCCTTTTTAATTACAGTTACTTTTAAATTACTATATTTTATTTCCATTTTTAAACTGTTCTTATCTCAACCTAGATGTTTTACCTCTTTTTTCTGATTCTTCTTTCATCCCATGGGGAGAGGTGAAAGTGGTGATCTGGCTGGCGAGTTTCTATTTTCTAACTGTGAACTCCACAGCCCAGTTTACTCTGTTTCACTTTTTTCATTTTGGAAAGCTATGATGCCCTTTTTGTTTATCATTATTGTAAAGGGTGTGCAAGTAGAAACCTTTGCTACTTTGATATCCCTCCTAGCAAAAAAGTCTGGTGGTTCTTTTATATCATCGATTTCAGAGTGGCAACCTTTATTTCAAAAATTGAGACACAATAGGAACCTTGTGTTTGCCACCTGCAAGACATTTCCTTCTAGGATCCCATGGCTGGTTATGGGCCTTCCAGACATTCCTACTGCCTGTTCCCCTGGGTACATAGTAAGGACACAACAGGTTTGCAACTAATGGATGTAATTCTAAACTCTCCAGCACATCCTTCTATCACTCCAACAGCCTGTCTATGTTTGTTTGAACACCCACCAGCATCTATCTCGGTTGTATCCAGGTACTCATCCCTGCATTCCTTTTCAGCAGCCTGTTAACAGCAAGGTGTTGACCCTGGCAAAGGAGCCAGGTATTGTGGGAAAGAGCCTTCCCCATTACTAGCTAGTCATTATGTCCTTGAAGAGGTTTTCAGTTTCAGATTTTTTGAGGAGGTCAGGAAAAGATTTTTTCTGTTCCTGTTTTTTTTTTTTTTTCTTTTTCCCTGCAGAATTGATTTATTTCTGAACATAGCAGTATTTATTGCTTACTTTCCTAACTTCTCCTTTTAATCCTGCAACTGCCATTAGATAAAATAATGAACCAAGTTACTTATTCATAAAGGCAATGTAAATATTTGTTCTCCTCTGTGTTCCAATAGAGTAATGTTGTCATGGGTTATTGACAGTAAATTATTTTAAGTTATATATTTAAAAAAAACAAAGCAATTTGCATGAAATGATCTGATTTTTCATAAAGCATCTTTTTTTTTTTTTTTGGTTTTATCTTTGTTGCTATGAGATCTGAAATCTTAATGCCTGTATTTGATTTTCAGTGTCTTCTTATTTCATTTCTATGGGAAATGATGTCTACTGAGAAATTGTAAAGTTTTCTACATTCACTGCTCCTCTTCCTGTTTTCCAATTCTGGCCCAATTTTGAAAATTTCATATTTATATTGTCACTAACAGAGGTCAACTGAGTGTACTACAGTTCTCTTGTTTGGGTTCTGTGTTTTGCATTTGACTCTTGAAACGTAGTTGAGGAGGAAGAAGGGCATACAATTTCAAATAAACCTTTTCAAAATCTGTAGAAGCTATTTGCTACTCTAAAGAAAGATGGATGCTCTTTAATTTCCAGTGTGCTGTTAATCTCAAAAGCAGATTTTCTATTTGATAGAAATATTGTGAGGCATTACTCCCAAGTGCCAACTAGACCCTATGTACATATAAAGTATAGAAAGAACTAGGGTTTTTTGCACCTCTATTAATAATTTTTTCATGAAAACCCCCATTACCTATTTTAACATGTGAATCCTGCCCCAATAGATGGCAGCACTTTTCCTCAGCCACAGAGATCTCACAAATTCCTGGTCTACTTTCTTTTTGTAGAGTGCTATGAAATAGATCCTTCACCGATGCTTCCTAAGCAGTTCTTTTGTTTTTGAATGGATGAACATAAACAAATGGCAAGATTTTGAACAGCTTGAATAATTAAAAATCGGTGACCATAATCTGATACATTTTTCCTTTTTAAAGTAAAATAAACTCCGTAACTTATTAAAATGTAAATTCTTTCTTATTCTGAGAATTGTCAATGGTTTTTCCTATAATGTCACAGATCTCCAGGACCTTGCTCTTTCATGAGCCTCCAGCAATACACCGGTGCTATCAGAAAGTTGAAACCTCTGGTTTTGCAGTAGATTTTTTTAGGCGTTTTTAAGACAGCAGGTCTGTAAATATGGTGCAAAATCTGAAGCACAATATGCATGACGTTTCTGCTCCCTCTCAGCACGTTTAGGTTTCGAGTAATGGTTCATGCAATGTGTTGTGGTTCTGCACAGAAGACATTTAGAGCTATTTAAATTTGGCTATCTACAGAGATGTTTCTAAATACATTTTAAGCTATTAGAATGCAGAGCCACTGACTCTGTAGGAGGAGCACTGAATGGTCTAGCACTCTGATGACTAAAGAGAAACTCTTAGCAGCCTAAATTTAGGCACCTCATTTGAAGAATTTTGGCCCAGATATGTGAACCCAGAAGAATGAGTTACAATAATTCATTTCAAATTCCCTGGCTCTTTCAGCTCCCCAGACTTAGCATTTATTCATACAAATTGCTCACTGTTGCAGATAAATCACAAAATGTAGCCAGTGCAATAACTCTGCACCTGAGCATTATTTAATTCTGCTTTGCTAATGCTGGCAATACTTTATTTTTTTCTCTATATGTTACAACACCTGGCTATTTTGGCTTTGGCTGAGCATGTTTGGGGGTGAATAGGAAGAAAATGTACAAGTTTTTGCCCTCCTGTTCATCACTGCTAGTTTTCCTAAGATCTGCTATTCCTCAGTTAGGTGGTCAGTTTAATTTTCCTGCCAACTTAAAATAAATGCAAAGAAGACAATTACCAAGGGGGAAAATTTTTGACTGCGTGCTTAAGAGAGTATTATTTTGTCAGAAGTGTCTCTAGTGGTTCTCCTCTGCTTTGACACCAGGTTTCATTATTTTCCCATAATGCTGTTTATGGTGATGAAGATAATTACTGTTGCCTGTCCATGTTGATTTTTCTCTTTTGACAAGTTTGCAGTTTCTCTTTTGGGATTTTTATCTCTTTAAAGGAGTACTTCACCTTGTGAATAGATGGAGGTATGTGTGTTGCCCACAAGTGTCCTTATGTTTATGTGGGCTACACAAATGAGTAAAATTTTAAAACACACTTAATTGTGAAGTAATTTATACCTTTTTAGAAAAACAACAACACAGCATAAGCTAAGATTAATGTTAGAAGTGTTGATGTTGGCTACTTAGTGAAGTTTTGCTTTGTGTTTTTTCTGGGATTGGGTAACAGTATTCCCTTAGCCTGGATTATGGATGGATCTCCTGACATTTCACTGCAGCCTTAGAAGTTGTGGGCGTTCATTCTAAACCAGTCATCTGTAGTCAGTGTCATAAGAGAAGGTGATTCATCCCATCTATCACTAAATATCTGAGAGGCTTATTATGCAAATCTGTTCTGAAGAGGAAGGTGGTTGATGATGTTCCTGCTCAGCCCAGTGCCACAGTCTACAGAGCCTCTGTACCAGTGCAAGTGTTTTTGAATAGAGTGTGGAAATTAGCCAGGTTAAAAAACTTTGGCTGGAAGTATTTTGTTGATCTGTATTTAGTTTTTAACAGGGTTTATTTCAGTGATTCATAGGGCCATTTATAACAGGGAAATATCTGTTTAATAAATGGGGTCATACTGGCACAGAAGAAAGAAGTGATTGAAGGCAGGATCATTCAAAACTTTGTGTAATGAACTACCTGCTGAAATACATTTATGCACTGGGACTGTCCTTTTTTATTAGGTGAGGTGAATACCCAACAGTAATTGTTTAACCATGTATTAAGCAGGACATTAGCAATATCACCAGCAGTGCAGTGTACACCCCTTGATACTTGCTATAGCTTTATGATACTATTAAGTATCTTGAAATGAGTTTATCTAGTTCAAACAAAAGAACAGTTAGGAACTTGTATGTATATTGCCAAATGCTTCCACTGAGGCATTGCTGTTTGTCCTAGCAATTTTTCCTAGTTTTAGCTTCCTAGTGAACCTGGAGGGTTACATGTGTATGGATAAACATGCTAACTGCTGAGATGGGCTGTTTCTTTATGTGTAGTGATTATCCAAGTCCGTACCAGAAAGCCAGAAAAAGTGACTTTGCAAATCTTAACCTCATCCTGAGTCTTATGTAAATACGAAAAGAGGATGACTTGTATGAACTTCACTTGAGTGTCTCACAGCGATGTTTTCCGTTAAATAGATTGACTAAGAGTTAAACTATCAGAGTTGTAATGAGGCAGAGACAGTGTATTTGAGAGGCATATTGAAAGGAAATCCAGTCTAGTAGGATGCATTAGATATATCACACAGAAGTGAAATCATATGAACTGCACATTTGGTGTGCAGTTGTTCATCACAGGCGCCCTTTTGCTGATGTGCCATCCTGCTCCAATATGCTTTTGTGGTGCATATACATAGTCAGGGTACTTTGTTTTAGGAACTGGGGTCAGGGAAAGGCAACTACCACCAATAAGATCCTGTCCCATGAAACAGTAGGGGAAGAGATGAAAAGAACTATACTGAAACAATGCCAATAGCAATGGAAACAATCAAAATGAGCTTTGTAGTACATTTTTATATGAGTTCATTCTGGAATATGTTTCACATGTTTTATTTATTTTTATTATTATGTTTCTTTTTATTTTTGTAGGCTGTGGAAACCAACCTTGCATCAAAGGATAGTCACTGGGTCTATGTAAATGAGGTAAGAAAGTCAAAAGAGAAAACACAGCTGGCTACATTCACTCATCACCATTTTTTGTTTCATATGTTTTGACACACCAAACTGAGCATACACACAGCATTTTTGCTTTTTGAATGACACAAGATGCAAACTCTGTGGTGTCATTGCTTGTCTGTCTTAGTTGAATTGGCAGAGGTTCAATACCAGAGGTCAAGATAAAGCTTCCAATATACCTCATAGCAGCTGGGAGACTTTATTTTTACCTTCATGCTGATGCTATTTCATTAGCAATTTAGGAAGCAGAGAGTATCTCAAAAGAAATCTCAGATACAGGCATCTCTATCTGCTAGGAGCTCACCCTTCACTGCTATGAAAGCCTTCACGTGGATGCCAGGACAGGAAAGAGCACTGAGGCTGGTTGCAAGCTTAGCCCATTCAAATTTACATGATACACAGCTTTTCTCTAGTGTAGAACTGTGTTGGTGTATTGGCCAAGATCCAGAACAGCATAGATTCAAAATGTGATGTTACCTCTCTGCAGCGAATTGTGTCCTGTCCTGCTACTGTGATTATTCATTTTACCTCAGTACCATGATGCCCTTTGGGAATCCATTCAGATTCATATTTAAACACTAATAAATGGCAGTATTTTATGTTTGTAGTTTTAATAATGATTCGTTAAAAGATAGCAAAATATCTAAGTTAAAAAGAATGGTGTTCACTGTCTTATTTTTCTATTTTAAGTCCCTAGCCTTTAATTGAATAATGAATTCCTTTGTTAATTTCTCATTCCTTTCTTTGCACCAAGTTAATAATTTTGGGGAGGCAACTTTTAATAGTAACTATAAATTGAATTGTGTGGCTCTGTAATTAAATAGGGGTTAGGGAAAGCAAGTGAAATCCCATCTGTAAAGGCTTTATAAATTCTTTCTAGTCCTTGTTATATATAAGTACCTCCTGGTTTGTCAGCTGCAGTAATGACCCACTACAAAACATCAGCAAGATGCCCAGACAGTCAGTGTTTATATTCACATAAAGATAATACAGTGCATATTTCCCTAAACATTTATAGAGAGGGAGTGTTTTGTGAATTTGTTTATTGCTGCCATTATTGTTCAGATGTTAAAACTCACTTCATGAGGCCTGAATCTGTAACATCACAATAAAAGCCTTCAGCACTCATGCACTAACATGTGCATGCACACACATGGGCAAACACATCACAAGAGGTGTCAATTCTGCCTCTTTTGGAAGCTTATTTTTCTTCTCTCTTATGGCTAAAGGCTGGGTAGGGAAGCTATGGCAGCATTGTGTAAATCTAAATTACAACTTTCTAGTGAAAAATATTAGTGCTTGTACTTATTAATATCGTAAAATGAAATTAAATTCAAACAGATAATTACAGAAGCTTTTTAGACTCACAAAACTTTGGAAAATTCTTTGCAGGTAAAAAGAGGAGAAAATATCTTGACTATCCTCTCTTTAAGAGAAGATTGTTGGTCTTTGTACTTAAAGCTATGGGGGAAAGAAGGCCCATCAAGCATCCACATGGATGTGTCTATAGAAGGGTGGACTGTCCTTAGGGCTTGCTTCTTATTCAAGTGTGCACACCCCCATGCAAACAAGAAGAGGGACTGATCATGCTTTCCATGTGTAAGTGCCCAGCTGGTAGGAGTGAGAACTGCATGAGCACTTGATGGAAAATATAATGCTGATTGTTGCTGCGATTTGCAGAATGGAATTAACTTTTAATTCCCAACAGTCAAATCAGCTCTTTTTGATGTAATTCCACAACAGTAGCAGTCCATTATGTAAATGAAACAAAAACTCAAGCAATTTTTTCTCCCAGGCAGACTGAAAATCCTACACTTTCCTGTTCACCCTGTGTTCTGTGTGACCTAATGATCCCCTGCAGGGAGAGAGAGGTGGGGCTGACAAACCCAAAGGGGCAGTTGCAGGAAAAGGACACAATGACATTTTTTTCCATTGAGGTTCCTTGTATGACAAGCATTGGATTATAAAGAGTCTCTTCAGGCTTTTCTCACTCCACAAAGAATTTAAGGGCTTTGTACAGCTTAGGCTGCTCAGGTCTACTGATCTGGAACACCTTTTATCTGCCCTGTCTTACACCTCTCATCAAGCCAGGATCTGAAACTTGGACTTACTTTGCTGTAGTAAGAATGAATCCATAGCATGGTATTATTTCAATGAGAGATATTGTTATTCTCTTACTTAAATCTACTTTACTCTCTGTGTACTGACAATCTAATCAGCATTTGTGATTTTTGTTCCTTGTGCACCTTCCCATACAGTCAGATAGGACTTAAGTTTTGCAGTCAGAACTTATTTTATGACTTAAATTTTGTTAGGTAACACCACCAAGCTTGGTATGAACTAACTTAAATCTATCCAGCTGGTAAGCTGATTATACAGCAAATGGACAACTGTGGAATATGAGAGTTGTTCCCAAATTACAGGGCTGTGGTGTCAGAATCCTTTGGTTAGTTTTCAATAACCCAGGTCTGTGTGCTGGATACTTCAGTTTGGATACTACTGCTGGTGCAGAAGGAGTCGGGCATCTCAGTGAATTGGGAGTTGAATTTACTGTATGGGGTTGGAAGGCTGAAACATTACATGACAAGTTTCCCAGGATAAGTGAATACATAGGGATAGGTCATTGCAGGCAATATCATGTCCTCAAATGTCCTCTGAAGCCAAGTCATAAAAAACTTTACTGCTTTAAAAATATGTATTCTTACATGTGTCTACTTTTCTGATTTCAGACTGTTATGTTTCAAAATTGCAGAACTGTCAAAAGTACTGGAGATTAGAGGAGGAAAAAATGTTTTTCTAACTACCCACCCACTTTTAGATTTATATTTCATCATCGGCACTCTTATTTTTATTCATCTAGAAATACTAAATCATCCCTTACATTCATTTATGAAGCAATTCTACCTGAATTCTGGGTTAAACATGTCCAGTAGCTTCTTAAAAGCAAGAATACTTGTTATTTCTGTTTAGATCCTTTCAAAAACAAACAGCTCTTCTTAGCAATGACATGCTTGGCTGTCTCTCCAGAATAATCAAAAACATTTCATTACCTGGCTGTGGTGGGAGTTGCCAATAACTACCAATTTGGACCCTATGGAAGACCTGTTGGAACATATCTAATGTTCTGCCTGTATCTTTGCTGTTTGTGCCGTTAATTGCTGAAGTGACACCCACCAGCTTTGACAGATGTGTATTGCTGCTTCTTTTGGCATGACTGGCATAGTTGTAGATAACCCCTGGTTTTTGGATGTTTGTTTTCTCTCTTTTTTCCCCTAGTTTTCCTTCTTATTTTAATTTTTCTCTTTTCTTTCTCTTTCATACTTGACATCAAGCATCTCTCTTAGTTCCTCATGTCATTTTTCATTTTCCCCTAAAGAAAAAGCTGTGCCTTGCCCAGGACATATGTCTGTGGGAGAGGCACAAGAGCAGTACTTGAAACTGAGTTTGTATGTGGTTGTACCAGGAGCAGTGCTCTAGGAGAGTCTGTCTGCTTTTTTATTACCAGCAGCAGTAGGTCTGTGAGTATAAATAGCATTAAAAACTATATATCTCTTTTTGTGGAACATTTCATGGTTTTGAAATTTTCTCCATTCTAAGGGTAGAGAAAAGATAAACTCTTCTGAAAAACAGGAATATGGATCAAAACATAATCAAATTAAAACAGTATTTTATTCTCTCAGATTCATATATTTAATACTAATTCCAAGTTTCTAAACATTCATTATTTTTACCTATAAATCAGTATGTAAACCAATGAACTGCTCTTCATGGAAGAGAAATGGGTACTGAATTTGACTGTTAATTCATTTGAGAGTTGTTTCACCTTTATCACATCCTTACTTTAATTTCTTTTTCAACAAACTTCCACCACTATTCGGAAGTTTAACCGAAAGCTGTAAGTCATGGTAAAACAAAGCACAAGAGTACTGATTGATATAGGAGATAATTTTTCATGGAAGACCAGCAGGGATGAAGAGAGGACAACATAACATTGCATGCCCAAACCGTACATTCCTGCTCTGAAGCTAAGGAGAGGTGAGGCACAAACCTTGTTCAATACCTGCCTGGAAATACACAAAAGACACTAAAGGAAGATTGTAAGTGCTTTTTTTTTTTTTTTTTTTTTTTACACAAAGGCCCCAAAGAAAAGAAATTAAAAAAAAGGAACATTTTAAATTCCCGGGTGGTGGAAAAACCTGATGTTGG
>JAWWEV010000169.1:7857920-7885078 GCA_035583235.1 Hafferia zeledoni | reverse complement strand
CCCTGCAGACACCAGGAGGTTTCCTGCTCTCCCCACCTTCCCTGCAGACACCAGGAGAAGGTTTCCTGCTCTCCTCACCTTCCCTGCAGACACCAGGAAAAGGTTTCCTGGTCTCCTCTCCTTCCCTGCAGACACCAGGAGGTTTCCTGCTCTCCCCACCTTCCCTGCAGACACCAGGAGGTTTCCTGCTCTCCTCACCTTCCCTGCAGACACCAGAAGGTTTGCTGCTCTCCTCACCTTCCCTGCAGACACCAGGAGGTTTCCTGCTCTCCTCACCTTCCCTGCAGACACCAGGAGAAGGTTTCCTGGTCTCCTCTCCTTCCCTGCAGACACCAGAAGGTTTCCTGGCCTAACCACGATCCCCAGGAACAAACACATTTTGTTGCCCACTGCAGTTTATGTTCGTGCCCAGCCTGGGACCTTTCCCTGCCCACAAAACAAGGCTCAGGACACGCTCAGCACTGTTGGTGAATTTATCACAAACTGGGAATAATCACCTTGAAATCCGCTCAGCAACAATCTGAGCAGCTCAGAGAGAGACTTCTCAGTGCCATGGATCATCTCAGGAATTGTAATTTTATAGAAACCCACTGGTTTTTGCATCCCTGAAAGCATCCAAGGCCAGGCTGGATGGGGCTTGGAGCAACCTGGGCTGTTGGAAGGTGTCCCTGCACATGGCAGGAGGTGGCACTGGATGAGCTTTAAGGTCCCTCCCAACCCAGACTATTCTTGGATTCCATGACTCTGTGATCCTGTGAATTCCTTCATTTACATCCCAAAGTCGATTCCTCCATCCTTCAAATCCATTCCCACTCGATGTCCCCCTGTCCTTGTGGTGTGGGACAGAAGCACTTTGTGGTCCCCTGAGCTGTAGGAGAAAGCTCTGCTTTGCTTTCTCTTTTCAAGAACTTCCTAGTTGCCGAAACACAAAGTCTCCAAAGCATAAAGACAAAGAAATAGCTGCAAACCCCCAAATTACTGAATTAGATATCCCAGAATGGACCTTTCCAAAAGCCCCTCTTGATCTTCAGCCCAGGTTCAGTCCCACTCTGGGGTGAATTCCATGGGGATGACACAAACAGGTTTGGTTTGTGGGATTCACAGCATCTCCTCCAATTCTGCACTCGTGTGAGTCACTCCAACCCAAGAATGAGAATGAAGCCAGAGAAACCTCCATTGTCAGAGAACACAGAAGGTTGTGCAGAGAAAGAAAAACACCAACCCCAAACCACTTCTGAGTACCCCTCAGCACTGGGAGCAGGAAGCAAAAGTTAAGAGCACTGATGGTTTCCTGCCAGAGAAATAAATCTGCCACATGGGCTGCAGGGACTCAACACTTCTGCTGGAGCTTCCCAGCATCCAAGTGGAGAGCTTTTCCTTCCTCATCCTGCCTTTCTAGGAAGCAGGTCCTTAATCAGCCCGGGGCAGGCAGCGAGCCATGTGTTACTGTAAAACCCTGGGTACAGCCACTTCTTTGCCAGTCCTGGCTCCATTTTTCTCCTGCTTTTCCTTCTTGGAGTTTGATTTTCCAAGGAACAAGTCTGTCAGCCCCTCCAAGTCATTTCTGCTCTAGCAATAGAGGGACAAAGTCTCTGCACCGTTGAGCTCCCACGAGTTGCATGGAAAACAGCTTGTGATAGGAAGGAGAATGAGCCAAAGGAGCCCCCACCCAGGAGCTCCAACTTTATATTAGACACCAGAGGAACCTCCCCCACTTCCCTCCTGCCTCCTGTGCTGCCCTGGGAAAGTGTCCATCAGTGATGAGTGACAAGGTGACAAGGGGTGGCCCAAAGCCACCCAGGAGACCAACACTCTGTCCAAACACAGGGAGGAGCTTCCCAAATCCCACCAACTAATATTACTGCAGAAACTCCCCCAAATGCATGGGCCAAGGCAGCAAATTCTGAGGCAGAAACCACAGCAGTGGGTGTTGGAAATAACACGCCAATCAGCCTGTTTTGTGAGGAGTTTATTTTAAAGACTTTCACAGGTTCAATACCAATATTTGCAGAGTCCTTGGCAAATAAATGCTCAGGAAAGCCTGGAAGTTGAAAATACCTTTTTTTTTTTTTTTTTTTTTTTGACAGAAAGGCCCCAAAGAAAAGAAATTAAAATAAAGGAAGATTTTAATTTCCCTGGTGGTTGAAAAAAGTGATGTTGGGATACAGACAGGGCTTCACAATTTCCTGTGATTGATAGCATTGTCCCTACGTGTTTGAAAAGGCAGCTGTTGCTCAGATTTTATTATGGCTAAGGAAGAATGGGCTGAGAAAGCCTGAAGATAATTGGTGGAAAAGTGATCATCACTGTTTGGAGAAGGGATGAGAAAATGACAGTAGAGATAATGGACATGAATAAAGATTTGTCCAACTTCACAACTTTAGGAAACTAGTAGCCCTTTTGGAAAAATAATACAAAATGTAAAGAATGGCAAAAGAACTGAGGAATTCTGTGAAAGTGAAGATATAACAAGGCATTGTGGTTCCAATGGGTTAACTTTATAGAACTTGAAATCCTAGATGAAGAAAAAGTGTTGAAAAGAAAAAGAGCTAGGGAGGAGTGTAAAGGTGTAAAGAAGTAAGTGATTGTAAAATGAGGTTGTGGTGCAAAGTGACTCATAGCAGGTATCATAAAAAGCAACCAGAAAAACTTTAGACATAGCAGAAGATAAAGGAAGGTATAAGTCGATTACTTGTTGGGAAAATGAGATTTTAATGTTTTTACTGAGTTCCTTGATGCTGACTTTATAGAAACTATTAATTATAATCAGACTGTTAAAATATATTGTAGTAGATCCAGTTTATTTAGATAAATCTGAGGCAATGCACCAGATGAGAGTCAATATAGAGAAGTGCTGAGTATTTTTGTATGGCTACAAAACAAGGTATAGCTGGTGACCATCTGCAGGAGCAGCTTAGAATCAATGTGGATAAAAACCAGAATGGCAAACGATGCTGTTGTAGTCTTGCTAAGCAAGCAAATGTAGTCGTGAGATTACTAAAACATCTTCTGTAAGATAAGGGAGGCAGTTATTTTACTCTAGCCTTGTTGGAACAATGCTGACAGTTTTGGGTAAGACACTTCAAAATAAAGGAAGAGAATGCAGAAAAATATTGAAAATCCAGAGGAAAGCACTTACTATGATGAAAACTTGGTAGAATATGACCCATATAGAAAGGCTGAAAAATTTAGGTTTGATTCCTGTGAAACTCATAAGATGGAGCAAGGATATAGCAGTACAAACAAAACAAAAATCTGATCAAATGTTCACTTTAGATAAATAAAGGAAATGCAATTTAGTCTTCTGCTGTAAAAATGGGATCTAGTATTGGAAAATGGTTTATGATCTAAATATGATAGCGTATAGGAAAAAGTTCCTTGGTTACCTTCTTTCATCTCATCATCTGTCTCTTCACACCTAGTTCTGCTATTGTTTTTTATTCTTTGTTTTTCAGCATCCTACTCACATTATGTAAGTCTGCTAAATAGTTTCACATGTCAGTATGGAAGGACAAATACAACTGTGTTTTGAATGCCACTGGGTATTTTCTGATCTGCACCTTCTGTTCTAGGTCTTTTCACATATCTTTTTTCCAATATGGTTTATGACAGTGACAGTTTATACAAAAAGTCACAGCATATACTTCTTATCGAATCATTTATTCAGTACTTTTGGTGGCAAACATCAGTGTATGGGAACTGTGACTCATATTTGATTTCCAGTCCTCATGGAACTCCATCCTTCTCTGTCTACTACTGAGTAAGCTGGAACGATTGTGTTTGATTAGATTCTGTCAGCCAGATCCACCCTTGGGGCTGCCTCAGTGATTTGACTTAGCCAGGGATGAACCTAGCATCATATTTCTTGATACCAGTCATTTGTAATGTGAAATTATATTGCAACTGTAGGTAGTTTTGATAGAAGAATGCCTAGTAATGGATTGCTAGCACTTTCAGTGCTTTAAAAAACAGTTTTAATTGTAAGGTGTAAAAAATAAGTCTGAAAACTAAAGATTAGAGCTTCTGCTTGACTGCATTGATTCTTATTGATTCAGATCAATCCACACAAATCTGATACAAAGGAGTGTTTGTTACTAACACAAAATAGCTTCTTTTTTAGTCTTAAAATCACCATGTTCTGTGCCATATGGATTAACAAATGCTGAAATTCAATCAATATTCCCTTCTGAATTCTCAAACCTGAACCAAGGCAGTACAGGGGAGAACTAGTAGAAATTTCATTACATTAGTTCCTTGCTGTCTCAATGATCAGGTACTCTCTAGAAAGGAATGTACTTTGGGGTAAAGAAGTCCTCATTGTAGGCTATGTATCAACCCCTGTGGGTTGACTGTGTTTCTGAATCTCACAGTTCAACAGACAGTTTAATGCTGTACAGGATAGCTTGACTCTAAGGCTGAATAGAGGCTCATTTCTTTATGTCTTGGGAAAACTTGTACTGTCATTTTTCCCATTTAAAAGCAAGAAAACAAAAATCAACCCAAATGGCCTATGCTGCAAAAATTGTGGGGTGGATAGCAGAAGGGTAAGTTGTATTGGTAATGGCCCTTGCGAATTCAAAGTTGTTTCTTGTTCATGATTGAATGTGGTAAACAAGTTGATCTTCTTGTACTAACCTGAGCTTAATAACTTGGTCTTTTAAAAAGTCATCAATAGCTTTTGCAGTGCTAACCATAAATACAGTTTAAAAAAAAAAAAAAAAAGTCAGAGACCAGTTTGTTATTGGTGAAGATCTGTTTTCAGTAAGAAATCTGAAACAACTATCACAAGGCTGTAGAAATGGAGTATTATGCAGATTCAAAATTCATAGGAAAGTATTCAGTAGTTAGGAGAAAACTGAAATTCTTAAAAGCTTTAATTGCAAAATAAAACTGAGCTTGCATTAACACCCAGAAAAAAGATGCTTTTGAATATTTTTGCTTTTCAATCCACAGGAAAGATCCTGATTTGGAAAAGTTGGAGTCAATAAGCACAGAGAAACTACTATAGCAATTGCAGCTGTAAAGTATTTGGTTAAAATCTTCCCAGCTGTGATGATACTTTTCAGAAAAGCCCTCATAGTTGAAAAGAAGGGAGAAGTGAAGTAGGAAGAAAGGTTCTTGCAATTTTTTTTGCAGGAAAAGTAATAAAAAGATTTGAAAATATAAGAAGAGTACATGTTTCATCAGTGGTGAGAAGCCTTAGACAGAAAATTAAGAGTGCTAAGGGCCTTGGGAAACCCTGAGCCATGGTGAGATGATATTGTCCTCATCACTGGAATGCAAGTCAAAAATTTTAGACAGCAGTTGACCTTATTCTTAGTTTTTGGACAAATTAGACTATTCAAATGATGCTGGTGTTGTTGCTAGCAGATTAATTTGTCTTCAGCTAACTGATAAAGCTTTCCCAAACTCAGCCTAAATGATGAGTCAGAATACGGTGCAGGAAAATTGCTATTGATGCTTCTTCCTTCCCCCTTTCAGGACATTTTCTCAAAGCAGGTTTCTGCTAGTGCTTCTCTGGGTTCAGGCTCAATTCTCTTATTTCTGCTGTTTCCATAGGTCTCTTCTGCCAATATTTGTTTTCTTCCCTTTTACCACATCAGACATGACCAGTGTGTCCCATCCTCTTGATCTGAGAATCTGATGCTTCTCAGCTGTCATCTGGGCACTTCTTTATTATTTTCCTCTATTAAATATTTTTTTTAAAGTTGAAAGAAATGAGCAGAAAATAGAATAGTAATTATCAGATAAAGTCTATCTCAGCAAGCTACTTTTTTTCCCCAGGGGTAGCATGTAGGAAGGTGTTAGATAATGAATGATGAGCAGAGTTTTCCTACCACATGGCTTGTAGAGCAACACTGGGGAAACTGACTTTGGAAGAAAAATCCCTTATGAATACAGCGTTTGTTCTTCACTTTTGCTTCGATATTTTGTTGGGGTTTTTTGTTTGTTTGCTTTATTTTTTTCTAGAAACTCCTCTTTTATATGTATTTTGGGTAATGAGCAGTAAGACCCTGTGCAAATTTGCTTGTGGAAATTGTTCTGGCCTAATTTTTACTAGGGTAGAGCCAGGACTGTCTGATAGACTGGAATTTTTTCTTAGTATTCCTCTTCAAATGGAAATGCCTGACATTTTTTTTTGTTTCATTTTGAAGCATCAGTCTGTGTAATTATATTTATGTTCACTTTGATAACCAGAAGTTAGTAAATCTGTAACACTTCCCCATGTCTTACTTTTGCTTGAAAAACCCCAGACTTTTTAATGATCATTTGTTAATGCACATAGGGCAAGCATTCTAAGACATTTAATACAAAAATGAACAGGGTAAAAAAGTAAAAAAAAATTGAATAGACATTCAAGCAACACACTGTGAAAATTACTTAAGATTTAGAAAATAACACAATTCAGTGCAAAATTTAATAATTTACAATTGAGATTTATTCCCATTGTGTTCCAGGTACTCTATTACTTACCTAAGGAAATCTTATTTCTCTCCTTTTGTCCACTATCTTTTAAACTGTACAATTCATATCTTACTTATTTTCATTAAAAAAAATCTGTGTGCATTTTTGATTTTTCTTTTTTTACTTATATGTGATTGAAAGATATATAAATACATGAAACTGTACTGCATGTATATGTGCATCCTGCACAAAGAAATTAGGGTTTATAATTAGCCTGAAAAGTGTCTTAGCTAGGAGAAAAGGTATAGAAAAGTTTTTATGAGTTGGTTTATCAGTGAATTCTGCTCTAAAATAATAGTTAGTTGTTTTGTTTTGTCCAGCTTTTGCTAACTATCATTTTGTATGCTATTTTCTTGTTTTACTTTTCCCCTGAGAGAATGACTTTTGAGTATGGAATAATTTTCTGACAAATCAGAGGATCTTTTATCATATAGGCACTTGCTATGGTCTGAGAAAGACATCTGGGTACCCAGTGCAGAACCCTTATATCTAGAAATAGAGCTAATTCAATTAAATTATAAATACACCCCTGTAGAGATTTTTAGGAGCTTTGGGTAAAAAGAAGCGAGGTAATGTTGGATGTGTGGGAGGACAATGAAGATGGGAGTTGGACAGGTGGTCATGCAGACTTGTATTACAATGCTTTCTGTGTTATGAAAAATGGATGTGCCCTTTCCTCAAAGGATTCATCTTTATGGATGTATCTGTGTGTGTCTGTTCATGTGGGTTGCAGAGAAGCCAGAATAATGTAAAAGTTGGATAAATCTATGTACAGGGTAAGTTGTGGTGAACATTCTAAAAAAATAGCTAATTGGATGATGTTTTCTGGATTTTCAACAAGTGTCCCTTTCCAGATGTAAATAGTGCATTGAGGGGAGTTAGAATAACCCAACAAACAGTATTGATGCTACTGAAAAAAATCAGCATATCAGTCTGTACCTTGTCTCCATGAGCATTCCCGTCCTCATTGCTGTTCAGTTTAATCCTCCAGTTTTCTCAAGGATATGCTTTCTGGAAATATGCTTTGGTTCTTTAAATTATTAATGGCATTAAAATTTATAATTTTCTGTCATTACCTCTAGGAAAATAGAGACTGTAATGTGAAACATAATTGTCTCATTTTGCGATTTGTGTTATGATAGTTGAGCACAACTAGAGCGGATTTAAATATTCCCCTGAGCAACAGGACTAGATATTGCACACTAACTGAACTTCTTTGTGTGCAGATAAATAAATACATAAATTAATTCCCCAAATAACCAATATTTATGTTCAAATAAATAGATAATGCCAGAAAAAATTGCCATTATTACACAGCTTGAACAAAAATACAGTGTTTAAAGGAGTACCTTTTAAGCACTGAGTCAGGTGGTAAGAACTACTGTTAGCCTGGTTGAACAGTCAGTCTTACACATAGGCCTGACTACCAGAATATTTAAGTGCTCCCTGCTATATTGGGAACAGCCAGAGTCTTTCCCTTACTAAAGGACAAAATGAGGATAAGAATACTTAGATATGAGAACATCTTTTGTCCCCAGGTAAAGTGTTGTCCCTCCACCTTCATTCAAGAAATTCAGTATTTAAAAGCTTTAGGGCAAACTACTGTTACAGGTACAATAAAAGGCTGGGCTCTTTAACCTGGCACAAAACATGTCCCTGAAACAAGCAGAACCCGCCATAAAGTAAAACTTTACCCCATAATGCAGGAGCAACATGATGAGATCATGAAAGCCAAAAAGTGGGCATTTGATACAGAATTTTGCAAAGAGTTCTTGCTGAGCCCAATCAGCTGATAAGCTCTACTTGGAATAAATGGTAATTTACTGTGTGCTGGGGTAATGATCCAAGAACAAAATTGGAAATTTGGGATGCATTTGTTGGGGGGAAAAAAAATCCTCTAGGGCCGAATTAAATAATTTGCTCACAGTGTAAAGAAATTTTTTGTATCATGTACAGGAAGAAAACATATTACTTTTTAAACTAATAAGTAGATGAGTAGACTTTAATTGTAAGACCAGTGTGAAATCTGTTTTCCCTTGTGACTCTGAGTCTTAGAAATACTTTTTGGATATATGTTGTTATTCTGTTGGGTGTAAAAGTAAGAATGAACTTCACATGTATTTCTTTTTCCTGTTTTGGCTGCTTTTATTCTGCATGTGACCTTTAAGGTCTCATGTGCTGCTAAACCAGGACTCTTAAGTTTTCTGGAAACAAGTCTGCAGGGCTTTCCTGTGCAAGGCAAGAGAAAGGGGTGCACGTTTCCCCTTGGGGGAATCCACAGCCAGGCCTGGGATGGCTGTGACCTGCTCTGGTCTGCATCAAGCACCTGGCCATGCTTTCCTGCTCCTAGACCTGCTCAGGTGCCCTGGGATGCTGCCTGTGGCTGTACCACCCTGGGAACTGGCATGGAAAGGCCCATAGTTACCTTCAGTGTTTAGAGCACAGCTCAAAAATGCAGACACACAGACCTTTTGTTCCCAGTGGTTTCAACAGCACCTTTTTCCCCCTGTGCTTTTACATTTCTAAAAAGGAACCCAATTTCTAAAACGAATGGATCATTTGCTGATATAAATATCCATCAGTTTAAAAAAATACAGGAGCTTTGTTCTCCTTGGCGTTATGTCCTGAACTGAGGCATTGAAGGATTTAGCTGCTGTCAGCTGGTTGCACAGAAAAAGGTGGCACTTTAGGATCAGATTTAGCCACATTTACATTCGGAAATTCCCTCCAGAGGCTCCCGTTTTTCTTTGGCTATATAGAAACATGGCTTTTACATTCAAGACTCACTGGGTGCCTGTAGCAAGTGGGAAGAAGCTGATTTAATGTGCCTATCATAACTGATTTCTTTTACTACCTTGCTTCTGAAAATCCCGTGGAGGAAGCAGTTCTGATCTGCTACAGATAGGCTTAAAAGTCTCAGGTGAAGCATTTTGACACATTTTTTCCCAGGTTATGAGACATCTTTGAAAGGCTGTGTATCATTTGGAGAGGACACGAAATGTGTGTGGTGTGATCTGAACTGAAGGTTTGGATGATTTGTGATTCTTTTTCTGTTTCCAGCCCCTGAGTCTGAGTGTTCCTGCCAAGGGATGCAGACTAGGAGGTTATGAGTTAAAGCTCTGCCGTAAAATTGCCTCTCCCTCAGACTGCAGCTTAGACACAGTGGGTGGTTTTCACAACCCCAGCCCCACAGAAGAGAAATCCAAGGTAGCAGCCTGGAGGGATCCACAGAGTTTGTGGGTCTGCCTCAGTATCGCACTGCAAGGCTGCCCAGCATTTTCTGTGAAGCTTTAACATTTTTTCTTTTATAAGAGTAGATTTATTTTCTGATTTACTGTTTTCATGCCACACCAGTTGGTCTGTCATTAATGTAATGAATTTCACCTTCTGCAAAGTTAAAAATTCATATTCCTAGGAAATGATGGGAAATTGGCAAAGAACTCAGACTAACCTGAGCCAAAGCTACAGTACTAGTCAACCATAGCAAGTAATTATAATAACCCCATGGTCATTTCAGTCACAGCTTGACAGAGAAAATGGCAAGAAAACAAAACAATTTTTTTCTTGAATGTTGGATGCCCAGGGCCAGGTTCACTTCTGATAATGACACATCACAAGTTGTGGGCCCTGTTGACTGAGTAAATGCAGCCATAGGAATAATTTGCAGCCCTCTGCCCTGCAAGGGGTTGAGACACCCCTGCGCAGGTTGTGCAGCTGGGGCAGCCCATCCTTGCTAGAGATGGGCTGATGTGACCTCCAGGTGCTGCTGGTGGCTGTGGTGAGCAGTTGGGATGTAAAGCGGGTGCCTGGGGGGTAAGTGCACATGGCAATGCCACTGCCTGTGTTTCCTCATGGTGTGCTCATGGTAAACACCTGCCAGGAAGAAAACATCACAAGCTGCACCTTCGCTATTATTTCAGGATCTGCTAAACCTGTGATTTTCAATTTCTTTTTCCTGAAGTTTAAAAAAAAAAAAAAAGAGGTTTTGGGTTTGTGTATTTCTTTAAATACAGAATATGTAAAGCATGTAGTTGAGTTGGCTTCAGTCACATCCAAAAGCAGGTACATGCAGTCTCTATCCCAGCATCGATTAAGAGGCTGGTGCATGGGAAGGTCTGCAAAGAAGCTTTAGAAAGTGCAAACCCAGGAAAGAAGGACGGCCTGTCCTTGAGATCTCCTTATAGGTAGTCCCAGATTATTCTGTGTCAGAAACTGGTGTTCCTAAATGTGTCAAACCCTTCCATGAAGTTTCTTCTTTTTTTTTTTTTCTAGTACAGATAACCTCAAAAGACTTCCTTGAGTCATTATCAAGATTAGTCTGTGGAAATGATCTACTGTTTTTATGGGAAAAGTGCTTACTTGTAGTGTTGTTCATGGTGTAAGGGCCATATTTCCTGGAGTCTGTTACGTTTTCAATTGTTATTTTGTCTTGAAGATATAGTGAGGTTCTAGTCTGTTAAACAAAAATTCTTTCTATATAAATTTGGTTTCAAGGTTCTTGTTTTTTGGGGTTTTTTGGGGGGTTTTTTTTGGTTTGGTTTGGTGTTTTTTTTTTTTTTTTTTAGAAACCTGTCAAGACCATATTGGTGGTTTTCCATGAAGAACTACATATGCAGAATTTTAGTATTGCAAGATAGATGGTACTTTTTTAGGCTGTTCTCTTTTGTTTCAGATGATGTGTAAAAATATAGCATTATTTTTATTAAACAAAAAATAATACCATTTGGCCTAGACTAAGAATGTGTGTTTTTCTACTATTGTCTTTTTTAAATATTTATCCAGTAATGAAAGGAGTGTATAAAGTGTCTGGAAAAAATATATGTTTTTAAAAGACTGTGTCTCCATTCACAGGAAATCACTGATAATGAAATATTAGAGTTGGTACATAGTGCTCTGGGGAGGATGACAGTGATCCGGCAAATTTTCCCTCTCTCAAGGGACAACAACCAGAGATGCATGAGGAACAATCACCGAATATCCTCCCTGCTGTGCGACCCCCAGGAAGGCTACCTCCAGATGCTGCAGGTCAGTAGCTGTCCCCAGCAGGAAAGTCCAGCTCAGGAGTTTCATATGGGTTAGTTTTTGTGACTGTATTAACTCAGAGGAAGAATACTATGAGTACAGATAAGTCTGGGGATGTAATTTGTGGTCCACTTTTCTGGACTTAACTATTTATTTTATTTCCCAGGACTGAATGTTTTAGGTGTGATGTTATGCTCATGAAATACCAGCAGGTGGTTTCACTAACTCAGAGCTGGTTTTGAATATTTCATTCTCTTAAGAATCTTCTTCTATTTGAAGAATATTTTGCCATGATAGAATTGTGGTATTACTGCCCTGGTTGTTGTATTTATGCTTATTAGACATCTGTTGAGAAAGAGTTAATCTGTGAGGATAACAGAACTCTGATAGGTATTGAGCTGTGGAGCATTTCTGATTTAGTTAAATGGACTGAATCCAGCTGATGTATTCAATCTGTCTCATTTCAATAGTCTCAGAGAGTCTCCAGCAGCTGATAACTGACTGAGCATGTGAAATATGCACTACTAGTTCAAGTTCCAGATTTTGGTAACAGATTTGACTCTGGTGTAAGCAACATCTTGAGATTTCTTGGCAATTTCTCCCAGATATCAGAATTTTTCTTGCCATAATGCAAATATAATTTCAAGTGCTATTTCCAAGGATAGTACAATAATTTAGAAGGTCTGGCCTTGGATTTTCAATGGGGGTCTATGTGCTTTGGTTTACTTGAGACACAGTTAAGAATCTCATTTTTGTCACTGTTGAAGGTGTTGGATAAAACTCTAAACTTGATTGAAAAGTTAGTCTTAAGCTGAGAGGAATCTATTGAGGACACAGTGGTTGAGCCTAAGGGTTGGCAAGTTGTGGGTATTGTGCGGTAGAGTATAAAGGGCTGTGGGGAGGGAGCTGTTGGCACTCTGGGCTGCTGCAGCTTGGTCAGGAAGGTGGTGGGGGGTGAGGGGTCCTTAAAGAGAGAACTCATATCCTAGCTTGAAAGAGACTCTGAAGAGAAAGGTGTGAGGCTTATGGAAAACCAGTAGAGATGGGAGGTTGTCGGGAAGGGAAGTGGGTCAAGATTTCCCAAGGAACATGGATTGGGATGTTCATTTTACTTACTTGTGTCCTACTACAAATTTGCAGCTGCAGAGACTGAAATCCTTTATGAGAGTAATATGGAGGTTTCCTCCTTGAAGAGAACCTCTGCTGGCTCAGGTTCAGTCTCAGCCATGGCAAAGTTTGGGAAATGCCAGTTGCACATCCTGTATTTCTGAGCACTGGTGTATTCTCTCTGCACAGACAAACGTCTATGCCTGTCTTGGCTCAGAAAGAAAAGACATTTTTGATCTTTGTTAGTAACTCTGAGGTATGCTGTAATGAGAACAAGAGCCGCTCATTTCAGATCAAAGCAGTTTCCAGAATGATGAAAAAATTATCTATGCTGCACCAACAAATCACTCATTGGGAAACAATCTTCCATTACAGCAGGATTTTGACTATTGCTGCTTGTGCTGGTTTCTGCATATCTAATTCAGAGACTCATTTGAAGGGCTCTGACAGGCCTCTGAGCAAGTTCTTGTTTGCTAAAACAGGAGCCGATTTGATAGCAGTAACACGGTCATGTCCTATTACTAAATTCCTTTGATAGAGACACTTTAAAAGGGACCCTCTTCCTGCTGATTCCAAAACGTTGGTTTGGAGAAGCAAAGCATTCTGTTTCTGTCTTCTGAAAATGTTATACCACCTCAGAAACTGTTTTTAAGAGGAAGATATGTGTGGTAGTTATGGCTTTAGTTTCAGTTAGGCCTTAGCTAGGCCTCGATTCAGCAGACCCTAAGGATGTGACATAGATTAGAAGGGACAAGCATCACCTGATTTAAGCAACGAAAGAGGTATTTCGTATTATCTGAAATCATTAAGAAGTGTCAAGAAGTATAAAAAGAGAGGAAGGTGGAGCTTCTGTCTCTTTTGGTCTTTGCCTTAGTCCCAGGAAGACGCACTGCCCTGCCCTACCGAGGTTAGGCCTTGCCGCCATCTGCGCTGTGTTATCCAGGGAGGGGAACATTTTCTTGTTAATTTTTCTCCTCTCTTGCTGGGAGTTTTCTCTGGAAGAGTTTTTGGGAGGTTTTGTGGGGTTTGGGTGGTTGGAATCTGTATTATTTGGCTGGGTGACTCGGTAGCTATTGTTGTTAGGTTTTTTCCTTACATTTGTGCATATATATATATGTATTATATAATATTCTGTTTTTAATTGTCTTTCTTTTGTATAACATAAGAAGCTTGCTACTTCAGGTTTTAGGGTTTTTTATCCTCTCCCTTCTTTTCCCTTGGTTGTGGGGGACCCTTTATCTTTGAGTTGGGCAGTTGGCATTTTGCTGAGACAATATGGTAATGTTATGCTTTGCCCATTAGCTCCTTCTCTGTGAGCCTAGAAAAAAGAAAGATATAAGGAAGTGCAGAGGTAAACTGCCTGCTTTTTGGAAGTGCTTCCAAAACAGTCCTGTCCAGTCACACTGGCATAAAAGAGGAGAACTCTCAAATTGGCTACCCCTGGTATGTCTTGTGTTACCCATTGAATACAGGAAGCTTTTATCATGTTCAGTTATATCTGAAGTGCTCCAAAGCTGCATTTATTTCATAGGCTTTGCCAAAATATCTTATGTAACACCTTGTGGACATACGGCTCCCATTAATTTCTGAGTATGACTGACATATTATTAATGGTCCTGTAATTCAGGTACCTTCAATTTTCTGTTTCCTTTTTTCTTGCTTAAAAAATAGTTCTGACCTTTTGCTGTACAGAAACACATCACTAAATTACCCCTATTGCCAGAGGCTGCAGTAGCTCCAAGCTCCATGTCAGGCTGCATGAATCCACCAGAGGCAGCGAGCGCTGCTAGCACCAAGTCTTTGTGTTGCTTTGAAGTAGTTTGATTAACGCCACAGTTTGGAAATCCCTGGCTCATTCTCCCTTGGGCAGTCTCATATTAATAATTGTTTGTTGTCAAGGTAACTTACCAGCTATTGGTGGTTAATTATTTATTTAATGACTTTGAAGAAGAAGCTAATCTCTGTTAGCCTCTAACTGTAATATTTTTATAGGGGAGAATTTAGCATTTTTAACAAGCTAGTAGAGAAAGAAACATTTATGTCATGGATTATTAACTTTGTTCTGGCTAAATTAATGAAAATCCTTTTGGAACAATTTTGTTCTATGTGTCTTTAGTACCATATCCTGGAAAGTTGTTTTTCAGTGGGTGATCATCCTGGTTTGGCATTCTGACAAGGCTTTTAAAGATCAGGCTGTTCTGCAAGCTCATCCAAAAACTCATCTGTTCTGAATGCTTTGTGGAAATCCAATCTTATTCCATCAACCTGCTTGTCAAAATTTTGCTCCTGCCCTTATTTCTTGCACGTATAATATACTCAGCTGGGTTTCTGCTTCAGCTGGAGAAAAAGCTTTATAGAGTTTCTTGTCTTGGTCATTTTATTTGACTTCAGAAGGCTGCATTTCTCTCTTTCTTACCCTTCATATAGGATTTTTTGTCTCTGTGTGTCTCACTTCTTGTAAATGGGAAGGAGACAGTTTAGAACTTGCTGTCTTCCATTGACAGCAATGTGGTGTGGGACATTAGTGTTGTCAGTATTGCCTCATCTGGAGAGAAAATGCTGGAGCACTTCAGGATTTATAGTTGAATCTAGTTAGACCTGGACAGACTTAGTGTGTATCCCTGCATGGCATTTGAATGGTGTATAGTGGTATAACTGCTATTAAACTGTTTCAGGCATGTTCTTACAGATTCAGTTAGCAGAAATTTTGCTGTACAACCTGCTTCTTTCCAAAATCCTTCCCTTTAGATATTGGTTTTGACACCTCTTTGCAAACTTGATTTTTGATGAAGATACTTTTTTATTTCTTTGGGTTATTCACAATGTGTTCATAAGCGCAAAGGGTTTTTTCTGGTTTTTGTTTTTGGAGAAAGATTTCTCTTTAGAAATGTAATTCCTATTATTTTGGGGTTTTTTTACCATGTCTACTATTTATACAGTTAATGAGTTCAATCTATGTAAGATTCTAAATATATTAAAATGTATTACAGGGACACAGTGTATCTGAATTTATTTAGCATGGTCCAAAATACATATAGTAAGATTAAAAAGGCAAAAAGAAAACCCCAGCATACTGTGTCACAAAATTAATGAGGTTATTCCTGACAGGATTGAGAGTCCAACATCTCTGCTCAAGAACTATTCCAGGCATTGCTTTGACATATTTGAAGAGAAGATGTTGCAAAGTGTGGGAGAGTATTCATTGAGGGAGCTACTCTTCTCCCTATGTAAAAATTTCATTCTTCAAAGACTTGTCCACCAGATATCTTTGTAGGCATCTCTTAGCAGTTGCTCCTACAGAGCTGTGTTTTTATTTCTGAACTATCTTTTTTTCAGAAGTCACTGCAATTTAACTACTGCAAGTGAAGTTATTTTTGAAGATGTGTTTGGCTGCCTAAACTTAAGGGCCTGATCCTGCAGTGCTGTCCAACTGAATGGCCTTATTCTCATTTGACCTGTTTACACTGCGGTTCTCACACAGCTGTATTATAGAGGCAGTAAATATTGATTAAGTCCTATTAAAGCATTCCATTTCCCCCATAAAGGATCGATGAACCACATTTTTCTTTTTCTTTCATTACAAACCTATATTTACATGTCTCTTTAGTGAAGTTTAATTTGGATTTTTGTGCCGTATGTTCAGTCACAGGGAAATTGTTTCTGAGTACTACAGGACTGCAAGGTATTCTTGAACTGACTTTACTGCCCCTTGTATGACATAATATATCCCTGAAGCCCAATGGCATGTGCTTTATACCAGGTGTGTTAGCAGAAGAATTTGTTAAAAAAAACCCCAAACACCTTGGGTTTGCTGTGGCCATGGAGGGTTTTGTGAGCACTCTGGAGGCTGGAACCCCAGGGACACTCTGGAGTGAGCTTTTCTCCTCTGCTCGTGCTGCCTCTTTTGACTGGTTCATTTCTTTATTTGCATAATGATTTCATTGAATTTTTGTTCTGTGCTCTACCAGGGAGCAGACAACAGCGGCTAGGAGGAATGGTTAGTACCTCCATTTTTCATTTGTTATTGCCTCTGAAACCTAAATTGTACCCATATTTATTCAGAAATGAGGTGGTATAAAATTGTAATCTTATACTCTGTTTTCAGTTCCAACATAGCTCCTGTACTCCTGTCTGACTCTTAGTTATGTTCAGTTTTCTTTATCAAATGTTTCCTATTAGACTTTCCCTGGATGGTTAGTGTTAGCTGTGCCAAACTCTTGAGATGTTAAGTGAGTGAAGCCAATGCCTCCAGCTAACAAACTTGAGCATTACAGGGTAATCCAGGCCTCGTATTATTGTTAACATGTTGTTATGAAATGTACGGGGGAAGAAAACACTCATAATTATGTTAAATACTCAAATAGCTGAAAGACAGAGAACATTCAGAGAATAGAAACTGTAGGTAAGGGAAAGTGTTGTGAAATATATAACTCAGTGAAAACAGGAGAAAATGAAAAAGCAAAGAGGAGCTGCTTATCAGTTAAAAACACAATCTGAGAGTGCAATTTTCCATACCAAATCTTTGGAAAGCCCATTTTTGGGATACTTAAAACCAGAATGGTCGAAGCACTAAATAATACACAAATTAGATTCCTTACTGTAAGAAGTCTTGAGTAATAGTCCTGTCTTTGTGTGGGTTTAGGAGAATTGTATTAATTTGATTTCACTTGCCTCAGTAATAATAAATAAATAGCCCTTTAGAAGTTTGAAGCTGACATTTGAGTCTTTAATGAGCGTTTGTTTTTTGACTCTGCTCTTCTCACGAATGCCATGCTGCTGGCTGTGATTTTGTTCTCTCTGAGCAGCAAAGCCTGTATTTATAACATAGGCACTTATGTCCAGTATCATAATGGGCTGAGGAGGCCTGGGCAGGGCCAGGGGTAAGGGGGACCAGCCCTCACTGGCCCAAAGGCAGCCCTGGGGGAGCAGTGGCGACCGGGCCGTGGTGCGGCAGTTTGTGTAGCCATTCATGTGGAAGGGCACACAGGGAAGATGCCTCCCTGGAGTAGGAGCATTCCATTAGCTGAGTGGAGAGACTCCAGGTTCACATTACCCAGCCCCTGGGCAGTTCTGTGACCACCTGCACAGGTCAAGGGCACTCAACCTAAGCATCTCTCAAAGCATATGGTGGGCATTCATCTGAGGGCAGAGGCTGCCCCTCTGGCTCAGGTGTTTGCACCACCTATGCAAGCGGAGGCTGATGAGTCCACACAGATGGAGCTGCTGAAGGGAGAGGATGAAGTGTAGACCTCAGACTTCCAGAGGAACTTGGGCCTATCTCCTGGTGCGGGGAAAGGGAGCAGACCTGCCTGCAAGAGGTGTGTCCAGCCAGAGTACCTCCAAAAGCAGGTGGCTGAGTTGCAGGAGGTGAATAATATTAGGGAGACTAGAAAGGCATTAAGAGCTGGTTCCAATTGCAGCCTGCAGTGGACCTACAGCCAAACAGACAAGTCCCTAACAGCACACAGAAAGGAGGGAAGAAAAGGGGCAAGTGATGCAGGATAGTGAAAGCTGGCAACAGCAAGGGTCTGCAGAAGGCAGAGACTTCCCCCAAAACCTGAAGTACCCTTGCAGAACCACCTCACTGCTTTTCAGGCTGAAAAGAACCTTTAGCTCAGAGGAGAGGCTGGAGCTGAGTAAGGCAACCCCATCTGCTCCTTGTGTAACAACCAGCACAACTAAGAAAAGACAACAGGTGAGACGAGCAGATAAGTCTTCTGAGAGACATGAAGACACTTGTGTTGACAGGACCTCTCTAGATTAATGGGCTGCCTGCTAGGGGGTCATATCAGGGATGTCACTCAGAGACTACCAAGCCTCATGCAGTCCAGTGACTATTATCTATTGCAGTTGATTCATGTGGACACCAGTGATACAGCCAGGAACAGTCTGAGGAGTACCCAGAAGGATTACAGAGCTCTGGGAATGGCAGCAAGGGACTCTGGAGCACAAGTAGTTTTTTTCACCAGTTCTTCTGGCTGAAGGGAAGGTGTTTGAAACCACCAGTCAAATCTGACAAACCAACAAATGGTTACAGGACTAGTGCCACAGCCAGGGGGTTGTCTACTTGGACCATGGGCCTCTCTTTGGAAACCTGATCTGCTGGGGGCTGATGGGCTCCTTGTGTCACAGAAGGGGAAGAGCATCCTCAGTCATGGACTTGCCAAGCTGGTGACGAGGGCTCTAAACTGAAGTTTCCGTGGGAGGTGAACCTCAGTCCACTGCACTCCTACCAGATGATCTGAGCACCAACAAGAGATGTCCAGAGCCTGGAAAGGGATCACACCTCAGCAGGAGACCACCTGAAGAGCAGCACCAAGGAATTTCAGCCAATGAGTTAGCTTCAGCAGGGACCCAACTTTAAAGTTTTTATACAAACACACACTGAGAATAAATAAGAGGAGTTAGAGATGTGCACACTCCTCTAGGGCTATGATCTTATTGGCATAATGGAGACTTTTTGGGATGGCTCTTGTGACTGGAGTGTTGAAATGGAAGGATACAGGCTTTAGGAAGGACAGACAGAGGAAATGAGTAGGAGGTGTCACTTTCTGTGTCTATAACCAGATAGAGTGCATGGAGCTTTGCCTGGGGTTGGATGAGAAGCTGACCAAGAGCTTAGGGGTTGGAATTAAAAGGAGGACAGGGGCAGGTGACATTATAGCAGATGTCTGCTACAGGCCACCCAACCAGGAAGGCTGAGAGGATGAGGGTCCTGTACAGATGTATATGAATGGCATCATGCTCACAAACCCTAGTCCTCATGTGTTACTTCAAACACCCTGGTACTTCCTGGAGAAACATTACAGCAGGACTTGAAAAATCCAGGATGTTCCTGGAATGCTTCCTTCTCCCAGTGACAGAGGAACCAATGAAGAGGGATGCTTTGCCAGACCTTGTTCTACCAACAAGGAGGGGCTGGTAAGGAAAGTAAAACTCCAGAGCAGCCTTGGTGCAGTGACTATGAAATGGTGTGAGGAGGGTGCACAGCAAGCTCATTATCCTGGACTTCAGGGGAGCAAAGACAAAGTCAGTCAAAAATGCTGGGAGGCCTGCGTGGATGAACAAGTGGCTCCTGGAAAAACTCAAACACTAAAAGGAACCCTCTAGAGAGTGGAAACAAGGAAAGGAAGTCTGGGAGAAATACAATGAAATTGTCTGAGCAGACAGGGATCAGGTTAGGAAGGCTAAAACCCTGATAGAATTAAATCTGGCCAGAGTGGCCAAGGGCAAAAATAAAATCATCTGTAGGTAGAGTTGGTGATAAATGGAAGACTAGGGAAATCGTGAACCCTCTCTGAATGGGAATAGGAGACCTGGTTGCCCAAGATAAGGAGGAGGCTGAGGTACTCTATAATTTATTTGCCTCAGACTTCACTGGCAAGTGCTGTGGTGAGAGGGAAGTTGTGGATGCCCTATCCCTGTCAGTGTCCAAGACCAGGATGGATGAGGCTTTGAGCAACCTGCTCATTGTAGTGAACCTGTTATTCTAGTGAGTGGCATCCCTGCCCATGGCAAGGCTGTTGTGATTAGATGATCTTTAAGGTCCCTTCCAACCCAAGACATTCTATGATTCTATGAAAGTTATTTTAGAGAATGAAACAGGTAAAATTTTCCATCTCTCCCCTCCAACAATGTCTCTGTAAGCACACCACCAAACCATGAGTAAATCATCCATCTTTACTGCTCCAAATGAGACACATTTTGTCATTAGAGACACAAGTGTAGAACTGCGCCTGGCAGTACTTGAACTTTGAAAGTTGAAACACAGTGTTAGGGCATGCTGATGTGTGCGTATGTAGTCACCATGATATCACTCCCCAGGCAGCCAGTGTTTCTACTGCTGGCAGGCTGCGCTTGGTCTGAGCTCCTTTTCCATCTGCTTCATCCTTGGAGCTGCCTGCTGTGGCCACTCACAGAGCAATTTTGGCAGCAGCGAGGTACAGATGCCCAGCTTGGGAATGAGTTTTTGAAGTAGTGGCATCTCAGTGTCAGCTTACCTTCCCAGCTGACCTTTTCAGCGTTCTTCCCTGGCTGGACTCCTGGTTCTCCTAGCCACTCTGAAGTTGGGGTCAGTCTTTGTGGCTTTCTGGCCCTCCCAGAAGAGCACTTGTCTCTGATTAGTCCCTCTGAAGGAGCTAAAAGCTCTCTTCCTATGTAAATTTAAAAGTAAAATCACTGAAAAATCTCATGAAATTCACACAGAAACCTTTATGAAATGACATTTAATAATGTGATAGATTTCCATTCTTGTTGAAAATATCTGCTGTGCTCTACTAGTGTATGGTGGATTTATTTCTTTAATACAAAAGAGAGCTTCATAAAGTCTGGAATAATTTCCAGAAGATAAACCGGAACATGCCTAAAATTACTCATGTACAGGAGTAATCTTTAACATATTGGTGAAGCAGTCACCATCATTCTTATAGCACAGAGATTAAAAAGCATTTCAGTACCTCGTGCTCTTACCCTGTCAGCAATGGAGTGAACGAAGAACTAAAAATTACTGTCTCTTCCTCCAAACATGACTGAAATGAAACACTTTGTTCTAGTCTAGGAATTTTTATTCTATTAAGCGGAATCTCTTCAGGCAGATATATGTCCTTCCCTCCTCCCTTCCCCTGTGAATATACAAATAGGGGAAATAAAAAATACTCCAGAGCTTTGAAAGCCCAAAGAAGCCAAGTACAATGTCTTGTTTTTCTTCTTTCTTGCTTTGCTACAAATTCTGAACACTACCTGATGACTAATTTTTAAGTTTACTACTTTTTCATTCCTCTGACAGTACTGGTACAGTCAGAGTATATCTGTACCATGGGTGTCTCACAAATTCCCTTTCAGTGGTCATGTTTGTACTTACAGGGAGTTTAACAGTTCACTGGAAATTAAAATATGGGTGCAGTTTCAAGAGGATACAGGCTATGTCTGCTGAATCCTTTTTGTTTTCACATCATCGCTGTTCTGGAGGTTACAGCAAATTCATGTTGCAAATATGATCTAGGACATCTTCAGAGATTTTGCTATTTTGCTGTGTTAAAGTGTAATAAAGCAAATTATTATAGCCCTGGATTTACTGTGATGTCAAGGCCAGGATTGCTGTATCTTAAGTAACTTATTTGCTACAAGAGAATACATGCATAGTAATGAAAGTGAATATTATATTGAGAAGAGAAACATATTTGAGGCATTTAAATATTTTTACTTGGCTACCTCAGAAAGAAATTTGGAATAAAAGTAGATAAAAATATACTTTACCATAATTTAAGTATATGTCTTACTGCAGGTATTGAAAGAATCAAGTGTTCAGCTACACTCACACAACACTACTCAGGTATCAGATTAGACCTGATTGCATAATTCTGTTTTCTAGCATAATTTGGAATTAGGCAAAGGCACTCAGTTTATACTACTGTGAGTGGTCAGGAGCTGGGTTTTGCTCTGCCCACTGTGTAGTATCAAAAGGGCATTATTTGCTAATTTGTCATAATTTTGTTCTTAATTATCTTTTGCACTTCAAAGAGACTCTTGACCTTGAGGACTATCAAAACAGTAGTATCATGTGAACATCTTGTCTTTACACATGGATTTTTTGATTGCTGTGTAAAACCAGGTTCCTTGACTAACTTTCAAAGGCTTTTACCCTTAATGGAGAAGAGTTATATATTTTCTGTTAATTTATGGCTTAACTAGTAGACTGGACAAAGGAAATAATAAAAAAAAGATAATTTGTTTTCTTAATGTTACAGATGCAGCCTTAGTTATGGAAGTTTTGATGCTGGTCTTTTTCTTAGCTTGCATATTTTCTGTCCTAAAAAAAGAAGTGTTGATTGTGTGAATAAGATTCAACTTACTCTTCCGTACAATATTGACTCTTCAGTGAGTAATGAGTAAAATGTAGTTATGTATGCATGTCATCGTTACTGGAGTAGACAGAGTAATGTTTATGTGAAGAAAGGAATTTTGCTGACTAAAAACCACCTTATACTCATGTTTTGGATGAGGCTTTCAGTAGAAGAGAACTGGAGTGGCAAAATACCAGTGGCTAAAAGTGTACAACAGGACAGGCAGAATATTCTTTCCAGGGCAAAAGTAACTTGTATTCTCTGCAACATTTTCTTCTGCCTTGGTACGTATCTCCAGATGTATGATAGAAGGGTATAAGTAGGGGGAGCCTCTTCTTGTGCAGACCCTTTCTTGCCCTCCGTTGATATAATTCTTTCAAAAGAAATTAATGGAACAGTAGTGATACAAGTCCATTATAGTCTAGAACTATGAGGATTAGGTTGGTAAACACAGGTCTGGTTTGTTTTGCTCTGCAGCATAAGGTAATTTGGGTCATATGCATGGTCATGTGGGCTGAGATCCTCAACACAATTCTCCCAAGCTCTCAATCAGTTTTACCTGCAGAACTGCTGGGGCGTCTTCTCCAAGAGCAGAAAAGGTAGAAAGAGGAAACAGCACACCCAGAGGCATCCTCTGTTTCTCCCTAGAGCTCTCTGCTAGCACACCAAGAACACTGTTTTGGGGAATGAGGCTGCAGTTTTCAAGGACTGCTACAGAACAGTGACAAAGGGAGAAAAGACAAAGCATTTCTGATTTGTAACAGTTCCGCAGCAACGGACAATTAACTGTCAGTTAAAAGTGAGAGTGCAAAATAAAACCTAATGGGGAGCAAAGAGGATCATGGTGGAGCATAAGAAATAGTAGTTTTCCTTATGCATGGAAAACCTATTTTCAAGCAAGTGGATTTTGTTGTGTGTGGTTTGGGGTGGTTTATCTTGTGGGATCTGAGGTTTGTCTTGTTTTGTTGGTTTTTTTTCTGTGAAGAGTGGTTTAACCCAGAAGTAAAGTACTGTGTTGAATAATAAGCATCCACTTGGTTGCTTTATCTGAAAGTTGTTTGGAAAGTATCTGCAGAGTAGGAAAACAAATGCAGTTGAGCAGAAGAAAAGGTGGTTGCTGGGACTCTTAATAACTCTTTAACGGCTTACTCTTCTTATAAAGAGAGGAAATCTGGAAAGTAGCTATTTTGGAAACTATTTTGAATGAAAAATGATTAACTGGATAAAATAGCAAATATAGGCAGTGTAGAATGCTTGTTCAGCAAGGCTAGAAAGAAAAAAGGGAAAAAAGATGGCAATGGCAGATGGGAGAGATTCTTACTGATAGTATCTCATAGGTTCTGCATTATTTGCATAGTAAGATCCTTTTTTGTGTTTAGTCACTTAAATAAGCAGATATTCTCAACCTCTTTTTTTGTTTTTTGACTCTTTCAAAATGATTTTTTTATATGTCTATTGTTCAGATTTTCTTCAGCTAGAAGATTTTTCAAAGTGCCTAAATTCTCAATTCATGTCGAGCTCCAGATTATGGCACATGAAACATTTTTGTTTCTGAAGATTAGCATCGTAGAGATATCAGAAGCTTACTTGGAGCCAGTGATGCAACAGTAAAATATGTTTAAGCTTTCAGAGTGACACTTTTATTGAGACACTTGGAGAGTGATGTTTTTATAGGAAGTATACAGCTGCATTAACTTCCACATCTAGGCCTTTTCCTGGTCTCTTGGCATCACTTTCTAAGGTGAATTAGAAAAAAAATACAGGAAATAAATGGCACATTTGTGAATCACCCTGATCAAAGCCTTCAGCTAGGAAAATATCTCTTTAATAATAATAAAAAAATGCTGCATTTGGCAAATTATGTGAACTGGAGATTTGAGTTTAGTAAAGAGTAAATCAAAACTCCTGTGCAGAGGTTTGAAGAAGAGGGCATGTGAACTCTAGAAACAGGTGAAGAATATCTAATTATTTTTGAGAAATCACTTATGAGCAAACTCCCACTGCTGAAGTTTTACCACTTGTGGTAGATACTACTGCTTGTCAAAGATCTGATCCTGTATTGCTGGCCGTGTCTTGGTGTGAAACATGAAATATATAGTTCAGCATTACTGTTGTGGTGTTCTGTTCTTACTGGGGCTTTTGTCCTCAATTATTATTTTTTTTATCTCTTACGTAAATTGAAGAATAAGGAGACTAAAATCAATAGTTCCAGAGAAAGTACAATAGTAACTAGTCTTCTGTATGTTTGGTGGAGAGAAATAATAAGACCAAAATAATACTGTAAATTCTCCTCCCTCTGTTCTAAACACTTGCCTTGGTTTGCATTCGTGCACCATGCTGTTTTTTGCTGTGCCAGAAATTACCAAGGAGATTGCTCAAATGAATAAAACCCCCAACAACTTGATTCCATTCTATCTTTCTCTCCTTGCTGAAAGGACTGACGAAGTAGCAATCCTTGTCTTTCATTGATAGATAGCTGTACTCCCTCTGTAGCTTGAGTTTATATGTGAAATGTGATCTCTTACTCTTTTACAGCACTGCATTGCAGTGGTCTAGGTAATGCTCGAGAAATGCAAGTGTGTCCAAGTCCCTCAGCCAGAGGGACCCAGGATTGCTGATATTTGCCTCAAACACCTTGACTACTGAACATGTCAAACATACCCAGCTTTTAGTTTTTACTTCTGCCTTCTTTTGTTTGTTGGTTTTCACAGTTTCTTTGAAAAGTGCTCAGTTAAACAAAGAGGCTCATTCTTATTATTGCTTGCAGGTTTCCAACCTGTACCTGTATGACAGTGTGCTCATGCTGGCCAATGCTTTCCACAGAAAACTGGAGGACAGGAAATGGCACAGCATGGCAAGTCTGAACTGCATGAGGAAATCCACCAAACCTTGGAATGGAGGAAGATCCATGCTAGAGACTATTAAGAAGGTGAGAAAAGACCAACCGCAGTTGGGTGCACAGTTGAAAGAATCGCTTCATTTCTACTTGAGCATTTAAAGAGGCTTTCAATTTCCATTCAAGTTCTTTGAATTATTACAAGCAAGTTATTTACAACTACCAGGAATGATCCACAGCTATTAAACAAGTGAATGATTTATGATAAACAAGTTACACAAATTGCAGTGTTCCTGCAGTAGTGTGTGTTCTCACAGCTACCTTCTGTGGAGGTAGTATGCTTAGGAGCAGTCACAGAAATTTATACATACATTTTATCAAGAGAACAACCTAAGGAGCCTGGGGGACCAACCAATGATAAAGTTTAAGACTTATATTTCTTTACTACAGCTCAAGTAGCTTTGCATGTTAGCCGAGCATTTGTAAGTGAGTATTTGTGTACTGTAGCCCAGAGTAAATGGGATCTGATTTAGCTAAGTTGTCACTGACAGTTACACTGTCTTGCACCGGGCTGAATTACTCAGGTATGGACAGTCCTGTGGCCTTGCCGATGCATGGCAACTTCTTGTATGAAAGTTATTTGATTACAAGCACTAGTGGAAAATAATACTTAATTTTTACTATGCTAACTGTAGCAATTATTCAAAAGAATCCCCGTTTCCCAATTTATATTGATGAATAATTTTCCTCTTGTAAAAAGGGTCAATTTGGTTGTTCTGACCTGTCCTAATGACACTATTCTTTGTTGCTAAGTTAATTCAATCTTTGGTGTCACTTCATGCTTCTTTGCTGCAAACCCAAAATCAAACTGAAATACTTTCACAGCGACACTTGTAATTTTAACTTTTCTTCCTGTCTCTGTTGGGAGCACAGCAGGGATATTCTATCTATTGGACTGGGAATTCATGCCTTGTATTCAACCCTAGAAATGAACCTGCCGCCCTCAGTTACAATGAAGGACCTGTTGTCTCACAGTCCACTAAGGTCCTTCTCTTTGGCGTCTGTTTCTGGGAACAGTGATGACCTGGTGGCCATAAACAGTGAATGTGTTAGTGCTGAAGTAGTTTTCTAACCAAAAGAAAACAGTATTTTGTCTGGTGCTGGGTGTGAGGGACTGAAGAACATGTAATTGCCACATTTAAATTCACTGTAAGCATTTTCAAAGCAAATTTGGCATACCTTTAATGAGAGGAACGTTAATAAAGGTGAGTTTGTTATGTTCTAAAATTTCTGAAACTTATTTCCTTAGGGCCACATAACTGGGCTTACTGGTGTAATGGAGTTCAGAGAAGATGGTGCCAACCCCTATGTGCAATTTGAAATCCTGGGCACGAGCTACAGCGAAACCTTTGGCAAAGATGTGCGGAGGGTAAAGTCGTGCTGCTTCTTTCTTTTCTTTTCCTCTAAATAATACATATTCTGCTTCACAGGAGAAAATGTTATTCTGTAAGAGTGAATTAGCACCACACTGCAGAAGAAATTTACTCTTAGAGAAATATTTTCTAATTTATTACACATTTAAATCTTGAAAAGTAATTTTATATTGGTAGGCAGGAATCCTGCAAGTTGTTTCCCATGTACAGTAATGATAAAGTTCTATAGCAATCCTGTGAACATAATAGTGAAGACTGTACAATTCTGGTTGTGTATTTTATTGTTAATTAAGATATGATCGATGTAATATAAATATGAAAGATACAACACAACTACTAAGTGCCATAACTGAGAATATAAATTACCTAAACACAAAAAGAGATGTTTTAAGTATAGATGCTACAAGAATTTGAGATAAATAAGTAAAAAACTTCAGAGAAGATAATTTCCAA
>JAWWEV010000169.1:7813652-7857820 GCA_035583235.1 Hafferia zeledoni | reverse complement strand
AAAGAGATGTTTTAAGTATAGATGCTACAAGAATTTGAGATAAATAAGTAAAAAACTTCAGAGAAGATAATTTCCAAAATGAATGATGCTAGATCGTGAAAAGTAAAGGAAGACTTATCAGTGGGATTTGGTGGAATAAGGACTGATGGGGATTGGAAGGCAGTTAAAATGGTTCCAGGGGGTTATTAACATAAATTGTTGTGGGCTGAAAAGGCTTGTTCAAGCAGGAGGGATGCTCCAAAAGTAAATGAAACTCTCAACTGAGATTGGAACCCAGGCTGCAAGTGGTTTATAAACTGGTGAACTGGTTGAAATACAAATGTTACCACTGTATGATCAATGGGTCCTACATTAAACAGAGCTGAACAAACGGGATGCAATGAATAATTAAAATATATGAAATTTTTGATTTTCATTTGACCATTGGTTTCTGTGATTTTTTTTGATTAATATGAATTACAGAAGTCTAAGTGGAAAAAAAAAAAAGCAAAGAACTTGTGTTTACAATATCATTTTATCAGCTAAACATGAGATTCTTTCAGAGTCTAATTTGGCACAAGGATTCTGGACATGGAGCCAAAGGCATGTGATATCTATTAGAAATTCAACAGAAGGGAGATAAGTATTGCAAATGCATAAATGTCCAGGAGATATAATTGAAAATTTTCTGTTGCCAAAAAAATATCTCTGAACACTTCAGACTGGATAGGCACCCTCCTATATTCTGCTTTTCAGAAAAGGCTATTTCTAGGTCTGCTTTCATTTCTAGAAGATGGAAATGAGGAAGTCTTAATTTTCAAACACCACCTGAATTATGAAAGGTTACCCTGTTGTCTAAATTTTGGAAACAGCGTTGCCTCTTTAATAAAATAAAGTTGGCTTTGGAGGTCTAGGAATCAGTTCTGTTTCCTAGTCAGAAGTATCTGGTGCCATGTGAGATGCTGTGGATTGTATTTCCAGTTGCCACTATAGGAAAGTAGGAGAGTGCTGTGTTATCCCTTGCATATGGATGCCATGGGGTGTTTGAGTTTGATTCCATTTTGTTACAGAATTCCCAAGTGACTTTGCCCAAGTCACATAATTGCTTGATGCTTTGATTTATATTTCAGTAAAATTGGCATGAGCACCACTCAGCACAGGTTTGAGCCTTACAGGCAAATTATGATGTGCGAGTATACATCATTATTTTTTTTTCCTAATGTGCATTTCAGATATGGTAACACAGATACCAAAATCTCTCACTTCAGTATGCGTAGCACACTGACCAAATTGACATATAATCCAGAGGTGGGAAATGGAGATAGCTTAAACATCACTGAAAAGGGACCACAAGGCAAAGAAATAGGTAAAATGACTAAATGGGACAATTGCTAAAATGACTTACCTGATACACTACTGATCACTTTTGATCTCTAATGTGCTGCTTTGGGATTAGGTGCTTAATATAGGAAGGCTCAACTCTTTGGATGTTAAATGCAGAACACTTTACAATTCCCAAAAATGAAAGGTAATATAATTCTATATGCGTAAAAAGCTAATGGCTGTGGAATACTGCTCTGAGCTTGAATGAAATTTCAGAAATTATACTCTTAGTCTAACAGAGAGTAAAAAATCAGCATAATGCTAGAGAAGTCTGTAGCAGAACTTGGAAGAGATGATACCTCCTAGAGCATAACTACCATGGAACTACTAGAATTCAGTTATTTAGGCAACCTAACTTTGTATTAGTGTATTATATTCCAGCTTAGAAGTGCCTTTAACAACTCAGAAAGTCATGCTTTGCTTGTCTTGTTTATAATACTCGAGTGAGAGACCAGTTCTGATTTATTGCCAGCTGTTTCCATTTCAGCCTTTGCTCAGGTTTAGCTGTGAAGGCACATATTTTTGATAGAAAACAGAGTTCTTCTGCACGTCTTTCTTTTCCTCTGCATGAATAACATCTGCATTTGTTCATCCCTGTCCAGACCCTACAAAAATTCTTTGCGCTTAGGATCTTTGCAGGGTAGGGCAAAGACTGTGCTGAACCTTAGGCAGAATCCAGTGAAAACTAATGAATGGACTTTTAACACTCAACATTCCTTACAGAGTATCTTGGGTGTCATTTTCACCAGAAGGACCTCAAGGAGGGTGTCTAAGACAGTAACTAAAATCTAGCAGGAATTTTCAGAGCTGTTTTGTAGAGGCATCTTGACTTTCCAGGTGTCCTGAGATCTCGTGTTTCTGCAGACTATTGTTCCTTCCACTAGCTGTGATTTAGGTATGAATGCAAGTAAATATATGTATTTGTTCTCTTAGTATGCCTTCTTCTTTTTTCAGTAAGTCACTTAGTACGTCTTCTCCTTTATACACAAGTCTAACACCACGTGGTTTTGCTAAAGGCTGGTAGTGCTTTTGTGTGTATCATTTATTTTTCCTTTGGGTGTACTTCAGTGAGAGGAAACTTCAAAAAATGCTCTAATTTCTTTGGTTTAAACATGAAAGAACGGAGTATGTCCCTTAAGGTATATCACCTTGTTTTACAAAAGGCTCAGGTAATTACCTTCTATTCACTGTGTGTATGTGGAGGTTTAGAGAGCACGGTGTATTTGTGCTTAAAAAAGACATTAGCATGGTGACTTATCAGGGCATTTGAAAGTTGAAGATTGTTAGGCAAACTGAAAAGGCTTAAATGCCTAGTGCTCAATAATTACCACTATTATTTATGTTCCTAGTGTCTGTAAACACCTTTAGAAATAACCACCATAGTATCTGTATATTTAAAAAAATATAATTAAAATAATTGAATACAAATTTATATGGGAACAGAATAAATAAAAAAGTTAAAAATAAGGATATTGCTGATGTTCTACTTCCATAGTACAAGAGACATAAAGTGGGAAGGCAAGCGAGGACTACATTAATTCACTCTGTAGTGACCATCTCTATTATTAGTTCTTATTGATGAAAGCATTGATGTAACTTTCTGAACATCTGAGCTAGTTCATACTTCTCATGTTTCTGCAGCTGGATGTGTTCCACACAGTACAACAGTTTGATGATCCAGGTGTGAAAGCAAAAGCAGGGGAGTTGGTAATCCAAGGTAGTATTCCTGTCAACTCACTACCTCACAGGAAGCTCTTGAGGTTCCAGCATATTTGTTTTTGTTTGACCATTTATGCAG
Source organism: Hafferia zeledoni (assembly GCA_035583235.1). Classification (NCBI taxonomy): domain Eukaryota; kingdom Metazoa; phylum Chordata; class Aves; order Passeriformes; family Thamnophilidae; genus Hafferia; species Hafferia zeledoni. The sequence goes on along the minus strand of JAWWEV010000169.1, from coordinate 7,854,660 downwards.
AGAGTACCACAGCAACTACCTGTCCTTGTAGGGATGTCATTAGGCTTAGTTAGATGGCGCCTGTAAGGAGCTTTATGATAATCTTCATCTTCATCCTTGGCAGGAAGATCTTCTTTAAGTGTGAAATCATGTGGTTATTTAGTTTATTTTGTGGCAGGGATCATATTTTTTTCTAAAGCAATCTGCATTTCTTTCCCAAGCTGGCTGCAATGAAGGCAGAATTAATGGTTTGCACACATTCAGTATTTCATAAGAAACATTCTGTTCAAAATGATAATGTTTATGATTGGTTATTCATTTCTGTTAGTTGGTATGTTTTATTTTTTTTTAATTAGATTTTCCTTAAATATCATCTGCTTCATAAACAGTTACAGTTGTTTTCTAGAGCACTTCTGAGGCAAATTGGAAAAGCCACTGTGAGTAGTTTTGTGATTTTTCACAGTTGTTGAAACCTCATCTTTGAATTCTGATACTGTGGTTTAATTTGGATTGTTACTTTTAGACAAAATCTCATCATTATCATAAGAAATCCTGTACTTTTTATTCATTGCAAAAAGAAATGGTATTTTTAGGGATTTGCAGTATCAGGTGCTTTCACCTTCAAGAATATCGCAAAGTCCCATCATATGCTGCTAAAAGATACATATCCACCAAAAGAATTATCTTAGGGTGTTCCTACTATAATTGAATCAGTTTTACTTATATGGAAAGCTACATAACTAAAATGCCTGAGTGTAGCTGTAAAACAGATACCTGCCTCTTGTTTGAGCACTTCATAAACAGACACATTGCAGTTTAACCAGTGTGGCCAAAGTGCCCTTCAGCAGAAATATAATACTAAAGACTTGGCTACTTTTGATCACTAAAAACTCTCTGGTACTTTGCAAAGAGAATGGCTAATACTCCTTTCATTCTGGGTAAAATACAATCACCACATATTTACATTTGCTTAAACTTTCTCTTTTTGCTTGAGTTGATTAAGTGTCATGGAGGAATAATTTGGAAAAAGAGTGTTTTAATTCACCCTATAAATATGTTGTGTCAAACTGAAGAAAGAACTGATGTGCTTTACTCAATAAACCTTAAACTTTTAGTTGTAATTTTCTGTTAAAGATGGAGGTGAGGAGTAAAAGTAAATGCATACCTTGCAATTCTGTGCATTGAATTATTCATGCTGAAAAATACAGCTGAACATTTAGTAAATGGCTAGGATCAACTAGAGAAGAATACTAAAGAAGAAACATGATGGACATGAGGATTTTTTTTCTGAAATGTAGTGGGGTCACTGTATTCCCAAGTTCTGAAAATTGGGCCTTTTATTTTTTCAATTCAAAAACTTTATGTTCTGTATGCTTTCACTGTACAATTTTAGCTGAATTATTGCACTCACTGAAAAGTTGGTAAGCAATTTTAAAAATGTATTTTCTGTTGCAGATATGTGATACCTAGTTCAAGTTATTTTATGTTTTTGGAAACATTGCCAAAGGGACCCGTGCTTGTGTATAAACTATTTGCAAATACGAAATACTGTATATATTTGCAGATTATACTAGTGTCAACTCTGAGTAAGAGGAATGTCTTGCAAATTTGAGTTGGAATTTCTCCAAGCATGAGATCATGCTGGTCTTCTCCTTTGGAAGACTGTTGAGCTGTTTATATGACATTTTCACAGTGTGAAACTTAAGACTAGATTTTAAAAAGCAGCCATATCTGAGTTATGAGTGGGGCCAGGATACCCACAGCAATTAGGAGGCTGCTGAAGCTTCCACAGCCCACATACACCACTGCCTGCATGTTCAGAAATTCTGTTTAATTTGTAAGTCACATACTATATCATACCTACCAGATTGAATTGTGGGTGTACCATTGTTCTTTTTTAATGCATTATGTAATATTGCATAAAATTGGGCTACTAGGAGTGTTAAAATCAGCCTTTTAAAAACACATCTTTAATTATGGAGTTTTCATCAAAGCTCTTATTATGTATTAATGAATCCTAGAAAAGTATTCAGAATGGGATGACACGAAAGCCCCTTCTTGTAGCTCAACTCATGAAGAATCTGTGCTGAAATGTGGACACTATGAAGAAAATTGTATTTCCATTCAGAAAGAGGTCAAGATTTTCTAAGCTTAACACACACACACACAAAAAATATTTGGAAAAAAAACCCCTGACACAATAGTTTTACATTTTTGGAAATGCAAAGCCAAAGGTTATTTACTATTTTCTCTTTCACAGCACTGATTGTGAACAAAGTCAATAAGCTCACTACTCCAGAAAAGAGGGACAGTCCATCTCTTTTAATTTCCAGCCCTAAGAAATACCTCTGATACATGGTTGTCGTTCAAAATTCACACCAAATCCAGATCTTTCTGTTCAGTGTCAGAATAGTGTTTTTTGTTGTTGGGTTTTTTTTTTTTTTTTAGGATAACATCTGTTTAGTGAAATCACTTTGAAAGAAAATAATGATAATGCCAAAATATAGTTATTATAGCTGTCAATTCAAATAGGAGTCATCTTGGTTTTCATAAGTGCATAGACTAAGGAGATCTAACTTCATTTATAGCATGATTTATTTCAGTGTCAGGGAGACTTGCAAGGACTGTATGTTGAGGGAAACCATGCAGAGTTTCTTTCCTGTAGTATTTGAAAAATGCATTTAATTCTTCTAATCGTTGCTGCCTTGTATCATTTGTTAAGCTGCAAATAGATATAGGCCAAACATGATTTCAGCAATAATTTTAAAATGCAGGGCAACTTCATGTGTATATTGCTCTGATATATTCAGTATGTCAAAAAATGCATGTTTAAATACAGGTAGTTAAGTTATTTGGTCATGCTACCATCACAGCTTTAAGAAAAATTAAAGGATTTTATGATTTCTATTTAGTCTTATTAAAATAAACAACATATATAGAAGTAATTTAAAATTTCCTTTCTATTTGTGGTTTTATTTCTGCTATTTCATGCAAAATTATATTATTTTATATGAGTAAATACTTTCACATGCAGGTTTGCAAAAGCCAAGTTTAATGACAAGATCTTAGTGGTCAGCCCGAATGTGGAACTTGTGTGTTACAAAGTATCACAAACTATGTGACTTGCTTTGGCTTGGTTCTTTAATTTCATTGTACTTTAAAAAGAATAACCTTAATTCCTCTGCTTACTTTTTTGGAAAGATACATTCAAAAGGGCATCAGAGTTCTGATTAAACTTCTTTGTCTGTATTCGCTAATTCACTGCAATTACAGTACTTGGCAGAGATTGGCCACTACTGTTCCGGTTCCTGACAGAACTGCCGTTAAATTGAGAACTTTGTGTTTTCAGACTACACAAAAATCACTCAGTTTTACCTTAAAATAGGTACAATCTGTAATCGATGTGAGCTTGTGCCAAGGAAAGAATTCCAAAATATGCCTGGTCCCATACCATAATATCCCTTGCAGAACGAATTTATATGTTTTGCTGGTGTCTCTGTACAGGAGGATTTTTGGTAGGTCCTTTGAGTATTGATACTGGATTTTGAAGATAAGCTTCCCTGTTTTCTCACCCTTTATGAAGCAAAGAAAAAGAGTCAGCAGGATCTCCTGAAGAACAGCAAGATTTGGAACAGCAAGGATCTCTTGAGCTGCCTTTCCTCCTGTGTCTCCCAACTCAGCCTGCCCACTTTAATAATCCTCATCACTCCATGGCAGTTACTCAGGCTGCAAATGTCCTTCCCTGTAACTGAATTAACTTTCTTAGATGTAGGTGGTATAAAACAGGTACATCAATGTACCTACTGCCTCTCTGGTTTAAATTCTTTCAGAAATTCTGTCTGTTCTAAATTCATAATACCTAACTATGAGCATTTCCAAAACTTGAAAGTTTAGGTATCAGAGTAGCAGCAAGACTCTGTAGAGGCAGACTTTCCAGATGAAGTGAATTGTTTTGATTCTGATTTTGAAACACCACTCTAGGATATCTCACTTCTCTAGCTCTGGCTTGCTTCAGTAGGTATTGCATGGTCCAGTCCAGAAAGACAGTGTATGGATTAGTGCTGCTCCACATCAATCAGCAAAGGGAGTGATTGTTTTATTTTCTCCTCCTTCTGCATTAGAAATTAACTCACCTTAAACCCAAAGCCGTTCCTGTGTTTGTGTACAGCCATGATTGTGCCTCATTGCTTCAAATCCTTCAGTGTTTCCCTATCGATGCTTTCCTGTCACTAAAAATAAGCCTTAGCAATGTGTTCAGGATAGAAATTGGGATGTGTCTTAGTTTGATTTCTCTTAGTTCCAGAATTTCTTAGTTTTCTGTAGGCATCTCAGCATTCCTGATGACAAATTAAATGGGGCAGAGACCCAGGCAACATCAGGGCACTCTGTGGGGGAATGCACCAAGAGCACAGGCAGCTAATTTGAGTAATCCCAGAAAGATGGGGATGCAGTGATTGATGAGGAAGGGATCTCCAGCTGGCCTGGAACTTAAGCAAGCTGACAAAGTCTGTTGAATTAAATACTGGTTTGATTGACAGCATCTCAACTGAAATCCACATCAGGACTAGTTCTATTGCCTCTCTGATGTATATTTATGCTGAAGTGTGCCTGGTCTTGGCTATCTCAGACATTTTTATGTTACAATGTGCTCAATTGTAAATACAAATGTTCTCCCTTTTTTGTTGCTGTAAACCATTTGCATAAAAATGCTGAGTCTCTAAATTGTGGGAAGGGCTATAAAATATGCAAACTCTATACATGTATACATGAATATATACGTTTCACTGTATCTTAATTTTCTCTGTGGCATATTAGAATCTGCTTTTCTTGCCAGTTACTTAAAAAAATACAAATCAACAAAAATTAATTCCTGGGAGTATTTTGAAGGCTTTATATGGACACATTTAAAGATGAAAAAAGCACAGCAGTAAGATTCATGATTTTACTTTGGTGTGCTGACTAATGCTGTCAAAAATACATTGTTGAGAAACAAGACATGCCCAGTGGAAATACAAGAGTGTGAGAAAAACAGAAAGAATTTATGGATAATGCCATCAATAAACCTGGCAGACAATATCAGTACTTCCTTTAGCTTATTACAAGCTGCAAATGCAGATATGCTTTCCAGACTGTACATTTGAACTTATATTAATATTGCTGTGAGGAAGAGCCCTTCCTTATTCTCTCTGCATCAAATGGTACTTTTTAAAAATAATGTAAGTTTTTCGTAGACTAAGAAAAACATCATATTCTAGGTCAGATTTCTCAACATTGTCAGAAAGTTAAGAAATATTTTGGCTATCAGTTTTATCATTGTGATTTTCAGTTTCAGGCCCTAATTCCATATAGGGAATTTTTTGTATGTATCTGTATATGTACATTAACTCCTTTCATGGAAAAGATAAAACTTTCATGTAAAAGCCTAACTAAATGTTACTCTGGTTTCTCCAATAATAAGCAATTATTCTTTTCCCTGCAACTGGCAGGCAGTGACTACAACCAGTCTAAGTGGGGGTTCTGCCTGCAGAAAGGCACAACATGTGAGGCAATGTAGATAAACACGCAGAACATGCAGTGGTCCTCTAGCTTGTTTTTCTCTGCCTGTTGTTTCTCTTTGCAGCCATTCTAAACACCTTTGATTGACTGTGCGTCATTACCAGGCATATATATGCCTCAGTTGAGAGATTATTAAAACCAGGTATTTTCTATTCATGAATCATGTCTCTGATTCTAATTTATAAAGTCTCCTTTATTAAAACTTAGTCTCACTTGGCATTTCTTTTAATTATCTGAGAGACAATGCACAAACTTTTTCTTTCCTTTCCATTTTTCTTTTGTAAAGACTAAAATATTGATTTCTAGCTGGCTTGATTTTGTTGTCTCTCTTGCTGCTGCTGTCTTTTGTCTCTGTAGAAATACTGTCTCTCTAATGTTACCTTCACATGAAGACCTTTATACATCTGCTGATCTTTATTTTCCTTAGGAGGAAATGAGGCTGCCTTGGAAACAGGTTTTGAATGGACTTTTAAATTCTCTGATGGTCAAAGAAAATCAGTTAATTTATAACAAAAAGAGGAATAACTAAGGAGAAGTGTTTCATGCAGAGCTTTTTCTTGACTATTATGACCTTTTTGTCACAGCACATGTGATAAGGTTCCACAATGCTACTTGCAGCCAGTCACAAGTTTTTGGAAAGGATGCATGTGAAGGTTGTTAGCACAGATCTCTTGAACAGTGGGAGAATAGTCTTGCTTAGCCAGTAAAGTTATTTTTCGTGTGCAGTGTTGTGGTGCTGCACAGGCCGAAGCATCCAAGTGAGTGGGGCAGGATGTTTCTCCATGTTCAAGGGCAGTCCCAGGCTGTGACCCAGCTCTGGTATCTCTCAGCTGTAGGGCACTGCCAGTGACTGACTGGATCGAGGCTGCAGAAAAACAAGAAGCAGTTATGTAAAATTGTTTGAACAGAATTCATTAATAATACAAAGAGATTAATTTTCTGAACTAGCCTTGTATATAGTGTAAATATAAACTTCTTTCCTGAAGACCAAGTTGGAGAACAAAGTGCATAGTCACACTGATCTCAGATGTGCTTCAGGACCCAAACCACTCAAGCTGCTTCCAAATGGCAATAAGTGTTTGGCATAACTACATTCTGTATCAATGAATCACTTAAAAAACAAACAAACTACAAAACAAACAACAAACCCTCTTACTGTTTCGTAGTATTCTGATTAAAAAAAAGAAAATCTGTTTATTTGCAATGACAGAAGGTGCAATCTACCAGAACATCTCCCAGCTAGGTAATTTGTAACACCCTTAATAGATGTATTTGGAAGATTATGACTTATATAGAATCATGGACTACCTGGAGTTGTAAGGGACTCACTTATTTAACTTAAATTATTAATTAAATATAGGGGACCAGGATACAAGTGTATAGAAACTGCCTTATTTATCAAAATAATTTGAACAAGTATCAGTAGTGTATGCTGGTTTTGTATGCATGTTTTAAGGGGAGCATATGGGGTGTGGGGAAAAGGACATCCAAGAAGAGCAGCTGCCTCGCTTCTCATGAAAGTCAGGTGCCTTTAAGGTGACCAAAGTTAAAGGAGTGAAGTCCAAATTAATTTAGATCTGATAACAGTGTGATTGACCCTGGGGGTCTGTCTTTTGTACCCAGCCTGGTGTGTGGCACCAGAGGAAAATGCCAGGTTACTGTCTTGTTAAAATATTGGACCTGTCCCACGCTGAGTGCTCACACTGCTGTGCTCCATGCACACACCCTCTGAGGCATCGGGTTATCCTCTCTGCACTGTCCCTTTCCTATCCTAGCTTATGTTTCCTATACATTTATAATGTTGGCCATAATCTTTTGCTTACCTTTCTTGCTTGTATAACAGTGCAAATTTGCCCATTTGTGACTAGCTGCTTTCTCCTTGAAGTTTATTTTTGTTGTGTTGTTTCCCCATGTTTGAAGCAGATCCTTTGCTGTATTAGTCATTATGTGATGCAAACTGCCTTGCATTGAGATAACTGAAAGCTGCAAGTATCCATCCCCCTGAAAACTCCCTGCACTTTCTCCTCTCCTCCAACTGTTGTGTACTTTGAAATAATTTACCTGGCATGTCTCAAGCTGTTGATGTTCTGAAGCAGTTATTACATTTCACCACAAAATTGACTGAATACATGTGCAAAAAGATGAAAGGCCCTTTAGAATGAAAATCTCTATACTACAATGAATATTCTGACTGATGGAATTCTCAACCGCATGTGGTTCTTTTTTCTTCTAAACAAGAAAAAATAGAAAACGTTAAAACTTTCAGATGTGTTATGAACTTCTGATGTCATTTTTTGAAATAAAAGAGCAGAGATCTACCTCAATATGATTTTAAACAATCTTTCAACTTCAGGACTTTGTTACATTGTGCCCTTGGGAACCTATTCTTATTATAATTATGACCCAGAGGAAATATTCTTGAACAGTAAGACTTTTTCATGGTAATAGCACAGTAGATGTTATGCTGAATTGATGATTGTTTAAAAGCTTTTTGCCAGTATGAGGTAGAATGATCCAGCATGTTCGAAGCAAGATACTAATTCTGGGTTGAATCAAGAACTGTAATAAAGGAGAAATAAGTTCTTAGGAAACATGTTGAAAATTAGTAGGTTGAAGATGAAAAGACTGGAATTATTAATAAGAGTGTTTCTTTCATTGCACAAGAACAGCTGCCATTTGTGCTGTTGAAAGTTTTGTGGTTAAAATCAAAGGATCTGTGTTCTCTCACTGCTGTTCTACCACCTGTTGCTGTCAGGGGGTCAGCTTCGTAACCAGTAAATGCATAGTATTTGGGTAACATTCAGGATAGCTTGATTATTGTTATCAACACCACAGCCATGACAATTATTCCGTATTCTGGAATTAATATTGGAGCCCAGAACAGTGAATTTTCCAAATTTGTGAAGACAAGATGGTATGAGTTAGGAGGGTAGTTCTGCTGTGTGTGATTACTGGAGGGTGTTCAGTATTATCAAATAGAAAATTGTCAGAACTACAATGTACATTTGTAGTCTTCTCTCTGTGTAGAAAAGAGTCAAGGCAGCTGCAGGTATTTTCCATGCTACCAAGCTAACTTTGTATCCTTTTATTTTACTGTTTCTATACTTTAAAATTCTCTTTGGAACAGGAAACTAAAATCAAAAGGTACAGATATCAAGTATTGCTGGTTATGTTTTTTCAGGAAGTATTGAAAAACCTAGCAGAACATTCTCATCTCATTTACTCTGGGGACTAATTTTGAAAGTGATTTGGATAACTTTAATCTGGTTAGTATCCTGTTTGATATCAGAAGTGTCTCTTTTGGGGGTTTTGTGTATTTCTGACTAAAATGAGGAAAATCTTATAAAGCAAATCTATAAGCCCCAAACCTCTTTTAGATTTTGCTTATTCTATTTGGGTTTTGTGTGAATGTGTTTCTGTGTTTTTCTCCATTTTTTAAGAGGAGCAAAGTGTATGAGTCTCCTTTTTAGTTTTTCCATATGGGGATAACCACCAGTTGAATAACCTCTTTACAGAGATGGAGTTTCAGTGAGTTCATTTATCAGGTCACAGTTAGATGTCTGAGACACATTATATTATTTTAATCGAGACTACAGGCCTAACTGTTTCTCTTCAAGCCTTATAATACATGAATCCAAAATGGGGTAGTCATAGTGACCTCTTCTAGCCTTAAAACCAAGTCTAATACATCCAAAATCTGATAATGGAACTGGCTTTTACAACTGGTCTCCATCATGGGGAAAACCCCCAATGTTTTGGATTTCAGCTGCCTCTGATTCACCTTGTTTGAGATTCTTATTTTTTATCTGAAAGTCAGGTTCAAACCTAGCAGTACAGGGAAATATCCTTTAATATCCAAATATATTTATTTGTCTTATATTTTTCACCATACTAAAAGTAAAGTCTTGTTTCAAAAATAGATGTGTATTCTTCGTACTAGTGTGAGAGTGAAAATGCTTGCAGCTTGGCTTTAGTAAAAATGTTGCTTAAAATTTTGGGTTTAATTCAGAATTTTGGAATCTATTCAGTTCACTTTTCCCCCTTTTCATTGGGACAGAAAAATCTGAAGCAAAATAGTGACAGTGCCTGATATCTGTACATAAATAGTGGAAACAAAATATGAGCTTGCTGACTTCTAATCCCTCAGACTTGATATATGTGTCTAATTTCATGTTATATAGAATGTATATGTGATATTGAAACGGAAGAAGTGAACAGTTGGTGCATAACCTTGGTGGTGTTTTATATCCTCTTTCCAAAAAAATGCATTTTTTAATGTATTTTGAGCTACAGTTTTTTTCTATGTGGTATATCTGTCCTGAATACATCTTCTATTCTAATACATGCACAGGTCAGGTCCAAAATGTCTAGTGATATGCAATTTATATGTAACTGTTCATAAAAGAAACTTATTTGACTACAGCAGTACAACAGAAATGGTATTTAAATATGGAGTAAATAGTCTGATAAATTATCATAGAATTGATTGGGTTGGAATGGACTTAAAAGATCATTATTGGGTTGCCATGGTCTTCCTTTTATCAATGATGTACCTTATTTTGCTCTTGATATCCCTGGCCAGACTGAATTCTATCAGGGTTTTAGCTTTCCTAACCTCATCCCTGGCTGCTCAGACAACTTCTCCATGTTTCTCCCAGGCTTCCTGTTCCACCCTCTGTTGGATTCTTTTAGTGTTTGAGTCTGTCCAGGTGCTCCTTGTTCTTCCTTGTAGGCCTCCTGGTGTTTGTGTCTGACTGCCTCTTGTTGGGATGAATCACTTCTGAGCTTGGAAGAAGTGGCCTTTGAATATTAACCAGCTTTCTTGGGTCCCTCTTCCCTCCAGGGCTTTATCCCATGGCATTTTACTGTGTAGATCCCTGTTCAGGCCAAAGTCTGCTCTCACGAAGTGCCTGGCAGTGAGCGTACCTCCTCCTTGCTGCCCTAAGGACCTTGAATGCCACCATTTCCTGCTCCCTGCAGCAAAGGCTGCACTGGAGCTTCACATTCCCCATCAGCCCCTCCTTGTTGGTAAGAACAAAGTCCCCAGAAATTAACTTGGGGATAAGGAGAAAGCAATGTGGAGTAAGTTACAGAAGTGGCTGAAAAGGGAGAACAGACATGGGAATAACTTAAAGTTATAAAACAGAGGATAAGTGGCAAATACTTGTATTTTCATCTCAAAATGTGGCCATTGTTTGTATCCATAATGCTATTTAATTGAAGCAGTATCTAAAAAAACCATTAACCTGAAGAAACAAAGAAGGTACTAAGCATAGGGGTAATAATTACTGGGATAGCCCTCTGCTAGACAGGTCTAAAATTAGTTTCTCTCATTTATTTAGGTGGTAATAGAATGTTTGTCCTGTGTCTGCTATTAGAGATTAGAAGACATTATTGACTCTTCTTCCACAAGAAATCTGATAGCAGCGATCGCCTGCGAGGGGAAGTTAGGCTGCTTTCAACCAGATGATTAACCTTGTCATATTCCTGCTGGTATAGTGGATAACACTGTCAGATATTTCAGATGCTTTTTCTGTATTCAGCATATTTTAATTAATTGAAGAGAGAAAGGAGATCAGTGTACAATAGAAAAGAAAAAGGGAAAGTAACATTCTTATTTTCCTGTGAGTCTACAGTCTGGAGCAATATACTGAGCTGAGTAAACATTACATTGAAGTCCATATTTGTAAAAATTCTTTTCCCTTTTGCATGCAAACCTTTAGAAAAACCTCTGGTTTTGTGAAGTTAAACATAGTTTTATTTTTTAACTATAGTTTCAAATTGTAGTTTTCCTATAAGTGGAATGGCATGGCATGTTGACGACTTTCATTACATTAAAACAATTTAAAGTTTCTACTGTAATTTAGGAGGTGTAAAGAGACTGGTTTGCCATTCATTTGTATTAGCGGTAAGTTAAGAATGACCAAATGAGACTAAAAAAAACCCCTTCAAAAATAAAAAACCCCCTGTAAATAAGAAAATTTGTCTCTAAGATACCACTTTCACAGAGATTTCACTATGATAGTTTGGTGATATAATCTGTGACATAGATGTCCAGAATATTATAGCAATAATTAAAGAGGAAGTGTACTGGAGTATATGTTCCTGTAATGTTCCTGTTAACACAGACAGAAAATCACTAGGAGCACTTAGCAAAGCTATCACTGGTAAAGAGTCAGCAGGAACCTCAGTTTTCATACAGTCCTATAAGAGCAGTGAAGTCAAGGGATATTGATCAGATTTTGCCAATTAAGGATCTTGCCTAGAATATTTTTCTATTTGCTCTGCAGGCTCTGTAATAACAGTTCACCTAACCATATCCAACCTAACTTTAAATTAGTTTAGGTATTGCTGGTTTTATTTCCATAGCACCATGAAATTCATACAAAACTGCAAACCTCACCCTTATGCTAAAAACCTAGCAAGCACAGTCATGTGGATGCAGTAAATGCAACACAAATATTGTGAACAGAATTGCTATATTAACTACTTACATTAATGAAGTTTTATGTTACTTTTGCTAATAAATGGGGGTGAAGTAGGAAAATATCAATATACTAAAATATTTTGTTGTCTAACCACTTTATCTTCCCTCTAAAAACTTGTCATCATGGAGTGGTGAGATTTGTCTGCCTTACACATCTCATGATAAGTTCAAGATTGTGGGGGCTTAGAAGACTAGACTTCTGATCTGGCATTATTTTAGGCCTTCCATGTTCACATTTTACCTCAATCATGGTCACAGTTTGAAAGCATAGAGTGTAGTGGCATACTCAATTCATTGTGGGGGTGATTTTTCCCAATCCTTTTATATTGCTCATAAGATTCAGACTACCCAAACTCAGGTTTATATTGTGGTTTTTGTTCTTGTCAGATTTCTCTAAACAGCAGAGGGATTATCTAGACAGCTCATGAAAAAGGCTAATAATCATGTTTATTTGTTATGATGTTCAAAACTTCCTGATGCAGCAAGTCTTTTAACCCAAATCTAATCCAGAAATTCAGGGTTGACTGTTGGCATGTTTAAATTCTTTGCTGAATAGGGACTGAAACTGTGCCCATTGTTAATGTCCCCCATTATTGCTGACTGCAGGGAGAGCCTCATGCTTGTGTCCAAGGGCAGATGGCTGATAATGCATAAATTCCAGTCCATAGGGAAAATCTGGAGAGAGTGTGATGACTGTATCAATCTACAATGTTGTAATTATCTTGCAAGCTTTCTTTATCATGTATTGGCATTTCTTGATATCAAAAGATAATACTGTTTGTGTATGAACATGAGAGATTCTACTGAACCTGTTTATTGTACCTTGAATTAAATTATAATGTCAGTGCTACTGTTATAGTAGCCTTATATTACTCTGGCATCTAGAGAATTCAGAACTTTTAATCAGTCTTGTTGGCAACACTGCAATTGGTGTTCACAAACTAATTCATAAACCAGCTAATCTTAAACACGATGCCTGAGCAGAATGACTGCCAGTGCTTCTCTTTTATTTTGCTAAATTACTTCAGTCTATAAAAAAAGAATTTATATGTTTTCTGAACAAATTCTTGTTCTACCTATCAGGTGGCAGAAGTGTGAAATACACAGATTTTCTCAGGCTTTGCCCGAAATGTGTTCTGCCATGCCATTTGATTCAGTTTCCATATCACATTATTGAGTGCTGATCATCCTAACAGTGAAGTTTTCCTGGGATCTCTTCTCCAGAACTGTGGTCAGCATCCTTAGTTACACAGGTGACTTTGCTGACTGTGGAAGGGACTGAACCTTGATAGTTGAGAGAACCTAATTAGTCAAGTAGACTAAAAGAGAGCTGTTTAACATGGTGTTCAGGAAAATCAGATCATTCATGATGCTTGTCAACAGTTTTTCATTGAAATGAATTTCTGGTGGATAAAGTTGCACAGAAAAACATTTGTTTAAAAAAAAGTTATTAAATTGAAATACAGAATTCTTTTAACTGGCCCAAAGGGTTTAATTTTGACAAGATAATAAAAAAATCCCACAATATTGACCTGTTTAATATCTTCTGCCTTGTATTGTGGGTCAGGTTCTCTCATGTATTTTCTGTACATGGTGATCCTGAGGGTCTGGAGTGCAATTGTAGGAATTTATTCAGTTGGATATTTATAGTATGCTTAGCAACTGGTCCATAGAAAGAAATTGAGAACTAGGATTGCAGTGAAGACAAAACAGGGAAATAGATTTTAAAACTCAAATGGCTGAGATCTGCAAAGGATTTTTCCAAGGATTCCATTTTGTCAAAACATTTTACTTGATTAAAAATACCTAAACAGAATGTTTTGACACTGCCCAACTTAGATTTCCCTCTGTGGAAAGCTCAGCTCTGTATCTCATCTCGGGAGGAAACCAAACTGCCGGGTTTCTCCTATGGTAGCATTTCTAGCTTTTTCTCAAGTCTAATCATCATACCTCCTTTAAATATAGACTTAAGTTAGTTTCAGATGGGAGGATTTCTTGGGCTGCTTCTGGAAAGGCAAGCATTCTCCTAGGGGAAGGATGCTACTTTAATTCCTTCCCAGGGGAAGGAATTGGCTCTGAAAGGGTTCTAGAGCATCCGTGTTTTGAGAAGGAGGCAGAATAAGAAGGCATAGAAGTGCATCAGTTAAGCATTCCTGCTGGGTTTCTTTCCCATCTGAGTGGACGTGTGCAGCACAGGTAAATTGTTATGCCAGGAGTGTCCTAATTCAGAAGCATTTTACTGGTGAGCTGCTGTAACAAAGGAAGGCTATATTAAAGTATGCATTTGGGATTTTGGTTATTATAAATTACATTCTTTGAAATCTCATTTAGAACCAGAAACTAAAATGATGTTGGAAGGCTCAAAGGATTAATTCTTCCTGAACAATAGACTGTCACTGATCACTCTGTAAAGTAATTATGCCAAATTTAATTATAATACAAGCACATTGTATGATAGTCATAGTGTGCCCAAAAGAGAGCTTGAAAAGGTGTCTCACAAGCTCTGGGACTAGCTCTGGGAGCACAGTGGCAAATTACAGATGTTGTAATTGAGTACAACTTAATATCAGGCTTTCTTAATTAAAGGTTTGGGGCTGTGTGGGGTAGGTTCTGTCTGGCACACTTTGCTTTTCAATATCTTCATGGAACATGACTCTTCCCTCCTCATTTTATAGATTCTGCCAAAAGCCCTTATGACTTCCAGTGGCATTAATATGTTTAGATCAATTCCAGTATCACTGCAGTGGAGAAACCTGAAGTAATCAAATTGTTATGGGAGTAGAAAAATAACTGATATTGCAGGAACTGCACTATCATATGTTGCTGATATTTCATAATAATCTGCTCATGCAAACCTAAGACTCCTACTTCACCCTGTCAATCTTCCCTCCTCAGTTCTCCATCCATCTTCATGTTAGATTTGGACTAGTTATAGAAATATGCTCCTCTTTCAAATTCCACCCGTGTGTCAGGCTGGTGTCTAAGGAAGCCACCTGGATTACAGCCTTAACAGAGCCAGTCCAAATTTATGGTGGTTTTAAGAGGCATAGCCAAAACCTTTTCTTGGGAACAACAAAACTTGTGTGAGCCAGACTTAAACAAATGAAATGAGTGCTGATGCCTGGGGAAGCAGTGCCACACCTGGAATGGAATGGCATGGTGCAGTTAGCCTTACAGGAAGGCATGTTATGTGAGGGCAACTACCCTGGGAGAAAGCTAATGACATCTAGAGTGTGGGTGTCAGGGAAATGAGGCAGGAATGGTGGCAGTGAGAGGTAGATACCTCTGGTTTGTGTTGCAAAATAAGGTGTTTACTATAAAGCAACAAAAAAGGGTTAGGGCCACAGGTCCCCACAAACATGATGAATGCAGTTCTGCTGAGTTTCCTGGGTTTGTATTCACATCAGGCTTCAATTTAGCTTTGCATCTCAGTGAAAAATGCAGAATATCTGTGAAAAGGAGGAAAGTCAGTCAAATCCAATGTGCTTTCTTTTTTTCTTCTTTTACCTTATTTCTTTCACATGCAACTGCTTTGTTACATAGGAAATCTGGTCAAAATATGAATCTGGTATTAGTCTTCTTATATCTAGCACAGAGGCTACTGTCACACTGAGTTGTAGGTGCAAGTTCTAGTTATGCAGAGGACAGTACCAGCACATGCCCTTCCCTTTTCTTCCCCCATTTCCCCGTCCCAAAATGCCTCTGTTCAAAATTTTTGCTCAATAGAAGTAGTAAAACTCTTTAAACAAAACAAAACAAAAAGTGTTTTCTCTGCTTTCTTCCAGTGTAGAACATTTTGTTTTTCAGGTTGTCTTTACAGTAGTATTGTATTTTTCAGGAAAAATGTAAAAAGAATTAAAAACCCTATGTGCATTTTGGTTATTTGGCTTAAGAGTCTGATAGCTTGGAACGCATTAATAGCCAGTCTGCTGTAGTAATTTACATCATTGAAGTGTTTATCAGATCCTAAGCCATGTCTGTCAGAGATGGGAAGAGTGTCAGATTGTTTTCTTGAGGAATATTGGATGTGAAATCTTGCGTGAGCTGTAATGTCAGCACTTTGCACAGCGTCCACTAAGTGACCTTTAATGGGCCTGTGAAGAAATCGGAGTTGATATGGTGGGCTGCTATGAGGATAGCAATGATGTGCTGGTGACTGTCACTGTTTGATGGGATGGCTGGTCTTTTAGTCTTAACCAATTCCTTAACCAATAGTTTCTGACATATTCAGATGCAGCCCATTATACAAATTAGCCTTAGTTCTCCTTGGTTTTCTCTGTGCACGTGCAGCCTCTGTAATATTGCCAGACTAATACAAACCGAAGCCCTGATGAAAGTCATTGCCATGAGATTTATTCATACTAACAGCCAGCTCCTGCTTACTGAGAGCGCCAATATTCTTTAACCAATGTGGTACTACTTCAAGACTAGGAAACTCAGCATAAGGAGATAGAAGCATCCCAAAAGAAGAAGTAACTAGGTTAAAAAACTATAAAAATTGGTTTGGAATATTGGGATTTTTTTTTTTTCATTTCCGTAAGATTTTTAAATTGTAGCTCTCTATAGTGACTGTGACATTTAGTACTGAAAGGCAATTTAGACTCAGACTCTTATGAGGGATAACTGCACAGACTTCTTTATGCATACACATATCTGTCTACACATATTGTGTATATCATATATATATATTTAATGACAGCTGTATGTTTCTTAAAGGAGATACGAAGAAATGCCATTTTTATGACAGCCCTAGGTGAGTGTGGGAAGGGATTTATTTTTACAAGAGTACATTTTAGCTAGTGCGGTTATGATCTTAGATTTAGTCTAGGATAAGTCCTTCACTGAAGAAGTTGTCTCTCCTCACAATCTGCCTTTTGAAGGACCACCTGTAGTGTTGCATTTTGCCTCTCTTGGGATGCAGGGCCTGTGACCTGGGTACCCAACCCATCTGGATAGCCATGCCTTTCAGTATGGTTTGGATGAGAAACATTCAAATGTTTTTCCCTTCCTGGAATTCCAAAAGTGAGTGCGTGCTTGTGCTGGTACCAGACTGACAGCCCTCAGTGTAGGAGGCCTTCTGCTTCAGAGCAATGAACAGACACAGCTTTTGTGGGCTGAGCTGCCAGTTCTGGAAGGACCTCAGCTATTAGAGTTTCTTCCCAATCCTTGACTGCGTCAGTTATGTATGTCCATCAAGGCACAGACTCTCAACTAACTGTGACCTTGGGAGTACCATTTAGAAGTATTTTAAGAGCATCTCCTGGGCTGGTGTCATGATGATATTTGTCACCTACTCATTCATCCTGCCCTGTAGCTGCTGCAGTTTGAAGTCCACCATGAAGCTGATTGTTAATCTCTAATGCAGGCCCATATAGTTCAGTAATGGGGAAGTTTACACTCAAGTGTCACGGCAGCCAACCATCAGTTCTTGTCCTAAGTCTGCTCCAAGAGCTGGGAATATTTTGCCATGGAGATGTGGAGAAAACCCCATAATTATTAACACACTGTTAATTTTGTTTCCTTTAATCAATTTGATTTGTGAGCAAAGTCTGTAGCCTTCAGACATTCTGGGACCTATAAGGCAGCTGTGTGAATTACAAAAAATTCCTGTTGGATGCAGCACTTGTAGAGGCCTGATGTGCTTTATGGAAACAGAAATAATGGAAGTTCAGAAATTGATGTAAATTCCCCTTAGCCTCATGAAGAGTTGTGGGCAGCAATTACCAATAAATGATTTATTTTAATGTAGACCTAGTGAGAGGAGAGAGATTATTGTTACCTCATAGCTTTTTGTTTTGTATACACCACTTTCTACTTGTGCAAGAAAAGGGTTTTAGGCAGAGTTGCCAACAAATGCAATGGAGGGTGTTATAAATTTTTTTCTAATAGATGAAAGTTGTTTGTTTTTTTTCCAAGAAACATTAAGTAATTCTACATCTTACTGTGCATATAGTAGGTAAATATTTATTTTCCATTTTGTACGTATATATTATCTAAATATATTCAATTTCTTTTAGTAGCATTTGCTTTCTCTTTCCTTATTTGTTTCTGCATTTTAATGCTGAAATGCGGTGTTGAAGGTTTTTAAGGCAACTCTTTTAAGATCATTTTGAAATAAAGGTTTAATACTTGCACCAGAAAGTTGACTGTCTTAAGGTCAGATTTTGAACTTTCCAAGGGCTGATTTTTGGCCAGTCTTTATCATTTGAATTGAGTTGCATTTTTATGATTTTTATTTCCACCCCCCTCTCCAAAAAATATATGGAATAAGTGGAAAAGATAAGAGGAAAAATGGTGACTGGAGATACCAGATTGCTTCTATATGAACAGAGTATACAGGCCACTATTTTTCAGCTCAGTAAGCAGGCAAAAGAAGGGAGTGTGACCAGGTGCTTAGGAACCACAGAGATGAAATGGGAACAATTACTCATTTTTTTCTCATAGCTGAAATCTAGATGATACTTAATAAAATGAACTGATAGCCAGCTTACAACCTGTAAGAGAAAGTACATTTTCAGAGACTGTATGCTTGTATTTTGAAATTCATTGCCACTGAATATGTGGAAGAGAGGAGTTTAAATGGACTCAGAAGACCTTAGGAAAATGAATGCCTGATGGGTCCACTGAGGGAATAGTCTTTATATTGCATTAAGGAGATATTTCTCATACTTAGAATTTCATGAGAAGGAATACTGATTTTTTCTTTAAATGTATAAATGGCTGGATAACAATCACCATGGCAACAAAAAGAATATTGGGTTAAAGCAGTAAGAAAGGGATTTAATGGCTATAATGTGTGTGGTTTTTTTCTTCCTCAGATATGTTTGTAGTAATTCTTTGCTATATTTCTGCATCCATATTTCTTTGAGGGCATTGTGCATTTTAGTCCTAATGCTACATACAAATACTCTGCTGTTTATTGTTGAAGGACTACCTGCCCCACAGTGACCAAGAGCCATTTACACTGTAGAAATAAATCTCGTAATGTTTTAAGGTAGGGTGATCTTAAAATGAGATCTGACTGCTGGGTCATTCCCAGAGAGCTGCTGCCTTTCCCCAGTAGAGGCTCTGCTGCTTATCTTTGGCCCTCCATGGGCAGAAAGAGTTTGTCTCCTCCCACTGAGAAGTTTGGACCACGCATAAGTCATGTGCTATTTTCTAATTTGGTCAGGCTTGGCCTTTCTAGAAGCTTTTTCAAGACTTTGAAACCAACAACACATCTAATGCAGTGTTAAATGTGCTTTGTAGTAATTACATAAACTTAGTTAATCAGTGAATCCTCCTAAACATGATGTAGGGTGATTCCATAGGGTTCTTGGAGATCAGTGTCCATTTTTAAAGCTATGGAAAGGTGAGCCTTGAAGCATTACATGTAGTACAAGCTGTATTTCTTACCTGCTTTTATTTCTTACCTTTGACTACGTTGCTGAAATTGCCACATCCTTTCTAGTGATGGAGTTTCACGGGTACATGTCAGTTTGTGGAGCTTGGGAAAAGTATTTATTACTGTAATCTTTCTTATATACCCTGTGTGCACTTTGTCACTGTAAAATTGCTCAGTAGTTCTGAACTTCCAGTGTTTTTTAAAAAAAGCTAAAAATTCTCCTCAATGTTGATTTGCAGCAGGTAAAAATGAAGCAGGGCAATAGGTTGTAAGCAAAAGGTTAGTAAATAGTGACATGGAAAAATATTTTTCATGCTTACCACAGTTGCTTTATGAAGGCCATTCAAAGATTAGCTAAGTGTATTGTTATATTCCTGGTGAATACTTAGCAACTGGCATATAGTTTATATAAATGATAATATCTATGGACATAATGTTTGTATATTCTCTGTTAATTGGCTTCGTGAACAAGATGATTTTATTTGCCTTACAAAACCTGCTCTATGTATATAACAAAGCCCAGGGGATAAATATATTTTTGAAACCTGTTTCAATATAGCTTATTGTTAATTAAAACCATTAAATGCCTATCATTACAAAGAAGTAAAGTCATGTTTTCATTAATACTCTCTTCTGTTCTTCTGTTTCTTGGAGAGGTAATTGTCCATTACCAAACACCAAGTTATGGGGTTTTGACTCAGTTGTTTTCTTTGTTGTAGAGGAGAAAAACATCTGCAAATTGTTGAAGTTATTTTGTGTCATTGCTATGAGAAGCAAGGATAAAGACAAAGTCATATTGTAAAGATCAAAATAAGGGAAAGTTCAGTTAAAACAGAACTTTTAAATTTATGACATGAATTTTCAGTGTTCCATAGATGTGGGTGTAGATGCCAGTGCTGATAGCCAGAGCTGGCCAGAATTCACTTAAAATCTCTAGCAGTGGAACTTTGGCATTTAGGGTTGTTACTGATGTCAAGAGAGAATATTAACTTATCTTGACAGCAATTCTCATAAAATATTATTTTTTAACAGTCATTTTAAAATAGCAACATTTTATCTAAGACTTTGACCTCTTTGTGTTAAAGTTTTGAATTTGTTTTATAAATTACAGTTTTAAATCCACACCTTTTGAACTAAAATGCAAAGAGGATATTTTTTCCTCTAGAACATTGTCCTTATTGTTAGATGAGGGCCAACAAAATATCTTGAGGTAATTAGATAATAGCAATGGTAGTAAAATGGAATAAAATAACAGACGTATACAAATGTCATGAGAAACATAAGAAGATAATCTCAAAGCTTTGCAAATGAAATATTTAGATAGAATTTTATTTTTTAATTACGTTTCTGCAAAATATTTTTCAAAAGTGTCTGGAGTATGAGAGAAGAGCATTTTTCAACACAGAATTGAGAGTTGGTTCAATACATGATACCAAAGAGTGGGCTGAATTTGGCTTTCACTCTGAGATAACTCAGTGCCATGACCCAGAATCAGAAAGTGAATTCATGATGGCCAATCTTCAGGAGGTCTGGTGAAATCCCACCACAGTCTGTTTCTCATGGGCCAAGCTATGAAAAGTTCAGTTGTTAGAATTGCAGAAATACGTGTGGGTTTCTTGAACATGTAGTGAGACATCAAAATCATTGAGCTCAAGTAATTTCCAAGAAAGCCAGTAAGGAATTGTAAAAAAGAGCAGCTTTTTTTTTATTTTTTTTATTTTTTTTTTTTTTTTTTTTTTTTTTTTTTTTTTTTTAAAACATAGCCAGTTGTAGTAGTGTACCAGTTAATTCAAAAGTGCAGAGCACTCGTGTAGAGCAGCTGGAAAAGATGGCAGGTCCTGAGAGCTGTCCATTTGCACAAACCTCTCCTGCTCTCCCTCCCCAGTAAAATTATTAGAACGTCACTACAGGTACGTCTTTGTTACTACACTGCACAGAGCAGAACAAGAACCCATAGGAAATCAACAGGAATTTGGGTTTTTTTGATTCAACTTTTTCATGACTTTTTTCTTTACAAGGCAGTCTGCTGAGTTCACTATTGCTTAGATTACAAGGGTAGTTCTCTTAAAAGCTCCTAATTGCCCACCAAAAAGCATTTGGAATCTTGGAAAAGAATCTATTCTCTGTGTGAGACAGATTTGTTTCCATTTTACCCACGCATAATGAGTAATGGTGTGGGGAATTGGTTCAGTTTTGTCCACAAGCAGCTACTTTTGAGCCACCTGATTTTCAGTATTCAGCTGTAGCACACAGAGTATCCTTGGAGTCCAGCCCCTGTTGTCTCTTCCTGAGCAATGACTTCATCTGTTTTTTTTTAAATGGTGAAAGCTTGTTTGGCTTTCACACAGGTAACCCAGTGGCAAGGAGCTCATGCAAAGGTTTTTTCTTTGGGAACTTGTGACATCTCTTGAGGATTTTATATCTGGATTGGTCTAACTTTTATGATTACTTAACAGTTTTAATTTTATGCTTAGAGACTGGTTATCCATATCAAAGGGTAATTTACAATGCCCCTGGTAAATGCCTGATTCAGCAGGATCTTGGGTACTCACAGGTAATTCGTTTGACCCTTAAAACAATTGTGGTGCTGCACATACATCTTTTGTTATATCAGTGCTGCCAATCTGATTCAGCAGCATTTCTATGCTAGAGACATGTTCATAGCTTAAAACCTTGAAAAGTGGCAAAAAGTGGGAAAACTTCATATGGAGAGGGGTACAGGTTTTCTGTCTTGCTTTTCAAGAGAGAAGCCTGTGAGATTCTAGCAGAAAATACCTCCAATTTATTTTCAACACCTTTTTCACCACATTGTGATTTTGTGTTAGGGAAATTAAACACGGGAAAATTGGAGACAGAGCAATACTCTCCTGCACTTTATAAAGAAGCCATCAGAGGATAATATTCTTGTTCATATTGTTTTCATCACTCTTATGATTGCTTCATTTAGTGCTACATCTTTTTCAGTGCCTGTGTTGCTGCACTAATAACATCAGCATGTTGCAGTCACTGCTCCTTCAAAGACTAGTATTAATTGAAGCAATTTATTCTACCAGAGCTGAAGATGGCCTATTTATGCTTTTATATAATGAATATTAACAGGTTACATTTATCTTGCCGTGTCCTTTCAGCTCCCTTTTGTACTAGGTGTGGATTTGCTGCCCCAGGCAGCTTTGCCCAGGCTCAGTACAGCAGAACATGGATGTTTCTCTGTATTGTATGAGGGCTCAGAGATGTTCACCAGCTATCACAGTATGGAAAGAGAAGCAACCCTGAATTGGTGTCATTGCTCCTTCATTACTTGCTAGTAAAATAATGCCTCATTCTGCTAAATAGTGGAGCAGCATCTTATTTCAACAAAGATCATATTCATAATTTATGTCCTTTAACATAATATTAAATTATGTCTATGCAGTATAAAGTATATGGTGCTGACCCATTCCCAGGGGGCATAAGAAGTCTTACACTGTGTCAACACCACCTGTAGGGTTACAGAAAACTACTGTGTCAATTTTGCATGGAATTCCTCAGTCGGGTACTAGAGAAAACAATATACATAAATGCATGTACGAGAATATCTTTAATTCCTTAGTATTAGGAAGATAAGAGATAATGTGCCTAATCTCCATTTATGGGTAGAGGTCTATTATATGTAACATAGTTTTTAATAGTATGGTCATTACATTTAATTGAATTGATCTTTGGCTCATGATAAACATGAGGGAAAACAGATTTTCTCACATCAAAATATTTGATATTCTCTGCAATGAAGAACCATAAAAGTTGGGGAGCAAGATACTGCTGAGTTAGGATAAATAGGGTCAAAATTGTTAATTGCAATGATCAGCAGAATTTGTAGAGCAAGAGCTGAGTAAATGCACAGGCTTTTAGAGAATAAGAATATTAATGCTGAGATACCTCTACCAAAGCCTCTGCTTTTAGTCCTCTGTTCTCCTAAACTATCCCCACAGTTCTGGACTAGCTATTGTTTTTTTCGCTCTAAATATTCCCTATGTATTAATATAGGATCTATTGTGACATGGAGAGAGAGAAAGAGAAACTCTGTAGCCTAGACTCTAGTTCCTCTCTGGATGATAATGGTTAAATACTGTAATTGATCTTACGTAACGATAGTTTTTCCTAATAATAATTTGAATTTTTGTATAAGGCAATGTAATTTTTATTATTTTTCTTTCGGTTTGAGCTGGTCAAGTTATTTTGAAATTTTTATTCCAATTTGTACAAATTTTCTGCTTGTTACTATGGAGCTTCTTGCTGATGTACATTTTGTTTGCACAATTGGAGATTTGTTTTCTTAAATTTTAAATCAGAATTTCGTGGGACTATCTATGTGGTAGTGACTCAGTTACTGCTGCTCTTCCCTCTTAATTGTGAGCCAGTTCCCTTACAAGAGTTGAAGGACATTATGCTGCTTCAAGGGCAGACTTTATGTGGCATCTTAATCCTAGACATTTGCCATTTATCTCTCTGGCTTCTCAGGCGAGCAGTGGTGTATATCTGTTTCCTTAGATATGTCAGTTCAGGTCAATTGCTCTTTCCTACTCAAATCCCTCCTTCAGCATTCTTGAACTTTATTTTCTATTCTAGGTCTATGCTCAATTAATTTTATATAAGTGTAACTCTCAGGATTCAGTGGTATTACGTAGGCTTCCTAAGTTAACGATTGTAGGCTGGGACCTTAAATTGCTCCTGTGCACTTTCTACATAATTTCTCCCTGGATGAATTCTAGGAATGGCTTCATTTCAGCAGTGGGGAATGGATTGTTCATTGGAGATGAAAGTACCTGAGGTTTTCAAGTATTCAGGAATTATGACATTCTTCAAAAAGACTACACCAATACCTTTCACCTTTGTGAATAACTATATTAGCCTTAAAGATGATGATTAACCCACTCACCTGAGGAATGGCAAACTGATGAGATCACAGGTTAAACCTTGAACTTTGTGACTTGAAGTTGTTTCACATAGGACAAAAGTGTCCTGACCGCCTTTGGCTGGTGAAACACTGGTTCAGATCTGATATCTCTGGTGAATTCAGGAACTACCAGTGTTCTTTGATTCCCTTTATATAGGCAATTCCTCATATCCTGGATAGGCCAAGCCTTTCCCATGAAAAATGGTTGTGTTTAGAAATGCTGAAAAAATCACTGCCCTTTTATCTATTTGTCATTTCACAGTCTGCATTGAGAATGAATGTTTTTTAGGAAACTGTATTTGAAGTGAAAGTGTCTCTGTAGATTACTAGAAGTTAACAGCAGTAGTTCTCTTGCCTTATATCTAGTTTTGTTTCTAATTTTCCCATTTTGTTGTCATTATTATCATAAATATTCACAGTTGCATCTTTTATTGTTTTTGTACAAACTGAATCCTCTGTCCCAGTAGTATTTGTCCTCGTCTCCCTTGCTTTTCTTCCAGCATGACTAAATCTTGTTCAGACAGATGCTAAACCCAGTATTAAGACTGTATATTCTTCTCAGCTGTGTTGTGACTGCTCTCTGTGCAGCTTATGCCGTGAGACATTTGGAGTCCCGAACCACACTGGTACTTCTGTAGCCGCCCTTTTTTACAGGCTCACCATCATTTGCAGCTCACCCTGTACCATTTTTGAACATTAATTTCTGTTTATTTCTTTGGTTGAAGTATCTATTTCCCATTTTTCTGTTCCATCAGCCTCTAGTTGTGCAAGATGCATATTATTGTTTCATGGCTGATTTCTTATAACTTCCATTTATCTTTCTCACTGTACTAATCTGACATATTTTCAGCACTTTTCAGTTTTGAGATATCTTTGCATCATAGGCATTTTCATTTTAGTTATTTCCTATTCCAAAACATTAAAAAAGCTGTTAAGTAAAGAAAATATCAGTACTGACTTGCTCTAAGCTACCTCAGAAGTTTACTCCTCATATTGATACATCATTCTTCATTGTTGCTTAGAAGCTGTTAGTAAATCATGTGATATCATGGAAACAAAATCAGATTTTCCTGTGTGAGGTTTCACAAGACCCTGTGTGACCTAAAAGTAAAATTCAGATACAAGCCTATTGTGCTCTTCTCTTCAGCTACCTATTAATTCTGCAGTACTACTGAAAAAGCAGTCAAGTTTTTCCAGAATGACTTGTTAATTTTTAGGTCTTTACTGCCTCATGCTCATCTTCCTGTGGTTCTCTGGAGAAATTTTACTATCACCGATATAGCACCATAAATTTGTAAAAAAATTAAATTTGCACTAAAATTGGAATAAATGGCATTCTTCTCCCTCAAGAGCTCACATTCTTAAAGGCCTATTGAAGCATCAACAGTCACACCTATGTCCTTCATTGTCCTGCAGAGAAAATAAGGGTCCTTCTGTAGAAGCCCCAATGGCACAGCAGCCCCAGGGGAAGCAGCTCTTCCCTGTCCTCCACTTTTCTTACTTTATGTTGGTAAGTCATTGCCTTTAAAGAGCTTACTGTCCCAGGAGGTGGATTATACAGACTGTTTGCTGAAGTATTAGGAATGTGAGATAGCAGCTTTCCATGATCTCCCTGCTCTCCTCTGAACTTTTGCCATGGAGATGCAATCCTTGTGTGGGCCCTTAATGGCAAAGAGAGCATCTTGAGCATGGAACAGGGTAGGATAAAATTTTCACTCGGAAGTCTGAGAGTTTAGGGACCATTTGAAACTCAGTTCACGGTGCTCTGCTCTGTCAGTTTATTATGTTTTGGAGTTCTCAGTGGCCCTATGGCTGTGGGTACATAGGTATTCCAATCACACTCTGCATGTTTGGAAGCAAGATACATCTTTTATATAAACAAATGCAGAATATCAGTATAAATATCTGGAGAGATAACAGCAAGATGACTTGCTGTTATTTCACTGCAAACAAGGTCAAGTCATGCTGGACCATAGCTTAAATCACTTCATCTGGTGATCTTTTCCACTATCTTATCCCTAATAATAACTATAAGATTATGCTTTGGAGTAGAAATTTTAGAATATTCCTAATAGTTACGTAGCTGTGATGAAAATAAATTGTGTCAGTGTTTGGATTTGCTTGCAAGTATGAGAATTGATACCTTTTTATTTTCTAATCCTGTTTTATATTACTGTGGATTACATAAATACAGAGTCCAGAATGCTTTATAAATTTTTATTAATTATGATCCTATATTTTAAATGAAAATATTTTAATGCCTTCCAGGCAAATCCATTCATAAAAATGGAAATGATGTCTCAGGAATCCTATCAGTTCTTTAATAATGACACATAATTCAAAGTGAGAGTCCTGCTAATACCTTGTTGTGAAGGACAGCAAATTCTGTAGACTACTGTCATATTGCTTTTAAAAAGGAATAGTGGACTTAAATGTTTTAAGTGGGCATGAATTTGCTTTAGTATTTGAATGAATTTCATTTTACCTCAGAGAACTGCAACAGAGGAGTGTCCAATTTGCTCCATTTATTTAATGGGCCACTACCTTCTTTCATATTTCCGTCCTGTAAACATTAATTTGCTTGTTTGTGTTTTGTTTATTTGGGTAATTTTTTATTATCATGTTCACTGAAAATCTGCTTTCACAGTGTAAATCTTTCAGTAAGTGTTTAGCCATATTGCAAGACTGGCAAAGGGAGTGAGGCACCAATGGTACAAGAACACCATACTTGATATATACTGTGTTGACTTCAAGGTTAAAAAGCAGGTTGTCACTGAAGTGAAAACTGTTTCAGTTCAACTTTAATCTAAAAACATTATTAGATTGGCATATATTAATTTTAAATAAATTAATATATGTCAACATAGCTTTCATATTCACAGAAAATGTGCTCTGGTCTGTCTGGGGGCCTCTGTCTCACAGCATGAGAACTGCCTGCCTTGCACTCTCTTTCCTATCTCTTACAAGTTTTTTAAGTGTCAAGGCAGGGGTTTCCAATTTAATGTCTTTGGATAGTGTAACCTTAGCTCCATAGGAGTTGCCAGACAGAAGTTTCCAGCTTTTGGTAAAAGAGAAGATTTATGCTCTGAATAGGTTGTAACCATTTCAGACATTACTTTACATCTGTTGATAATTATAGTTTTTTATTTCTTATAGAAATCACATTTTCCCTGAAAAGTAAATCATGTTTAGCCTGGTGTCATGCTTAAAATGGTGTTAGATAGCAGTGACATGCATTATTTGGGCAGTAGCTACTGTGTGATAAACTAAAATGGCTTTGTTGATCCCATTCAATACTGTGATGCAAACATTAAATACTTCTTTGCTAATGTCAGTTTTCAACTGTATTTACTAGTACTTTAGGAAAATTTTCATCTCAATTTGTTTGGGCCTGAGACAGACATTTGCCACAGACTAATGGTGTGAGTGCTCACAGCAGAGTTAGAAAATCTGATTTCAAATTCCTGATTTAAGGAATATGTAATGATTGTGTAAT
Source organism: Hafferia zeledoni (assembly GCA_035583235.1). Classification (NCBI taxonomy): domain Eukaryota; kingdom Metazoa; phylum Chordata; class Aves; order Passeriformes; family Thamnophilidae; genus Hafferia; species Hafferia zeledoni. Next base: position 7,826,825 of record JAWWEV010000169.1, on the reverse strand, counting down.
TGAGTAGCATGAACATGCAGACTTTGCAGACAAAGAGATGTGTAACAAATAACTGAGTTTATAATTGGTTTCATCTCCTAAAGGAAGTGGCACAGAGGCTCTCAACCTAATTGATCAGGTTCACAGGAGGTAGTGAATCTTGCACATGAGAGTTTAATTCATGCAGCCTTGATTTATTTGAGCAGGATTGTCTGCCTCATTATGCTGATGAGAGTTCTCACACTTTCATGGAGTTGTTTCTGATATTCTCTGGTGTGAGTTTACCATGACATCTCAATATGATTTCCCCTGGGGATCTAATCAGTCAAGTAAATGTTGGGCAGCCAACAGCTACATAATTAACAAAGTCATGAAACAGTTTTATAGAGTTTGACTTCTGGTTTATCAAAGGGAATTCAGGAACCCTAAACTTACATTGACATTAAGTTTTCTTTGGAGGTCCTGACAGATATCTATACCTTTCAGGGCAAAGTCCTGAACAGCGGATTCTTCATCATTTGACATTCCTAGGTTGTCTAATCATGTAATTGTTTTGCTTGTATTTTGAGAAAGTGTTTTTGTTTCATACTGAATTGCTTCTGGAGGGTGAAAACAATGTCAAAATTGTGACTTTCTCTTCAAGCCTTTCCTCACAGTTCTGGCTGAAAATGCAATAAATATTGATAAAGATCAGAAGCATGTCTTGAATCAGAATTTTCCTACAAATTAGCTTGTTGTTTGAATTCCACATTTTTTTCCTCTAGTTAGTCTTTATTGGATAATTTAACTTCTGATGTATGGCTGGAACTCTTGGGATTCCTAGCAACAGGGCTATTTCAGAAAGAGAAGGTAGAAAGGTTTAAGTTGAAAATATTTCATAAAATAGCTGATTTCAAAACTTAAACTCACATAACCAGGTAACTTGAGATTCAGAAAACTCACACCCAGACTGCCATTAAATACATGTTCCAGAGACCATTGATTTTTTTTTTTTTTTTTAACACATTCTGCAAGTGCTGATTCTGCAGGTAGTTGTTTTTTTGTAATCAGATCTAAAAGCCCTTTATCTCCTATCAGATGATGGCTGTGCTGTAACCTTTGGCTTCAGACTTCTGGTAGGAACTCGGAACATCATTCTCCAAAGAATGAAACTCTAATGGCCGTAACAGCAGTACTCATTGTGTGTAACAGTGCTGGAAATTAGTTTCTCAGGCACTGATCTTGACAGGTCAGCTGTCAAAAATTGATAGACATATCAGTAAATACATCAGTTCTATAAACAAAATTCTGTCTGCAAGAAGTAGAGGGTAAAATTGGCACAATTCTGAACAAGTAAAATGTTCAAGGCACAGGAAAAATCCGTTCTAGAAATGGTTTTTCTTATGTTCCATTTATTAATTTTACTTGCATAGTTTGCTTTTTAGAGACTGAAAAGTTTGTGCCTCTGTAGAGAACACTATAGAGTTCTGTTCTGAAGTGAAATATGCTCCTTCTCCTTGCGTTTACCCCTGCTGCCAGAAAGAGGAATCTTTGCCTTGCTCCCTTTGAGTAAAAAGAATAAATTTATGGTTTTGCACTGGCATGTCTCCGGTATTTTTTGGAATTCCTGGAGTTAGTGCAGAATGTGAAACATAGGGTATTCAAGTCTAAGGCCATGATAGTTTTTGAAAGGTGAATGTGTGGGAGAAGGAATTAATATGTCAGTCCATGAGAAGTAATAATTTGAATGTGTTACATTTCCCTTATTTTTATTAAATACTAAATCTCAAGCTGAGATACTTTAACTTTCAGGTGTGTCATTAGAAAGCTGAATACTATTCATTCATTCTCCTCCTCCATCCTCCAGGTCATCTGGATAAAAGAAGGTGTACTTTAATTCTTTCTTCACCTGTGTCTCAGCTTTCCAGATTTAGTGACTATAGAATAATTTTTATGAGTTGTGATAGTTGCTGAATATTCACTAAATGTCCTGCTCTTTTCTAGGTCCCTGTTTATCAGTTTAGTGAAAGAAAACAAAAATAAAACTGTACAGATCTCTTCCATCACATTTTATTTGTTGATTTGATTTGTGAGGCTTTAGGATAAAACTGAAGTCACAGAAATAAATCATGTAAGACATCTAGCCATAGGCATTTTCAGTGAAATAAGTTCTTTCCAAGAAGGTTTTGACTTGTTACATGAAAATTAGCTTCTGGCAGGAGGAATCCATATTTCACAGATCTTGGACTGTGTTTAATTTCTACAGGGCATGCCTTCAGCTAACAACACAGCTACCACATATGTGAGCATAGTATTGGTGCTTAAGAGTAGAACTGAAAGAAAATAAGGAAACAGTTTCTACTCGATACTATTTATGACTCTTCTGAACCAAATGACACTGTGGATTCTGTTTGAAGGCAAAAAGAGTGTCTGACAGCTGCTGCTGCTCAAGAGCATGTTTAGTTTCAACAATCCAAAGGTCACTTCAGATTGACTTTTCTGTTTTACCTGTTCTATGCAGTTAGAATGCATTTCTCTTCAGCAAATGCAGTAAAATTGATTTTTAAATGATACATTTAATTGAAAAATGAAATATTTAGATGTAGTGTTCCAGAGAGTTATCCTGAAAATATGCATCCAGGTGCATGTAGCAGATGCATGAAGTAGTGGTGGGTATGAGATACTTGTTCATCAGAGCCTGGGACCTCAATAGGCTGTTGCTGGTTTAGATATGAGGTAGAAGTAGGGCAAGAACAGAGAAAATAAAGTTTAAGATAGGATCTGAAGAAAGTCTGAGAGAGGAGACAGTTTGACACCACAGAACTTGTGTCAAGAATTTATGACTATCAGTGAGCAAAAATGTTGGGTGGTAGGAAAAAAGGTTGGCCTTTGATTAGCAGTAGGGAATTATTTGAAAATAGGCCGGAATCTGGGCAGAGAGGGAAATCTGGGATAGCAAACCCACAGATAATCCTGAGGACTGTCACACAATATAAACTTACTGAAGAGAAATGTCATATCAGAGTGATCTAAGTGAACTAATATGACAAATACCACAGATAACAGAGCAGTTACATTGCATGCATCGATGAAAATACATTCAGGCAAGGTACTTGTTTATGTCTGTCCTCTGAATCTCACTAATTCTGATTCTGCATTAAAAAAAAGCCACACATCTCTCAACTTCTCTATATCTCTGGATTTGGTCAAACTACCATTAAATATTGATGTAAATGCTGAAAGATTTCTGCCTACAAGTCCTTCAGGCTCACTGTCCTTTCTCTTCTAGCTGGCGACGTGGGACTCTGAGAAAGGACTGAACGGCAGCCTCCAAGAACGGCGTCTGGGCAATGACTTACAGGGAGTGACACTCAAAGTGGTGACTGTCTTGGTACGATCCTCTTTGAAGGATCTTTCTTTCAGGAAACAAAATGCTCAAAATAGAAAGGCTCTGACTGAGTATTTTGGGCACTTCCCGCAGTCTTCTTGCCTATCATGTTCAGTTCTGTATTTTTGGATGATCAGTTACATAAGCATGGAAGATGGATGATGGCCTTTTATTATTTTATGTGGAGCTGTGCACTGTCAGAGATACAGAGCATTTGTTTCTTTGCTTATGCTGTTTTTCTGCATTGTAATTCCCAGCAGGCACAGAACCAGCACAGGGCCTGAGTGCGCAGGGGTGCATTCCAGACACTGGGCTTTAACTTGGATAGGCAATTTCCAGTATTTCATGGATTTTAAGATCAGATGGGCCACTTATGATAATCTAATATTGGCTCATGGACACTGCAGGCTGTAAAATTTAATCAAGTGTTTCCTCTATCAAGCTCATAAATTCCCACTGAGATAAACTATATCTTTTAGAAAGGTGTCATCTTTCCAAAAAAAATCATTATGCTTTTGGGACTACTGTCCCTTAGATTCTGAGTAGTAAAAGAGGTCCTGTAAGCCAAGTGCTGCATTAGGGGCAAATTAGGGCTTAAGTGCATTCCTGTCTGAAATATTGTAGTCTGCAGATTGCAGAATGTGATTTTTTGGTGGTTTTTAATTATCTTTTTCTGAATTATGGTAGCAATAGTGAGTACCACATAAGATCATTAAGACACTCCTTCCAGCCCCCAGTTTGCTCTTCTCTATTTATGCTGTAGCTGATGTGAGAGGTTGAGCAGATCCATGACAGTGTGAGTACCAGGGTACAACTGTGGTGACTGTGCCATGGACATCCCTGGCATTCTCCTTCAGGAGAGCAGGACACTCCAGCCCAACAGAAAACATACCACAAAGTGCTGTATTTCCTTGGCTCCAAAACATATTTTAAATTAAAATACTCCAAAAAGCAGTACCTATGAAAGTTATTATTTGAATTATCAAAATTTCAAGTGTTTGCTAAATGCAGTGTTTTTAGCTCATTTCGCTGTGTCTCCTGGATAAAAGATTAAGCATTGTATGTAAAAGATGGTTTCCTAAATCTGTTATAGTCTGAGATGCATGGAGAGTGGTAATCTTCCTATCTGGGACTCGTGCTTAACTTGGTATCTGTTTTCTAGACAGCTACTTAGGACACTAAGTTCGGTCCCTGTGCCCCCTTTATCATCAGCGAGAAGAGGCAGATATTTCAGAGACAAGGTAATCCTGTGGGCACCAGAAAGCTGCTAGAGGAGGTTGAGCTGTGTTCTGGAGTGTCTGCCTCTTCTCAAGAACTGTGGAAAACCTGAGGCTCAGGTGCTGAGGAGGTGGTGTCCAGATGGGATGCTTCACAGTTTCTGTCTCAGAAGGTTATGAGCATCTCAAAATCTGTGCCAACTTGTCCCTAATTAACTCAGGAAACATCATTTTGCTATGAGAAGCAAACTTAGAAGCTTGTTTCAAGTATCGGTTAAGATATTGTTTTGTTCTCAGGAAGAACCTTTTGTGATGGTGGCGGAAAACATACTTGGGCAGCCAAAACGGTATAAAGGATTTTCCATTGATGTTCTGGATGCACTTGCCAAGAATCTAGGCTTCAAGTATGAAATATATCAAGCTCCTGATGGGAAATATGGACAGCAGCTCCAAAACAGCTCATGGAATGGCATGATTGGAGAACTCATTAACAAGGTACACAGAGAAGAAGCTGCCTACAAGAGGAGGAAAAAAAACCACCTCAGAACACCAAAATTATGACTCGTTGGAGTAGGGTATCAAAGCTTTGTAAAGGTGTTTCTCCTTTCCCCATTCCAAATTACAAGAGAATGAATTAGTATGATAGCATCAGTGCAGAATTCTTCTGAGCCATGGAGGGTTTGAGCTGGATATAAAATGCAATTTAAGACCCTTTATACAGAGTAGGAAGTACAGGGTCTCTTGTTTTATTTTCTCACAACTGCTTTCAACTTAAATATTATATCAGTGTAAATCTGTGTTTACATAGCTGTAAGAAGAGAGGGCATGCATTTGTGTGAGGGACTTACTATAGAAAATAGAGAAAAAACAATGTATTCTCCTTAAAATATTAATTACTATTATTTTAATATTTGTCATTAAGTCTTTGCTACTTGTTTGTAGATGGAACTTAATGTCTGCCATTTTGTGACAATGTTTTTGATAATAATCAATTGTTTGATTCCAAAACAGGAAAAGTGGCACTAGTAATAGGAGAATAGAATTTAAACGGATGTCAAGATTAGACATTCATTTAAAACAGAGAAGACCAAGTTTCTTAATTACAGTCTTGCAAATCCAGGAGTAAGTTAACTGAATGCCATTTAAGTAAATGGGGAAAGTCTGTAGCTTAGAATCTCCCAGAAAACGAAATTAGAGTATATTTTGTTAATGGTCCTGCTATCTGACATGGGACAAATGTTAATCAGGAATAAGTATCAAAGGAATCAATATTCATGTTGTTGCTCTTCGTAGAAAATGTTGCTCTTCTGCAGTGGAGCGATTACTGAAAGTGAAAACTTTCTCATTGTCTAGTAAATAGGCAGCTCAGTATCTGGTAAGTAGATGTTTAAGAAGAAATAGAAGCAATTAAAGCAATAGCCAACTGTGTGTGATAAGGGGGTGTTCTTGGTTGGTGCTGGGAAACATAAAGGATTTTTACCTTATTTTGCATTGACATAAGCTGTTTGAATTTCATTGATTTAAAAATAAGGTAAAGAATTCTTTTAAATTTCTTTGGCAATTGCTTTCTTTGAAGCAATAAAGTATCTATTATAGTATATTTCAAAAGTTGTTTCTGCTACCAGTTGTTTCACTGACTCCAAAGGACTTTAAAGCAGACCTCCCTCATCTAATATTTGGTTTACTTTCCCAACAAAATTAGAGATAAGGAACAGAATGCATATTCTGGTTTTTGAAAAGAAGTCTTATTATTAAGATAGAAGAATATTGAAAATCTAACTGCAGCTCTTCAAAAGCTTTGGGAATCTTATTTATTAACTTCTATTTTATTCTTCATCGAGTTTGCGTACTCTTTAAGGACTGTTTACATGTAAAACCTACTTATTTTAAGTGTTCATGTCCAAGCGGCTTCAGGAACTAAGTTGCCTTTGGTGCATTCTTCCTGTTACTAGTTTTTGCAATCACTTTATTCATTTTAAAAGACAAACAAAATCTTCTCCCAGTTGTCATATAAAGTTTCTTCATGAATATGGAAAGTTGGCAATTCTGCAGAGAGAAAAACAAACATTAGCTTTTTGCACCTTGCTACCAAACACACAAGCTAAATAAATGGTGCACCAGGTGAATATGGTTTGGAGTTTTAGGCCTCCTCTGGAAAACAAGTGAGGGATAAAGGTTAAATAAGGTTCACTGCTCCCAGAGAGGAGTCAGGGTGATGCTTTCTGTTCCAGAGTACCTTGATGGGTTGTGTTTCACTGCTCTGGTTTAGACCAGTGCAATTAACTTATGCTTAAATTGTGAAACGGATTTTGGTTTTATTTTTAGACAATTTTCATGAGTTCTAGAAAGAAATACAAAGTTTTTCCTTAAGGTTCACGCTGTCCAAAATCATGGTGAAAGGAAGAGATCTGACTTGTTGTGTTTGCCTCGCAGAGGGCAGACCTGGCCATCTCAGCCATCACCATAACACCTGAACGAGAGAGTGTCGTGGACTTCAGCAAGCGCTACATGGACTATTCTGTGGGGATCTTGATCAGAAAGCCTGAAGAGAAAATCAACATCTTCTCTCTCTTTGCTCCATTCGACTTCGCGGTGTGGGCCTGCATCGCTGCTGCCATCCCCATCGTCGGCGTCTTGATCTTTGTGCTGAACCGCATCCAGGCAGTGAGGGCACAGAACACTGCCCAGACCAGCCCATCTGTGTCCTCCACCCTCCACAGTGCCATCTGGGTGGTGTACGGAGCCTTTGTGCAGCAAGGTATTTACCCACCACTGACAGGCCTTCAGAGATGATGTGCCTTGGGGGAAGCAGGGCTAGGCTGGACATGTCAGCCTTGGCCACAGAGTCTAAAGATGGAGAAGGCTTGTATGGGGAGCTAATATGTTTTATTACCCCAGCTGATGGAAAGTAGGAAGAGGTAGGTTAGTCTGGGGGGCTTTTTTTTTTTTTTTTTAAATGGCTTTTCTGTCTCTCAGTAAGTCCATAAAAAGCACTAGCAGGCTTTTTCTCGTTGGGAAAATTGTTGCAGTAGAAATAAACTACAGAGCTGCTAGGTGCAGAATTACAACACTTCTCCAGCTCTGAAACTAGCACCTTTTCTGATTGTTTATTTTTAATTAATAAATATAGGTAGAAATTTATATGCTTTTGAACTCATGTGAGACAGTTCGTCTCTTCGTTCTTTGACCAGAATATGAAAATGATTTGTGGTCTTGTAACTAACTTTACACTCAAGAGTCTCTAGGCATAGGAATAATACTGAATTCAGTAGGACTGGTACCATTAACAAAGTTACTTTTTTAACTAATTGTTTGCAAAATCCACCCATACAGTTTTTGTACCGTACTTATAATGTTAGTTCTGTTCTTAGAAGGCAGATTGAATGCTGACAGGTGGGTAAGTTGTTAACTTTTTTCTACACTTTTTGTACTTGTGATTGCAAGCTTATAAAGCTTCGGCTGGAAAATTCTTTCTATTGTATGAAACTTGGTCCCTCATCTTATTAGGGTGGCATCCCTGATGAGTGTAACTGCAGTAAGATATAATCAGCACAAGTGTATATTGAAGTGACTAGCACCAGCTCAATGGTAAAGTTTAGTCTCCCACAATGTTCAGGCATGGCTGTGCTTGAAGACTGCTGGAAAGAAATCTTTGTGTTATGTGAAATCTTGTCAAGAGTAACACGTAGTGACACTAATGCTTCAGTCTTTGCAGATTTAAATACAACAAAGATAGCACACAAACCACTGGGCAGCTCTGTGTGTTTTTTCCCCGTTCTAAAATAAGAATTGTAAACAGAATATTCCTATATTCTGAGCACTGTAATTATTTAATTCCTGTGTATTAGTTGTGCCTCGCCATTCAACTTTATTTACAACATTCTTCATGTTCTTTAGATTTGATCCTCAATAGTTCTCAAGGGAAATATTTTGAAAGATGATTTTCTAGAACACTGTCTAGAGCAAGAGGTTGACTGAGAAAATACTTTTAAATTGTCAGTCTTAACAGCAGTGCTTTTTTCTCAGTGAAAGGGTGGACTGGAGAGTGAGGAGAGGGGGAGCTCTGACAAAGTTTAACATAACAGGGCACACAGAGGGGGATTGTAAATGGAAGCTGCTGAGAGACCCTTATTTTCTCTGTTTCTTTGTAGGGGGTGAATCTACTGTCAATTCTGTGGCAATGCGCATTGTAATGGGAAGCTGGTGGCTCTTCACCCTTATCGTGTGCTCTTCTTACACAGCAAATTTAGCAGCGTTTCTCACAGTATCGAGAATGGATAATCCCATCAGGTAAGAGCCTCTTCTTAGTATGAAGCTGGAAACCTGGATTTCACAGGATGGTATTATCCATTTGAGCATTCACTCTTGCAAGAAAGAGCAAACTCTCTAATAAAATACTCTGCTTATTTGCAGTGTCTCCTCTGCCCCTCTCCACCTTCACTCGAACAGCCCTCAAGCAGTTTTGACAAGTGCATAGAGGGGGCAATGGCACTAATTGTGTATTTTTCCACAAGAGAGGTCTTTCACGTGCTCCTGGTTGTTTGGTGGCAATTTCTGACTGTGTGTTTATGTAACTTGGGGGTTTTTTTCCAGAAAATTTAAAGGCTAAAGAATTTTTTCATTTTTTTCCCACAAAACATGGACAAAATTCCCAGCTTCACACTGGTATGGAGTACTGGGAGGGCCATTGGTCTTTCACACTTAGTACTAGCAGGGTAAGAGCCTGGTAACTCATGTTTAATGTGATGGCAGTGGAGTGGAGGGGTGGCAGTGCAGCACAGACTCTCGTTCTAGAAAATTCTGAGCAAAGGATTTCAGGTGCTAGAGGGCGACACAGTTAAGCTGTTGGTCTCCTTTGGGCTTGCATTGGAAAGACTGGGACTGAATGTTTGTGCTCACTTCCTGAAACAGAACCATTGTCACTGGAGTGAGGCTGGTACTTAAAAGCTGCTTTTGCCTTTTCTATGGTGTCTGCACAGAAGGGCATGCCTGAGTGCATTTCTCATAAACACGAGTTTAACAGAATTTTCAATTTTTAGCTTTTCAGTGTGTACTTGCAGATGATGTAACACTTTCTATGGATATAGTCTTACAATAATAATAAAATCTGCCCAAAAACAGAGCAAGCTTTGGTTTTAAATTAATTTTCTGTTGGTTTGGCCAAAACAAGTGGGTCTTAACAGTAATAGAAATAAGTACTTCAGTAATTTCTGGAAATAACATGAGAAACTATATAGAATAAAACTGTCTATGTGTGAGGCCTGATTGTACTGGGGAAAAGGTTAAGCTCAATGAATAAATTACTCTTGTAAACCAAGACTCAAATAGCTATCCAGAAAGCTTGAATAATGACATTCTTAAAAAATTATGAAAATTCTATTTCTTTCACTGCAGAACAAATTTTCTGTTTGTGCTAATTAGCACTTCCCAAAACTCAGCAAAGTTCAGAGGAGGACAAAATTGGAGTGTAATTACATGAGGAATCTCCAAAGAAAAGACAGAGGTTTAAGAGCAGAACTATGAATTTTATAGGAGGCCTTTGAGGCTGAGCTATTACAACATTTACAAGGTGTTTTCATTTCCTTTCTTCTTAAAAAGAAAGGACATTTCTAAGAATCTTGAGGAGGAGAGAAGTTATTTGGGCAAAGGAACTGCTTAGTGTTGTTTCCCAAGCAAAGAACCCAGGCACCCTCCTACTGTTAGAGGTGGCAGCTGCAAGTTCCTGTTATCCCCTTGTACAAAGTGAGGATACAGAAGGAAGAAAGCACTCTACTGTGATTTGAAAACATCAGCAAAGTCATTCAGGTGCCAAAACATAAATGCCCAAAGTAATTTAAGGTGCCATAAGGTTCACTGCTCCAGCTACTTGGCTATGAGGTCAAGGGTCTCTATCAGGTGTTGGCAGCCACAATACGGATTGTTCATATTGCCTGAAATGTCAAAGATGGTCCTGGATGCTGTGGCTTGGGTACCCAAATCATTCCTGAGGTACTCTGAAATGGAGCTGTCAGAAAGCTGGTTTATGATCATGGGTTGGCACAACAGATACAGTTAGGAGGCTGGCTTGGCTTGGCTAGTGCTATTTTACAAAGTTTACATAATCTCCCCAAGATGCTGCTGCTCTGAAAGAGACCTGGACTAACCCCTCTGTCTGAAAATGGTGATGCCTTAGGAAAGAGGAGGTGGGGTAAAGAAACAGGATCTCTCTTCATCAATCTCTAAACTATGATGAAGATATTTTCATGTCCCTACTCTTCAGAAGAAACGTCTTACAAAATGTTTTGTCATATTTAGAGCAAATTATTTTCCTGAGAAAGAAAGTTACTGCCCTACCTGCATTCATCATGGCCTCGTGTCTCAGCTCTCAGTACTAGCTGGCTTCAGCATCATATGATGTGAAGTGGCTATTTTTGCCTCTTTAACGCTGCCCTCAGCTTGCCCATATTACATCTTTCATGAATCCAGAAAGGAATACTTATGATGTGAAATCTATTTTTCCGACCCAAAGAGGCACAATGAGTTACAGCTGAAAACTTGCTCACCAGCTGAGAGCAACCATACCCATCTGTGTGTACTTCCATTGTTAAGAAAAAACAGCCCCCATCCTTTCAGTAAATGTGTGCTGTTATCTCTCCCTCCATAGAGAAGTCCTCTGGTGTTCAGTACTGCTACTGCTAAATTGCCAGCAGGAGAGAAATAAGTATTATGGTGCTGCAGTAGCTGCTACATAGTTAAGATTTTCATTACAAGACTGATTTTCTTCCCAAGGCCTCTACAAAATGCTTAACAGAAGTAGTTTCAGCATAAAATTTGGCATTTGTGGTCTGTGACTAGCAGAATAGAAGTATGTTTGACTGAATAACTAGGTGTCAATCAACCCAGTGATCATTGCCTCTACAATTTCACTGCAAAACAAGTGTGTCATAGAAATCATAAATGATATTTATTAGAAGGGGCTTGGCGAGACATTCACTGAAACAAAGTTGAACTGTTGGAAGGCAGATTTTTAGAATTGCAATATCAGATGAAAGCCTGCTCATAGGTGATTTTTTTTTTTTTTTTAAATCTGGTATGGTTAAGTCTCACAAGAGTATTCTGCCCTTCCATGAGTTTTAGAGGCTGCCTGTGGCTCACAGAAGGGTGAAGTACCCAGAGCAGGAGGCGTGAAAGAAAGCAGCTTTAGTATGTCACCTGTATTTTTCTCTTTCCTAACAGACACTTCCTAAATCCCAAGCAGGTTCCCAAGTGCTGTGGAATCCAGGTGCTCAAATCCCATGTAAGATATGTGCCTATCTTGAAAAGAAAAAATATCCTTCTTCTTGGGTTTTCCCAAACCCTCAAGGGCCTCATCACAAGCGAGCGAACAGGAGGAGGCACTGGCTTTCTGGTCTGGCATGGCAGCACATGCTGTCTTGCTCCTCACATGTCCTGTGTGCCCATCACTCATCCTGGTGTGACAGGGTGGTGGGGAGGGTCTGAATGTGAAGTTTGAGGCCCACACCAAAACCTGTGCCCCTTCAGGAGGTCAAGGCTGGCAGGAAATACTGTGAACCTTCCCTTGCTGTTCTCCATTTTTGTGTGCTGGCAGCTGGTACTTCTGCTCCCCTTTTAATGCTGCTTCTCTAATCCCTCTGTCCAAATTACCTCCTGCACTTCTCATCTTCTCTCTGCCCTAACTTCACAACAATAGAACAAAGGCAGTGTTGTGGTTATCTAAGAATTTCTATGTTCTTGCAGATTCACAGGCAGGGCAAGGGAAGACAAAGCAGATTTCCTGGCCATAAGTGGGCACAGCAGTGAGATATTACCCAGTCCAACAAAAAAACAACCAAACAAACAAACAAAAAAACCCCACACACACAAAAAAGGGAAGGCTGTTTCTGCAAATGTGCTGGTGGCAACTGCTGTGGAGCTCAGGCTAGGAAGCTGTGATCTATGTTCCAAATTGTAAATGAGTAGTTCTCAATTTCTGTTTTGAAATAGAAATCTAGGTAATGTTTAGAACCTATGCTAATCCTTGACAAACTCATTTAAACCCAAATAATTTGCATTTATTATTCTAATATTTGCCTTCAGTACTGTATGCAGCTGAGGAGTCTTCTAATGGGTCAGTCTGCCAAGTAAGGCAGAATTATTACATGTGAGTTTGCTCTTTTTTTTTTTTTGTCTTATTACATTTTCAAACAGCTCTTGGATCTGCTGTCTGACCTTGCTTTTGTAATTATGAGTTTAATTACCAGTGACTTACATTCCAGCTTCATTTCTTGTTAACAAGCAGACTACACGTGGTTCAATAGCTGCACAGATATTCTGAAACTCAGGTTTTGGAGAGCTCATCTGACAAGAGGTTAACAATCATGCGCGAAAAATAGGACATAAAGATGTATTCTGTTTGCAAATTCAAAAGAGTTTAAATTTAAGATTTTATAAAATTGATCCTTAACACTTGCACATGCAATGGGTGTTTTGACAGGCATTTGCACATAAGTATTCATGGACTGTATCAAAAATAGTGTGGCCAGCAGGACCAGGACAGTGACCCTTCCCCTGTACTCTGCATTGGTGAGGCCACACCTTGAGTGTTGTGTTCAGTTCTGGGCCCCTCAGTTC
>JAWWEV010000169.1:7801763-7813552 GCA_035583235.1 Hafferia zeledoni | reverse complement strand
GCCATGATCTGGTAAAGGGACTGGAGTTGGACCAAGGGTTGGACTTGATGATCTCGGAGCTCTTTTCCAACCCAATCGATTCTATGATTCTATGACTGCATACAAATGCATGCTTTGTCTCCCTTTGAGTTTGCAGCTGTTTCATGATTTGGGATTTCCTCATTTGCATTTTAATCCCCAAATTTCTTGTGTTTTGGTGACAGGTGAAGGTTTACTGCAGCTTAGTTGAGGTGATAGGCTGGCACTTGGAAGACATGGGTGCAAATTCTTTTTCTAGCACAAACTTTGTTTGATCTTGGCAAGCTTAACCTCCCCTCTGTTTCAGTTCTCTTTCAGCATAACAGAGTAATAATATTTTCTTATCTTTTATGGCATATTGTCAGTTCAGCTGCTTTAAAGATGATGGCCAGAAATGACCATATTATAGTAGCACTGCAGGTATCAAAAAAGATAGATTTTCTATGTTGCATACAAAACAGAAACAATCTCAAAATACTTTAAAAGAAAATGAAGAAAGTACTTGGAAGATGCCAATTGTAGGGATATGAACAAAGGTTTCATCTGCTACAGTTAAGTGAATTTGATAGGGTTGGTAGCAAGAACCTTGCAGGAATCGCTCTGTATTTTCAGCAATTTTGTCATGAAATCCCTTGTATTTGAAATCAGCCTTTCTGTTCATATCATACAGGCTTTTTTAATATTTCATTGGATTATCTTTTGTTATGTTTAATTTGTACTGTTTTGTGGTGTCTGTGCAGCACCTCAGGCACGTTGGCAGGAGGCATGTATGAATGAGCATGATAAAAAATAATTATCAGGATTATTATTTAAAGCCTGTGAGCAAAAGCTTCAATCATTAAATAACTAGATTAAGTTCATCCATTAAAAAAAGGCTAAAAAAGAATGTAAGAAAGATTCGAGTGAATGAGCAAGTACAAAATCTCAAAACTTTTTTTCTTTCCAGAACATTCCCTGTTTAGAGCACATGGCTGAATTTTCCTGGGAAATGCTCTGCAGCCTGTGCTCAGGGGCAGAGCTTGCCAGCCCTCTGCCTTCAGGCACTGTTCAGGACAAGGCGCTGTGCTGCTGCCAGTGCTAGAACCCCCATTGTCTGTCTTTTCATTTCACTTCTATTGATGGTGATGCCCAGTGGGTGCTTCACAGAGTCTGGTGCCTTTTAAAAGGCTTTCTGAATGTTGGCATATGCCACTCAACCACAGCTCCAAATGGATCCTAATTGCTCCTGGAACTGAACAAGCAGGCAAGCATCTAAGCACAAATATTTCCCAAGGATGTTTTTCGGAGAAAAATGAGAATGCACAGCTAAAAATCAAGCTTGCGTTCCATCTCTCCAGTTGCCCTTAACAAATGTGACCTATATTGGAGATCAATGGCAAGCCAAGAGGTTTGTGATTCCATACCTCTCCAACTTGACTTTTATGACACCTATATTATAGCATCTCTTCATTTGTTCATGTTATGGAGAAATTCTGTGACTTAGGTGCGATGAAGCATTAAAATTCAGATGCATGCACAGTTTAGAGAAGAAAATTATTTGGATATAACATTAGCAAAATCTGCCATCTGTGCAGGTAATAAAATCTTTTTATTATTATTTTTTTTCTTTTGCTTTGAAAGGATGAAAATCTAGTAAGAGTAACATCACTCATGACAGCCCATCAAAATGTACAGGAAGGGCTTTAAATCTGCTGTTTGATACTCAGTCTCTTCTCAGCTCAGATTGAGTCACCTTTTGGGGCAGATTGTCTCATATTAATATAGGTTGTTCAGTGGCTGCTCACAGAGTGGCTGTATGTTTTCTGCATACATTAAACCACACTGGCCTGTGACTTAAATCTTCTTTGTTGTAACATGAGGCTTCTTTTTATTACAAGGATAGTACCTATGGCTTATTTTGTTGGGTTATATTTTCTACTTGACTCCTAAGGGATAAACAGTGCAAAACGCAGTAATAGAAGATTTTTGCTCAATAGGATATTTATATTTCTATTGTTTCTCTCTACAGAAGCAGATTTAATGTCTTACATGAACTGATAATACAATATATAATACAGAGGGATATTAAAAAAGCAAAATAATTACTACTACAGCAAATCAAATAGAAACAGCCTTAAAGCTTCAGACATCTCTTAACTGCTCAATCCATCACCTCTAAAGACTAAAGCAGGAATAAGAAGAAAAATTTCATGGTGAATTCTGTTTTGGAAATGATTCTGAGTGAAGAACAACCATTAAAGAGGTTGGCCAGTATGCTCATCTATTAGAATTTCACTCCTGCAAAAGCATTAATAATTCTTTTCCACTGTAACAGGCATATATTTCCTGACCTACAGTGCAAAATTCCTGAACTTCTTTTTCCATGTTAATATACTTTTGCATGTGTTTGCCTGCTTGCTGTGTTTGCTCTTCTTTTGAAAAAAAACAGAGACTCATGTGCGCCTGTGGTATATATGTTTGTCAAAAGAATATTTTAAAAAACCCACTCTCAAAGCTATGTAGAACCTGAAAATGTATAAATATCTTCATGGCATTTGTCAATGACGCAGCTGCCTGGAAAAAAAAAACCAAAACCAACCCCCTGCAAAATAACTTGTATTTTATATCATTTATTGGTGCTGGTCAGAGTCATTAGTGTAACAGTGGATTTTATTATAAAAGTCCTGTGGGTTGTTCTGTTACAGGTCAATGTAATGCATATTACTGCATAGGTTTCCAATTTATCCAGAGTCAGAAGGTCTCTCTGAGAGCATCCCTGAAGCCAGAAAAAGCAAATAAATTGAGTTCACAAAACTACCTATAATTAGTAAAGACTTAATCACGTGAAGTTCATTCCTCAAACCATGAGATGAAGCTGAAAGTCCATGTACTGACTGGTAAGAAGGGAAAGTTGTACCTTTTTTTACTTGCTGTCAGCTCACACAGGACATATGCATGGGCTTCCAACTCTGCTAATCTGCTAATATGTTGGGAAAAGCTTCATTTGCTCATGTAAAAAGGTTTCTTCTCACCTTGCACAATTCCTCACCAACATCCCACATGAGCAGCGGCTCTACCATTCTTGCACCATGATTGTTCAGCATCGGATTTTCTCATCCACCTGACAGCAAAAGTAATTTTCCCACCTTCTGTTCATTGCCTTGTAGTCGATGTTCAGCAGCCTGTGAGAACGAGGAACATACACTGAATTGTTTATTTCTTTAGGTTATTTTGGATAGAGGGAGAAGCAGGAAAAGAAAGGAAGTTTCCAGATGTGGCAGAGGAAGGATGCTTGCCCAGCTGTCCTCCCAGAGCCATGGCTGGTTGATTGACATTGAGCAGTGTCACTGTGCTGTGGCCGGCACTGTTCTCCACTTAGGTGGACCATCTTTCACATTGCAAGATTTGCATTGACAGCTTGCTATAAAAATAAAATAAAGATCATACCTCCTATAGCCTAAAAGTTCAGTTTCATGCAAGCAATTCAAAAGGTGATCTCTTGGAAAAACATTCAGCAACTGTTCTTTCTGAGAATAAAGGCTGAACATGCCTGTGCGGTAGGTTGTGAAGGTAGGAGTTTCAGTTTTGGTGAGTTCAGTTTACAGTCATCTGTTTCATGTTGTGCTGACGACATTAGCCATAAATTAAGAAATCAGACTTTGTATGGAATAGTTGGGGTACAGGTCTTTTTGCCAGCTCTGCTCTGGACACTGGAACTTCATTCAAAGAGTGACATAAATGGCTTTCTGCAGTGACACCTTAAATCATACAAGCTAAATTCATTGGTGTTGTGAGGAGGATTTATTTTTCACTCTCTGGTCTTTTCTCTCCTGTGCATTTATACAGTTCTCATGCCTTTGTAATGTGAATGCATATTTAGGCTAACGGTGGCACTACTCTTTAAAATCTCTCAAGAAAAAGAATGCCTTTGGTTTTCTAGGTCTTGAAAGAGCTTTTGCTGGCAGTATAATTTCTTACTAATTTCTGCTTTCTTATACCTTCTTTTAATACTCCCTCATGTTAAGATAGTTTGCATCTGTGTCTTTGATATGGTTTCTTTCAGGAATTGTCAGCCCTTTTGTAGCCCTTTGTCTTTTAAAGCAATACCCCAAGAGATTTTTTTCCTCCAGTTCTCAAAGTTTGTTGAGTCTGTCCTTTTGAAATGTATTATATTAATATTTTTGTTTGGTTTTGTTTTGCCTCAGGTTAGTGAGCTCCATCATCTTGCAAACACTTTTAATCTGGTTGCTTTTCTCTTGACATTTCCATTCAAATCTACCAAATCTAAAATAGTCACCCCCTTTATAAATGTATTCATGATAGTAGATCATTCATTCTCTCACCTTACACTCTTCACACCTTAACTGATAAATAAGATGGTATTTCATCTGCTGAAATAAAAGTTGTTCTAATACATTCTGAAGTGGTTATAGACCATCTTGACATGAAGTGGAAATCTGTAAACTTGCCATTTAAAGAAAAGGCTTTAAAAATTAAATATCTTTATAAGGAGATTTAGAAACTATTCCTGTGTATGGAAAAAAAACAAACAAACCAACCAACCAAACCAGCAAATGAAACAACCACAAAACCCCAGGAAAGCATTTTTAATTGATGCAGGTTATGAGTGTTAGGGGAGAAAGAAGCTGGAAATATAGTTTCCCTGGGAACTAAGATACTACTGGGTTTTTTTTACCATGAGTGTTTTCCTACTAGTTCTTAGTTCTTGTATTGCAAAAGATTTTCTAGAGAGAAAGAAAACTTTTCTGGAAATAGTACTGTGTTGCTAAGAGAAGAGTTGCATATGTGCTTTCCATTTCCTGGGCTCATCTGCCTTACTGAGCAATGTTCTCTTCTGCACGTGTGCCCCCTTTATAATGTAACACAGGAATGTTTCTGGACTCATCTGGACATGAGTGAGAGAATGGTTTTGCCTTAGAAAAGCTATTTTGGTACAGCTGACAAAGTTTGTCACATTAAAAGAAATGTAATCACATGCACTAAAGTTGTTTGCCTTCTAAGCCATTAAAATCAGCCTAAGAGAATATGCCACTGATTTAATTTAATTGATTTATGAATAGTCATAGCTATCTAAAAAAGAATAGAAAACCCATCAATTAGAATGGGGTGGATGTTAACTACTGTGTTCCTCACATATGGCATTAATGCAATTTCCAAGCTCATATTTCAAGGTATGTAGTTAGGCTACCCAATAAACTAATAAATCTCAATATCAAGAACAGCTAGTTGGGTTTGATGTGGTGCTTTCAGCATTTCTAGTATGAGGTCAGTATTCAGGCAAGGCTTGTGCTCAAAGTGAGGAGAAGGAGAGGCCAAAGGGGAAGATTTCTTCTTCTGTTTCCCCTTCTGTCCATCAGGATGCAGTGGGAAGCACACCGTGTGCCATGTGCTTCAGTCCTCTGAGAAACAAGCTAGTGAGACTCCAGACTGTAAAATACGCATGTATGATGTGTGCACTTTCGACATCAATAATAACTGATGAATGCTATATGTGCTTTCACTATTAATGAAGAGCCCTATATTTTGATTTCCCAGGAGTATGCAGCACATGCTCTAGCAATCCTGATGTCTCTTCAGAGCCTTTCTGTTTTCTTCTCTTCTTTGTCAACATTGATAGCTTCTGCCTTACTCCCTGTGGGAAGGGAAGGGTGTGAAGGTTTTTTCCAGCATCACATTGTACCTCTGACAGATAGGAATTCACCCAGCCCCTCTACCCCAGCTATGAGGCTGCTGGCATGCAACAGCTCCTGATAAATCAAAACTTAATAAAGAGTTGAGTAGGACCTCATCCCACACCTGGATTTCATGGACTTTTAATGGAACTACTCCCAGGATAATGATATCCTAACAGTCATTGTATAAAGTACCACTAACCCCGAGTAAAGACTTTATAAGCCAGCACCAAGATGCCAAGCTTATCCATTCCCATTCTATTTAATTAAAAAGCTACTCTTTGTCATCTGAGTGCAAAACAGAATGTCAGTGCTATCAGTACTTATAACACCAGTTGAAAAGGAAGAAAGCAATTTCTTCCCTCTCGATCTTAATCATTAATCTTGATTAGGATTTTTAGCTTCTGAGTGTGAGTGGTAAAAGACATCAGTGCAGCAAACAATTTAAACTGCATCTGCATATGTAATACATGTAGTTTGTTATTTTCATTGTAGGTAAAAGCATGTGTCAGTTGCCAGATGTGTTTGATTCAGACAATATGATTTTCATGCCAACTTTATGATATGTTTGATTTAGGTGAAGTGACTAAAACCTGCTGTTGGGACTGAGTTGCTGTTAGACACCAGCTGCAGTTTTTATTTTAATTAATAATTTAAGGAGTAGAATACCTTGTTTTAATTAACATGTTAACCCTTTGAGTTACTCGGAGAAAGACCACAGTAACAAAGTGGTTTAAAAGTAAAGCAAGAAAACATTCAAAGATAGTCCAAACAGGAGTATTTCTTTCCTCCAAACATACTACAAACTCTTGAGATTTTTTTCACCTTTTCTTTGCATTTTTATATCCTCCTCACTGTTGAATGGAATATGGAGTATGGGTAAAGAATTCAGGCTAATCCAGATTTTTTTAGCAGGACTGATTATTCTGGATTTGCAAGATGAGCAGCAACTACTCATAGCTGCTCTGAACCCCTTTCCAGACTTTTAACTGAATCTGCCAATGTCTTACGGATGTGCTGTTGTGCCAAGATTTTCCTTGATCTGTTCTGAAAATCTGCCCAGTCATGTAGTAGTTTAAATGTGGATCTGAGCATACAGATTAAAGCTCCTAATTTAATAAACCTGAGCCTGCATCTTAAAAGAAACTGAAATGTTGGACAGTCTGTGTGTCTCTTTGTCAGTCTGATATTTTCCATTATTAAATACCAAACATGATGGGCAAACTGGGTAATAATATCTCAAGGTTATGAAGTTTTTAGAAATATGGAAAATGGGGTTGTGCAAAGGGATCCTGGAAATGGCCCTTGTAAATATAACGGGAAGACTGCCTTCTGACTTCACTCCTCAGTGAGGCATCAGAGGAATTCATGTGAATTTATAAATTGCCAGGCATGAGAGAAACTCCAGCCAGAGATCACAAACTATGGGGCACCAGTGGATCCAGCTCTGAGACGTGAATGCTCAGAAAGCACCTTCCATTGCTACCACTATTAGTGGAATTATTTATTATGCTGGGTTTTGGTTTTGAAAACATTTCAAGCCAAGTATTCATAACTTCTGCTATAAGGACCATCATGGTTTCTTTACAATATGATAACAATTCAGAAAATATAGGATATTCAGAAAGAAATAATTTACAAATAAGCACTAAAATAAAAATAAAAAACACAAACAAACCCCCAACAACCCTAGTTAGTGGAAAAAATCAGCAATCTGAGTGACTTATGCTTTTATTGCCTGGAGGAGGTTTGGAGAAGAGGAGGGTTGGAAGTATAGTTACAAACACTGGACTGGCAATCAGGAGTTGTTTAGCTGATTTCTAGCTGTTTAACAGATTTCTTTATGTGCAGTGCTGGAGCAGAGCCCGTGTCAGCTCTGGGCAAAATGAACTTCTACGATCCAGAGACAAGTCAAGTCACACTTGTACAGATCACTGCAGATGACTGGAGTTGCTGAGGTGGTCCTGAGGGCATCATTTAGAAATAGCAATGGATAGGAACACCCAGAGGTCTAATTTTGTTTACAGAAGAACCTGTTTTACTGATTATGATGAGAATCCAGTTTGATTTTGGATCCAAATTTGAGCCTCACAGCCAGAAATACTGTTAAGTCCTTTTCTTTTTTTTTTTTTTTTTTTTTAATGGACATGTTTCCTAAATAAACTGCTGGAAGATACTAAGAAGTTCTGTGAGCAATGGGACACAGCGTACTTGTATAGGGTTTGTCCTACATTCTCCACACTTTGGCTTTAGCAAAAAAGCTGCAGATTTTTCTCAGATCCCTAAAGAGAGAGTGAGATTTCAAGTGCTGGTAATAGAACATATTTTTGCTGCATCTCAGACTCTACACAAAGCCAATACAGTGTGTGTAGCTAGTAATTAATTACTATAAAAATCATAAACATGACAGTGCATAATTTAATAATGACTTGACTGTCTTTGCATTTCAGTGGTTATGCCTACTGTTCCCTTCTTTTAAAACTTAGTCATGCTGTAGCTCTGCTGGAGCTGAGTCCCAGTGAAAACAAGGAAATCATTGCTGTATGAAGAGTTAAGAAAACAGCTTAGTTTAGTTTAGTCTACTTGACCTGTCTTTGCATGTAGGAACCGAGGCTAGTGGAAGTCTTTGAATCGGTTTGGAAGCTCTGCAAGGTCTGGCTTTCTAGTACTTTGTGTATCTATTATTTGTCTGTTTTGGTTTTTGTTTTTCTTACTCTTTATATTTTTGTCTCCAGTCCTGGAAACCCTGAGTATGAATAGATCTCAGAAGTATTGGTATATCTGTTAAATCTTGTTGGTAGCCAGAAATTTCTTTGGGGCAGCAGGAGAGAGAGCATCCTGATCCTACACTGGATAGGTGACAGAACTGTTTCCATCACATACAACACACAGAATGTGTAGCAAATCCCCTCCTCCTGTGGCAGAAATAAAGCTCGCTTGAACTTCCTTTCCCCAGGAAATCCATAACTGAATGTTGCATTTTGCTTTTGGTTTCACCTCATACAGGGCATTGTAGTCCCAGTCCAGACAAGGTGTCACAGATGGCACCGCACTGGCAGCAATGACCATTATCATCATGAAAGCAGCTACTGCAGTGCCATTACCTGCTGAGGAGTTTAATCACTGTTTGGTTTTGCTGTAGTAAAAAAATGTAGTTGACATGTCAATGTGTTGTGTGACACGTGTCAATTGATTGGTTTTTGCACTGGGAGAAATCCTGCTTGTTTGAAATCCTGTGTAGCAGCTGTTCCTGCCCCACAGATGATGACAAGACATGGCCTTAACTGTCTGCTCTGTTTGTCTCCCCCTGTGATTTGGAAAGGCTGCAGCTCCATGGATTCAGTGGAGTTTATTCTGTCAATACTGATGACTTCCCCTGTAGAAACTCCCATGAGGCTTTTTCTGTTAAGGATTTGTGTAAAGTGGATGGTATTTTTCATGGAGAGCTGATAAAATGAGTTTTATACGGACTATAAAACAGTATATATTTGCAGGTGAAGGACCTGATCCAGCAAAATGTATACTAGTCATGCAAGTACTGCTTGCTGATTTCTACTGGACGTATCTCTGTTGGTAAATTTAAGAATTTATTTAGTGTATTTGCTGAAGAAACCTGTTGGTCTGCACGTCACTGCGCAGAGGCAGAATTAAGAGCATTTAAAGTGATTTGATTTTCAGTGAAATGGAACAATGCTGTATTGGATCATGTCTCTATAGAGAAGCTGGCAATTTAACAATTGCTTTAAGAGCTCAGCTTGATTATTCAGTATTTCAAAAGAAGTCAGAGATGCACAAATTAAAACTATGGGCTCAATTCTTCTGGAGTCTGAGGTTATTAGGTGGGGAGATAAACTTGCTTTCATTTTAGTATTCTCTGTACTAAGGCTACTGCCATTCTAACATTACCTTGAAGAGTTTTATTTCCCTCACAATCTTCAAAGTAGTCCATATTTTAGTTTATGTATGTCCAGTTTAACACACACTAGTAACATTCCTATGTAAGAAATGTGGGAAAGATATACAAATATGGAAATATGCCATAATGTGTTTTTTTTTTCTTTTAAGGATATTTACTTTTTAGACTTGTAGGTGCTAAAGGTAGGTCAATTCTAATGCTACTTCATTGTTCAGCTAATATAACAGTCTTTCTCAAAAAAAATGAAGGCTTATGAAGTATCAGTTGTGCTAAAGCTTACAGACACTAACTGCAATTCTCTTTCATTTTTAAGTGGGCCTATGCTTTTGTAACTTGGATTCAGCAGGACAGTGAAGCTTTTCATACACGTTCCTCAGTCAATGTGACTGTCATCCCCTAGTGGCAGTTTGTATCCACAACAGAGGGATTTTTATTTTTTTCCCAGCATTTCAACCAGTTAAACTATTCAACCCGGTGAGTCTAGCTCTAGAGAATGTCTTTAGGTTAAAGTTTGAGCTCTGTTTCGGGCATTCTAATACATGCTTTACTTACCCATAAATTTTACTTAAAACTGGAGATCCAAAGTCCAAAGGTTGTTCATTTGGAATAATGGACTAAGTTTCAGATCCTTTGCCATGTAATTTTGGGTTATAAAAATAATCTTTACTCAAATCAAGACTGAGGTTCTGAATGGCAGGATCTTCTGCTCATGCAGACATTACCTGTACCATCACAGTACCACTTCAACCTCGATTTAGCTTTGCAGATGATTTTCTCACTGGAGACATCTACAAATGAGAAGCATATCTGGCAAAGCTTGCTTGGCTTTCAAATTCATCTCTCAGTGGGTGAATCGACATGGTAGACAACAACTAATGCCATTTCCTCATTTTTCCTCATTGTCATGGAAAATTCATCCATGGAGGGATGAGCAATTTTATGTCTCAAAATTCTGCACTTTTCTGCAGTTCACAGTAGGCAGAATTCTCTTTCAACTCATTGCTTTCTACTGGTGATGACTTTATCAAATAAATCTCCTTTAAGACAGGGTTTTATATTCTAGGTTTCAGCTCATAAGTATTTCTTGGCCTTAGACTGGTGGTTTAAGGTTGTCAAATCAATTCAGATACTTTTATTTTTACTTAGAAGTTTAGTGGTTTACTGTTCTCCGAGTGCATAAAGCAGGTATTTCCCTCTCATATGTCCTGCAGAGAAAACAGTTCTACTGAGGAACTACACTTATATTTAATTCTGTAGATTTAATGGGTTCTTAACTTTTGGAGGAAAAAAGAGCTTAAAAGAAAATAAAGTAGCTTCAAGGTATTTAAAAATGGAAATTTAGGACTTGTGCTGTACCTTTTTCGCATGCATTTTTAAGGCTTCATTTAGGCAGAGCAGCTTAAAAAGTCTCATCATCTCTGGGACACTTTATCTTGATGGCAGCCGTCACCTAAAATATTATGCTGCATTGAGCAAAAATCTCAGGGTAGTTGCTTCCGAAGGTAAAAGAAGAACAGAGCTTGCTCACCACATTTGGAAAAATCAGTAAATTTATTTTGCTGTCTGTGTTGGCTTAGGGATTAATATTCATTAAGAAAATTAATTTTGGTTGAGAGGAATTATGTGTATCTTACTGTTTGACAATTATAGTGCTGTGAAATATATTTACAACAAAGCAGAACAAGGACAGGAGCTAAGCATGAAAAATTTTGCATCATTTTAGAATAATACTGTGGATTGAGAAATGCTGAAATATTTTTCTGTAAGAAATAGCAGACTGTAAATATCCCGTTTTACAGTGTCAGAACGTGGGCAGTTGTGAAAGCTCAGGAGAAACTACCTCTAAATCAAGAATCTGTCAGGATTTTCCCATGTTGGTTTTTCTGAAGTCAAGATAAAATGCTGCATTTGTTATTGTGGTGCAAAAGACCACTCCTAGATGACACCGTGGTGCCAGGCACTGGCCTGTTTACAGTAATAGACCTTACACACAGGAGTTCAGATGTGCTGCTTGCTACAAACTTTTTAAAAACATGAACAGAAAGGATAAGGAAAAGCTCAATAAGCAAGTATTTTTTGCCTTTTCCTCTTGTTCCTTTGTTTAGTAGACATAATAATAATAATAATAATAATAATAATAATAATAATAATAATAATAATAATAATAATAATAATAATAATAA
>JAWWEV010000169.1:7729780-7793545 GCA_035583235.1 Hafferia zeledoni | reverse complement strand
CATTCTCATTTTGAGAGTAAAAGTAATTTAAAATTTCAATTAATATGATTTTTTAAAAACTATTTTTCCAATAATTTACTGTCCACAGTGAATTTTATGTTGTGAATTGTGGTTGTTCATCCATATGCTTTCACAGACTCTCATAAATTTCTCCATTTCTTGACCCATCAGCCTTTGAAGTAAAGGAAAACTCTTCCTTAAACCTGACTGTATTGCATCCTATAATGTTTCCTTAATTATTTTAATGTTGGAAACATTTCAACAGGATTAAATGCCATGCCTTTCTTTTTATTAGATCTGTTTTACTTCTCTTAAAGTGCTTTTTTATAGATAATAAATGTTACCCAAGCATATTTTTGAACTACTCCACTAATGCCAATATAAAGGTCATTTTTTGATATTTCTGTGGTACCGGCCATATAATGGGATCAGCTACAGTGACACTCTGTTCTGGTAGTAAATTAATGATGAATTTTGCATTAATCTGACACTTCTGTCCTTAGTATGATGGCTTCTTTATATAATTTAATCTGGAATTAATTTTTTTTTTTCCTATTATTACTATTTCTTACTATACTTTCTTTGAAAAAAACATCATTTAACCATCAATAAGACAAGACCCTTTAAACAATATTCTATCTCCCTCCACATTGAAGAGTGACATTATGAGGTTGCTTACTGCTTTTCTGGAGTATTATTTTCTTTGTGGTCTTTCTAGGAAGCAATCTGGCCTTTTAATTTTTTTATGATTGTGAAGAAGAAGTATTTTTTTAATATAAGCTTTGCCCTGGAGTTCCTTTTTATTAAATCTGCTTTCTTACATCTCTTAAGCCAAAGATAAATCTAGTGTCTTTGGTGGGAGTCAAAGTAGTTGTTCTACCTGTGTGGAATAAATTGAGTGCTGCTTTGGCTGCTTTCTGATAAAGAGGATGTGGAAAGTTTAACCAAGTGTTTTTGCCTGTGTGCTGACAGTCACAATAAGGCCATAGCAAAGGAAAAACTATGAAGTAAAGCAATTAGAAGTCCAAAATACAAATTTTAGCTTATTAATCTGTTTAATTTCAGTAATATTTTATTCAAGCCATCTTACCTATTCTCAGCTGGTGTTTGCCACAGGCCCTTTTCCAGCCTTATCTTTATTCTATCTTTGCAATGATGTCTGATCACTAGAACCTTTTTATGGGCCCTAAAAACATACAATTTAGGCTTTAGATGGCTGAGCCATGAATGCAAGAGCCTGAGGATATGGATATTGGATGTTTTGATCAGAACTTGCTTAGATGGGCAGGTACATCTGTGTCGTATGCATCTAGGGAGCTTGACGTGTTTCTTGCCCATCTCATGGGGCAGTGCCAGGTCTTCCTGCCTCCAGTACCCCTGTGGCCTGGCAGCTAAGGGGCATGCACATGTGCACACATGCATTCTTTCATGCAAAAAGAAATGAAAAATTTCCACCTTTAAAAGTTCGGGGTTGATTTTTCATCAAATACGTGTCAATTTGATTTTATTTGGATTTTACTACTTGCCTAGTGAGGGTATATAAAAAGGAAACATACTTCAAACATACATGTATGTATGTCTTGTACATATGTTTTTTGTAGTTTGACAGCTTTTTTTTAAATTGAACAAATTATGCAGCTTAGATGTCACAACAGATATTAGCAGGGGAGAGAAAGATGCTGAATTTAGATAGCAACTAAACATTTTTTTATAAGAAAACTTTCCACATAATGAACGCACTGTTTCCACTCCTCAGAGAGGAAAATTTTGCAAGTGGAAGAAGTTTTGAAAGAAACACATCTTCCTTTAGAGAAAAGGGATCTCTGGAGAGTCTGTTTTTGGCATCAGAGAGGGGGAGCAGTCTTATACCCAGTATTTCTGGTGGATGAGATGTACAAGCAACTGAGAGTCTAAAACTTGGATTCCTGATTATGGTAAAAAGATCAGGCTGTCTGAGAAATAGCGCTCTGCAGATGTGATGGCATTGAATAGAATGATTTATGTGAGAAAAATAGAATGCAAAATAGATATAGAGAGGCCTGGTAGACTTTGGTCATTTATGACTTATCCTTGTAGGACATAATTTGGAATAGCAACACTGCAAACGCAAGATAAGCAGAAGTTTACAAAAGCTCTGCTGTCCATCATTGAATGTCAGTGTACAAAACTCTTCTATATAAAATAAAATACAGAAAACGAAGGCTGAAAAGTAGAATCAATAGCATGATTTTCCTGTAGTCATTGCATTATAATGGAAATTGAATATTTGAGGAAGATTGTGTTCCTCAAGTATTCCTAAGAAATAGATGAGGAATGTATTATACATTGTCATTGTTCTTTTTTTTTTTCCTAAACCATAAATTTGAAAAAGTGATTTACAGACCAATTCTGAAAGAACAAAAGGTAGATCCAGCTCTTTAATCCAAACATACAAAACAAAAACAAAAAAACAATATGAGAGAATCTGAGAGAACAACCAACCAACTGAAAAAAAAAACCAAACCAAAAAACCCTAGAGAAATGCAAGACACATTTTATCACAGTGACTTAGGCCAAATCTTTTCTGGGTGTCCTGTTTCTGTATATCCATCAGACAAGATTTTGATCTCTGATAGCATAGATTTTGAATAATTCTGTGAACAGTATCAAGAGCTGTTGTCTTTGTTCCCACGAGTGCCTATTTTTAATGCACTTAAACTGGAGCAGTTTCGTGTCATAGATATCAGAAGCCTATGTACTATTTTCCAAAGAACATAACCTGTCTGAGTTGTGCAAAACCAGGGCCTTAGATGGTCCTTCCCTGGCAGGATCACTAGCAGGACTGACTGATGGTCATTGTCTGTGGTCCCTCACCAGGTAGGAGGTTTATCAGCACCATCACAGGTTTCAAAGTGTAAAATGGGAATCATTGAAGTCCATCACAGGAAGGTCAGAGAGGAAGATGCAGAGATCTGAAGTTAGTTATATGTGATTATTCAGAAAATGCCTTTGAAGAGTGACTTTTAGGCTTCCAAGAATAGAGGTTGCTGGCAGAATTCAGGCTAGATACCTTTACAGGATACCTTGTACAAAACCCTGTATCGGTACGTTATGAAGCCTTTTCTGGTGGTCACTTATAGTGAAGAGTAATTTGTTCTTTTCTCCTTTGTGCCACCATTGCCAGATTAGGTAAATAGCCAGGTGGAGTATCCCAATGCAGATGTGGAAATCTGATCTGGTTTCACACAGTGATAATAAAGTGTGAGATATTTTTATGAATATGCTGGTTTAATAAGTTGTGTCAGCTAAATTAATGTATGATTCTAGCAGTAGATGTGGCTCCTTTTTGAATAACTTCTATTATAGCTCCCTGGTCTGCATCGATCTGACCTAAAGATCTGCCATGATCTAGTAATCACAGTGGAGTTGGATCAAGGGTTGGACTTGATGATCTCAGAGGTCTCTTCCAACCCAGTTCATTCTGTGATTGTAAAGAAGGATCTGAAATCACTCAAAGTTTCTTTAAAAAAAATAAAAATCTACATTCATGACTGGTCGTGTATTTACCTTGGATGTTCCAGCCCATCTGTTCTGTTGTCCACTAGAGACTTAAAAACTTACTGCTTAAATATATTAGGAAACCAATGATTATTTTAACAAACTTTGGTTTTGGTTGTGGTTTGTTTTTCTTTTTTTTGCTTTAGTCAATCCCTAGCCAGAGATGTTTCTTCCTTCTTGTGTTAAGTAAGGTGATTTACATTCACAGTATGCACTGTGTGCAGCCATTGGTTTCAATCTCAATTAACTCTGATGTTTAAGGACATCTGCATGAGTGTGTGTTAAAATAAAACAGTATTTATCACAAAACTGAGATAATAGGAGATTCTTGGGAAACTTCTTACCTGTGAAGAAGAGAGGGAATTCTTTAAACTCAGAGCATGCCTTTTGTTGAAGGACTAACATAGCTCTTAGAAGGCTTTTGTTTATTTAAAAGGGAAATCTGTTTATTTACATGTTTATATCAGCAAAGCTGCAAAGTTACAATTTTGGTGACTGTGATGACTAAGGAACACAACTTAGTGCTCATGCTGTACTTATCTTGTTACATGAATATATGGAATCAGCACATTCCATGTCTCCTAGAAAACATGCATAAAATTCTGTAATTTAAAGCAGTATCGTTCATTTATAATTAATAACCTGTTACATAAACTTTACCTACACTTACAGTGTGATATTTTATCCTATATCTTCCTATTTAAAAAAGGAAGATATTTAAGCAAGACTTGAAGCAGATGAGTTGCTGCTGGGAGGGAGGAGTGTTGTGTATTAAGATGTTGGAAGTCTACAGATAAACTGTGACCTAATGAGATACCACTAAAGAATAATTACAAGATCTGGATTTTTTGTTGTTGTTGTTGGCTCGGGTTTTTTCTTACCTAGAAATGCATTATAGTTTAGATTGTGTTGTGTTTGTGCTGTATTTACAGGCAAAGAAAGGAAATTATGCTTTCCTGTGGGATGTGACAGTGGTGGAATATGCTGCGCTGACAGATGATGAATGCTCTGTGACAGTCATTGGAAACAGCATCAGCAGCAAAGGATACGGGATAGCACTCCAGCATGGAAGTCCCTACAGGGATCTTTTCTCCCAGAGGTAAACTGAAAGCTCATTTTAGAGGATTCCTCTCTACAGCCAGCAGCCGTTTGTGGTTCACATTAATTTTGGCATTTAATTGATAATAGACAATGAATACACAACAGCAGAGAGGTAATGAGTTCAGGCTCCAACGAAGCTGCTACTTCTGCTCCATGTGCATGTGGTTTGGGAGGAAGGGACCGGAGGTGATGTGTGGCCTCACACCTTCAAGCAGCACTCCCTCTGGCACAAAGGACTGGTGTCCTCAGAGCTTTGTGTGAGATAGAGAGCTTGAAGAGAGATCTTGGTTTAATGGTACATTTTGCCGACTCTGAAGCAATGTGTTGCTCCCTGCAGTAACCAGGTGGTAACGCCCTGGAGAGACAGGTCAAAGACTCACAATGACACAGGGAAAAAAGAATTGCCAAGTATTAAATGGGACTGCCAAGAGGAGGAGAGTATAAAACTATGCCATTTAGTGATCTCTGAGCTATCAGCTGGGAATATGCTTTTCATGTGAATGTGTACACTGAAATGAAGACATGCAGTTGTGCAGGCATGTGTGGCCTTAGCAGAAGGTGAGCTGGTGCCCCACTCCAGGCAGGGCACTGAAGCAAGATTTCCTCATCTTGCTCCTTCTCTATAAAAAGGAGCAAAACTCCAGCTGCATAACTAGAGACAAAGCTGTCTCAAGAGAACAGATTGTTAGTAAACAGCTAAAACAGCTATCAAACCAAATCCAAAATGAATCATTCATGCAGAGAAGGGACACTTCACAAGAGACAAAACAATGATTAATTAGCAACTGTTAACACAGTAATTCAGGCATTAAGTAACAGCACTGAAGTAAAATCCTTTTGAATAAACTACATTTGCTGAAGTAAATGAGTTGGTTGCTGCTTAAACATACTTGTATTAAGTGGTGCACAAACAGTAGCGTGTTTAGCCTCACATGGTTTTGAAATTATTGTGGGAGAGCCGCAGTAGAGTGGGTTGAGCATTTCACTACTGGGACCAGCTGTTGCTGCTGAATGTAGCCAGACCAGGCATGACTAACTGGTGATTTCCCTTGGAAATGCTGTTTACATTGCAGTGGAATTTTTGAGTGTCTTTTTCTCTGAAGTTACCCGGTGGAGTTTACCTGCTGCTGTGAGTAGAAAGAAATCTTGGTATAGCAGAGTGTCCGATGAGAAATAAAACACTGTGGGGGGTGTGCGTGTGGGAGTTTTGAACTGTGGGGTGATAGATTTAAGAGCTGTGTAGCATAAGGAAAACACCAAAATCTGTGGAAAAAGTATCATTGAAAATAATACTTGTCTTTTGAAATTTCTGCAGGATCCTAGAGTTGCAAGAAAGTGGAGATTTGGATGTTCTTAAACAGAAATGGTGGCCACGGATGGGACGTTGTGACCTGAATAGCCATACCAATGCACAGACAGATGGGAAGGCACTCAAGCTTCACAGTTTTGCAGGCGTTTTCTGCATTTTAGCAATAGGCCTTCTTCTTGCTTGCTTGGTGGCAGCATTGGAGTTGTGGTGGAACAGCAACCGTTGTCATCAAGAAACACCGAAAGAGGTCCATAACTTTTATTCTTATCACAATTAAAAGTAGAAAACACAAAAGAAAGAGAGAGCAAGTGAAAGTTGTGGGATTTTAGGTGCTCTCATGCAATAAATTTATTTTGATTTGCCATACTAAGCTTTGCATATAACGTTTTGGGTGGTTGTTTCTAAGCAAATAAAAAAAAAACAAACGTGTCTTTTGTGCACATGGAAGGTGCCAAACTGACAGCCCTGGAGACTAAAGTCCTCTATTTATTTATAGAGCAGATACAGCATGGGCAGCTGCAGTGCAAACTTCCCCTCATTGCCCCACCAATGTGCCTCAACCCTGACCTGGAGAGACCACCTCTAGGGGTAAGAGAGTAGTTCAGAATCATGCCCTCGACCACTCTGTTTGAGTGATGGGGAGGCCAGTCATGGGCACCCAGTTGTGCCATCTTTGGTAATGTTTCCTCTGATCTGAGCCCCCACCCACTGGCTGTGAGAACCATGTCTGTCCTGCACAGGCCATGCAGCTGCCAGCCATCTGGTAGCTGCTTTCCTTCATGGCTGACCTAGGCTGAGTCTGAAGAGGTACATGAGCAATTAAAAATAAACCAGCTGGTTAATAATTGAATATGCCATATTGTCATGACACTGTTTAAATGCTTCCTTTCTTTTGAAGTCAGTTTTATTTCTAAAAGTACTAGCCTCTGACAGAACTGACCTGCATATAACTTGTTTTGCCTAGAAAAATACATCTGAGAATTTCTTGGGTTTGAAGTTTCCATGCACAGTAGTAATAGTTAGCAATGCTATGATAGAATACTCAGTCCATACTCAGATCTGTCTTGCATGAATCCTATATTTGTTTGCATAGATTAAATGTTTAACAAACTAACCTCTTGTAATTTTGGAGACACTGAAGCATTTGTAGGTGCTTTCATCTTGGAACAGATGTTTGTTACAAGCAAATAATAGCAGTGAGCTGCACTACAGCTGGAAAATAGTACGTAGCCCATCAATTCCAATCTATGTTTCTCAAGTTGCAGTAGTGCTAGACTAATGGGCATAGCTATCACCTGTGAGCAATTTTGGTAAATTAGCAACCTGGCCTAGTGACAGCATCCTTTGCCATGGCAGAGGGGTTAGAACCAGAGGACCCAAACTGTTCTATAATCCTATGATTTTGCCCTGTTGCCTTGTAGAAGTCGCTCCTGCTGTAACCCCAAAGGTCCCCCCACCTCAGCATTGCTAAGGCCTAAAGCCCAGGAGTGAGTGGTTCACTGCCCACCATGAAAGCTTGGAAGGGCAAGGGGCAGGGGTGTTGTCTGAAGTGTCCTCATGCTGTGTGTGCACAAGCATTCATCTGGCCAGACTACGTAGTGAATTCCCCTCCCTACGCTCAGGGACTCACCTTTGTGTATCTTCGTAAAGTGAGTTGAGAATATGACTCAATGGCAGTTTCATATAGCTAAGGTGAAATAATTCACTCTTTCATTGCAAGTACTCATTTTCCATTGCTGAAAAAGAATCTGTCTTCCCGAGTTTAAATATGTTCTTTTTTCCTGTCCCCTTCATTTCTGTTTTTGTAACTGTAGGAAGGAGTACTACATATCTCTGCCTATCCTATCCAATCTTTTCTCCCTTTCCCATCCTTCTCCTCCTTCCTTTTCCCTCCAGTGCACTCTTGATCAGGGTTGTTCTGTGCATCTGTACTGCTCTTTTGCAGTTTATGGGACAAACAATAGAATACTTTTAAGCTTCTGTGTTTTAAAGTCTACTGTTGTTACCCACATGGTGCAGCTATGCTTGGGAAGATCACTGTGTGTGAGGCTG
Organism: Hafferia zeledoni; assembly: GCA_035583235.1. Taxonomy (NCBI): domain Eukaryota; kingdom Metazoa; phylum Chordata; class Aves; order Passeriformes; family Thamnophilidae; genus Hafferia; species Hafferia zeledoni. Next base: position 7,785,546 of record JAWWEV010000169.1, on the reverse strand, counting down.
GGTCTGCCCTTGGAGCAAAACCAGGATGGGTTAAGGAGGCAAATTAAACTCAGGGGCAGTGCATGAACAGGTTCTGGAAGAGAGGGAACACAGTCAGTGGGAGCCCTGGCACAAGCAGGTGTTAAGGTTGAATGAGAAAGTGCATGTTCCCAATGAAAGGGCACGGGCCTGAGCTGAACAGGAGGAAGACACATGGAAGGTGTGCCAGGCAGGCAGGATGGGGTGAAATGAGAGGTCCCTGAAAGGAGCAGCTGGGGGCAATGAAAGGCAAGCAGCTAGAGGTGCCTTTGGATCCTTAGGGACCCTCTACCTAGGTGTAAGACAGCCACACTGCTGTTGCAGTCTAAGCTCTGATCCCACTGCAGACCAGGGTCTGGGGCTTCTGGTCTCAGTGACCACAACATCCACTCAACTAAATTAGCAAACAAATGTAGCAGGTGTTTTCTGGTAGATTAAGAGTCAGAGATATTTTATTTATGTGCTACCAGTGAGGAGGTGTTGAAATGGGATTGCTGATGGCTACTACAATTAAGAGAGGAAACTAAGTTTCAGAAGAGATGGTGTACATGGGTTGAAGGTTTTTGACATGTTTAGAAGAACTAAGTTTCAAAACTTTGGGAAGAACAGGATCCAGGGCTGAGGGGAGTGTGGAGTCTGGGTACTCCTCTGCTTAAGCCGGAAGAAGTGGCTGAGCATGGTGTAGGGGACCAAAAGCAAAAGGAGGATTTAATATCCAGGAAAAGCATGTCCAGAATATCTCATTTTAACCACTCTGTATTTCTGGCATTTCTACAGCAAGAGCCATAGTGACAGAGCTGCAGCACTTATAGCATGCACAGAACATTAAAATCCAGCTCTTAGCTGCATCTGTACTCCAGCCAAGTCATTAGTTCAGTAACAACTGCAAACTCAAGTCATTCTGCCAATTTTCTTTTGCTTTTGGGAAGTCTTTGGCAAAACATGAGTGTTGTGATATCACTTAGAAATTGTGGGAATCAGGTTTTCTCCCAACCATTTGCTTTGTGAAGTGCAGAGCTTGTGAAGGGTCACAGAAGAGGCTGATTCTATGATTAGACTTTCGTGTCACCTATGAGGCAAAGGAGAAGGTGGCAACATTTGGCTTCTGTGACCCTTAGCCTGTTATGAGCTTTATAAATCCATTGTACAAAATTATAGTGGAATCAGAGCTGAATGAGGAGTTGTCATGACTCACAGAGCTCTTGTGTTACATTCTCTGTTTGGCATAGCCCACTCAGTATGCTGTATCATGTCAACAATTGCCAACTCAAAGGAAAAAAAAGAGAGATGTTGAGAAGATGGATATACAACTGCTATAGCAGATTTATGACAGGGTTGGATGGTGTGCAGCTTGCTGGAGAGAGAGAGAAAGCATTTTTTAGAGGCTCTTATTTTGTATGTTGAGGGTCTGTGTAGTCCAGGGTTAGAAGAACGTGCACAGCCTTCATTAGCATTGGAGAAATGTTTTCAGGTGACATTAAGGTATTTGTTTTTTCCAGTTTCCACTTTGTATTCCTTAGGCTTTTATGAAGCTTAGCCTGAGACCATACAGTGAGGTTCAAGGACTCAGATGTCTGCATGGTATAAATCACAGCTCTTAATTACAGAGAGTGTGAACAATGTAGTGTTAACTGTGTGCCTGGGCGGAACAGGAAGCCTGTCTTTTCAAACCTGACAACAGAACTTGGACTTTGACATTAACCTGATTTACTTTTGTAGAGACTTTATAGGAAGACTTATGTAAGGTGAAGACTGCTTCCAGTTGGAATATTTTTTTACATTATCACATATGAAGAAACTCTGACCCACAAAATTAAGAAAAACATAGTATTGCTTCTACCCATTAAGTCAATTCATTAAGATAAACATCCAGGGAAAGATAAATTTCCCTTATTTTCCCAAAGACATGATTGTCATTGATTCACAATTGTATCATCCACAGAATAGTGAAATTTCTTGCTAGAAAAGTGATCTTATTTTTCAGGATATTGATACAAGACATTTTTATTCTATTTCAAACAAATTTGTAAAAATATTTCTAATGATTTCTGCTTTACAAATCTTAACATTATCCCTATTAATTCTTCATTTAATACTTATCAGATCAGATTAACAAAAGGAAGATTAGTTCCAACATTGAGGAAAAAATGTATAGCTGCAACACCCTGCCACATCTTCTATAAGAGCTCAAGTTTGTAATTTCCGAGTTGGAAAGGTAGCTGGTAGGGTTAAAATGCCCTTATTAATTTCTAATTCAGAAAAACTTACATTTGATCATCTTCTTCAAAACAGATTTTCTGGTATTTATAATCACCCTCTGCTAATTTTTAATATGCAGCCATCCTATACCTACAGTGAAATTTAGCCAGCTCATACATCTGTCTCTCTATGTTAAAAACTTGAATGTACACAGCTGCTACTCAGCCAGCAATACTAATACCTAATCCTCTGCCTCTGAGAAGCTTCAGCAAACTGGAGAGTTGTAAAAAAATTAATATTTATTCTGGAATCTCTGTTCAGTCACTCTGTGTCCCTTTTAAATAACTGAGCAATCAGATAAAGTTATTAAAACCTAGTACCATATAAATGTTGAGCTTTTAATAATCATCTCTGGATTTCTGTATCTTTTTGTATGCATTTATTTCACAATATCTGTGAGCCATAATGTAATTTGGATCATTTAACCGCCGAGGGCTTTGCCACATCATCAGCTTGTTGGTATCTTTTATTCCATTTGACAGAATGAAAGACAGTTTTCACATCTCCATTGTCATTATGATCCAGTGTAGCTGCTACTGCAGCGAGTCCCCAGCACCCTCTGTGCTTTATCAGATATGTCCTTGTGCGATGTACTATTCCTCTTGAAGATTATTACTTCTGAGATCTCTTCAGAACTATTAAGAAAGCATTCCTAGTTCATCCACAAACAGTGGAAACTTAAAGTAAAGATAAAATACCTTCCTATTCCTGGAAAGAAAGTTGAATTCCTGTATTTTTTACTGTGCATGAGGTGTATTCACTAGAAAGAGATTAACAGGCAACCCCATGTTAAACAAAATTAATCACTTATTCAAGATGTTGTGGTTTGGGGGGAACCAGTACTTATTGCATCTCTCATAAAAGGTGGTATTTATTCGCTTATAGTTAACATAGCTCTTGAAAGACAGTGTTAGAATGACCTCAAGAAATTCCTGGTTTGATTATTGTTTTGCTCAGAGAATACATATAATAAATCTACTTTTTCCAAACTAGCTGTGCTATTCCTAGCAATGTAAGTGTTTCAGAAACTATATGCAGTGTGTTTGTGATTCTGTAGTGCAAGAAGATTTGGGGGGTTTATTGGTTAAGGAATAGCATAGTTTTCCACCTCCTGAGTTGCTACTAGTCATTATCTCATAACTTGTGTCATATTTATAATTTACTAACAATCACAGTCCTCAAAACTTATTTTTCAATTTCTTAACCTTCTCATGCTTCTGCAAAATCATTTTATTCAATAGACTCTTTTCACTTTTCTGTTCTTACTTTTTATTTTTAAATTATTATAAGAGGACAGCAATCCAGATACTGTTTAAAGTGGGAACCCACTCATGTACTAGTAACAGCATTTTATAATTCCTGTTTCCTGCTACTCCCAGCTTGAAATCTCAAAAAGCCTAGACTCCGCAAGCTCTGTAAGATAGTGGGAGGTAGCAAAATTACTCTAAAAATTATCACAAATTCCTTGGCAGTTTGCAGATGAAAGAAAGAAAACCTTTATCTCTGGCCAGGGCAGCCTTGCGTGATCTGCCTTAAGTCCCTTATTTCCACGTCCAGTGATGTGCAAATTCCAGCCTACCTCAAAAATCCATACTTGTAGCTTTAGCAGTCATGAAGGTTACCCACTAAGACTCTCGTCTAGTATTAGAAGAGCCTGAAACCCAGTGTACCTTAGAAATGGAAATATGAGCTGGCAGACACGAGTCCAATGGATCAAAAGTTGTCACTGCTAAGAATTGTGGTTTGCACTGTATGCATCTCACTTAAGTTCTCCAACTAGATACTATTCCATGGCAACTGAGGCTTCTGTACCTTCAGCATGGTGTCACAGCGTTGTTTTTGATTATTAAAGAGTCTCTTGCTTTCACCATTATTTTCACTTTCCTTGTCTTTTTCTTTGTCACTTCATTTACCTTGTCTCCTTTGTGGTGTTATCCTTTTATCTGACAATTTGATTCCCTCCAGGATGGTTCCTTTTGAAAGTGAAAGGAAACATGAAATCATCAAACTGATATTTTATTTTCCCTTCATTGCATGTTCTCTATATTTTATCTTGTTTTTAAGTTATTTTTTTCTGTATTTTAATGACATGCCTGAAATCTTTGTACATTTTTTGCTCAGTTGCATATAAATTATCATTTGTTTGTACCACTGTATTGTATTCTACTTTTCTAAGAATAAATAAAGTTTTTTGGGGAAAATAAATCATGCAAACCCTGGCAAAATAATGCATTTTAATGCCATCTAGAAATTCAGTTTCAAACTAGCTTTGAATATATAAGCTGAGAAACTTCATTTAACTAGCATTTTAAAATCAGCAAAGCGGTGTTAGGAATCAGTCATCCCAGAATGCAAAGTTTAATGTTGTTTGATGATAAAGTATAAACTGGAAGAATCAGTTAAAGAAAAAAAAAAAGGGAATATATAATATATAAATTGCCTTGCACAGAAACTGATAATAGCTGAAAGGGCATCTTAACTAACTCCATGTTGGCTTTTCCCATGAGTGAAGGAACAAGATTTTCTCCTTGAAGGAGCCTAGTAGTGAAGCAGATACTCTCTAATATCTGGTCACAGGTAGTGTTGCACATCCAGAATCCAATTAAATCAGTCAGCTCTTTCTATTGATCACCATGGATTTCAGTCAAGGCTGTAATGGATTTAAAAGTGACATGTCAGCCCCGTGATTTATGACACTGCTGCCCAAAGCAGTGTTGAAACCATTCAGTTTGGTACCAGCATATTTCCCTAACTGCAAGGAAAGGATTTTTGTGTTTGGTTTAATTTTTCTCTCAGTCATGTAAGAAAACCCTATCAATGGGATTCTTAGGGTTATAATCTGGATTTACTTGGCATGAACCTTGGCGAGGGGGGGGCGGAATATTCAACAGAAATAAGCTTAAAAAATGAATGTTGCCATGCAGGGAAATCTAAAAGAAATAACCTGTTTAAAGTTTCAGTTTGGTAATGAGTGTAAGTACTTGCTTAATTTGCATTACATTGCCTGTCCCAGAGAACTGAGGCTACTCATGTGCTGCATGAGCTTATGTGTTTGACTGAGTTGGAGCCTTAATGTATGAGATTCTTTTAGACTCTTCACATAATGTTTACAGAGCTAATTTTTGTATGTGTTATCTCAGCCTACAGCAATATTTTAAAGTTAACTTTTTGAAGGGGGTGTAAAATAACGAAATCAGTAAAAGTTTAAAATAAAAAACATAAAATGTGGCCTTTTTCTCAAATTTCTTTTTTATTTTTTGTGGTTTGTAAAATGCCTTAGGTGTTATCTGACTAAGTATTTAAACATGTACATAAAATTAAGTAAGATTTGTATCTTGATCTCACCCAGATCACCAAAACACTTCCATTCCTCTTAGTGATGTAGGATCAAACTTCAGTTGCTTTGAAAACAAAATGTATAAAGCAGAAACTGAAAGTTACATGTGCATTGAAGTTGTTTGCTGAAGATTGACCTTACCATGCAATAATACTAACGTGCAATTTACAAATCTATTTATCTATTGAATTTAAATAATTTTGTAGTAGCTGGAATAACCTTTGGTCAATATTAGCAAAATATTAATTATCAAAGTTAACAATATTGTAGAAAAAATATGTAATTAAAAAAAAAATCCATGCTTTGGTTATGATTTTCCATCAATTCAGAATCATATTTATAAGCCCAGATGCAGAAAAGAGCTACTCAAACTCACTCAACAAGTTCTGTTTCCTCAGAATTATTCAATATGCAAGACTTCTCTTTTTGGAAACTGATGTCCAGATTTTTATTATACTAAGTATTTTAATGGTTTGGCTGATCATGTCTTTTCTTCTGTTAAAATAGGAGCTTGGGCTGTTTCCAAAATATAGCCCTGAATAGGGGTGCAGAAACCTTTTCGAAATTCAGTTTTTAATTGAAAAAATTGTGGCTAATTGTCAGGAGTGAGATTTTTGTAAGGCTTTCACGTTGCTGAAGAGGAGAGGCTTTGTAAGGCGACAATCACTGGGCATCAAACAGGTTGTAGAAGCAATTCTTTGTCTCCTGTGCCAACTCTCTCTTCTACTCCTGGCATAATAAGAAAACAAAATGGGAACTTTTGAGATTTGGATTTGACTAGACCGGAATGATGAAGAAGGAGGGTGTACAGCAATCTGTCATGCCTGATGCTCCAGTAGAGAAAATCAGGCTGTTAAGGGGTAGCATTGCTTTGGGCTCACTAGAGTGAAAAATTACATCCCTTATGGACTAGATAATAATTTAGGATTAAAAAGCTGTGTAAAGCAATGTAAAGAATCCATTAATTTTTAGTGAATTTTAGAACAGAACCTTCATGAATTGAATTTTACTTCATAAAAGAGTAATCTGTCACCACACAGGGTAATTTTAGATGTAGTCAAATTCTGAAAACACCACTCTCTTGAGGGCCATCCTCTTTTGTCGCAAATGCTATTTCAGACCAGAAGTATAAGAGATATGAAGTATATGTTTGCTATTAATTACCTTATTAGCCTCACTATCTTGATAATTTTTTTTTCCTCCCCACGTCTTCTTTTCCCTTTCCATCTGGAGATGGCAAATGATGTGAGGCTGGGCCTCAGAAGCATGGTGAGAATTTATAATAAACATACAGATACTTGGTTTCTTGTTAAAAATGCCTGCACAGTTGAATCCCTGTTAACCTTCTCCTCATCTTCACCTCTCTCTGGAACTCCCCTTGAACCTAACCTTTGTGTTTTTGGAAATGCCTGTAACTGCGATATGTATGGTGTGTACACAGTAAAGGTTTCTCTGGTTGCAAGTTCTCCTTTCTCTTAAGAGTTCCTTTGCAGAGACCTGGGCATGCTCATCCACCAGCACTCATTCTGTCCTGCATTTTGCTGCTTGTGTTGAAAAATGTTTCTTTGCGTTCTTGTACTGTCCTGTTTATTTTTAACCTCATGAAAACTGTGGAAACATCTGTATAATGTGCACCAGTCACTCGTTTTCTTTGTAGCTGAGTTACCAGCTTGTGAACCAAGGTCGGTAAGGATTTTAAAGCAGAATATCTCAGTCTGAGGCTGAATGTCGCTTTTTCTATTGAGTAACAAATGAAAAGACTTTGACAGCCTCTTACCTTACAGGTTTGAGTGCTGCGAGCTGTGAGGACTAGGCAGTGTTTCTCTGTGATTGCACTTCGGTAATGGCTTGTGATGAATGTGGGAGCAGATCACTACAGGAGACTGTGGGGCTGCCTGCTCCCACCTCACTGTGGTGTTCTTCTATTAGTACTGTGTCCTGCATATTGATTCTCACAGTGCCATGGCCTGGGGATGCAGTTGAAGAGGGCAAGGAAAACAGAGAGAGAGGTTTAGCTGGTTTAAGTTGGTGAGCACTGTCAGCTCTGATGGCCGCTGGGGAGCTCACTGTCCAGTGCACTTCTGGACAAGGCTCCACAGGCAGGAACCATGGGACAGTTACAGCTGCCTTAAGAGTCAATCCCTGGTTAGATGTGATTTCAAGTTAGATAAACCCAACCTGGGAAAGGGGGCAAGGCCAGTGTGGAAAGATATGAACTACTTCAGGAATGTCCTTGCTACTTGTAGCAATTCTGTAGCAAGTCTCTGGTAATGTCTCAGTTTCACCGATTTTCTGACTGTGTGTCAGTGGGAATAAACTTTGGCAATGTATTTGTAACAATTTGCTATCACATTAACATCATCTTTGCAGTATTCTATTATTTCTCACTTTTTTTTCAGGTTTACTTAGAAGGGAAAAGAATATTACTGTCTCTTCATAAAGGAATTTCTGCTCTCTGGTGGAGGAGAGCATCACCTAGTGAATAAGGTGGCCTCTCATACATAATTTTTGTGAAGTTTTGTTTCTTTGAAGATGATTAGACATTGAATGTAATTAACATAGTGCAAAACTTTCATTTCTTTTATTCTTTCAATTAGATAACTGCCAACTGGACCTCAACTGATGTTAGTCTCAGTGCATTCTTCTAACATCTGTTTTATGGATGATAACTTACTTAATTGCTAATTAAAATACATAGTATAGTTTCCACTTAGAAGAGCAGAAGCTTGATTGTGGGATTGGGCCTATTTATAAAAGCGTTTTTTCAAGTAGACAAGGTGTGTCTTCGCATATTGCTGATAGGATACTGTTATGGTCAAACTGGTGTCTAGCAGAGTACCCTGAGAAACCACTCAGTGAATTTTATGTAACATTAAGTGCTATTTGACTGGGTCAGTTGCCTGTGTAAAATTAATGACAGCAAACATACATCATTGCTGCATCTGTTTACACGTCTGTCTGCATTTCACTGCATTGTCGACTGCAGAATCTCTAGAATAATGAGTGTGGCAAACTGAGTCATATTAAAAAGGGGTTATTTGTATTAATATAACACCATACTGTGTTGTCATTGTTTTGCAGCACGTCTATTACATATATCATCACTGCTTTTTCTTCCTGAGCAAGCCAATTATGCCTGGTTTTGCCAGTCTGTCAGAGCCTCCTGGAATAAATTAAAATTACAGCTTTGCATATGCAGTAGCTGTAGCTCAAAGTAATGATAATGACCCTGGGTGAATACAGGATTCCAGAATAATCTGAAACAAATGTACATATGGAGAGCTGCTGCTGCTTTATTTCTCCTTAACAAGCTAAATGTTTGAGTCCATGATGGTTGAAACCCCATGGACAGGAGTTGGTAGCTGGGTGGAGCTGTGGCTTTTAATGCTGAGCTAAGAAAAGAATAGCCTGTGTATACCTGAACATGGAAACTTCACTGTTTCAGTTTTATTTCTCTGCTTTTCTTTTCAATTATGTGATCTGTCTGTCTGTGCATGGAAGTGCCTCAGAATATGCCTTCCATCACCTGTGTCTGATACCTCTGATACCTGTATTTTTAAACATGTATGAGCCAAGAGGACTTTCATATGGATGGGAGAGAGACTGGCATGTATCCTGGTCAAAGTCAGAAGAGGAAATGTCTGTCTGAGGCTGGGATTTGGCTCAAATTTTGAACCTCAGTCCTAATCACAAAATCACCTTATTTTTTAAGTAGTTCTTTCATAGAATGAAAATCTAATCTTAGAATTTATGTCTTGGTGTCATTCTTTCACCAAAAGACAATCTTTCATATTGTCACCCAAGACACAAACAAACAAACGAACCAGTTAGAAATGTGCCATAATTGATGATTAAGACTATATTACTTTAAAAGCATTATTTTCTGCATATCTCCTGAGGCTTATTAAGAACTACATTAACAAGCTTTTAATTGTTGTCACAGTTATCAGCACCTGACTGGGAGGTATTGACACACTCATGATAGTCCCTCCCTGTATGAGCCTGTCTGCTCCTATTGGCTGCATTTCTGAAATTCTAGTCCTTTTAGTATAAGAGCCATCAATCTTTTCTTCTCTAATCTAGTGTCCTTTTATTTGCATGTGTAGGATGCAGATGGAACTTAGTTTTGTCATAGTTTTAATTCAAAATCCTACAGATATTCAACCTTTTTGGGGGGCAATTGTCTTCCTTTTTTGCCTTACTAGAACTGCTTCATCAGCTTGTACCATTTTTATGTCTTCAAGTGGCTTCTCTTGAAATGTGCTATAAGCTCAGTGAAATCACAGGTAGGAACAAGAGGCCACAAAGGTGTCTTTAATAAAAATATTTTTCAAAAAAATCTTTGCTTTGGAAAATCCCAAGCATTGCAAGCCTGCCAGCTGAGCAGTATTACCTTTTAATTAATTGTGTTTAGAGTGATGTAGGCAATTTCTGGAAAACAGCAGCCAGTAGCTCCTTTCTAACCCTCAGTGAGATGTCTCTTGAATTTGATCATGTTAACAAACTCCAAACCTCCAGAGTAGTTTCATATTCTTTCAGTATGACTGTTCATGGGTTTTTATTAGAACCCACTGTCAAAAGTCACAGAAAATAAGCTAGAAAAAAAATATTGGTTAGTTTGTAAATCATCTTGTCTGCATTTATATCTTGTCATAATTTCTCTTTGCTTGATAAGGCCAAACTTAGTTGGTCGTGAAACGGAGCTGTAGTTTCTTGCAGGTGTGGTCATGCAGGTTTAGTCATACCCTGATAATTCTGGTGTGCATCATTCAAATCCACTCCAACAGTTGCCAGGGTGTGCTCCTGCTGTCAGTCATAGGCCATTGAACCTGTCACTCACCATCAAGTGCTTGAACATATCAGGAACATGCCCTTCAATCACCCTTCCAGAACTCAAACTCATTGGGGAAGAATGACATTTCAATTGGTATTTATGAATAAGATAATTTCCTGACCAGGAGCAATGTTTGGTTAGCTGTTTTCCTTAAGCCTGCAGAGGATAAGCTTGTGTGTATAATTCATTTTCCTTACACGTTTCTTCCCTTCACTGATTAATTTCTTCAACTGATCTATTTGGAGTACAACATTAATATTGAAAATAGAATTATGAAGCTAGCAAAGGAAAAATATTTTATCTGCTGGCAACACAAACATATACATTTATCCAATGTACCCACAGATGAAAAGTGAACTTGAATTGGCATGAAACATCTGAGATGTGACATGTTTATATTAACTAAATTTTGTATATTAAGTGCAAAAAAGAGAAGCAACCTTTGGTGACGTGTCTGCCCCAGACACTGAGGTGTTAAGTTTGGAACTCATTCATTCAGCTCTTGAAGAGCCCTCACTGAGTCTCAGTGGAGCAGAAGCCAGAAGGTTTTGTGGGGAGTAGCAGTAGGGCTGCCCCGAGGGGCTCTCCTTGGGTAAGGGAGGACTCTGTGCTACCAAACTGCCTCACCAGAGCCTGGTTTTCATCCAGCTGCTGGGTCTGGCACCTCTGCCATTCCCCAGCTCCAGCCTTCGATGTTTTCATTTGTAGTAATTTATTAATTTTAATTCATTAATTGTATTATAGAATAATACAAAAATAGAGAACCATTACAGCATCAGAAGGCTTGAAAATCTTTTGCAATGCTACATTGTCATTTCATAATGAAGGTGACAAAGCCTCAGGGAATTAAAAAAAAAACACAAAACAACAAAAACAACAACACCAAAAACACAACAGCAAAAAACAAAAACCAAACAGCAACCTAAGTTCTTAAAAATTATAAAAAATTATCCATATTTGAGGAGAATTATAGAATTAAAACTAAAACAAAAACCACTAAGCTGATAAGGGAGCAAAACATCATAATTTTAAGGATTTTTTTTTTTTTTCTGGCTACATTGCCATTTAATCCTTTTTCCATTTAGCTTGTTAGTTTTCAGTAACATATCCTTTGTTACTGAGTTTTCCAGAAGAGTGATAAAGGAAAAAAAGATTTGGTTTACAGAATTTACGAATTCTGAAAGGTTGACTTGTCACATAAAGCTATCCCAAAACCTTCACTTCTGGAAATCTTGGTATTCAAAGCAGTTTTATAGTATGCAATGACAAACTAATCTTTTCAAGGATTTCTGACTTTTACCTTAGGGATTTTTTAAGTATTTGAAAAATAATTCATTCAACATTAAGATAGTGTCATACAAAGCTTGACATTTAGTTATTTAGCTGCTCTTCATCTAATAAGACAAAGAGAAGAACCTTTAAAAATGTGGGTTTATTATTCCTTAGAGACAAGTTGTTTTCCATAACCTTTACAAACATTTTATTTTGACAATGAAAAGAAGGAATAAAGTGAATTCCTGGGCTGTTGAAAGCCTTTAAAAAAGTTTTTTTTTCCGATCTTAATAAGGCCAGAAAGTTGCCCTTAATGCTGAAGAAAGAGAAGTAGGCAAATGAAATCCTCACCCCTACCTCTTAAAAACATCCCAAGCATTTACTTCTCTATGACTGCATGAAGTGTTCTGGTGCAGATAGGATGGGATGTCTGTATGCAGGAATTGTTGGTTTTGTTTTGCTATTTTGTTTTGTTTTGGTTTTTGTTTTGTTGGTTTTTTTTAATGAAAACTTTAGTATATTTAGCATGAGTTTGCCTTGTGAAACATAAGCAACTGCAAATCCACCATTTTCTGAGGAATGCTGTCCCAGGGCTGGACTGTGCACAGTGCAAGAGACTGGTTAGGCCAGCAGAGGGGAACTTTCCCAATTGGGTGGTCCTCAATAATCCCTGTGTTCTGGACAGGGAGGTGTCTGTTAAGAGCATCCCATCTGTACCTCTTCATGCTTACATCTTGAAAGGGCTAAGCTAAATTTATAGCCAGATTAATTTGTGCCTTGAGTTTTATGACCCTTTGGGCATAGATACCTCAAATGAAGAGCCTGCTTCATTCACAAATTTATTTTTACTCTGCAAACAGTTAATGACTACATGCTGCAGTTGCTGAAACCTTACCTGTCTCTCTGGCTTGACTTTATCCAAGTCACATTATTTTTGTTTCCATAGAAAAGCAGGATGGAATGCACTGAGGATGTACTTGAAATCAAAAAAATCAAATACAAATAAAATGTTGACATGTATTTTCCCTTGAAATGATCTGAAGAAGGCATTAATATTTGGCAAAAGCCTGGACGAATGTAAATGAGTCATGAGCATTTCTCCAAAGTCTCATTTAGGAAAATTTGTTCTACTATTTACTCAGTTCTAACCTGAGGGTTTGTTTTGGGTTTTCTTCCCCTTGTTTTCTGAAAGGTGCTAGACAAGAATATGCATCCCAGATAACTAGAATGCCAACCTAGGAATCTAAATCAAAGCCAGAAACATTATTTTGTAAATAAATAGTACAGGGTACATAAAGAAGCATTATGTAATGGGTTTCTGGGAGTTAGCTGAGATTTGTGGACAAGCAGAACTTTGCAGTAAGCTTTTGTTAGCAGAGAGGTGAGGAATCTCTGCAAAAAGAACTTACCTATGGAGGTTGAGCCCTTACTCTCATTCGGGAATTATATAAGAACTTTTCTCATACTTGCACCCAGTACACGATTTTACTTCAAGAAGAAGAAATAAAGGAAATTCTGAATTTAATCTATGTAATCCTCTGGCTACTGTACCTCAAATCCTTAATATCCCCAGCTACAGAGTTCATGAAAGAGCCTCTGTGTTATAGCAAACTTAGTGCATTGTCTAATGTATTGGATGAAGAGCCTGACAGGTCAGGTATGGTTGTTGGCAAAAAGGACTTAATGCAGCTGCTGAGGTAATCTAAACAAGTGTTGTGTGATCCCTTTATGTCAAAAGATTTTAATTTTTTTTTTTTATTTATTATCCATTGATTTTCTCTAACTCAAAATTATCTGATTAGAGTATTTGGCTGAAAAAGCAGGATTAAAAGAAAAAATAGTTTGTTTCATTGGTGAAGAAAATTATATCCCCTGGGTTTGTGGCATCTTCACTGGGATTTTGGTGGATTTGTGATGTAAATTAAATAGGAATTAATTTTTCACTGATTAGCAAAGAAGTTGTAACATGCAGCTCAGCCCTGTAATTGTGGAGCAATTGTGCTCCAACTGAAATCAATATGGATTTAGTCTAAGCTAAGGACACAGGTTTGGGCTTAGCATCATGTAACACTAATTCATTTCCAAATCCATGCAGGGAACAGCAAATTCGACGGTTCTTGAGTAATGTGGAAATGGTTTGAATCCCAAGGTTAGAATCGAATTGGTAGCTGACATTGATTGAAATCAAGGACTTTGGAGTTCACTTTTCAATTTACAGGTGAAAGCAAAGTTGCATAGCAGATACCACTGGAATAATACTGCAATTCTCTCTTTTCCATCTAAACACCAGTGGCAAAACATCATGAAGAGTGAGTGGCAGAGACACTTCTCTGTTCCCAGAGCCTGGGTTTTGGTGTGAATCAATACAAGTGCTGGTGTTGGGTTTAACCAACATTTAAGCATATGTTGACAGTGGGCAGTCAGGGATTACTGGAACACAAAATTTTCAGGTAGTCCCACTTCCTGGGCTGGAGTCTTGCTGGCTGCCTAATGTAATTACAGGTTTCTGTCAGAGGAGGGAATTTCTCCAGTTCCAGGATTGTTGGGCTTTTATAGATGCTTTGCTGCTATTCTGCTGTATGTTACACTTCCATCAAATAACTACAACTGCAGATCATAGCTGTGTTTTATGAAATGTAGAGAAATGATATAATACAATACCTTTTATTGGCAATACAATGCTAGCTGTTAAAATTCAGTCATACAGCATCCCAGGTGGTTGACTTTACACTGCCAGTTTTGTTTCTTTCCAATTTGAGCATCCTGAATGCTGCACTGAGGTGATAAACAGCCCATTGCAGGTCTTTGCTGCTTTAGGTTTTTAAGGCAACCTTTTTTTTTCTGTATTTCCTCATGGAAGCTAAAGTGTGTTGAGTGAGTCGTCCTGAAAGTCTATTGAAGAGTCAATCTGGAACCTTAGGCAACACCTTCTCAGGAGATGGTGATGCATTTTCTAAAGACCAGCATTGTTTTCTGAAGCTCTCACCACAGACAAGGTGACAGACAGCTTATTGTTGGTCACACAAATGTGTGGACCCCTCCTGAGGGTTCCCAGAGCAGGTTTCTCTCAGTGCTCTTCCAGTAGGTCTATATTCTGTGCCAGATGGGTGACCCAGGGCTTCCTGATGGGATGGGAGAAATTCTTCATCAGTGCAACCCGTGGCCAGTAGACTGACACATGAAGCAACTACCCTGAAGTCAGGGGGGGTTTTAACTGACATGTTTTACTGATGTGCTCTTTAGAAATGCACTGCATATCAAGACAGTGGTGAACTGTCACTTGGTTACAAGGTAATGAGCTGCCCACTGGAATTTGGAGTCCCAGCTTGCTTGTTTGTCTGCCATATGCCTTTTCTGGGCTTATGCAAGGTGAGCCAAGGGCTTGAGGGATGTGCTGGTCAGTGGTGCCAGATCCTGTTATCTGAACCACAGCCACCTGTTTACCTCCAAGGAGGATGAGATTGACAACATCAGGGGTTTCTGCAGGTTGAGACTGAGCTGGTGTTTTTTCTTCAGCATGTCTTGCATAGGAGATGTTGGGCAGATCTTGAGGTTTTGCACTGGCACAGGTGAAATCAAAGTGATGCAATGAGTGATCAGCCACTCCAGTCACACATGGGAGTTGAAGGGGGGCCAGACAGGATCGGAGATTGCATTTGGACTGATTGTTCTGGTTTCTTCCTCACTAGGACAAAGAAGTGAATCTGGAGCAGGTCCACAGACGCATGAACAGTTTGATTGATGAAGACATAGCCCACAAGCAAATCTCTCCAGCGTCCATTGAAATCTCAGCCCTGGAGATCGGTGGCATGCAGCCAGCCCAGACCCTGGAGCCTGTGCGCGAATACCAGAACACGCAACTGTCTGTCACCACCTTTTTACCAGAACAGACAACTCACGGTGCCAGCAGGACACTCACAGCTGCCTCTGGCAGCAACCTGCCGCTGCCCCTGAGCAGCTCAGCCACCATGCCCTCCATACAGTGCAAACACAGGTCACCAAATGGAGGACTATTTCGGCAGAGTCCCGTGAAAACCCCCATCCCAATGTCATTCCAGTCTGTGCCGGGGGGAGTCATTCCAGAAGCAATGGAGCCCTCGCATGGAACATCCATATGATGAAAACAAACAGTAAAACAACCAGCAGAGCTTTTTAATACAAAAATTTAAAACAAACAAACAAAAAAAAACCAACAAAAGAAAAACAAAAAAAAGAAAACGAACTCTTACATTTTTCTTGTATATACTTGTAAATAATGAAAGAATGAAGTGGGGTAAAAGTGTATTTTGAATATTCCCAATTTTCGAAGTAAGTAAAAAACAAAACAAAAAACAAACAAAAATGTATGAATGACTTTGTAAATTTTGTTCTATATGAATAAAAAGGCAAACTACTTGTGGTCGTTCTCAAGTGCCAAAGAAGACCTGTTACTGGGACTGAGGGCCATACTTTTCTTTTCTTCCATGGATTTCAACTCTTATTCCCTTACAGGTTTAGTTTTTTTCAGAGCAAAAAAATCATCTGTTTCTTGCTAGACAAATCCACCATGCGCAGATCTCTCCTTTTCCCAGAACCCTATTTTATAGTCAAGATGACAATTCACTGGGAGAACTTAACAGCTGGTATTAGTATAGCAGTAACAAATGTTTTAAAGGTGAATTATAACTAAAATCAAACAAACAATAAACAGAAGAAAAAAAGAATGTTTTCCTTCTAACAAGGATTTAAACTTCCACAGTTTCTAAGTTTAAGCACAGGATAAGCGGATTGTGTTTTTATGTGTCTGCTGTGCTGTGTGGCTCTTTTTATTTAACTGTCTTGTTATACATATATATAATATATATTATATATATTATGACATATATATATTATATATATATAAACACTTTGATGAACAACAGGTTTTAGGTTAAGGGGAAAGCTTTTAAGAAAAACTGCTCAGCTCTTTTTTGTTTCTTGTGTACTCGACTTAAAATGGGGAGGAACCAATGGAATGAGGCAAGGAAGAACTGTAAGAGCAGGAGACAATGGCACTGCAGTGACTGTGCCCTCTGGTGCCATCTCTTTCTTTAAGATTTCAATGAATTTATTGCATAATGGATGCAATGCTCTCGGTTGAAGTCATATCCCTGAATGACAAGGCTAAGCTCATGACTATAAGCACAGCTCTGCTTTCTTTTCCCATTAATTTTGTAGAGACAAACATTTTAATAACCATATCTATAATTGTGGTAGAAATGGCTGTAAAAAAACCTTTTTTTTGTTGTCTGTGAAACACAGAGGACAAAGATAGAGCAATGCATAAAGCAAATTTAATGTCTTGTTCTGCAAATATTACCAGTGCAATTTCATATGACAGAAAAAAAAAAAATCAAAACAAAACACATTGTTTCCTTCCCAAATAGTTTGAATGCCAAATTTAATGAATCCCTGGCCCCCCACCTATTCTTATATAGACCATCACTCTTTCAAAATGGGGATAATTTAGTGTCTTCTCAAATGTCCCCCTAAAACTAGGTTGTAATTTCCCTTCCTAGCTGGATTTCTTCACTTTATTAGAACACTACTATTTGGAAAAGGTTGTAGAACCTGGTGCAGCAAAATCACTGTCTACATTAAGGTGGAAAATTCTATTTGAACAGAGGTAAAAATGCATTCACATCCCAAGGAAGTCAGCAGGCAATCTGGGTCAGGTTTCTGGATAAATAAACATTCCATTGACTGCTCCTAATTTGATTTGCATAATTACACAACAGGTATATTTATGGGGTGATTAAAGTCCCCAAATTTCTACATTTCTAGTTTAAGCAGTAGGGAGGAAAAGTCAAATTGTGACATAAAAACCAACCAAACGGAAGAGCATACTCAGCATACTACTTTTTAAATGAGAAATATTGATGGTGAGCTTACAGGAGTACTCTTACAGGATTTAATTTGTCTCTGTTGTCAAGCTGGTTCCTTGTGTGATTTTGCAGCTTGGTACAAATTGCACTATTTACTTCAAACTAATTAAAAATGAATAATGCTCTAGTCAGCTGATTAGATTTATCCTATTTAAAGCCTTGGCCCACACAAACTTGGGATATTTTTCTTTCTTTTTTGTCATACTTTTTCTTATTGCTATCTTAACAAACCTATGGCCACGGGAAAAAAAAATCTTTGGTGAATACTCCAATTAGTTATGGCAGAAATAGCTGCACTAAGAGACTGTGCACACACAGGAATCTGTAAAGATTTGTGGGTTAAATTGTGAACACAGCATATTTGGGGGATTAACTTTAACATTCTTCATATCCAGAGTTCTCCTCCTGGCTTAGTCTTGCCACATGCTGTAAAGTTTGGAAATGTGGTTTAACTTACAGGCAGTGTTAGATCTCACTTATGGATAGAATGTGACTTGCCTGTTTGAGTGCTCTGTAGGATTGCATCTGAAATGATCAGGATCTTGAAGAATCAAGCCATGCAGCCCTCTTTCAGAAAAGTATTTAAGCATGTGTGTAAGCCCTCTAGAAAGCAGCTGCTTTAGGCACATGCTGAAGTGCTTCACTGATTAATGATGGAGTTAAAATGCGTGTCGCAAATGAAATATGTGCCTAATTTTAAGCAGGTGAGTGAGCTTGCCAAACTCACAGGGACTATTCAGTTGTTTTAAGTTAACTGTCTTAAGTGCTTTGCTGCACCAGGGTCTATACTGTGAAGGTAGGAATCTACAATGGACCTGTCACTAGTTATGTGTTTATATAAAAGTTAGCAAGTCAGAGCTTCAGCCTGTCAGCCTTGACAGGAAGCTGTTAAATCCTTCATGTGACAGTGGTTTGGTTTTAGGTTATTTAAGCAAATCACCAGGTTCTTCTTGAACATAAACAATGTTTCTTTCCCCATAACTTTCAAAGTAAATGCAGAATGTATGATTTTCATATCCTGTCTCCTGTTTTATATTTGTATCTTCCTTTTGACAGATCAAAGCATTCACTTTCTATATAATATATATTCACCACACACATGCATATATATATAGATATATATATGTGCAGTTACTCACAGAAGTGAGAAATCCAATTTCCATGTGATGTAAATGAGCATAAGCTGAAAGCCCTCACAGAGCTGTGTTTATTTACACCACCTGCAGATTTGACCCCTCACTTTTAATACGTGGCAAGTTGAAATAGAAAAACTACATAAACTTCCAAAAACTTTGAAGACCAAACTGTGCCCTTGATTTTCAAACGGAACTTCCCCTGATTGTACTTAAAAAAGGGACTAATGTATGATCCCAAATATTCCAGCTCCTCTGGGATGTTTACATTGCAAAGGTGATTGTACATGAGATGTACCATCCTTCTATTGTGCTCTTTCAATGATGAACTTTCACAAAAGTGACATCTGTGGCACAGCACTTGTAGTGTGTCTTGTTCTATTGATCCATTAGTTTAGAAATTACTTTATTTTCTTACAAAAATGTGACTCAGTTTCTTCTATTTGCTTGCAATCCATGGGCAATCTGCTTTCAATCTGAAGAATGCGTTGCTCTTATTTCTTAGTATGTCATGTTTTCCTATTACAATGGAAAAAAAATAGTAATTGTGCTTTCTAATTTCAGAGTTGAAACTTGATAAAGCGTTTTTATGCTGAGTTACAACTACATGTGTGCAATACTTGTCTTGCAAAGTAAAATTCCCAATATCTGCATTGCTTTGATAACCATTGCTGCACTGTAGATGAAGTCTCAGCAAAATAACTCACTTTTTCTCAGTCTGCTGATAGAATAAAACACTTAAACCTGGGTTCTCACCTGTGTAAATCAGCATCCCTCCAGTGAATGGGTCAAGCACTCTGAGTTTCAGCAGGTGAAGGTTTGGCTCTTAATACTGGGCTTGAGAGCACTGCTTCCCATAAACTTGTATTCAGTGAGAGCTCTGAAAAGGGAAAATGTTCTGAGAGTCTCAAAAATGAACAAGAAATAGGAACATTTATTAAAATGTTGAGCATGCTACATGGATTACATGTATGCTGAAATTGCTTAGAGAAAAATTTTCTTAAAATCTGTTCAAATTTAGGTGTAACTCTCGTCTAAGATAAGCTTAAAGCTATTGAGTTGGTGACAAGTGGAGCATTCAGTGAAAACCATGTTAGTGGGGCAGTACAGCAACTACAGCGTTCAGACCCTGTTATTTTATTTTGCTTTACTGACTTTAACTTACATTGTGAGCAGCTAAAGAATGACATAAATCTAAACACAACACATTTGGTGGGAGCCTGTTGGAAATTTTTACAAGAATCCACATCCTTTGACAATCCTGGGAAAAGCAAGGAGAAAGTCAGAAGAAAACTCTGAAGAGAAGCAAAATTAAAGGTAAAAATAAACATAACGGTGAAGGGGGAGGGAGAAAAGGGTGGTTGCAAGTCATGTTTAGCCAAGCTGTATTACTTGTATGAGAAGCCTCAGTTCCATCATACAAGCAGTTGCCTGAGTTAATTATTATTTTCCTTAATTTTTAGGAAACTAATAAAATCAGCATTTGTTCTACCAGAAACAGTTGTTATATTATTTAAGATCTGGAACTATTTCTTTGGTGATGCCTGTTTTTTGGCTTGATTGTTGCTCAGCTGGGGACAATCAGCTTCAATCAGTGATTAGCACCCAAACCAGCTGTGGGCTGTTTGCTGGGAGACACTCCCAAGGGGCTGTTGAGGTCCACAGCTGGGAATAATTAGCCTCAATCAGCTTCCCATAACCTCCCACTTCTCTGGGTTCGGGGGACAGTCAAAGCTCAGCAGTGTCTGTGAACAAAGACGCTGTTTTTCCAGCATTCACATTAGAGGGAAGCAGAACAGAAATGTGGCTTCCTCACGCTCACAAGTATTCAAGAACAGAAGTAAGTAACGTGTAAGGCTTCAGATTTTACTGAGTTTTGTTTCCTCCTAAATTTACTGTCAGCCTTATTAGAGGGTTTTTAGTTTTGGTTTTGTTTTGTTTTTTTTTTTTTTATGGTACACTTACAGGGAACTAGTTAACTGATACTCTTTTATACCCACATAAATTGATAATAGATAGCTTTCTTAGAACTCAATTAATGTTGCTGGCAACTTAATGTCATATTGTAATGGAAATAGAGCACCACCATGACAAAGTTGTTTTGTATTTTTTAAAAATTTATTTTTTTAACTCTTTGGAAGATGTCTTATCTTTCAGTAACTAGTTCTCTTGTTGCAATTATAAAGCTCTGTAGTTTTGAGGGTGTTTAAGTTTCTGTTTTGGCGCCTATCATATGGGGTGGGTGTAAGTGTTCACAATCATAGATACACACAGGCAAAGAAATTAGTAAGCTTAGGATAAAACTTGAACAAAAAAAAAATATTTCTGCATATCTTGCCAAAGTTCTGAGTGCTTGGATGACAGGCTGGGACAGAATCTGATTTCTGAATGATATTCTACATGTGAGTGTACTCCAGGTATCATCTGAAACATTTTTTGTGGAAACCACAAATCACAGCTCAATATGCCTGCAATCGTTTCCAAGATTTTTTTTTTTAATTATTGTTTTGTTACAATATCATGACTGAAGCTGTGTGGGACGGGATATGGAACCTGAGACTTTACAACAGTGGCAGGTAATTATCAGACTGCTTTTAGACTCTGATTCTAAAAGTCATTAATTAAAGGAAATATCTTCAAGATATTTCTGTATTTCAAGTTTTCTTATTTTCTTTCTGTCTTGTAAAATGTATGTTTTCTAGTGGAATTATTTTCAAAGTGGTTAAGTAGAGCCCAGCACTGCAGGTGAGAAATGCAGCTAAAAGAACAAAAGAGTGTGCAACCATGACAATGAACTTCGAAGGGGAGAGATCCCAAATTTATGTAGCTTTTTGTATGTATCAGCAGAAAAAAATTGACTTCTGTTTAATGCGGTTTTTCATATGATTTGTATTGGATCCATCCTGTCAAATTAAATAGTTACCAGAAGCAAAATATTCCAGCCCACCAAAGTGCTGAAATGCATATTTGCAAATAAATTTAAGCAGACACTGAAGTGTTTCCCTGTCTTATATAGAAAGCATAGTTTTAGTCTGCTGAAGTGGGTGTACTTACAGGTTGAAGAACTTGAGCGTGTAGTGGCGCTGTTCTGCACCCAGCCTCATTGTGCCCATGTGCTGTAGAGTCCCGCAGCCACACAGGGCAGTGGGCAGGAAATCAGGTTTGGGAGCTCCTGCTTCAGCCTGAGACAGAGTTACTGCCCATAAATAAATCTGGGATGACTGTAGCTGAAAAAAACCCTTTATTTGCTGTTGCCGACCTCTTTTCATTTGGGAGCCTTAATAAGGATTTTACAGGAGTGAGCTCGGTCGTTTGCTGCCCCTTGCCCCCAGAAGCAGCGACAGGAGTGTCTGCTCTGGGTGAAGGATTGCAGTATCTCCACGTGTGCTGTGGTTGTGCCTGTCTGCCAGGGTTCTCCTTTCCAGTGTTGGCTCTGTTGCTGCTACTGGGCAGATAAAATGCCAGAAGAAACTCCTGAGTAGTGCCAGGTGTAGGTAGTTCCCTCATTTCAGCTGCCATTTAAGAGCTGGGCACGAGAGGATATTGCGATGTTTCACTTGATTCTAAAGGCAGCTTGAATGATGGTGAGAACTGGGTTTGGTGAGGGTGCTTTGGTCATGAGAGCTTTCAGCTTGCAAACACTAATGTGGCAGGAGAGCCCACAGCTCAGCGTACACCCTGGGGGCACCCGGAGATGGTGGCAAAGTGAGTGCGAAGTGGCATTTGGTGGCGTTTGCTGAAAGCTTCCTAGGGAGCTCCTGCTGCTGCTGTGGGAGCAGAGGGCAGGGGGAGCCCAGAGCAGTACCGGGAGGGGGAGCTGCTGGGGAAGGGCAATTTGAGGCAACCCTGGAGAGCAAGGCGAGTAGCTGGGAGGCTGCAGATCTCCAGCGAGGAGTGCTGATGGTGTAGGCGAGGTGGGAATTACTCATCAACAAAGGTTCATGAGGCCTGGAAATAAAGTGGGGAAAATGCTGTATTGGAGTCTGAGTGCACCCTGGGGTATGGATTGTGGTACATGGATGTTGCTGGGTGCTGCTGTCATTATTTACATAAAGTTTTCCTAAAATTTGTATGATGCTAAATGGGAAAACTTGGGTCAGACTGGTCCTGGCACTTTGAGAGAACAAACAGTGATTTTATCAGGCTCTGCAGATTGTACCAAGCCTTGAATGTCTGTTTTAAGTCCATGCTGTTTGATTTCCTCTTCTGTTCTATGTCTGTAGATTGGCTCACACATCTTTCTGGGCTGTGATTAGTTGTGCAACATTTACCCAGCTCTTTGACGGAGGAATGTGCTTTTACAACACAAGAACAGTTTCTTCTTGTGCATTTGCATTCCTAGCTTTGTCTTGTCATTCGTGTCAAAATGTCAAGCAGAGAAACATATGCTTTCAAATGGAGTTTCTGCAAACCATTTGGATCAATAAGGACTCTGTCTGTCTGCAAATTTGTAACATCTGCCACAGAGGAATATGAAGCTCTATCAATTCATTGGCTTAGAATACATTATTTTACTCCTGTAGTACAGACTGTAGGTTGTTTACATTCAGTGGCAGAAAAAGTCGCTGCTCTGGGCACTGCAGAAGTCTATTGTAAGGCAAGTCCTGCTTTTTAGAAAGTAGATGTCTCATCTGCACACAGCAAATCCAAGCCATGCTGACAGGCTGGGGCATTAATCCATAGACTGTCACTCTTGGCTCCTGACAACTCAGTGCAGCTGCTGATCATCCCTGGGCTGCTCTGAAGGCCAGTGCAGCAATTAGTGTCAGTTATTCTGAGATAACACCTGAAAAACTGCCAGGGTTTCAGGAGACACTACCTGCCTGCGGACAGCAAGGGGGGTTTGGAGTGGAGTGTGGGACTGCTGAAGGCTCCCCTCTGCCATGCCTGGTGGGATTTGGATGTTAAGGTACACCTCTAAGGGCTGAAATATCACAGCTGGAAGGCAGTGAGTGATAGGAGAAAGGTCTCAAAAATAGGGAGAGCCAGTACCAGAATGTGGGGCAGGTTAACAGCTCGCTTGGCCCTAGAGCAAGGCACCTGACAGGGTGTAGGTATTTTGCTGTGTGAAGCCATGAGGTTGCAAAAGAAGCATCCAACAGAGCCAGCCTGGATATTAAGCAGCTGGGCAAGTCTCAGACCTTTAGTTATAAAGCTGCTTAGTTCCACAGTATTAAGTGCCATGTAAAGTGTATTAAACCTTTTATTAAGAACTTGAAGAGCATACAGTGCAAGCATGCAAAATGTAAAGTGTTAAATTAGACTGTCAATTTAATTATTCTTTATCACTTAATCCCTTTACCTGTGTGGCTTGTTAAAGGCAAACCCTTCTCTGCTGTTTGGGGAAGAGTTGTGGAAAACTGCAGCAGTTCTCTGGCATAGAGAGGAGGAGGGGAATTGGGCAAAGCCCTCACGCAGAGGTGGAGACAGACCTGAGCTTGAGCAGGGACTGAGAGAGATGGCCATGATGGAGGAGACAAACTTGGTCTGCACTGCCCCTGCCTTTCCCATTCTGTGTGGGTAGAGTAAGGTGTGAGGTACAATGCCAGCAACCAGGAGTTGCACCACTCTTGGACTGGGATTTTGGAGTTTACATTTGCCTGAAGTTTGGGAATGGAAAGTGGTTCTTCTCTGGCACTTTGTGTTGGTGGTGTCTCTGGTGCCTTTGGTAGGAACAGGCTCAACATCAGCCAGATTGGGATGGCCAGTGGATTTACTTCAGTGATTGAGACTTTTTTTTTTTTCTGGCTTGACCTCAAACTGTTACAGAAAGAAATGTTAAGAGAAGATAAATTAAAAAAAAAAAAAATTCATAAAGCCTAAGGAAAAATTCTACCTTTTTCCTCACCAATAAAGTGCTTATCTTCTCAAAGACCAAAGCTTCTATATACGTGAGATTTGATGAAGAGATATCAATGTATTAAGGAAAAAAACCAACCAACCAAAACAAAACAAAAAAACCCCCACCAAACAAAACAAAAAAACCCAAACAAACAAACAAAAAAAACCAAACCAAGGCTTCCTCTGCTGTTTCTGTGATTCTGGAGTCTTTTTATATTGGAATATATTAATAGAAATTTTCTTGAGTTGAATTTTGAGCAAAGCTTACATTGAAACTGAGGGTCTGTAATTCATCTAGATGGGAAATGTATAAGATTTTGGTTTTAAATTATCTGATCACTTTTACGCAAATACCAGCAAAAGTAGGAATGACTGCTCTGTGAGTTGCAAATCAAAAGTATTTATAGTTGACAAAGAAACACTAAAATTTCTTTTTGCTTTTGTTTTTAACAGAAGCAGATAATTGGAAACAATTAGCATTGAATTACTCACCTGGCTTTAGTTATGATGGGTTTATTAAGTCATTGTTGAGAGATTGAATGGTGGCACATGTTGATTGTGTTTAGTTGTCACTTGTCTTTGTTTTATCAAGCAGTAGAAAGAAATAGCTCAAATCTTCTGACAGCAAAAAAAAAAGAAAAAAGTGAAAATTGATGTTATGATGGAGTCTAAGACATTTAAAGTTTCCAAAGTATTAAATTTCAATGGGACTAATAAGCTTAACTCTTCAGAGCTGCTTTGATAGACCTTGATTAGAGTAGAAGTCAGCTCACCATATGTTGTATGTGTCATGTCAGATGCATGGATTGAGATCTACCCATAAACTAATATTTGGGGAAGGTGGTTTGTTTGTTTTGGGGGTAACTTTCATTAGTTTTGAAACTTTAATTATTTTGAATATATGTTCATATTGGAAAAGCTCAGACAAGTTTAGCATCCTTCTGCCAGGAGAGAATACAGAGAAGAGGGCTTTAAATCAAAATTATTAACCAAGACACCTGAAGTACTTGTCACTTTGTTCTCTCTCTGGTCAGAGTCATGGGGTCTTTGGTCAGTTCCGCAAAATATCCAACATTTCAAAAGTAAAAGCAATACAGAAGCCTTTTAACACTATAAACAGCTATTACTTAATTTCTAGTGTTATATAGGGAGAAAGTGCCTTTCAAGGAGTATTAATGCAGAGGCCATTAAATAAACTGCAGTAAATATTCTATTTATGCTAATGTTTGCATTTTTCAGTCTTCCTTGGTTAATTTAGTTCAGCAATTCGTGTAGCTTCTGATATTGCATGCTTATTTTTTCAGTATTTCTCAGCATGTAAACACAGGCGGTTACTTCTTGTAATGGGAGTAGGAAGGAATATTTATTTTTGTCTGTATTTGCTGTATTGCAGCAATCATTCAAAGTGCAATAATTTAAAGAGCACAAAGAATTATCTTGTGTAAGTGAATCGATCTGACTGAGAAAGTGAAAGTACTTTTGAGGAATGGGATGAAAAATAGGGTCCTTCTGCCTGGCTGAAAATCTTGAAATTAAATTTTTCTGTTATTCTCTTTAGGTAGATTTTTAGTTTTGCTGTAAAGTGTTTGAAAAGTCTTTTTTTTTTTTTTTTATCTTGGAGGAGAAACAAAATTTGCAGTTTCTTTGGCTTTCCTTTGTATGTTTATCTTTAAGGTTGCTGTGATATCTGTGGCATATGAAGATTTGATGGGGGGGAACTTGGACTTTTTGTTGCTTGTTTGTGGGTTGTTTAGGTTTTCTTGTTCTTTTGTTGATGATTAAAGTCCCAAAGAAAATAGTCCCAAGGTGCTCAGCCTTAACACCAGGGACTTATTTTGTGTCTAGCAGGATCTGTCATCTTTGTGATTCCATCATAATCTGTTCTTTTTCAACTTCCCAGAGAAGTAAAAACTTTGATGTATTGCTATGGCTGGTGTAAACGAGGATTATTTGCTCTGAAATGCGATCTATCACGTAGTGCCTAATTATGTCACCTCGAGGCTTGACCCCTCTGCACTGTGACAGGCACAGCTAGCCATCCAGAATAAAACCATCACATTTTCCATCCAGAATAAAACCCCCATCTGGTTATAACCGAAGTAAAGGAAAGCATTGGAGAAGAGAAGCATTTCCCTCATCCTAGTGCAAGGATGTTTTGTGTGCCTACACACCAGGCATGACTCTCTGCTGGGGCTGCAGGTGAATAATGGCTTATTTGTAAGCAAGTTTTGCTGGAGCTCAAGGTCTGTCTTACTGCCCAAGGAAGATGAGATTTCTGACTAGTATTCTTTTGTCCTTTCCATTGTTGTACTTCAACAGTCTCAACTGCAGTTATCCAGGGGAGCTTATCCATGCTTTCTAATTGCTCCTTGCTTTTGCTTTTGGGATTTACCTGTGTGAAAATCCTTTCCTTCCTAAGGGAATGGTCTGCTCTACATTTGACATGGCCCACATAAATGATACTTCTTTCACTGGAGTCACTTATCTTTTCACTTTTTTTTTTTTTTTTTTTTTTCCCACTTGGGAACTTAGAAATACCTGTTTTCTTGCTGGCTGGTGTGCAGCTGAGAGAGTAGAAAAATGAGAGGGGAGGAGGGCAAGGGGAAATTCAGCAGAAAATGAATTGCAAAATCCTTTGAAAATCTGACTTTTGATGTCCTATGATAATTCTGTTTAGCCAGTAAAGATTCACAGCTTGGTCCCTTGAATATGATGTATTAAGAGTTTTGCATTTAAATAATCATCAGTGTGAGCAAGAAGATGTCTCAGCTTGGCCTATGGTTATCCTTGACATTGGTTTTGTACCATGCAGCTGTACTGGCTCTGTTTTTCTGTACTGCCCTGGCAGTGCTGGCCAGAGCCACTCCAGCAGCAGAGCATGGACTTGCCTGTGGGGTCAGTGCTGGATGAAGTGGTAAACTAAGTACGTTGTCATGTTTTGAGACAAAGCAATTGCTGCTTTCTTATTTTTTTTCCCCCCTTTTCCCTCTGCTCTTAGTAAGCCATCTTCTCAGCCATCACACAGTATCCTTTATTCTAAACACCACTACCGGCTGGAAACTTGTTGGGGATGCCTGGGCAGAGGCTTAGCCCTCCCTGGGACTCTGCAGGGCTGACTGGTGTCTGAGCGCTTCTCCCTCGCTGCCCCAGACCAGCACTCTCCTCTCTACCCCTGGGGAGAAGCACTGGGGGTCTGAATTCTACCAAGCTTTTGTGCTTCCTGTTCCTTGCAGCATCTCTCTTTTAGACGCTTTGAACCTGTCTTTGTCCCTGCAGACCTGAAAGAGGTTACAACTACCTGAAGGGAAGTTTTAGCCAGGTGGTGGTTGGTCTCTTCTCCCAGGCACTCAGCAATAGGACAAGGGGCACGGGCTCAAGCTCTGCCAGGGGAAATTTAAGTTGAATATCAGAAAAAAATTCTTTCCAGAGAGAGTAATCAGGCATTGGAATGGCCTGCCCAGAGAGGGAGTGGATTCCCCATCCCTGGAGGTTTTTAAAATGAGATTGGCCGTGGCACTGAGTGCCATGATCTGGTAAAGGGACTGGAGTTGGACTAAGGGTTGGACTTGATGACCTTAGAGGTCTTTTCCAACCCAATGGATTCTAGGAACTGAGCTGGGGCATCCAGAATAGATCCCAACTGTGAATGCTTTAGTGTTCAGGTTGTTACAGGGAACAATCAACTTCCGACAGCTTCATAACCCAACTCATCTAATCCTGTTAGATTTTTTTTTTTTCTGCTTTTCGAGTTTTATTGTAGGTAACTGTAAGACATGGACAAAGCCACAGCCTGGGTATGTCTCTGGCTCTTTTTACCACTTACATGTGCAGTGTAACTGAGTCTTGCTTGCCTTTGTGGATTTATTTTTTTACTGAGTTGTTAAATTTGCATGTGTGAAATGTCGAAGTTTAGTTGTGTGACCTTTTTAATTGTTTGGTTTTTACATGTAAATTGGTTCTGTGTCAGCCAAATACTACCTTAATTAGAAAACAAAATATGCAGCCTGGCACCTAATGTTTCCATTAGCTTGTTTAAATAGCCTGCAAATTTGGATTTGCGCCAGACTGTTGATTCAGAGTGTATTTTAATTGGATTATTGGTACGTAATAATTGATATATCAGTGATCCATTATTAAAATATAGATGTGTTTGGAAGTGTTTTGACACATCCCAGTGGAGTTTAATTAAAGTATTTACTCTTATACTGCAATTCCTTCTTTCAGTGCTAAATAATAAAACCCCAAATTATTTGATGGTATATTAAATAAATCCCACCTTTGTCAGAAATGGTTTTATCTTTCACTGCTATTTAAGATGTACTTTGAGCTTTTTTTTTGTATAAAGCTATTGTTTTTCTCTAGACCTTCAGAATGGATATCCTCATTTTTGAAATATGAAACTGGAACAAGGTGTATTTTTGGTTAGAAAGCTAGAAAGTACTTTTTATTGGAATACACTTCCTTTGAAAACCAATTGCTTTCGCTTTCTTTTTTTAATCTTTTAGTCATGAGTAAAGAGATAAGTTGCTAAAAGATAAATCCACTCTTAATCCAAGAAAAGATCTTTTGCTGTCTCTTAACAACTCAGTTACACTAAGAAGCACTTTCGAGAAACAGCTTCAAATGCTTTTTTTGAAAATGTACCATTGTTATGTCAACTGGCTCATCTTTTGTGACCCTTTCAAAAGGACACTAGATTTAAGGAGCATGCCTTTTTCCTTCTGATGAGACAGAGGGGTGAGTGCGAGGGTTTTTGTGTGCCCTGCCGCCCACCAGCCCCCTGTACAAACCCTGCTGCATGGGCTGCGAGTGGTAATTTGGGAGGAGGGGACTAGAAAAAGAGCCTTGTCACTCAGAGCTGTTCTGTATTTTGGAGAGAGTAATGACATTTCATCACACTTCTCGAGTAATGCATTGAGTAATTTTTTTTTTTTTTTTCCCCCATGTAAAGTTCATGATAAAGCTAAAACTGTTTCAGGCAGACATTTGTTTCCAGAATCAGATGGATTTGTGGTGGTGTCAGTGTTTTTATTTCAAACAACTGTTCAAAAGTGCCAGCTTAGTTAAAGCCCTTACAGCAGACTTTGGAAGCTGCTCTTCCCAAGAGATGAATGTGTGCTGAAGCCCCGGGGATCACCAGTATTTCGTGTCCCCAGTGCAGTATTTAAACCTCAAACTGAAGTCTGAAAGTTTGGGTTACACAGCTTTGAGCTAAGATCAGCTTGGGCAACTGGGGAGAAAATAAATTTGTTTCACGTGGCTTCAGTGACTGTTACATTGATGGTTACTTGTGTGCTTTCAATATGAAAGTGTGGTGGGGTGGATTGTAGTGGTGAGGAGCACGCTGTTTTACTGCTAAATGGAGGTCCCCCTCAGGACTGTGCAAAGGTAATGATCCTTCCATGTCCCTGTGAGTTTCCAACTGGAATCAAACCCACTGCTCACTTTGTGCTGCTGAGTCAAGAGTGACCAAGGGTACTGAGGCAGAGAAAATGGCAAGCAGCTCATCTGTCCCTTGATGGTCATCTTGTGCAAGGGTTTTTTGTCAGATGCTGATGAAAAGCTAAGAAGGCTAGAAAGTGTTTTTGTTGTCCTTACAGGCTGCTTAGGTTTGAAGCTTCTTTCCCTTCCTACCTTGCTATCTTTTTAGCTATTGTCACCAAATATACATCTAGATCCTTTCCATGTTTACTTTGTTAAATTGAAATCTCAAATGATTTGTGGGTTTAGGGTAAACCCTTTGTTTCCAGTTTCTAGGCAATATATTTTTATTTGTACAAGTAGTGAATCTGGGGAATGAACCTATTGCTGAGGATGCCCTGCCCTGGTCTACAAAGCAGTGATTCTGATGGAAGGAAGGTGAAACACTTGTAGTCAAAGGTAATGGCAAGTCATTCTAGAATATTAGAAATTATTCTCTGTAGTGTTGCCTCTGTTGCCTACCAAAGTCACCTGATTCTTTTAGTTTGAGGTATGTCTACAAGGCCTATGCTGCTATAAAGGTTAATTATAGGGGACCTGGATCTGGGAACCATCTCCTACTTGGAATGAAAAACCAAAATACCACCTTCATAGCTTGTTAACTACTGTAACCTCCCTGTCCTTGCCAGGATAAAAAGTCATAGCCCCATCTGTCACTAGGTTTGGCTCGGGCTTTCTTCAGCAAGAAAATAGTGGTTGCTTTTTGTATCTCAGTGCAGCTCTCTATGGCAAAGGTGGCCCTTTTGGTCACTGTGGAAGCTGGTTTTTAATGGAGAGAGATGTACAATAATTTACATGTATATATATTTTTTTCCAGAATGATCTTGTTGAAAGGATTTCCATGTTGGCTGTGAAATCTGACCTTTTATGGGATTCAGAGCCACAGCTGGGGTTACTTCTACAGGCTAGGAGCTAAGAAAATACAGCCATCCTGAGCATACAGAGAGACAATTCAGTATTATGAGTTATCATGCTTCTTAAACATGAAAAAAAAACAATTTCAGTGTAGAATGAGGAAAAATGCCCTTGAGGATTATACAAATAGAGGTTTCAGCTCTTGCCTCAGAAGGTGAAAGAGTGAAAATATACCCGAGGCAACTTCTATTCACATATGGCATGGATCACTTATTCTTTTACCTGTAGTACTGTCAATGGTCAGCTGAATCTGAGGTCATTTAAGAGCAGGCAAAGTCTTGGCACCAGCATCTCTAAGTCAGCCTTGTATTTCTGAAAGCTACTTTCTTTTTGCAATAAACTAATTTCTTGGAGAAGGGAACAATTAATCCCTAATACCCTGCTTATATTCCCAGATACTAGTATTAGTATAATTAGTATTACATTGCATGAGTAATTTAAGATTAAAAAAAATAACATCACACCAGGATAATGCAGACTATGAGTGGAGTGTGTAGGGAGCTAAACAGGGACCTGTCAGGTCACTGGAGCTGTGGCTGTGAATGGGTTTCAGTGCCAGCAGTGACAGTCTCTGGCACTGGGGGTCTGACTGCCAGGGGCTCTCGGGAATGGTCAGACTGGAAAGTTTCCTTAATGTATTGGTGACCCAAGTGAGACCCTGGGCCGCTACCTTTGAAGCCTCACTTCTCCAAACATCTGACTGCTGGCAGCTGGTAAGTTCACTTGATAACTTTGGTGTAGGGAGGAGCCAAAGAATCAGCAGTAAAATTCCTTGAGCAGATCCTGTATTCAACTCTCTCCATTGGTGTAACATTTTCTGTCTTTATCAATCAGTTATTTCTTCTGGAAGAAAAACACCTCCCAACAATCTCTCTGGAAGTCCTTATGCCTCTTCTTCAGCCAGGATTTACAGTCTTTGTTAGATTCCCAGCACCAGTGTGCTGTTTCTTAAATGAATCTTAAAGGGCTCATTTCCTTAGTTATATTCCCATTTTATTTAATTACACTTCCTGAAGAGAAGCCATTCTATTTTATGTTTAACACTTCTGTATGCATGGGAAGTGAGAGGTATATAGAGCTGGGAAAAGTCTATTTCAATTAAGCTTTTTGTGACAGTAATGAAGCTGTGACCATACCACCATGATATCTGGAAAATACGTTACTCTAACATTGTTTTATTTGGTTTTGTTCTTTGAAAGTGTTTTACAAAAAATATTTATTTAAATAGTTTTAGAAAGTAATGTTTTTTTTATTTTTCCCAAGGCTTTACTTGCTACAAAATTTCCTTGGGATATAACTCCTCTGTTTGAAAAGCTTGAAATTACTTAGCTGAAACAAATCTTTCTGTGAATCCAAAGGGGAACTTAGGGTTTCCTCTGAGGGACTGTTTTTAACCTTGTATTGCAAGCAAGCAGGTCAGTTAAAGGGGAGACAACTGATCTTTGAGGTGCAGCAGCTCCAGATTCCCAGGATACAGTTCCCTCTGTATGAATGGGTGGTGGAAGCAGCAGTTTTTCTTTCTATCTCTTAAATGCCCTTTATGGCTTCTGCAGCTTTCTGTGCCCCTTTCTCTAAGGTGGTAGCTCAGCCTGCTCTGTGCAAGATAGGAGTATTGCTGCTTCCCTGGTTTCTAAGAGTGTCTCAGCTGGGATCCAAAGCCAAGCTTAGTGCAATAAACCTGTCAGACTTTCATTTTTTTAGGCAGGTAAAAATATATGTACAAGTGCTTGGAAACTAGAGGTAAAAAAGGTGAAATTGGTTGTATAGCTGTAGCAGTTAATATCAAAGAGTAAAAGACACAAGAAATGGCAAAACTGTGGTCTTTACCAGCCTGATAGCTTTTGCAGCCTCCCCAGCAGTGCCTGCTCTTACTTAATCTCAGCCCTAACAGATATTGATCAGCAAAATTACTTTTCAAGGTCATCGCTGTGGACAGAGCCCTGCACCAGAGATAAGCAGGACCTGCATGGAGGGAGGAGCGATGCCCAAGATAGCCCGTGAGCAGCGCAGCTCCACCAGCCCTGGGGCTGTCACCTGCCTTGGCAGTGCTGAAGGCTCCTGAGCAGGGATCAGGGCACTTCACTCCTGTGGCGTTGGTAACTGGAGCTGCATGGAGGAACACAAGAGTTATCTGAATTTAAAGGGACCATTTTGACAGTTTTTTGTGAAGTTGTGTTTCCTTTTTTTTTAATCAGTTTTTATTTTTAAAGTAAGATTCTGAGGATTTTTTTTTTTCTTGCAGGTGTTGGTTGGTTGGTTTTTGGGTCTTCTTTTGGTGTGTTTTTATCTTTACATGAACTACTTGATATTTTAATTTATGATCAAATTTTTTTTCTTTTTAACGTTTTCCAGGTTCCATAAAGAGTTTTAAAAATGAATGGTGCCTATGTGAAGTTTGGGGATAAATTGAGTGAGTTTAATCATTACTGGAAGTCTTTCCCACAGTTCAAGTGATGAGAAAATCCAATTTTCTTAGAATGTAAAATATTGGGAAAATTACACCAAAGATGTCAGTTTATTCCTGTACTGAAAGTTAAAAATAGGACTGAAATAAAAGAAACATGGGTGGGATATTTTCTGTCCAGTGAAATCTTCTGTCCTTCTGACTGACCATGTCCTCATCACTGAGGACAGCTGAACTATGTGGGAAAAGACACTGGAGCAAGTTTTGGCTGCAGAAAGTTGAATACCTCCTTCCTAGTAAATGGAAAAGATACAAATATACTTGGATAATGGTAGTAAACACCGCAATGATGTCACCAACCTTTGCATGGAAAACATTTTTAAATTAGTCCAACCTTCTTTACGTTCTCTGTTGGGTGAGATGGATGTATAATGACTAACCTGAGATTTCCATTAGAAAGGAAAAGAACTAGACAGTCATCTGATGGACAGCATCTGTTGTAAGCTCTGATTATTTCACTTTGCAGTGAGAGACCAACTGCCTAATAAACAGCAAGGAGATCCTTCAGTGTTAATCATGTTATTGTTGATAAAAAGCAACGGCAAAAAATGAAGGTGCACCAAGCTCAGCCTCATTCAGAAACTGTCTGATTAGGGGTTTGGGTTGGATTTGGGCTTAATGTGCTACTGGTGTGTTAAGCCATTTGTTAGCCCTATTTCTGGACAGTAATCTGTTTTCTGGGGCAAGCTGGTGCATCTCTAATGTGCTGTAATTATTATTCACCTGTACTGGGCATTAGTGTCTGCAGTAGCAAATAGAGTTCTGGGCCTTCCCAGCATCCCCAAACCAGCTTATTTCCTTCTGTATGCCTGTCCTGTGAACATCAGGGGGAGAGCTGGCAGGCTTGAGTAGTTTTTATAAGCACACTCCCACTTAGATGTCACAGAAAATAAGATGGCACATAATTAATTTATTTCTCTGGTGAGAAGAAATAATAGGTTGCAACTGGTTACCATTTTCTAATGATCTCTGAGCATTGAAAGAGTCATCAGCTTTGTTCCATGTAACTGCATTCTTTTAATGTGGCTATTTGTGGTAGATTATAGCTTGCAACTACAAATGCATTTGAGTGGACAGCAGATGAAGTCCATTGGTTCTCCTTTCAGCTTTGTTTCTTTTAGTGTGGTGGCAGCTGGTGTCCCTCTGTGACAGGAGGTAAACAATGTCTGAGGTGCACTTCAATTCCACAAAATGTATCCTGTTTTCTTGGTCCAATTCTTCTGTTTCTGGAGTTATGTAACTACAGAAACTTCAGTTTCCACTGCTGTGAAATACTCCTTAGAGAACTGCAGAAATAGCAAGGAACTCCATGCAAAACATTTAAGCATCCTTTCATTGTGTTGCATAATTTATGCAACATTTAAAATAAAACACAGCAAAAAAAAAAAAATAGTCAGAGCTCCTGTGTTGTAGCCCCTCATAGTTGGGGAAGGTCTTGACTATAGGCTGTATCATGCTAAAGTCAATACTGATCCTATTTTCAGTGCATTGAGTGACTTATGAACCCAAAGAGTGGAAGCTGCGATTTTTAACCTTTAGTTCTTATGCAGGAATATAGGCTAGTTAGCTATTTTTTCCAAATCATTATAAGACTTGAGTGGTAATTCAGTCTTCATGTTATCTCAGTCTTCAGCTCAGTGACTGCCAATTATGCACAGAAACACAGTGATGCTGTTTTAGCAATTATCTCGTGGTCAAACAGAAATGATTAAGTGACCTATTCTAGTTTCAAGGTACCCAGGCCTGAGATCAGTAGAAGTCAATTCCAAACACTGATCTTACTTCCCTGACAAGGAACCATACCCATCAGTCTTTCCCAAACTCTTAAGGGCCATACACCTCTTCAGCACTACTTTTCCAACCCTTGCTAATACTCTTACTCACTCCCTAACCAGTGGCATTGGGGAGAGAATTGGAAGGGTTGTAATGGTTACTCAACAAGACAAACACCATCAGTCCAAATGCTCCCCCACTTTCTCCTCGTCAACTCCTCTTCTTCCCTCCTCTTCCTTCGTTTCCCTTCCCCTCCTTTATACACTGAACATGATGTCATATGGTATGGAATATCCCTTTGGTCAGCTGAACAGCAGGAAAGGCCTTGGCTCTATGCAAGCACTGCTCAAAAGGTGGCAAAAAGGTCTCTATTATAATCACTGTGTGCAGCACAAATCCAAAATATAGTTCTGTACTAGCCACTCTGAAGGAAATTAACTCTAACCTAGAAAGCCAAAACCAGCACAAACACAATAAGTGATGAGTAGCGGAATTTTTCCCACGTGCTGTTGGGTTAACTAGTAGTTACATTTCCTTACCCACCAACAGAACTGGGTAAATATGAACTCCAGAACATGTCCCCACCTGCATCGCTGTGCAGGAAAACACAATTAATGTACCTCACTTGAAACTATCTTGCATAGAGGAAAATGGAATAGGGCATCTGTTGCCTTATAGAAAAATGTTCCTTTTTTGTCCTCACTAAAAAGTAGAGGAGATGTCAAATGCAATCCCCGTTTGTTTATTTTCACATGCCAAGGGGTGTTGACTCCCTGTAAACAGGCATCTCTCCACACATTCTGTGTCTCCTTTTTTGATTAGAAATGACCTTGGCTTACAGCCAGGAGACTTGCCTTTCCTCTGAAAGGGAGGCTAATTTTCTAAAGCTCTGAAGTTCCTCTGAAAATCATCCCTATTTTTTTGTGCAGGAGCAATTGTATCTCTGAAGGGCAAGCTACTTGAGAATCCAGAGAAAACTTTACCAGTCTTATCCAAAAGGAGGAAATAAGTGACTACTTTAATGGGGAAGGGGGGAAACCCCTAAAATATGCTTCTTTGAGGCCGTACTCAGTAGCACACCATGCATGATCCTAGCCCTTGGGTGCCACAAATCCTGCCTCTTAAAACTGCAAGCCCTGGCTTTGTATCCTGGCTCCAATTTGCTGCCAGTGGATACAAACAGGTAGCAAAAGCAGTTTGTTTTTTCAGTGGTTGTGCTAGTAGGTTGCATGGAAAAGGTTCCACTTGCAGCATGTGTAGGTAATATAGGGACTCCTACAGTGAAATTGTGTTAACAGATGGCAAGGAGTATTATGAGTTGCACAAAGTCCAGGTGCAGTAGCTAAGCAACTGCTTTACAGGCTTCTTGCCCTTTGGAGAGTTGACTAGTCTAGGTGGGGAAAGCAACAGCCCGCTTTGGTGTTGAAGCTAATTTGGCTGACTGTCCCATCCAGCTCCTTCCCTTCTTTTACCCTGTGGCAGGTACCATTGTTTTACCTTTCCCAGATTCTTGTGGCTGTTCAGAAATAATTCTCTCATGCCTGGATGCTGTCCAGGGGAACACCATGTGGTCCAGGCCATTGTTGTGCAGCCCTGTCATGCTCGTGGCTGTACCCTGTCCTCCCACCCCTCCCCATGCAGTGATGTCCATGCTTGTGCAGGGGGACTTGTCTTGGTAGTTCCTGTTCTTTATAATTCAACCCATCTCAGATAAAGTTATAGCAAGGAAAAAGCCAGTGAAATAATTTTTCTTCCTGCCTCTTGATTTCCTAATCCTCCCTAAACTCCAGTGTGCTGAAGTGCCTGGATTTGAGTTTGCTGTTTGATGAGAAGGATGTAGGTGCTTTTGAGGAACTTGACTTTAACACATTGTTAACAAGCATTCAGTGACAAGTGACACGGTGAGCAGTCTGTCTGTGTCCTGTCTATTGGCCAAGCCTGTCAAAGGTGTTGCTGTGGTCATTTCTGGGAGGCAGACAGTAGCCTGAGGTGAACAAATTAAATTCTTTTGGGTCAGACCTGAAGGTCCTTGGAAAAAAATTCTAGGCTGTCCATCCAGTGGTTTTGAAAGACAGCAGAGGAGCAGGAAATGTGATAAAATAATGGTGTAGGAGGAAATCTTATTTACTGACTTTGTATCAGTCCAACAATACTCAGCCCAGCCATGCCCACATGCCCCTCTCTTGGTAGTGCTCCTTAAGCAGGCTGTGCCTATGCCACTTTCCCATCTTGGCTCTGCTGTGGGCCAGCTACAGCTCACAGCTATAGCACTGGTAGCAAATTCTGTTATTGCCCTTTTCTACTCATAAAAGAGCTTCAGAACAACTAAAGTCCATTAAAAGTAAAATGCAGAAGTGACAGAGCAGGTACTTGCGGCAGCTGGGAAGAGAGGAAGGAAGGAAGGAAATGGGAGGTGGCAGAAGTGTTTTATTTCCTCAACGCCTCAGTGTCATCACACCCCATTTTGCCCTTCCACTCTTTCCCCCCTCTTTGTCTAATCACTGTTGTTTTCCTTGGGCATTGCTCCTTTAGTTCAAGGTAGGTTGTCCAGTCAGAAGCAAAGGCCTTGATATCAGACTGTATGGCACCAGTTGCACAGTTGGTGTGCTGGACATCACCATTAGAAGGATTATCTACTTCAGAAGCTTCCAAAAATACCATAAATATTAAGTCAACTCCTAGTTTTCAATGGTGTGCTATGTCAGGAGCTTTGTGTCTGACAACACAGGTATTCCCTATGGGTTGTTATTCAGCCATAGTCTTGTGGAAGTGAAGTGTGGTGGTGGTGGTTTAGTGTTTAGAAGAATTTAGAGGATTGTCATGGTTTTCATGGAAAAAAAAGCCCAACAAATTATTTCCTTGAGAAAATAGAACATATATGGCCAGCCAGCATCTTGGAAAATGTACAACAAACCTCACAGAGGGAATTTAGTGAAGTCTTTTCTCTAAAAATATCTTTAGTAAATCATGTTGTGTGTCTATCAAATTTGACACCATTCATTTATAGTAACTGGAGGAAGAAATACAATTAACCTAGTTTGTAAAATCTAAAATTAGTAGGACCAAAAAGACTACTAAAAACTGTCCCAAAAGCATACATATAGCAGAAATTAATTTCAAAATGAAGCCATCTGTTCCCATGCAAATTATCCTGTAATTTTACAATATTAAATTCTTGGTGAAAAGTTTGTACCCATCCTTAGGAAAGAAGGATTGGTGACATTTCTACTTCATGTTAAGCATCACTATTTCTTTACCTACTGTTAAATGCTGACCATAAATACTGCATATTGCTTCTAATTTGTCATGTTTCACATCAGTTTCAAAATCAGTGAAACCGTTCTCATGTATAATTAAGGAAGAAAGGCTATAGTGTCCCAGGAAGGTATCTCACAGAGCTGCTGCCTGCCTTGTCTAGTAAAAGTATGAAGGAGGAGGCAGCCCCTGACAGACAGGATTGTATCAAGATAGATTACCAAACATTTACAAAATAGATCAAGCAGAACAAGAACTTTATTTGAGAAATGTTATATTAATGCTTCACTAGACAAGCCTAACTACTGTAGAATTTCAATAAAAGAGGCATTATTTGTTACATAAATGGTGGGTGGGTGTGGATGTGTGTGTCCATATCTATATATTATTTTATAGATAATAAACCCCTCTAGCTTTCAGAACAGGGTTTCTTTCTAATTGACTACTGCCACTTGTCATAGTAATATCCAGTCAATCCCAATACTATCAGGTGCTTAACTGAGCTATGTGTTAACATTGTAATGGATTGCAACAAAACTTGACAAGTTCTTCAAGTTTTTGGGGTTTTTTTGTTGTTGTTGTTGTGTTTTTTTTTTTTTTAAAGCCAACAACATAACAAATCAAAAACCCCACCCAAAACCAAGGGAAAAAACCCAAACCAAATCAATTTGGTTTGAAGTGCTGGTGTTTCCTCTCCATGCTGTGGTTTGGAGCATGAAGCAGTCAATTGCCAGGTGCTTGCACAGTGCTTTCCAATCCTGTGTCTTCTAGACAGCAAAAACTTGATGCAGACAACTTCTGTAAGCTTTCCCAAAGTGAGTGTTCCTCTGGTGTTTTGGAGGGCTAACGGGAATAACTTAACGTGTTCAAGGCATCACTTGGAAGAAATTCACATTCTGAAATTGGTTTGTCAGCTACAGCACAGAGCTGTGGCTGATTTTGTGAGTCTATTCATAGGAGTGCACTGTTTCCAATATTTTCCTTTTGGCAAGGAGGGAGAAGGGGCAAATATCTAAACCTTTTTTACATATATCTTTGACATTTCATAGAGAGTGGATTTGTTCACCAAGTGGATGTGATTTGTAGGTACTGTGCATCAGGGCTGCACCGCCCTCGCTCTGTGTGAGGGGTTGTCTGAAACGCTGGCAGTAACAGAGAAGGCTGTGGCTAATCCTGGTAATCTCTCTGACTTGTTTATGCTGTACATATTTATCTGTTGTAAATATATGTTTGATAGGCCAGGAGTTCAGTAAAAGAGAAT
Organism: Hafferia zeledoni; assembly: GCA_035583235.1. Classification (NCBI taxonomy): domain Eukaryota; kingdom Metazoa; phylum Chordata; class Aves; order Passeriformes; family Thamnophilidae; genus Hafferia; species Hafferia zeledoni. The sequence goes on along the minus strand of JAWWEV010000169.1, from coordinate 7,745,800 downwards.
TTGTGTCTAACCTTGTAATTCCATAGCTGCTGTCAAAGCAGTTCTCGGGTGCAGAGGTCTCTGCAGCCTGGGAGTGCTGCTCGCCAGCCCTGCTAACATTGAAATGAGCCTTCTCCTTGTGAACAACTGCTCTGTACTGAACACAGAGTAAATGGTTGGTGGTTACGCATTGACAGTAAAGCTGAGGAGATGGTGTGTACCTTGGCATGGTGGCTCAGTGTTACATACAGCCTCAGCTCAGTCTGTATCCTGGGCTATCAACAAACTCTCTATTATCAGAGTTGGCTCAGGCCACCTTTATACCCATTAGAGAGATTTACAGCAAACCTGTGCTTCACAGAGCCAAGCAGGGTTTTATCAGAGATTTTGTGAGTTCCTGTTCACCACAATAAGGGTGTTATTGCTGCCAGCCCCGTTATCATCAGATGAATTACATGTCATTCCCTATGCTGCAGTCTGTGCCTGCAGCTGTGCACAGACACAGGGCTGGCTGGAGGGGCCCGAAAGCCTCTGTGGGAGGCAGAGAAATGACAGAGATATGGGGCTGGACTTGGCTTGGAAACAAACTTCCACTGAACTTTTTCACTACTTTTTCGTTTGACTTCTCTGGAATTAAAACTAGGCACGTGAATGTTCAGAGGCCTGAGGGAGGTCTCCAGAAAGAGCACAGGAATCTAGAGCATCCCAAGGATAGAAATGGCACATTCCTAACAGGTGCATTTTTGACAAACAGGTTGGAGTTTAAGTCATATTCTACTCAGTTGTATGTCCTGACTATTTTTTTCAGGGGTCTCCATTTAGAATGCTGTCTTTAGAAATACTTTGTTCTCCAACTGATATTTTCTCACAGAAACTTTCTGCTTCAATAAATCCTCAGATCGAAAAGGGAAAGAACAGCAACTTCTTCTTGGGTTTTTTGTAGAAGGTTTCTGACCTGCTGTATTTTAGTGGAAGTGCTGCTGTGAAGGTTTGGAGAGCACAGAAGTAAAGCTCCCACTATTGCTTCTCAGTGGAGATCCTAAATCCTTGAGCACTTGAGAGGTGAATCAAAGCTCAGTTGAAGTGGGAGACCGAGGCTCTTGCTACTGTGGGATATGATATTTCCAAGGCACCTCACTGTACGTGGGGAAGCCACAGGTAAGCTGCGATGGCTGGAATTAAAGGCCTTCGCCAAAGCCCAGTGACTTCAATAGGTCCTCAATTAGCCCTTATGGTGTACTTTTCTCTTGGTGGGGAGCCAGCAAGAGGGTCATAAATAAACTTGGCTCAGCCTTAGAGAGCTGCTTTGGATTTGGTTCATGTATGGATTAGTGCTTTCTCTCCTCCACGTTGGTTTTTTTCTCTCATAACGTAGATAGGATGACAAAAATCTGGGTGCTATGTTTATGAAAGGGCGCTGATGATGATCACTTGTGGACAGGTTGGTAAGTCAAGCTCCATGTGTGATCTATTCAGTGAGATGCAGATCCTTTTACTCATTATCTGCAGCCCCCTGGAAGAGGAGAATTTGTGTACAAGTTACAGTGAAATTAAAGCTGGAGAAACAAGTTGGCTAAGAAAACTTGATGGTCATCAAGCTTGGAAAAGTAGGAAAGCCACTGTACAGTGGTCTTAGTTATTGAGGGATTGAGCACATTTCAGCAAGTTGATGCAGAAAGGTGACAAGCATCAGAAACCTCCTGTGGGGCTGGAGCTGCTCAGCACCTCTGGGGTTTGACTGCAACACATTTGATTTTATCTGCATGATCTGCACCACGTGTGACTCTGCTGCTTTGTTATTTACCTGTAAAGTGCTGTAATGCAGCATAAGCTTTGACTTTCACTGAATTCCCTGTGCTCACAGGAGGTAAAAAAAATTGTGATGGTACAATTTGCCTGCATACAGAATTGCTATCTGGAAAAAGACCCACCTGCTGAAATAAGTGTCAGAAATATATTTGGGGTTTTTTAGGCTTTTGCTTAATGTTTCTGTAGTGTTCAGTAATAATAGAAAGATGGTGTTTTGGGGCTAAGGTAGGTTCTTGCCTTTGCTGCCAGTGAGATAAAACAAAAAAATCCTCATGCGATGGTTGCTGGTTTAGGTGAGAAAATAGTCAACATGACGTTAATTTGCCACTGGAGCAGAAATGTCAGGAAGGATTGCAAAAATGCACTGATGGTAGCAATTATATTGATAACCTACCACTCCCAGAAGTGCAGAAATCAATCTTGCACTGACAGGATTCTGACAAATTTCTATGAAAATCAAAAAGGAATCAATATTAACTGTGGGATAGAAACAGTTCTGAGGGCTTTCTTGTTTTGCATGGTTTTCATCTTTCTTTATTCTTCATCTTCCTCCAAACAACATGGTTGAAAACACTGTAAATGAGAGAAGTAAGAGAGATATTAAACAGTGTCACTAGATATGTAGAGTGGCCACCTGACTAACCTGGCTTTCTTTATACTTACCTGCATGTAGTATTTTAATAGCTTTGACATTTAGGAGGAGTGCTCTCTGGGAGTCCCTTGTTCTATGCTGGAGAGTGTGGAGGGGTTACATTACTGAGTTTTACACCTTTTTTTTCTGCTCTGACAGCTCTACATCAGAGGATTAGAAACAATTTACCTCTTGTCCTGCAATTAGTTAACTAGATGAGTTCATTGCCCTGTTAAAGGGACACACTCCTACAGCTTCACCTCCCTGGCTGATCCTTTACTCACAGCTGTGTGCTGGGAAATAATTTTATTTGGTTGTAAATGAAAAGTCCTGATACTACACAAACTTATCTTGCCTACCCTTCTTTTTGGCAATATTAAAAAACTTCTCAAATTCTTGTTTCCAGCCCTTCAGTGTGTCACCAGCCATACACTTTGCACTGCATTTCATTTTGCTTTTCACACTGTAGTGGATTTAATTTTAGTTGTAACACATATGGAAAGGGAGATTTTGGACCTCATGAGAGCTTTCCAGTTTGAAATATAAGTGAATTTGTGATTGGGAAACTGAAATAAAAACAGAGGGGTTTGAACACACTAAATGTGTGGGTTTTCCCTTCAGATTTTCAGTTTGCTCCTTTCAAATGTTTGGGGTTTGGGTTTTTTTTTTTTTTTTAACCCAGTTTGAAGTGGCAAGAACTGTAGAAGTGTACTGGCACCTGTGAGCTGAAGTGGGTCATGCAATCTTGCAGTGATGGAAGTAAGGGAATGAAGTTGCCTGTCCCATCTGCATTCTGGCTTGTTACTTGCTATGCTGAGAACACAGTTTTGGGAAAAAGAGGTAAAGTTAACATCAAGCTGTCTGAATTCTGCCAGATTAGAGATGACTGCAAAAGATATGAAGGAGATGGTTAAAATTCCATGAGCTGAAACCGAATTGCATACCATTTATTGAGAAGCTGCCACTATCAGCAATATGAGCAAGAAAAGCAGAGGCTCTGGAATATGTTAGATCAGGAACATTAAGTTTAACTAGAAATTGATAAATTAAATGTTTAATAAAACCACAGTTAAAAAAGAAAGAACACTCCATTCCTCAAAGGTGTATCTCCCAGGAAATGTACATGCACCCAGCTGTCTGGGCACAGCACTGACCATGTATCACAAATCTGTGTGGTGGAGATATAAGACTCTCAACTGCTGCAGAGCCAAACCTGCAGAGGTCCAGGAAGGGCCAATTTATTCTTGCTGTGAGTAAGAACCAGGCTGGAGTCAGTACTGTGCAAAATGCTGCATTTCTCCAAAGAGAAGTGAGTGCTAGAGGGAGAGAGGAAAGTTTTGCTTTTTCATAATGAGGAAATGATGTAAATGTAGGCAATCATAAAGACCAACAAAGGTGCTTGAGGAACATGGAGGGAGTAACACTATCTGCTCCCTTTCTCACTGTGCCCCTGTGAGATGGTATTTACAAGGGCAGTGAAAGGCAGACTGAGCTTTTTCAGGCCTTTCTCAGAGCCTGCAAGCCCAAGGACCAAACTGGGGCAAGCGTAGAAGGATGTGGATGAGAGGAAAATGTTCTGTCATCTCAGGATCATCTTGGCTTCAAAGGGTTCCTGTAATGGGTCCAGTAGCTTGCTTTTTACAGGAGCAGGATTGTTTAAAATAACCCTGTTATCCAGTATCTACCACCATCTCCAATTCTTCCTCCTTTGTTTTTCTACTGGTTGGAATTTTTAAATAATCTCGACATGTTGTAGTGTGAGTGCAGTGCCAAGAAGTGTGGATGGCAAACCCAGCTTTGTGCTACAGTAAATGGATTTAAAGGACATGTAGTGATGTAATTAGAATATTGCAACAGTCTTTGCAAATCTTAATTAGCACCACCAGATTAGCAACTCAAAGAAAATTGTAATGCCAGCACCTAACAAGCTTCTTGAGTGAAAGCAAGTTAATCCTGAATTACTCACAAGTGACTCTCTCATCATGAACATAGAGCAGGGACTCTTAAAAACCCAAATAATTCTCCCATTGGAAATGGGATGAAATGAATTTAGTTTGCCACGCAGAATCTTGTGTATCAGAATTGCTCCTCAAGTTCACAGACTGGTCTGGCTTTGCAAAGTTTTGAATAGAACTGCTCATTGAAATGAATCCTTTAACACAAAGACTTTTTGAAATGAGAAGCTTTTAGTTCTGGATCTCAGATTAGCATGAACAGTTTGTCTTTCAAGTATTCAGGTGCTCAAAATGTCCAACAGTGATGTAAATCAAGTTCATTTACAGCAGTTAGTTTCTAGGGCTTTTTAACTTTAAATTGACACACCTTCTGATCCACAAGCAATGTTCTCCTTCATCAAAAAGAATTGTATTTAGCAGGGTCATAATATTCCACACTTTCAACTTAAATATGTAAAAAATCCAACAAACAAAACTTGGTGTAAGTGACTCTCTTTCCACAAGAGGCTGAGCTTTAACAAGTTGTTGTTTTCTGGTGGAGAAATATCTCTGTAAAATTCCCAAGAGTTTCCACATCAAATGATGTTCTATAGGAGCTAATGCATTTTGGTTTGGCATCCCAGTGCATTTTAAATACTTTCAGTGAAGCAAAATGTGTGTTCAATCAGTCATGCCTGGAGTATTCTGTGTCATGTGAATGTTCCTGTTGTGTACAACAACAACTTTTTTGTTTTTCATTTTGTAGTTATTTTTACATGCTTTGGCACTATTTCTTTCTTGTTGAGTGCATGCCAAAACATAATTTTTCATAACTTGAAGTTCAGACAATGAGGTTTTTCTATCTTTCTTCCAAAGTAGGCCAGTGTTGCAGTCTATAGCAGTGAAGATTCTCTGGCAGCTGATGGTGGCTGGGTATAGCACTGGAAATATGAGAGCAGCACAGTTAGTTTACTTGCTAGAAAAGGTTCTAAACTTAAGGACTATTGAATAGCCAAGCAGGTTGCAAACCCTTTTTATACAAGTCTTTGGCTCTGGCAGAAAAATTACAAATATACTTTCAGAGTCCCCCAGAAATGGGCATATTTCAGTACACAGAACATCTTCAGATACTGAAACGGGTCTTTGGATTTCCTCTGTGCAGTGGGATTCTTTGCATTTTTTAATGCTTTGTTCCTGTGTGCAGCTCTCTTGTCTGGTTTTTTTGCTCTTTTTTTTTTTTTTTTTTTTCCTGTTGAACTAGGGCTGTTTAAATTCTGAGAAAGAAGCCCTTAAAATTGGCAGCACCAACTCCTACCATAGGTAGGCAACTGAGTATAGTATATGTGAAGAATGTCTTTTATTCTATGCCCATATAAAAACATAGCCCTGGATTTTTTGAGAATAAAATTTATTCTACTACTACAAAAAAATCATAATCTATTTTATACTACTTTTTCCTAAATATGGACTGTAAAGTTCGATGATGCCCATGCTCATCAAATTGTTAAATGAGTTTGCCCATTAAATATGTTGAGCCCTATTTTCAAAGACAGATGGTGCATTATACTCTGTAGGTCTACTGCACAATCTCTTAAAAACAAGTTTGGCCTTCCTTGACCTTCAATGCAGAGATAAGTAATCAAAATAGTGTTGAAAAAACATAAGGGTTTTTCCTTACCTTTTTTTTTTTTTTTTTTTTAAACTTGGCTGGCTTACTTTGTTCTTGTGCACAAAAGTTCTGAAGTTCTTTACTGAAGACTAGAAGGTTGTCAAATACAGAGAGATATAGCTCTGGATTGAGGCTGAGGATATTGGTAGTGGCTATCATCTTTTTTCCTCCTTTTGTTTTTGCTAAACTCTTTTGCTGCTTGGCAAAAAAAGATGTTTGGCTTTGGTTAAATTTCCATCAAAGACATTTTTTAGTTTGTGCTTTTGCTGAAGCACTGTTTGAGCATATAATGGACAGCATTTGAACTCTGGCAAACAAAACAAATAAAGAAGAAAATTTGTAGCCTACTATCTAATCCACCCTCTTGCAAATTTAAATCTGAGTTACAAACGTCACTCAAACTGAAATTTCTCCAGGCTCTTGTGACAGACCTTGGTCCCCTCTTTAATATTAAGAACCCTCCTTTTTGCTAGAGCAGCTCTGTCTAACTTGTGGAGTGCAGGTATGAAAGTCTCTTGACAAACACTTGCCTGCCTGTTTACACTGACACTTCTGTGCTTGTGCATTACGGGTAGAGTTACCAGCACTCTTTGAGAAGCCACAGCATGTGGTCACCCAAGCTTTAATTTTCCACATTTTGGGCATTTTTGTATAGCCTTATGATGAAATCTCCCTGCCCAGATCTGGACTAAAGGTTCTTAAATATCTCTTGTTTCCATTTCAAGAAATGGTCATTTACTTTTCTTTCTGAAATGGCCTTTGGAAAAGTCAACCATATGCCTCATTGCTTATAAGAATAATAAATACCTCTGGGCTTTGGCAAATCCTTAGCTAAATGACTTCAGGGTCAATTTTCTCTAATAGACTTAGTCACTTGGTGAATGCTAATTTCTGAAGGAAAAAGAACAAAGGAGATTTCTGAAGAAAAAAGCATATTGAAGAGTAACTCTAGTGGTTTTCATGAGTGTGGAACACTTCCCTGTAAATGCAGGGAAGGTACTCTAAATCCTGTTTGACCTGCCTTCACCCCTTTTAAAAACAGCTCCTGGAGCAAATGGGGAATTAAGCAGAAGTGGACACTAATCATAATGCTCTCTCTTGGTGAGCAGGAGCCAAGCACCCACCAAAGGCTGCTACCAACTCAGTCAGGTTTCTAACCTGGCTGTTGAGAAAAATCAGACCAAGATCACCACAGGTGCCTCACCTATACCTGAGAGCAGGGTCTGAGCTCAATGTTGCATTTTTCTGTCCCACTCCTGCCTTAGGTGGTCACTGAGCCTTGCTCTTACCCTTTGGCCATGGCAAATAAACGTGCCATTTCTGCTCTGTCTCTGTTATTCCTGATTTTCTGACCTGATTAACCCAGTTAAGCCTCACACTTTTACTTGTGCTTCCAACTTCTCTTTGAAAGCAAAGGACAAAAGCAAAATGGCAACTGTTTTGGCTGATCCTAAGGAGAGCAGTGACAAATGGCTGTGTTTACTGGGAAAGCTTTCATGTCTTGCATTTGATCGTGCTGTTAGAGGTTTTTTTCAGGGACAACTTAGAGTTTCAAAGGTGCTCTTGGCACTGGTGGTCAACAATTGTCAAATAAAATAGAACAGTGAGTGAGGCAGTGCTTCAAAGGGGTCTTGGGCACAGAGAGGTGAGACTCCACTTGATGTGCTCTAGAGGTCCTTTGCTCTGACCTCATAAGATAATTAGTGATAAAGATTCCTTTGTGTTCAAAGTTTTGTTTCTCTGTCTAAAGGGATACTTATAGCAAACAGAAACCTAAAACAAGGAGAAGCATTGGCACTTGAAGGAAGTTTTCAGAATGTCTATGTAGGGACTGGAAATATTTCCTTGATATTTTTCTTTTTGAAGAAGTACTCCAGAGGTAACAGCTCCTGCAGAGGTCAGTGACAGTGGGTTAGTGCTTCTGAGTGTCATTAGATTAGACCCAGTACAAAATCTCCCTGTGCAACAGAGGTATGGCAGTGTGTGCAGATTCTTTGGGATATAATTGTCCCACGGGAACTATTTTGATCGATAAGACTGGCAGAGTTATCTCTGGTCCCTTACCAGTTTGCTTTTCTGTGCAAGACTCCAAGATTATGATCTTGAAGGTACCAGCTTCAAGACTTTCAGATCAGCTGTCTGTCTGGGTCCTCTTACTCCATCGGTGGGCAGGGGTAGACAAAAATCTAAAACCTCCAAAAAACAGCATGTCTGAGACTCTGGGCTCCTGGATCCTTGGAGGTTCCCAATATTTCTAAATTGGAATAAAGCAAAATACTTAAATTCCACAACTCTCTGGGAATTATAATTCTCTGCACAGCTCCCAGATATATTTAGAAAATTAATTTCAGGCTCTTTTGGTTTCAGCTTTTGATTCTTTTTTCTTTAGAATTCCCTAGAGCTAAATTAACTTCCAACATCTTCAGTGTGAATTCAGCTGCTACTGCTGCTGTAACCACCAGCTGAGCACAGAGTGAAACCAACCCCTGGTCTCACATGGGTCCTCTCCCAGCAATAGTCATTGTCTCACCTTATGCAGATTGGCTGTTTCAGCTGAAGTATCATTAGAGAAATATGAATAATGAAAGAGCCTGGAAGATGAATTGTTCTTCCTCTTTGTTATGGGGTAAGGCCAGGTAAGAACTGAATGTCTTCAGTAGGGCAGCAAGACCTGCTCTCTAGATAAATAAATTATTTCAGCTCAGAGAATTGTCACACCAGAACTTAAGACCAGTGTAGAATTCAAACAGACCCTTAGTGCTGGTTCAGTAATGGTACTGGTTCAGAGGGGTAATGGTGTTGAGCAGTGCAAAAAGCATGAGGAAGCTGCCAAGTTCTCACACTGTGGTCTGTGCTGAGCAAAGCACTTCTTCCTCTTCCTCCCATCTCTGACCTGGGGCCAACAATGCTATATCTTATAATAGTATTGTAAAGCAAGATTTGCTCAGTTGTGGAGTAGTAGGGGAGAATTCTAAAATACGTAAGAAATTTTAACACTAGATATAGCATCTGGGAATTTTTTGTTTTAATAAAGGACAGTATCTTATTTATATGGAGCTTCTGGCAGGGCTAGTTGCATTAGAAGTAGGAGGTGTATTCTACTTCTGTTTTGCAGTAACATGTGACATGTAAGTGAAGAGAATTCTCTCCAGGGCTTTTTAGAGGGAAGACACTGACATGACAACTTTAGATGGAATCAAAAAATATGTGAGTTTATTTTGTCAGCATTGAACTGTGGTGCCCTGAATAGTCTCTGTGTTTCCTGCATCCCTCCACTGGCTACACAGGAAACTTAAGCATCTAGTTTTGAAACTACACAGAATGTTGCCTCTGACAAAGGGAAGAAACCCTAAGCTACACTATATCAGTATTGGTGTGATATATGATGGACTGATTTTAGTCACTTTCTTTTCTATTAAAGTCCTGCAGTCAGAGAGGTAGAATGGATCTGTGGTTATTTCCTGTTATTAACAGTGAATCATGTGCTACCTTATTTCTTTTTCAGCTATCCCTAGTTGTGAACAAGCAGAAGCAAATAACTGCAGTGTCTGGGGAGAGGGAACAGATGAAATTGTTTTGGTGAACCTCCTACTCAGGGAGAACTTTTTCCTTCTTTTTCATTTTTTATTTGCTTTTTCCCCTTTTATCATGTTGTTGAGGAATCTGAGTTTTGCCTTGTAAGTCCTTCACTGGTCATAAAAATTATGGAGAAGACTGAGGGGATAAGGAAAATGTTTAAAGAGTGCTTTGAACTGCAAGCTGAACTTTTGGGGTGTGGGGTAAGGAAAAGTGAAGAAAAAAAAAATGACAACAGCTACCCAGTCTGTATAGAAATATCTCAAATCTAAATAAAAGTGTAGAAAGGGCAATGATTTTCTTGAACTGTTCAAAAAAAGTAAAGAAAACAGTAAAATTCAATGGTTAAAGCTAAACCAAAGATTTCTCAAATTAAAGGCTAGGTCTTTTGCAGTCAAGAAAAACACTGCATACTCAAAAGATGCTCATAAAAGGATGTAGAGCAAACCTAGGCATACTATACAAAATAAACACTAAAGTCTCACCAATTGTAGTAATAATTGGAGCAGCTTCGTACAAAGGAAGCAAAAAGCTGAGAAGTTAAAGCTCAGCTTGAACTGCTAAAATAAAGGGGGGAAAAATCAATTTATAGGAAAGTACAAGGCAAACCAAGGACAGTTACATTTGCTGAACTTGACAAAGAGCGTGTTAGTAACTGGCACAGTGCAATGTGATGCTGTGGCAGTTTTTGGTGAGCTGGCACCCTGGTACTGGCCAGTGCAGGGATGGTAGCCTGGGGCTGGGCAGTGGTGCCAGGGCACAGCACAGTCCCTTTACATGGACTGCATCCAGCAGAGACATAGTGTAAGAATTTAAAAATTACCTAAAAGATAAGCAGGAATATTTCTGTGAGAATGGCAGGTGGTGAGTTTCATGCCAGGGTAGATAGAATTCTGCTGTGATTGTGAGATGTGTGGAGAACCCTCCAATCTACCGAGGAAGCTGCTTGCACTGGGTGTGACCCAATACTTACAGCCTTGACCAAGGTGGGATCAGCTGGAGTTAACACTCATTCAGAATCTAAGCAAATAAATACATATTTGCCTTTAGAGCTGGAAAACATGCTTTCCCTTCCTGACTCTGCTCCAAAATTAATAGAGCCAAATGGCTCCAGATGTTGCCGATACTGGAAAGAACTTTGATGTTCCTTGATCCGTTTTAGGAAAGCAAGGCATCATGTTGGCAGTTAATATCAACAGTGAAGTTTCTCAGGTTCTTAGGCTACATTGTGTACAGAATGTTACTCGTGTCTTGGCTAATAGACGAGTGTTTCTCAGACATCATAATGCTGGGAGGCACCTGCAGCAGAGGAACAAAATTTTTCCTCATTACTGTGTATATGGCAAGGCACTGGAAGTGTGGCCTGTGCAGAGGTGTAAAGGGGGATTTCTTTCTTTCTTGTTTGAACAGGCAGTTATTTCCTGATTGCATTTAATTTTTATAAGGTTTTGAAACTCATTGTGGGCTGTATTTCCTTCTTCTTGACAAGATGCCCGAGGCTACGTTATTCCTTGTGATAAGTACATAGCTCACCAGGACTGGAACAGCGTGTTTGCATCGCCTGCTTTGCACAGATATTCTGCCCTCCCTTGCACAGGCAGCAGGGTGAGCTGGGGCCTGGGGGCTTCTGCTAAGCCCAGACACCCAGACATCTTCAGGACCTGTGGGGGGAAGAAAATGAAAAGTCTGTGGGGATGGGAGGCACTCGGTGCAGAGCTCCATGGTTTAGTTTTCAGTGCAGATCCTTTCAATGAGGAGGAGAGGGCAGCCAGGACATTGGCTTCAGAGGTGATAGTAGAGCTTTATTAGGGTCCAAAGTGCACTGTACTGTGTCTAGTGATTCAAAAAGTTATTGACCAAATAAAACCATGTAATGAATCTGCCTGAAAAGACAAAGCAGGTGGGAGGACATCTGGTCAAGGTTTTAGTGGTCTTTTTCTCTCTTCTATAATCTACCTTGAGTTGTATGTATGTCAAAAGTTAATAATTTTAGCTTTTTTTTTTTCTTCTTCTTTTTGCAAAGCTCAACAAAAGATGTTTATAATCCTATCCATTTCATACTTTCAACCAACTCAGGGCTGTGATAAATACATGCATTACTAAAAGCAGTCACCCTTTCCAGATGCCCTAAAAGTTTATTTGGAGCTAACTATAGTTATGTAGCTATGACAATGCTCAACATTGCATGACTACTAGAAACTTAGACTAAAGTGAGATGAAAGAAGAAACATGCCAAGCAGTAATACCAAGCAGAACAATGTGTGAAGAAATCAATATTTCCCACTTGTGCAGCTCCCACATAGGGGAGGAATGTCAGTGATTTTCTCAGTTATTGTGAAAAGCATAAAAAAATAATAGTTGCTATAGTAAAGAACATATTTAAAAGAAGTCATGGGGAAATATGCAGTGATGGAAAAAAGGCAGGCTTCAGGTTGCTCATTTCAGCTCAGCAGGTGATCTGTAGTGGAATACGTAGGAAAAAATTGCCATGATACTTGTTCATCTTGCAGGACCACAGCGTGGTTCCCCAACTGAGTCCAAGATCAGTTGTTTCTTATGATTACATGGTCAAAGCATAAACCACTCTTGCAAGTTTAATGCAGTAATAACAGAATTTTACCACCACAGAGAGTTGGTACCCTGCATTCCCAGTGAATGTCAGGGATGTTGGTATCAGGGACAGTCCAACAGTTAAAAACCAAGAGATTTTTGGGCTTTGCTAAATTGTATACATTTCCTGCTGGATTCCAGTCATAAGTTAGGAGAATATGGAATCTGTATCGTTAAGAACTTCTAAGAAAGCACTCAACACAAAAGTATTCTTGTAAAAGTAGTAGTAGAGCAGCCTTGAAAAAATCACTGTAAGGGTTTCAGTACAATGGGTGATCACAGACAGCAGACAAGCTGCAATCAGAAGATGGCAAATAATCCTGCAATCTTTGTAAGCAAGTACATCTTAGAACATGCATATGAGGCAGATGGTAATATGCTTTTCCATGATGCCTGGCTTAGATTCTTTACATTATGGAAAGCTGAAAGAAGCATGGGCATCCAGGTTGTCTTTGAAAATCTCTGCTTTTGTTCAAATACAGCAGGAGGATAAGCAGTCAGAATAAATCACCTCATTCATAGCTTGTTGATCACATGGTGAAAATATTTTGTGATAGATGTATGAATGCAACCTGGGGGCAGAGGAAGTATTGCCCTAGAAAAATGCTGCAAGAACAAATATTAAACTTCCATAGCTTGTTCTCTTTTGCATTTCTGTTCGAAACATATGCAAGTTCCAATAGTTTGAAACTTGTCTAGTCACACTTTTCTTTACTTACTCCATAAATCCTGGAAGATGCTCACTGGGTCATGTAAATCCTGAGATAAAAAATGCCTTGGTGAAGATTTCCTAAGGTTTGTTCAGAGAATGAAGAAAAAACCATGAGAGTTGTAGAGAGTGTTTTGTCCCTGTCATGCTGCTTTTGGCTTTTGAAGATTTCAGAGCATATAGGAACCATCTGCAAGGACAGTAGTAAACAATATGCCATTTTTGCAGTATAAGATATTTTGTGTTGCATTAGAAGTTAACATCTTGCTTTAGTCACCTTTGCACCATGAAAGGCATTACTAACATGCCTACTTTCCCAGAAGAGCTGCAATTTTGAGTTTTAAAAAGTAAAAAATGGAAAACACTTGTAATGGAAATTAGTTTATTGCCTCTGCTCCAAGAAGGGCTCTTTGAAGGCACAGAAATCTTGCACCAGCATTCTGATTGGAGATAGATAGGAGTGGTTAAAGAAATATAGTTCTCATGTCCTTAAATATTACTGACGTAACACCGTTAGTCTGCATGAATGAATGGTTCTTCTAAAAGTCCTATTAAAAAAAAAAAATGATGCTTAACTTTATTTACATAAGAACTTACTGCTTTTATATCAAACAGGAGTGTGGAGAAAGGGATACTCTGAGCAGAAGAGAGAGAAGGAATCCTACTGCAGTGAAGGACAGTTGTCTACCTACCCTTTCAGGCATCTCTTGTCATGTGCTTCCAAAGACCCTGGCTAGGAGTGGAGCTGCTGCCCACAGCACTGCCGTCTGCTCTTACACTAACCACAGAACTGGTGCCAGAGATAAAAGGTACCATTCATTTTCCCTTAAATGGAACTATGTCTTTTTGTGCCTTTTGCAAGGAAGTGAAGTATGCAGATTCTTACTGGCTTTGTCAAGTACTGAAATGCTGTGTTGATCTCAGGCTCTTGCTCAGGGTTGTTTATGCACAGTGACAAGCTTCAGTAATCCCAGCACTGGGCTAACTTCTGCCAAAATTAAGGCAATCTGATCATGTACAAAATGAAGCCAAATTAGGTCCACCGTGATTTTCCGCATCCAGAAAGTTGTGCTGTGATTTTGTGGGTTTGCTTTTTTTTTTGTTGTTGTTGTTTTTATTTCCTATTTCTTCTTCGAGTTTTTTGGTTTGGTTGTTTTTTTGTTTGTTTGTTTTTGTTTTTTTGTTTTGTTTTTGGTCAACAGCGTACCAGTATCTAATTTCTGGAAAAGTGCTATTAGTATAAAACCAACCACTTTCATGTAATTCCAGAAGCACTTTCATGTAATTGCAGAAGATGCACAGGTTACCACTGCATCCCCCAAAGTAATAAATGGGAAAATTAGCAAGTGCAACCACAGAAAGAAACTGTAGGGAAGGACTTTAGCCTGGGAACATGACTCCGAGGCACTTTGCAAGCTTGGAGGACTTTGGCTGGCAATGATTTTTCTTATTCTGCTGTTTGGTTAAATGTTGACACCACCCAAGAGGGTGTTTGAGTTATGTCTGCAAATCATGGGCTCCTAATGCCCAGGAAAGGGGTCACACTGAGGCCTGGCCTCAGCCTGAGGAGTGGGGGTGCTGCCAGAGAGAGTCCCTGGTGGATGTCCCTTGTTTGGGTCTGGCCTTTCTGCTTTCAACACTGTGGTGTCACAGTTGTGCTATTTGACATTATCTAGAGATTAAAGATGAATTGTCCCAAGAGTTGCAAAAATATGTGGCAAGAAAAAGCCTCCTGAAAAACTTGATTCTAAACAAGAAAAACTGGTCAAGAGTAAGAAAGAACATGAGGAGACAAAGCCTTGCAAAAGGTCTCACAGCAGGGTTGGTGGCAGAGCTCACAGTACAAGCTGGTCAGAAAAGTCAATGTCTCTCTCTCTGAATGTTCTCCTTAAAGGCAAATGAATTTATAAGAGCTTTCAAGGTGTTTGCTGGAAGTTAAACTATCTGACACTTTGCCTTCTCATCTCTCTGTGGTCTCTGGGCTGCTAGGAGGTATCCAAACATGGATTAGGAACAAAACATCCCAGTCTGTTGCTTAAAACTGTAGCAAAAAGCCTATGGCAGGAACACTTAGAGCATCGATACTTATCAGGTGAATCTCTTCACAGACGTTAACAGAGCGCTCACTGAATACTCAGTGTATTGACTGCTGTGTTTAGTAAATCATATATATTAGCTGGCTAAATGCATATTTTTATAGATGAGGAAGTCTGTCAGTTTGCTAGGAACTGATTTGCTCTAAGAGTGACATTCCATTGGAAGGGGGTTCTGTTGAAGATCTGCAAATTACCACTAGCCAGAAATGTAAGAAGCGAGATAGCAACATACAGTGACACCAGGGCCAAGGGTTTCTCTATTTCTCATTTATTAATTGAAGAGTTAGAAGAAAAGCAGCTATGGAGAAAGAAATGCAGTAAAATCCAGGAAATGTGCCTTCGTTGGCTCCTTTTGTGCCTCCTTTTCTCCTACCTAGAGGAGACCTTATTGCTCTCTACAACTATCTGAGGTCAGTCTGTCTCTTCTTCCAGCTAAAAAGTGACAGGATGAGACAAAATTACCTCAAGTTATGCCAGAGGAGGTTTAGATTGAATATTAGAGCAAATTTCTTCTTACTAAATTATTATTTTTTATTTTGCTTGCTGTTTCTCTTGAACACGCTTTGCAAAGTCTGTTCACCACTTGGGTAATTTCATAAAACTGTACTGACCACTTTTCAAGAAGTTTCTGTTGGAAAGCAGGAGAAATTTACTGCTATCTAGTTTTTAGAAGATCAAGCAGTAACTTACTCTTTTGCTGAGGAAGAAGTCCCTGGGAATTTTATTTTCTTTCTGGTGCTCATCCTTATTTGTCAGAGCATTTCATGGACAGCTGTTCTCAGCCATCTGTTGCACAGTCTGGGATGCTGCTTGAGCACATATGGATTAAGATATGGTAGTTGGGATTCAGGGGTTTCAGTGCCAGTCTGGTGTTGAGCTCATGAGAGCTGCCCCTAGCTCAGCCGTAAGGGGACGGCTGGCGGTTCAGAGCTGGGGGTGAAGGATCAATGGATGCAGCTTTGGATGCAGCAGGCCTGTGTCTGGTTTCCATAAGCTATTGAAGATAA
>JAWWEV010000169.1:7709216-7729680 GCA_035583235.1 Hafferia zeledoni | reverse complement strand
TCAGGCAGAGCTGCTGCCTACCATGCCTGTGTCAGCCCCAGGGGCTGGAAGAACCTTTGTGTAGTCTAAAATTGTTGCCCTAGATAGGGAACACATCACGGGTATTTTCAGTACTTGTCTCCTTTCAGTCTCCTTTAAGGATGATTTGCATTTCCCTGAGTTGCTCATGTTTTCACAAGGAATGGCAAGATCTCTGAAGAAGGACTGTTGCCTAAAACATTACCAATGCTTGGGGCTGACCACAGACTATGATCACAAGGTGAGTCAGATTTATCTGGCTGATATTGATTCTCCTTCCTTCTTAGAACTTTTATTTTTGTTACTTAAGTCCCGGTCCCTCAGTAGGTTGCCCTGACAAGCAAAGTAGTGGCTGCCACGCTGGCAGTCAGGACTTCCTGGGATTTTAGAAAAGTTCAGGGAAGTGTTAAAGCTATGAAGAACTATCTTAAAAATCAATGAGTCAAGCAGAATAATTGGCACAAATATAGTCAGTGTTTACAGCCACATCTATATGCAGAAGTTATTTTGGGTCAGTGTGGTATAAATAACAATGGTGTATCTAAAATTCTGTGTTCTCCAACTCATTTTACATCTCGATGGCTACTTGTCAGATCAGGGCAAGTAAAACTGTAAGGGATAATTAGACGACAGCATTTTAAGGCTGAGAAACACAGTGTGAATGCCTGGTGTGCAGGCTACCATGTAGCTTAGCTTTGAACTTTGAGCCCAGGATAAATTAGCTGGTGTGGAGCTTCCCACTTTGGTGTTTTGCGCACTGCTCGGTTTTACACCAGATCTGCTGAGTGAACCTGGGCAGTGCTAAACCATTCTGAAGGTGGGACCAGATCTGAAGAGCAAAACAAGTGACAGCAGGAATGGTGGAGCTGCTCAACAAAGTCAGCACACAAAAGAAGAAAAGCATCTGTTGTTTCAACTTCTTGCTACTGCACACCTCAATTTAAATAACAGCAATTCAGCCTTGGGAACGTGAACATGTCAATGTGGCCAGGCCAAGTACTGCACCTTTTGAGTTGGAATGGAAAGGTGTGCTGTTTAAGCCCATACTCCAAGGTTGCTTGGGGACTTCAATACTCAGCTAACAGTAAGATTCTGAGTTACTGGATGAGCTGTGTTTTATTGTAATTATTGAAGAGGCTATTAAAACTAGACAGATAGCCCTGTCCGTCCTGGATACGATATCTTTAAATTACCTTTGCAAATCTGTTGACCTGGGGGTTAGCTGGAGGCCAGTCTTACCTTCTGCAGGTATTAGAGCAACCCTTGGTTGCCCCACATCCTGGCTGGTGCATTCAGGTCTGCTCTGCTGCTTGGGTGCTAGTCCAGCCTTCCCCCCTATCCTGAGAGAGGGGTTGCTTGGATTTCTTTTATCTGCGTTACTGAAATGAGTGGGCTCAGGAGCTAGAGAGCAGGACACCATCCCAAATATGAATAGGGTCTTGGAGATAATGTCTAATGTTTAGGATGGCTGGATATTCTTAAGCCATATCATATGGTTCTGGTTTTTTCAAGCTTTGTTGTTGTGTTGAGTTTTTGGTTTTGGTTTTTCATTGCTGTTGTTTTTGTTTGGTTTGCTTTTTTACTTTTGGTGGTGGTGTGCACTTTAAAAACAATTGTTTTTGATTTGTTTCCCAGCTAGTGTCAATGTTCTCCACAGTTCTCCAATTCCCTACTGTTCTTCCCTTCCCACTAACAATTTTTGTACGTCCTGCTTTAACTTCTGCTAAAACCCTGTAACTCAGATATGTTTCATTCTGCTTTCCTTCCCCTTTTCCCAAGGAGTTTAGATACAAGTACCTAAATTGTAGATGATAAGAGCTTGCTGTGACAGATGCTTGAAGGAACCCTCTTCCCAAGTGTTTCCAGCTTTTGCAGTTCAGTACCATCGGCACTCTGTGCTGCTCCCTTGTTGTGCAGTTCCCTGTCATTTCACTTTAACTGAAGAAAAAAAAAAAAAAAAAAAAATCCCTAAAGCAGTCAACGAACTTGCTTGTGGGGTGAAGTGAGGCCATCTCAACTGGCATGTGATAGAGATCAAGAGGCAAAGCACAGGTTAAGAGATGGCAGGTTGGAAGAAAAGACCCAGGATTAGAGAGCACATTTTCAGAAGAGTCTGGGGGAATAGCCATTATGAAAATAAACTCAATTGCTCCACTTGGCCACAGCTTGGATGCTGTGTTGCCCTGGTGTGTTAATCCTGAACTGTCTCCTATTGCTAACATAAAGGACATGCACTGGATTTAAATGATGGTCAGCCAAGAATCACCAGTGTACAAATGACTGTCCAGTAGGTTTCAATCCATGCCAGTGTGGCACAAGAGTACAGCCACATTAGTTCTTCATAGCACAGTAAATTCTACTGTAAAATGTCCCACTCTTACTTCTACCTGCCGTCCTGTGCTATGAACTGAGCATTTCCCCTCTGTATTGAACGAGAATGTCACCACTGCCTCTTTAGTCAGCAGCCCAATTTTTCTAGGGTTTAATTGCTTGGCTGGTTGGACAGGCTGTCCGACTGATGGCCTGGGCAGAGGGAGTGCTTTTATTTGTTTAGTTGTTGGATACATTGTGCTCTTCTTTTATTACCTGTCACATCTTGTCCTTTCTTACTTTGAGGAGCCTGTTCCACAGCAGGACTCTGGGATCTCTGGCAGGAAGATGGAGGTTTTGCTCCATACAGCAGTCAGGAGAACAGCAGGAGCATGGCACATGTTTGGCATTTCTCTTCTTTCCCCCAATATCTGCATGTATTATATCTTGAAAATCCCTGGGCAGGAGCACAAGAACCCAGTTTAACATGTCAGAGTTTTAAAGGTAGTAAGACAAAACAAGAGTACTGATAGCTTAAGTGAATTGTGCCTGTAAGCTTCTTGAGAAAGAATTGCACTGGGGACACAGAATTAGCAGTTGCCAAGGTGTGCTGATGCCTACACTCGTGCTCTATTTATTTGTGGGTATTTTGGCAGCAGTGGCAAATCACTTTAGGCCAAGCAAAGGTATTACAAGGTAAAAGAGAATTGCAACTGATAATTGGGAAAAAAAAAAAAAAAGTCACTGGGAAATTATGTATCTACTAAGTATGTCAAAATGTGGTCAAAATGGCAGATCCATCAGCAGCAGGAGCCTGGCCATTGACTAAGTGCTATTCTTGCTAAAAAGAAAATCATGGTCACGCACTCTGCAGTCGCTGACCTCGCAGAGTCTTGATTAATAATGTTAACAAGTTTAAAAGGTCTTTGGTGACTAATTTCACATGTGTGTAAGTGGCTGTAGTATAGAACAAACTTGTGGAGAAGTTGGCAGTCAGTTGGTGGGTCAGTGGGTTGGATTCATCTCTACCTGCCTGCAAATACCAAAAGGGCAGGTGGAGAACTGTGGAGAGAGTCTCTGCTGCCATGGGAAAGACAGCACTTCCAGAGCTCAAACTGTGAATGTCAGACTAGTCTATTTTGGGTGCTGATAAAGTTCTTTTATTCCTTACCAAAGAAAAAAAAAAACATGTTGGTAAGCCATTCAG
This sequence comes from Hafferia zeledoni, assembly GCA_035583235.1. Lineage (NCBI taxonomy): Eukaryota > Metazoa > Chordata > Aves > Passeriformes > Thamnophilidae > Hafferia > Hafferia zeledoni. The sequence goes on along the minus strand of JAWWEV010000169.1, from coordinate 7,726,145 downwards.
ATGGAGAAACCGATATTTATCTATATTTATATTCAATTATACCATATGCCCACAGCTCCCTGAAAACAATGCCAATTACCAGCTCCCAGGGATTTGAGCCTCTGTTGAATATTTCAGTGAGAAAAAACAAAACAAAACAAAACCAAAAAAAAACCCCAAACCAAAACAAAAAAAAAGAAACCAAAATAAACCTGCAAGCATTTAACTCTGAGAAGATTGCTGAACAGGCTCATGTATCAAGAAACATCTTTGGTAGCACAACTTGGTTAACTAAAACTGGACTGTTTTGTAAATCTTAAAAAGACAATGTGTGTGTGCAGACTTATCCTTCTTGTCTGTCTTCCCCTGTTGTTCCGTAGTTGTGAGGTAGATGATAATGAAGCAAGGATAGATATCTTCTTTGACATTGTCCTTGACTCCTCCTTGTGGGATTGGATTAAGTATCCCCAGAACATTGGTATTTTTCTGATAAAGCTAGTTTAACTGTAACATGTCCCTATTATTCTTTTGAATTTCCCCCCTCCACTAGAAAACTGTAATGATTAATGTCGAGAGTATCCCATATTTGGATTTTTGATAAACATACGATTTCTTGCTATATGACCATCCATAATTGTACCTAGTTGTTTTTCACCTTTGGGTAAGGGAAAGCTATGATTTTCCAGCAACTTTTTTCAAGTTCTGGTGGGATGTGAATTCTGAGAAAGTAAAAGCTACAGCAGTAAGATTGAGGGATGTTTTAAATTTTCTGTACATGGGAGCACAGTGCAGCATGGCTCATTTTAATTAAAGTCTGGTTTGCAGTTGCAAGGATTGGAGAAATGGTCCCCATAAAAATTTTTAAGACTCTCTAAAAAGTGTCTTATACAGAGTTTTTCCCTTCCTGTAAAAAAAGTTGCATATGTAGAATATACAGCAATCCCACATAAAAAAAGGTTTTATTGGCACTTGTAGTAATGACTTTCATAAGTTATTCATGAGTTCACTGCTCATGAGTAATTTGGTCATAGTGGAATACAGGCCAATAAAACTTTATACCATGCTGTCATGTCTTCTCCACTTGAGGTGGGAAGACAGAGGCACACCAGAAACATTTTGTAAATCCTTTCAGGGAAGAATTAAAATAGAAGCTGAGTTCAGCTGTGATTAAAAGAAAATTGATTAGATGAAGGGGAGCTGGTGAAAACCACCAAGACCAAAGCAAATGTATTCTGGTTTTGACCAGATACGATTAATAACACTTTTTAAAGTGTCTGAGGTAGTATCTACTTAGGAATCAGAAACTGGTGCTTGTTACTTTTGCTGCATAATCTTGCGTATCTTCCCTCGTTTTTTCTGTGGGTTTTGCATTTTCAGTCTTGTTTTGTTTGAGGTTTTTGTTTGTTTGTGTTTTTTAGCCAAGTAAGTGACAGTGGGGCAATGGTATCAGTAGGGTTGGATTACACTGGACTTTTTTATTACCTCTGAAGATGTTCAGGAGGGAACACTTCCATGCAGTTGGAGCATAGATCAGATGTAAATCTAAAATCAGGCTGTCTGCACACAGAGAAAGTGATCTCTTATAAATCTAGTTTGACACAATTCCCTATTTTTAGCTCTCTGGTGCAGTATCATATGAGTAAGTGCCCCGAGGGCATCTGCTGCTCCCACGACAGAGGAGGACTCCCACCTCCAGAAGGCAGGCTCATATCTGCTATGCTACTCAAGAAATATAATGAGTTCCTGACTAACCTGACATTTAATAACCAAGAGAACTTTTAAGTACCTGAGCTTGGAAGTAAAGCATAAATTACCACTTATTCCATTTCTCCACCACTTTAAACGAGTGGTAGGAAATTTATCATCTTTGAGCCTGTTTCTCTAGCTTTTCTTTTTTTTAAAAAAGCATATCCTGTGCATATTCTCCAACCCAGAGCACTATGGGTGTCTCCCTTACCTGCCACTCCTTTCCATTTCTTAGGCAGAGATTATACTTTTGACATGGAGAACACAACTGTGCACCAGATGCATTTGTAATAAGAATTTTGTTCCATTTAGAGCTTGGCAAATTAACACAATACAGCCAGGGGAGTGTGGTACTGCTGACTACCAAGGCTAGAAAAGGGTGCAAAGGGGAAGGTCCTACTTTGGCAGAACTGGCATAAAGAAGGCTGATTGTACATGTACTTTTGCAGAGTGGGAAGGTCTTCCTTCCTTAGTAAAAAAAGGAAAATTTTCAGCCTGAATAAAGGGAAAGGATCTTTATTTAAGGAGCTGAATGGCACTGTGTCTTTTATTTGCTATTGAGCAAAACTGAGCTGAAGCTGTTCTCTTGGAGTGACTGATATTCACCATCTTGGTATGCTGGATGCAAGGCCAGGCTATAGAGGGACTAAAAGAGAGTGGAGTGAGGGTATGGAAATGTATAACTGTAAGGACCTAATACAGTGAGAGAGACCAGTTCACAGATTTTCTGGTAATTATGAAAAGAGAATAGCTGCAGAGTCACCTGGACTAACACCACTGCAGTTTTTGAGTGAAGACAAACCTTGTAGTGAATATGTCCTTTATTAACAAAAATATTAACGATATTTGCCACCTCAAACACTTTAATGGTACTTTAGAAACCCCAGAGGTTCATAGAAAATGTCTGACTTAATAAAGCAGGATCCTAAGCCTTTGTAAAGCTCTCCCAGTCTTCAGACCAGCAGTTCCAGCTCATAATACAGTGCTGTCCATCGAACCCTGAGTGTATATGTGATAGTTGGAGAGATTGGTAAGTTTACGGCTGTAGATTTGTAAGTTTAAGGCTGTTTTCTTGGTATGCTGGGTATTGAAAATGCTGTCTGGTATTTACAGTCTTGTTAAAGTGGGCTTATTTTATTCAACCAATTTTTCTGCACAGGAGACCTTGTCACCCATGGTTCCTTGAATTATTATACAAATATACACACATCTCTGCTGTTCCTATTCTTTTTCTTTTTACTCAGAGATCTATCATTAACCTTTGTAATTTACAGTGGTTCTAGCAGAAGCTGTGTACATCATGTCCCAATTTTACTGCAATCTGAAGCAGATAAAATTGTGTGCCAGACAGTTTGTAAATGTATACACACCACCACATCCTATGAGCTAAAACACAGAGATATGAGTATTATGTTAACTATTCCTTAAGGTAGTATTTTAAAGGACTGTTTAATTTATGCTATTTACTTTTGATTCTCTCTGCTAAGGAAATATGTAGATCCCTCATGCCTGTGTGTAGTTCTAGCTGGTGCCACTGCACTTAACAAGGTAGGAGGTCCCATTAATTACATTTTTCAATGCATCCACATGAATGCTGCAACACTCAAAGACTCTTACACCCTGCTGATAGCATGGGAAGTTGATTGTCAGTCCTTCAACTGTACAAGTGTCATTTGCAGGTTAAACTGACTGTAAATTAATTATGTCTTTCTGGAAGAGGGGGGAAGTGGATAAAAATTCCTAGGTTGCATAACTTGTGACAGCTCTCTGCTGTGTGCAAGAAGGGTTATTAATTTTCACTTCCTTGCCTTTCCTCCCTACCTCTTCTAGAGGTCAGTAATGAGACTACTACTTACAGCAGCAAAGTGTTGTCCTGTTCACTTTGTTGCATATGTGGGGTTTTTACTTTGCTTTTCTGAATATTTAAAATTTTTATAAAATGGTTGATGGAAATATCATTTGATAGTATTGTGATTTGTGGCTCTTTAGGAATGGGGAGGGTGAGTTTTCCCGGAATCTCCTGCTGGTGTCCTGGGCAGAGACCATACACAAGTTTACTTCCAAGAAAACCTCATCCTTCATTCCCCACTGCTTTGTCCTCCTTACTGGCAACAAAACATTTCTCTAAATAATATAAAGATAAGATTCACAGGGAGAAGATGCCTTGTCTCTAATGGCTTCCTAGGTAACAGTCTAACACATCAATAAACCATAATTTGTTCATCTGCATCTAATTGTGGGCTACTTTTAGTTGTGTTACTAATCATGGTTTTCTTAGCAAAACTCCCTTGTTAGAAGAATCCTACAGGCTAGGCAGCTGGAGCCTAAGAACTATTAGGATCTACAAACCCCTCAAAAGTCCTTACTTCACCTTCAGATCCTGCTCTGAGAAATCTCAAACCATATTTACAAGACCTGTATTTCATACATCAGATCCTTTATGAAATGATGGGCTTCTGTGCAGTGGCTCACATGAGCCACAGAGCTGTGAGAGCCCTCCTTTGTGAGGGGCAATCTGGGCTGCTGCTTCCCTGCCCATGTGTGAACTCTGTAAAAATGTACTCTGAAGCTTGCCCAAATTTGTCTCTTGAGTCTGTGTTATTTTGTGTGATGGCCGTGGATATCATGTATGGTGGGCACATGGAAGTGTGAACATTACTGAACAGACTAGTACTTTTGTGAGTGCATTCAAAGAGTGGTTCATCTGCTGGTGGGATATATAGGGTAGGATATTTCAACATCTACAAATGCTTATTGGTCACTGAAATTTGGTATTGTTAAGTTGCTTTTCAAAAAATAGCTCAGTTCACCTAGTCCTTTCTGAAAATCAGGCCTGGCTCACTAAATCATTGCTGAAAAGGAGTACTTGCTTTTAAAACACGACTTCATGAAAAAAATGCCCTGAGGCATATTAAGACACTGGATAAAAATAACTAGATAATTTTTATTGTCACTCTCAGTAAGTTAGTAAGCATATTTTGGTGGTGTAAGGAGACTGTTCTTTCAGTGTTTGATATAAACCATATTTATTTATTATCAATCACATCTGTGATGATAACTGTCCCTTTTCTTACACACATGGCTATGTTTGGCTGTAGTCTGCACACCGTGAAACATGGATGTAGTAAAGCTTATCATCAACGACTCCTCATGGAATTCACTTTTCCAGAAATATTGCAAATTTGTGCACATTCTTCTGCTGTTACATATCCTTCTTGGCTGGTGTTTAAATCATTAATAAAAGTGACTACTGGAAAATGTGGAACTTTCTGTAAAAACTTCAGCTGAAAATATTTATTATTTTCAGCTGCAAATCAAAACCTGACATATTACAGTAGCAAATGAAAAAATATTTTAATTCTGAATTGTCACTGTTTTCTCTGGGGAGATGATTTAGGTATCTTGTTTTTGTCTGTGCCATTCTTGGCTTCTATCTTTAATAATGCATCATGATTTTTCTCTTGTGATGGGACTTAGTGGAGTGTGGTGCTAGATGCATGAATGTAATTAAATGGCATATAAAGAAGAGAAAGGAGGAAAAGACACATTCCTTTTCTGTGAAGTATTGATGGTTTTCTCACAGGGAGATATTTTATTTCTTATTTTGATAAGAAAAGTGAACTATACCAAAGCAGGTAACATCTTATCATTAAAAAAAAAAAAAAAAAAAAGAAAAGGGGCTCAGGTAAAAACTCAATATAAAAAATGTTGGCCTACCATAGCTCTGAGCTGTATCACTTTAACACTGAGCACAAGAACACTGAGCTGTATAACTCCAGTCAGTATGCAGAACACATCTTTTGGCCATAATGCATATGTATGAGAAAATTATCCTGTGAGAGGCATACAGTGAGGAAATCTTGATTGCTTTCTGGTGTTATTTATATATTTAAATTAGAATTTTAAAATTAGTATATGCAGAAAACAAAGGGGTTATTTAGGACATACCAAAATGTTACGATAATACTCCTATTACTAATAATTAGTGTGCTGCAAATCTGATACAACTTGATAAAAGTCACTTAATTTATACCAGTAGGAAAAGGTTGAGAAACAGATATTTAAAAAATTATTTTAACACTTTTGGTATAATGAAGAGATTGCCTCCTAAGTTGCACTGGGTTGGCTAGAAATGCTGTTACAGAAGCTGAAAAAAAAAATTTGATCTGCTGTCAATCTATGTCGTTGGCTCCAATATATTGAACAGGGAGAAGCCATTCTGTGCTGAATACCTTTGCAATTAATAACAAGAAAACCTATGAGTGCAATGGGGGTTAGAGAGGGATCCAAAATGTGCCCTGTGTCTCCAGGCCATGAGTCCTTCCCAGAAAGACAAATTGTGAAAAAGTGGATATGAATGGAGAAAATGTCTGCTTTGTCAGAATCCCAACAGGAGATCCTTGATTGTCCTTATTTATTACAGAGCAGTAGCTACAATGCTGGGATACTTTTTGCTACTTTAACTCTTTCCTAGGCTGCACTTTTTCCTCTCACTTAGATGAATTTAGTCATCTCAGGAGGGTTTCTTTTGAAATCTTTAATCATAATTAAGTGAATTGATTTATACATAGCACTTGTAATCATAGTCAAGAGGACGCAAGAAGGTCTTGGAAAGGACATTCAAAGTGCCTGTTAGCGGCAGCTACAGACACTGGATGATAACTGTTAGGCACTGCTTGAATAAATCTGTCTGTGACGCTATAAAATCAATTTTGCTTCATGTTGTTCATCAAACAATTAATATAAAGAATCGGATTTCAAAACTATAAAATCAATTTTGGCTCATGTTGTTTCATAATGTGCCTAATACAAATGATATGACTTCAAACATCTGCTGTCACTTCAGCTGCTGCATCATTAGCCTTAAAATACCAACAAGCCTCTTGACATCTTGAACGGAGTTGCCAGGTGAGGTGGCACAAGAGACGGTGTTTTAGTTGTTGACGTCCTAACAGGAGAATGAGAAGTCACAATCAAAGAGAGCTGCATCACTTCTGCTCCACCTGTCCCCACCAAGCTGGGGCTGTCCCCACACGGAGGGCGATGTGTCTGCAGCAATGCCAACACCCACAGCCCTCCAGACTCAGAGCTGAAGTTTTACCCAACAGACTCTGTAGCTTGAAGCCCTCCTTGGAGATTGAGTGCATAGTTTCTTATTTCTATACAGCCTGGACACTGTTCAAATAGTTTCTTGAGGCCAAGTTAGCAGAGGTAATATTTGAGGAAAGACAGTATCCCTTGCTTGAGGAGAATTAAGCAGACACAAATCAGGAAAAGGAATTGAGAATGTGTGGGGGCAGAATAGAAATGCTCACATAAGGCTAAGATGGCAGTTCAAAAAAAAAAAAAAAAGAATGAAATATTTAATTTTCAGACAGATCTAATTTTGTCCTTCTCAGCCATAGTGATGACCCAGTAAAAGACACTTTCTGTAGGAGGGTACCATGAAACCTGTACATCTAACAGACTGTAAAGGGGAAATTCATGGAGACAGAGGGCTGAGTGAAACTTTTTACGCAAAACCTTTCTATGAAATACGCAAATTTGACAACAGTAAAATGTTTTGCTAATACTTGCTGACATCGTTAATTTCATTTTTCCATTTCTGAAAAGATTCAAAACTCTAGTTTCAGCACTTAATGTATTGACTTATAGGTTTTATATAACTTCATGTTAGAGAATATTTTTAGTAATATTTTAAAATATGTGAAGTAAAAGAAAAATAGAGTAGAAAAATTAATATTATATGATATTATATTTAGTGCAATTTTTGGCACAGATATAAACCCCATTTTTTACTGGGGGCTAGTTAGTTTCACATTTGACAGGCACCTACAGACTCTGCCAAGTTGTATTTGTTAGCCTAGGAACTAATGTAATAGTAATAACCAATCATAAAAATGGAATAATAAAGTCTCCCTGGAAAATGTTGAAAGGAGACCACTTCCATGCCTGAGATTGTGTGGTGCATGTTGATGCCAGGCCATAAAAATCTCATCAGGAGCAGAAGTTGCCAGTGAGTGTGTGTCCTGATCATGGTCCTCGAGTGCTGCAGATGTCACTGCTGGTTCTGGTGAGCAGCAGAGGAGCAGGGACTGCCCAGGATGGCAGGAGCGGTTAGAAAGTGTTTTGCCTGCTAACTCTGCCTGTAGCAATTACATTAATATTGGCCTTCCAAGCATTTCACGTGGTGTCAGTAAGTCTGTGCTCACTGCCTTGCAGCTGATTGGGGGTACCCAGGAGCTGCTGTCTTTCTAACAGACTCTTCATTCCTTTATTTCCCCTGGAGAAAGAAAAAAAAAAAAAAAAAGGCGATAAAACAGATTTGCCACCGAAAGCACGGAGCACGCTCCAAAGGCTTTTAAGGCATCACGACAGATGAGGCAATGTGTTCTCACAGTCCATGGAAAATCTTTGGACACTGCTGTGGGCTTGCTGAGGTTGCTTTCACTTGCTCTTAGTGAGGAAATGGGGAGGCCACCAGCTAGAAAAAAAGAAGGGGGAAAAGCTTCCCAAAGTAGAGCTTGCTTTGTCAAGCAGAGCTGACACCATGTGGAAGTCAGTACCACTCTTGCCAAAGGACTGGACTTTAAAGCAGAATTTTAGTGAAACTCAAGTTCTTGAGCAGCTTTAGGAACCTGTGCCCTGTGCAGATGCAGGTGGAGCACATGGTTTCAGGCCATGTTCAGCGGAACAGGGAGGAGAGCTGGGAGCAGAGCTGCTGGTGGCTGGGGCGTTGGTGTGGGACCCCTGAGAGCTGGGGAGTCCTGTCCTGCACAAAGCCCAGTACAACTGCCTTGCTGGGGAACTCTGCATAGAGAGCTTGATGTTCTGGTGGTGCAGGACAGTGCATTGGCTGGTCAAAACCATAGGCAATGCAGATTTGCTGCTTTCTTGTATTTAGGGAAATAATATATTTCTACTTATCCACATCTAGCTTATCCATATCTGATTTGGGGATTCATGGCATGATCTGCCATTGACTGCTGCTCTGGGCATATTTATAGTACAAATTTCAGAGTAAAATATAAATTAATTATCATTTATATTACAGTATTATCCTTGATCCCCCATGGCTGCTGGTTCTGCACAAATTTATAATGTAAAAAAAAATGCTTCATTCTCAAAGAGGTTACTATCAGTATATGCAATTTTGTAAGACAAAGAACGTTTAAAGAGGCATTATCATCTCTATTATTTTCTTTTGTTTCAGATAGGAAACCTGAACTAGTCTTACTTTTTTCCATAGGTCTAGAAAAATTTCATACAGGAGACTGGGAATTTAGCCAAAAATTCCTCAGATTTCAGACCATGTCCAGAAACAGTCAGTTTTACTAACAGTTCATATAGGTATTGAGACTTAGTGTCTGTAAATATATATATATCTAAATAGCAATAAAGCACTTTAGTAACTCATTCTGGAGTAAAGGGATTACAGGGTTTTAATTTGCAAGTCTAGAATTTAAAATGTGTTTTCTTCCATTTTACAATTATTAAAGTTCAAGTTAAAAGTTCAGGTTATCTTTTCTGGGTGGAGATCCATGCTCATGAATATGTGCTACCTGAAGCTACAACCTGAGCTCTGCAGAAATAATTACGTTCCTTAATTTGGCAGTCTTTCATACTGTTGATATATATGCACAGTATATAGACTAACCTGAAAGCATTTGCAAAGATAACAGCTGGTGATATGCAAAATTTTGTTTGCAGATACTGTTGTCATTTTTACTAATTATCATTAAATGCATTAGAGATCCTGTCTTCAGGATAGCCTTCTGTCTTGAAGAGGGACTGTAATACTGTTGCAGGGAGGCAGGGGACTCCCTTTCTGGAGCAGTTCACCCCATACAGCAATGAGATGGTCCCAGGGGGATGTCCTCTGCTTCCAGCAGGCTTTGGACTGTGGCATCCCTGGGGTTTAATGCGAGGCCTCCCTGCATGGCTCAGGTCATGGCTGGCTCTAGAAAGCTGCATGGGACAGGGATGGGAAGCTCTGGTTATCTTAGAATTTCAGTTAAAGATAAATAATAATACTTTTCCTAGCTACTTTCAGTAGCCACAGGAAATTTTAAAGCCCTAGGCTGCAGTCTAATCAGAACAAATCTGCAAAGAATGGGGACAGCCTGTGCTATGGAAAACTTGAGTCTCAGTCTCGTTTGTATATCACAAATCAGCATCTGGCTTATAGCTGAGCTGATTAAACATTATCCAGTCATTTTAATAGATCCTCAGTAATACTTTCAGTGAAATCAGCATTAGTAATACATGTCAGGAATGACTCAGGTGGAGATGTGCGTGTTTCTTTGGGAAAAGGCAAGCAAACTTCTGGCCTAACATTTTTCTTAAAGGGATTTCAAATGTGGACTGTTTATTTTGTTGGCAGGGCAAGGCTGTTAAAAACCTGCTCCAGGTTTCAGTTAATGAATTCCTGATTGAAGAGATTCTTGGCGTGTTGCAAAATGAGAGATGCAGTAAAACCCTCTGTTGTAGTTTTTAGCATCTTGGCAATATTTAATTTCCAATTATACCTCCTATTTTATGCTTATACAGTAGTTATCTTTCTACTTTGGAGTTTTCCCCAAGTAAGTTACAAAGGAAATTATTATTACAATGAGATCTCTGTTAAGAGGAGTTAGGATTTGCAGAGAAATACATTGTATCAATCAATTATCACATTTCTGTGATCTGAAAGAAACCTCTCAAGTCCCTAATGCTGGGTAGAAAATAGCTGATGTCATAAATTCTACAGACCTGCTGAAATACTTGTTTCACCTAATTTTCCCAGCCATAGTTCTAAATCTGGTTTTAATGTAATCCATCTGACTAGTGATGAGTTTCTAACTTTGAAAAATTGTTACTGAGAAAAGAGGAACCACCAGGAATGCAATTGGTGGTGTTAAAAGTCACATTTGCTGAAAACTGAATATCTGAAGCCCTCAGAGCCTTCCTGACTCTGACCTGCTGGTGCTGGGGAACCAGTATCATGAATGTGCTGAAATTCAAATATAGCCCTGTGTGTGTGCTGGACTGCAGACAGACAGCAGCTGCTCGACAGGAGGTCTCTTGTGCTGCCTTCCACCCCTTTAGAAAGAGCTGCCATCCTCGGTGTTAGAGATTCAGGGCTAATTTTAGGAGTTTGATGAACCATGGTTTTCCTTTCATTTGCTCATAGGGGTTGTAAATTGCTAACGATCCTCAGCAAAAATTAATTATTGCTAATTATTCCCTTTCAGCCGCAGCTCAAATCTTCTTTTAGCACAGTGTGTGGATGCAGGTTAAATGAAGTCCAAATCCCGTTCCCTCTTCTGTCCTTGAAATTAAACAGCAGATCCTGCTCATTCTTTGCATCCAGACTGGCCCATGCAGGAATGCATGGGAGGGATGTTCCTCTTGTTTTCAGAGACAGAGAGGAGGTCTGTACTGAAAGCCTAAAATGAGATTAAGGCCTTTCTTTTGTCACAGTTTCACTCTTTCTTCTAGGGCTTTAAGTAGGACAAGGGGAGACTGGTACCTCTTCCAAATACTTGTACTGAGGGAGATTCTATTTATGAGAAGAACAGTGCATCTGACTTCCTATCAGTGAAGGTCACAATACTACTCCACATATACTATGCAAAATGATGTGATTTTCTATGCAGCCTGTGTGGAAACAATTATGCTATTATTAAAAAGTATAACTTGCAAAATTTAAGACAGAAATTAATTATATAAATTGGCTCCAGGATAACTGATGTTGAACTGGTAAGGCAAACTAAATGAAATGTCATTCCATGGTTACCTTGCCTAAGTGGACATGTGGCTTTAATCAACACAGAGGGTGCACCGCAACCATGCATTACTGCCTCTCTCAGGTGGGTCTGGAGGTGCATAAGGAAACATGAAAATACCTACTAGCAAACCATAGAAATTTCAGGGTACTATGAGCAGCCAAAGTGAGAGTTTTTCCCCACCCTGTCACAAAATTATTGCCACTTGTGTTGTCGTGAACCATGTTCAATGTGCTTGCTGGCAGGGTGATGCCCTCCCATGTCTCACCTTGAAAAAACACATCATCTCTAAAGGTACCTATGAAGTTTGCTGACAGAAGAGCAAGTGCCTCAATTTCTGCATTTCATCACATGCATAATTGCCTGAATATTGAGCTACACAGTCGTATGTGGTGAAAGAGCCCTCTCAGCACTGAAGGTGGCACTTTCTGGGGCAGGCGAGGCCAGCACAACATGCCCTCATCATACAAAGCAGCCCTAAGCTTCTCCTCCTGCAGTTAATAGTCTAGAGCTTAAAGGACTCCCGGAATTTTCAAAAGAGATTTGAATCTCATCTCATCCCTGACTCAGAGCTGTGATTTCAGCTAAAATAAGGCAATGATCTTTGGGAAAGGAAGAGTTCGGGTGGTTTTCTTAGTCTGTGGTAGAAGCAGTATGTGATTCAGTGAGAATTTCTGCAGGGGGAACCTGGGGCCACCAAAAGCCCTGATTTTAGGTGTTGTCATTTTGAGACAAAAGCCCTGGTGAATGTAGTCTCCTTTTGACTTTAAGCCATCAAATGAGAAGCTGCTTCTGCTTCTTTCACCTGTACCTGCCCTGTCCTCACACAACTCATGTGATGTCATTCATTTGCTGGTGGGAATTGTGATAATTTTGTCTGCTATTGCATTTGAAGTTGATGGTTAAAAAATCACGTCTCCAGAAAATCTCATCCTTTTGACATAAACTACATAGCTAGAATACTCATTTAAAGAAAGGGACAGCATTATTATCTGAACAGTGACAGTGAGTGCTGTTAATTCCCCCATGCTGCTTAATGACACAAATCCATTCTAAAGAGTGGTTATGTTTCTGTGGAGCCAACTCTTCTTCACCTCACCATGATTCTCTATTATAAAACACACAGAAAATGGAGCATGTGTTGGTCCTCAGCATCATCTCTTGCAGTGTGGGAAGGATAAGCATCAATCTGTTCATCAGAGTGTTGCTGGGGAGAGTAGTGGGATTTCCACTGCCCCATACCAAAGCAGGTATGATCACTTAGACTGGTTGCAATTAGACATATGCTGGACATCTACTCTTCTCCTTCCAGAACCTGCCACTTCTTCATAAGGAACCTGAACTCCTCTGAGATGAGCTGAAGAGGGACAGTGTATGTAGCCATGTACCTTGAGAGCTCATCTGCAGACTTTATTACAACAATTACTAAGGATCATTTGACTGTAAATGCTGGCTCTCTCTTGCTATGAATCAATGTCATTAACCTTAGCAGTATCGACATGTTCTTCCTATGCATTTCAAGCAGTTTAATAAACAAGAGAAGAGTTAAGTGCCTGTTCTGCGTGCTGTGATATGTTCCTGCCTTACTGGATCTGGATAAACACAGTGACACTTCATTGTACTCTGAGATTTATGGAGGAACTACAGCGTGGGAGAGAAGGGGAAAGAGAGGCTTTTGCTGAGATGTGCTGATAAAGAAACAGGGCTTGACAGAGAAATGGGAGCAGCTTGCACACATGTGCTCAGCTGAAGAGCAGGCAGCTGACAATGACCTGACACCTGCTAGGTAGGAATTGCTTCCAATTCCTTCTGTCACATCACTGGCATTCTCAATGACTTTGAATCATTCTGAGAACAATAGACATCAGTATGTTCAAGTGAAAGAGGAAAAGAAGAAAGAAAAAACCAGAAAGCACATGCATGAAAGTAGCTCTTTTTGGTGTGTCTTTTTTGGTGACCATACTTAAGAGAATATGTTTGTGTCTGCAAAAATATAATTCTGTGTATTATGAGGTCCCTGACTATTTTACTACACTCTTTAATAACAAAAAATCCCAACAGAAACAACTGAGGAAGTAATGGAGTCATCCAGAAAGCCAATTTCTGATAGTGTATAAAATGACTTGGAGGTTTCCTTTTCTCCCCCCCTGCATCATCTTGAAAATCTTTTGTTTTAATTATTTCTTGGTCAGCAGTCCCCATCCAGGGGTACTGCCCAATGTGATGCCCGTGAGGCTGTTAGATATTATCTGTAATGGTATCCCTGTGAACAGTCCAAGTTGAGGAAATGATATTATATGCAGAGCTGTCATTGCTCAAGGTTTCTCCTTGCAACAGGAAGGGTTGGAGATCCCTACCTCAGGGCATCGTAGCCCAGCTGGCAGGTGTCATGAGTCCCTGGGAGCAGGGGCAGAATGGGACATTGTGGGTCAGTGCCTCTCACCACTTGACACTCACAGCAATGCCAAGACCTCATCAGGCAGCAGAGTCCTGTAATGTCAGCCAGGAATCTGTGAGGACTGAGAACAGTCTGCTTTATATTACCTGGTGACTTCAGGATAAAGAAGTAAGCAGATGTGACAAGCACAGCAGATGACATTGGGCACCTCCACTCTGCAGCTGGCAGTAGGTGCAGCCAAACTTTCCAGCTCTAATCGCTGGAGAACAGGCAGCAGCTTTGTAGCTGTCTAAAACAGGAGGTCTGGAAAATAATGTTCTTTTTAGGAAACAAAAAACACTTCACTGAGCCTCCTGCCTAAGTGGTAGGATCCAACTCTGCAAGTCCCCAGCCTGGAGCAGCCTCTCTGAATGGACTATCTCCACTGAGTAGCCATGGAGAGGGGTGCCCAGATGCCATCTGGAAAACTTGCCTGTGTCAGTGCCTGTGCAAGTCACCAAAGTGTTCGGCAGCTTCAGGTTTCCTAATTCCCAACATATGTAGAACTTCAGCTCTGACACAGTCAATTTAAGCCATTAGAGAGAGCTGGATCCAGGCCTTTGTGGAGCTGAATGGCCTGTGTTTTGTGGTTTAGGAATGTAATGTAGCCATCATCTACTGAATGGGGGGTACAAGGGAATAATCTGCCTTTGGGTGTACCTGCTCAGTCAGCTTTAAGCAGACCTTTTACTGAGTGAGATACCCCACATACTCATGGCTCTGAGTGCACATGGGGACATTCAGCCCCGCTCAGGAGTCAGAACTTTGCAGACACAAGCCCTGAAAAATTTCAGATAGGGAGGTATTTCCAAGAAGACTAGTCTGAAGCACATTCCTTTGTCTCCTTTATGTTTACTCACCTTTTTAAGGGTGTTCATTCAGGTCCCACGCAAAGACATTATGAACGACCTCCTGTTACCATTTCTTTCATGAATATGAATGTCTTTGCACAAAGTTTTGCACATTCAGCTTCATAAAAACATGGCCTTTGAAATCAGCAACTGGGGGCTGGAAGCTTTAAACAACTGTGACATATGCTAAAGAATTTCAGTTCACTTTTAAGTTCTCAAATAATACTTTATATTCTAAATTAATAGATATAAATAATTTTTGAGGTATATTCTCTTAAGGTTTAGATATTCTAGACAGTTTTATTTTATTATCTCAGACTATGTCAATGTATATATATTAGGTAATGTATATATATTATATATATTAGATATAGTAGAATAAGTAACTGATACACCTGAATAGTTAAATAAAAAATTAGTATTTTATACAGATTTTCTACTTTATACTTCATTAGAACATCAGAATTTTCTTTATCAATTCAGTGTATTGTATTGCTTTTATGGAGCTATACAGACTGATTTGGAGAAAAAAAGGAAAGAAAAAAACCAACAAAACCCCTCAGTGAGTATCTCAATTTTTAGTCAGTCTATACTGATTAGTTGTGTTTGGTCAGATGTGTAAGATGACATTGTTCTTCTGCTGTGACTGGATGAATGCATAGATAATCATGATATGAATCATTACATTTGCAAAGCAAAATCCATTTTCTATCATAATGCTCTCATGAGCATTTTTGATAGAGATGAATTGCTGAAAGGCACTATTTTTGAATATGTTGGCCGTTTTTTAGTGTTTCTCTTGAACAGCTTTAGAAATTATTTGCACCTGATTTTAAAAGGAGCAAATGAGCTAGGGCAGGAAATAGCTGTTGCTTGTCTGAGTTGATGGAATTGAAGGTGATCAGGTTGGAGGAGGGGGCCAACCTGCCCCATCCCATTCCCTCCTACAGCCTGGGCCCTGATGGTCTCCAGAGGGGCTCCCCAAAGTGCGTGGGGGAAGGCTGGAGGTGTCGCTGAGCTGGGTCTGTGGTGTGCCCCATAGCTGCAGAGGCTGCCCCTGCACATGCCACAGAGCAGCAGGGCAAGGGGAACCACTGCTCCCCCATAGCTCCTGGACATGGCTTCTGGAATGGCTGTGCAATGTGTGTCTGATGGAGGGCTCAGGGCTGCTCTTCTGGCCTGCACTGAAACACTCGTGCTGCTGTGGTTTTGCAAATGCTTGCGCTTCTGTAAGCAGAAGTACAGTTTAATGGGTGATTTGATGGGGGATGTTGGGAGTGAATATTCCTATTTCTTCAGTGCTTTCTGCCTGAATTGTCTTCAACTTGGAGGACTTTTGTCGTGGTTTTTGGAATGTTCTCCCCTCTAGGTTTACCTCAGTGAACTGCCAAACTCACAGCCTGAGCAAGTGAACCTTGAACAAGTTTGCACATGGAGGAGAAGAAGCAGGAATGGGAGGCGTAGATGGGCTCTTAGTGACTGCAGCTCATGAGGATCAGACCCATTTTAGATGCTGTCTTTGGTTTCTTGTGTTACTCCAGGCACACTGGGGATTAGAGCTTCCTTCCTCTCAGCCTGCCCAGTCTGTCTGTCTGGGTTGTCATGTGTGTGCTGTGATAGGAATTATTGAGGCAGTGCAACTGGGACCCAATATCACATGGTGTCATTAGTCAGCACAGATATGCAGGAATGGCAAAAACAAAGCACAGGTTAATGCAGAGACAGAGAGAGATGCATAAAATTATAGTGCTGATAGCCCTATGCTGGTAAAGATTAATATCTCATAGACCTCCTTGAAAGCAGAGAGAAATTCTAGCTCTTGTAAATTATCTGTAATTACAATAGCATCATATCGCTTTTAAAAATATATATATAATTAGGTGATGTATAATATAATATATAATAGATGATAACTTTGAGATTTCATGGTGCCTGGAGGAAAGAGATGTGAAAGTGTTTGTTTGAGAGTACACACAGCAGTGAAGTCATCACATTGTGGTACAGCCTGAAGAACAACTTCAGGAAACCAAGCACTTGAATTAATACCACAGAAGTGGGATAAGGCTTTTGAAGATCTCAAAGACAGTTAGAAGCCTTAACCACATATGGGTTCAACACCAAGTAAAGTACTTGCAGGTTTTAAAAAAAA
>JAWWEV010000169.1:7644219-7703976 GCA_035583235.1 Hafferia zeledoni | reverse complement strand
TGTCACTGTCCAAGCTTGCTCGGCCGTGGCAAATGAACCTTAGGACTTAAACGGTGGGGCCAGTTCTGTGCACGCTGAGCCTCACCTAAAAAATCCACTGCGCAGGCTCGAAGGGCACAGCCACGTGGGGAGAGCCCTTCCCAAATCTTCGTTCGCGAAGATTGGGCCATTATCATTATTAATACTTACACCATATTTGCTTCCTTTCCTATGTTTTCCTGAGCCACAATTTACCTTCCCAAACCACCCCATCTTCCATTGCTCTGAAGTTAAATCATTAAATAAAGATCATAAAGAATAAAAATAACTCCCTGGATTCCCTCATTAAGAGTGTCCTCTGGCTTCCCCAAATCATAGGTATATGAAACAAGGAGTGAGACAGCACTACAGCTCTCTCTTTCCCAAAACCCTGATGAGGCATATGGTGAAGGAAACCCATGTCTGGCATCCCATACAAGCTGTTTTTTGACTCTTCACCTCGTGGCTCAGCAGGAAGGATGAACGTGCATGTGAAAAAGCACAGCATGTGGTTAGCAGCAGCCCGAGAGTGATGATCACTATCTCAGCCATGGTGAGTCTTCAGAGAGCACAGCACCAACTTCTTACTTGTTGCTGCTGCTGCTTTGGGCCCTGGAATTCAGCCAGGAAAACATCATCTGGAAGTGATTTGCAAACCCTGATAGAGTGCTACTTGGAGAAAAACTGCTGGCTTCAATCCTGATCTTGCATGAAGCCTCTGTGTGTAGCAGGGTATGAGCAAGATATTTTCAGGAGGCTGAGCAAGGACTAATTTTTAAGGCCAAGGAGGGAAAAATAACATATCTGTCTGCTCTTGATGGGTGAATCCAACTTTGTGTGCTTTGAATTTGAATTCTCTCTTCAAGAGGCTAGAAGTGGTGTTCTTTTAAAATATCAACTGGAGATCCTATGGAAACCCTTAGGGAATGATGGATCTCAGATCCCACGTCCATCCTTGGCCCCTGAGCCCTGCGGAGAGTACCTGTGTTGTAGCACACATCCTCCTGGCCTTGATCTCTTGATCTTGAATGCAAACCTTGGACACCCTTCTTCATGGAAACTTCACCTAGGGACAGTTTCTGTTTTGTCCCTTGGTGATAAGCTTCTATGAAAACTGGGTTGATAAACTTGTATGACTCCCCCCTCAGCTGCACTGCTGTAAACACACTCCTCAGCCTGGCTTTGTTTGTCACTGAGGGAGCCAGCCTTGCAGCATCCTCTCCATGCAGAGAGGGAAGTTTTGGGATTTATCTGTGTAGTGTCTTCATGTCTCATTGTTCTTCCCACGTAAAGCTGAATAATGACAACCTTGCACAAAACCCGAACAGACCAGGCTTTTGTCCTTATCGCTTCCTGCCTCCCTGTTGTTTCTCTTCCTATTCAAACGTGTTTGAAACAGAGTTCCCCTTAAACATTTTGAAAAATTTCCCCATCTTCTCTCCTCATTTTTTTGTTAAACATTATTTTAAAAGAATCTTCACAAATAGATTTTTTTCCCCCAGAAAGACATCCAGATTTGAAAAAGAGGTCCATTTTGAAGAAAGAGGAAAAAAGAGAAAGCCTCAAGTGTTTGAAATTTCTGTTCAGATCTGCTTTTGGTACCTGCAGTGCTCTCCTAAGAGTCAGGGCAACATTTACTCCTGAGGCAGCAATTAAAGATGGAAACTTTAAGTGGAATTAAACATAGTTCCCAGGGAAAGTCTGACTCTTGTCTTTGAGTAATTCCCCATAATCTCAGACAAGTGATTTCACAAATACTGTTATTCTGGATTTTTTTTCACAGTAGTATATGACTTTTTGCTAAACTCACCACAGTATTGCTCATTCAACATTCATTAGGCCTTTTTTTTCCTCTGTGAGAAACAGTTCTCTCTCACTGTCAAACATGTAGTCATCACAGTGAGTGAGCTGGGGAATTTTTACTGAGTGCTGTGCAAAGCAGTTTGCAAGCCTGTCTCCAGAAAGCACCTTTCCAGCAGATGATCTGAAAACACTTTTGGTATCTCAGTCATTTTATAGAATAGAAGAATAAAAGTCTTCTATTGTTGTGGTTTAACCCCAGCTGACAACTAAGTAGCATGTAGCCATTGGCTCACACATCCTCCCCCTAAATGTGTCATCAATTGTTGGGCACTGCATACTTCAGAGCAGAGGCAGCCTCGTCCCAATGTGCATTTTGTTTGGTTCCCAAAAAGCCCTAAGGTGTTTGGGAATTAATGCCCACAGATGTCAGAGAAGGGGAAAAAGCCAAAGAACAAAAAAGAAAAAAAAAAAATCCCTCTGGCATAAATGGTAAGATCCCACCAAGGACTTTGTGTGATGGCACTAATTCAGTGCACATGCTCACGTGTAGGCAAGCAGAGGCTGTTGGGGAACATGAGGCAGGTCTCAGTGTCTGCACTGTTTCTATGCTTTGTGTGTGGATTTAGACAGCCCCATTTTCATTTATTTCAGCCACAGTCAAGACAATTATATACTTTGTAACACTGGTTTCCCCCCCACAGACTCCAGAATAATTTTCAAATTATTTTCCTAATTTCTGGTCTAGCATTCCTCACCCCTTAATGTATTCCTTGTTTAGGCTTGGTCTAAAATTATGAGGACAGAGTTTTTATGAAGAACACTGCAGTTCTGAATTTTGTTTTGTTCCTTTTCATCACTGCTCTTCTTTAAATTGCATATGCACTAAATAGAAATGCCATCATCTTGTAAGGTTCAAGAAGAGATAAAGCTCTAGAGGAGTATATTTGGGCTTGCTTTCAGTTGAGTGGGTTAAGTGGAAAGGAATCAGCATTTATATCTGACTACTGCTTCAAACTAATGCAAGCCTTTCAGGGGCTTCAGAGTTGCTTGGGGGAAGCCAAGAGGTGTCCTCTGGTTCTGTGAACATCTCAATTTTCTGAAATGAAAATATCAAAAGAGCCAGTCTTTCCTCACAGGAATTCTGACCTGTCTAAAATCAGCAGCCCGAGATTCAACTGCTGGGCAGCTTGTGATACAGTTTGTACCTGCACATGTATCTCTCTGCTTCCCAGAGGAAAGGAAGCTGGGTGAGCTCCATAACTATCCAGGGGTTTAGATGTTTATCTGGAAAGAAGCCTTTGAAATTCATCGGCAGCTATTTGGGATGGTACAGAGACTCCTGCTCTGTAAACTATGAGGCCAGACATTCAGACTTAAAAGCTTTTTAAAAAATAAAATGCTAGAAACTTAGAAACTCCGTGAGGAAAAAAGGAAACCCGGGTGGAAGTATATTTTACATCTTTAATTGCATACCCTGCAAGAATCTATTCTCATAATTAAAGGGCACATGATAATTAGCATGAAGAGACAAACTGCAAGTGAAAAGTCAATGGAGTTGTGTTAAAGAGGCATATAAGTTTTCTTTATATTCAGTTGGAAAGTCTTTTTTTGAAGCGTTTATTGCAGAGTTGTAAAAAAATAATCCATAAAAGAAAGTAATTTTGCCAGGAAAATGATGCCTTAAAAGCTGTTTCCCATTTTACAGTGCAATGCTTGTCTTTTGTCATGATAAAAATTTTCAGCCTTTTTTGGGATCCATACTTATTTATCCCTTTCTCTAGTCAGGAAATGTCAATAGTGCTCAGAAGGAGATGGAAATGCCAGCAGATCCATTCTTAGCAAGGATTACACATTTCAATAAGTAATAATTTCTGATATCTCATCACAGAGACAAACTGGTATCTGAACTCTTGCAAACAACCTGGGGCAGGTTTTTACAATGCCAAAATTCATGTGCACAAAGACTTCTCAATTTTTGACCACTTATTAGAATTCAAGCCAGTCTTTGCCTTTTCTCCAAACAGATGGGGAAATATCAAAATGTTAAGTAGCTTCATTTTCACCACAGGGCTCTTTCAAAGGCTTTAAACTTGTGGCTGGCAGCCAGATTTTCAGTTGGGTTTTTCTCCTTGTGTTTAGTCCCTACAGCTCTGAAGGCACAAGAAAGGAGTAACATGCAACTCCTTTTAGCATGCCCTGCTTGCTTTCTCTGCTGCTCAGTTAGCAAACTTTACTCAAAGTAGGTTAATGTTCCAATGCACAGCAGGTTCCAAAACTAAAGCTTGATTTTTACTTTTTTTTTTTTCTTCTTCTTTTTTTTTAAGGCTGTCAGCACTCGTTCATCCAAGGGCCTATCTCTCTGTTTACCTACAACAGGACATTTTAAAATCAAAGTCTTGAAGACCCAGGCACTATATTTAGAATTCAGAGAGGTTACTTTAACCAGCCATTTTGTTTTCCTGCAGTGACAATTGTGATTTATCTTATAGCTAAATAAGGCTTTGCTCGTGAGAATTTGCATGGGGAGTCATCCAAGAAAAACAGGAGGCAGTGGGACTTGCATCAGAAGGCAGGTGTATTTTTGGGTAGTTCTTCTTTAGCATCTCGCCCTCACCATTACACTTGTCTAAACTTTCCAGGCTCTGAAGACTTTGGACTGGGCCAGGGATCAAGTTTGCAGTGATGGAGATGAAGGCAGGCATGGGGCTGTTTATGGCAAAAAGAGAGGGGACATGGTGTGGAGGAGGCAGTCAGTGCCTGTATATAGGATGTGTATGTATTTCTATATCTATATATAAGGTTGTACATATATATATGCCCTTTTTCTCTTGCCTTTGAAGTCAGAAATATTTAATGTCCATTTTCCTTTCCCTATATAAAAGTGATTCAATGCAGGCAGGTTTCCTGGAACCCTGGTGCCAAGGGATGCATTGTCTGTAAATGGAATCCTGGAGTCATAGAACAGCTTGGGTTCAAAGTGACCTTAAAGATAATCTAATATGTTTTGTTTCATGCGCTTTCTGTTACTTGCCAAACCCACCTGTACCCTCAGCAAGTGTTTGTGGTGTTTAGTGTTCTTCAGGAGCTACATATGGAAATTAATAACTGGATTTTGGGAGGACAGAACTATGTCTCAAACTTATCCTAAAGAGTTGGGCTCATTTGTCAAAAAAAGGGAGGAAATAACCAGGGCAAAGTGTTCTCTACAGTGCGTCAGGAGCTAGAAATGGAAAACTATTAGTGTAAGTATGTGGCCAGGAGGAATAAATATATTATATGACCTCATAAAAGATGATTTTAACTTTAACTTTTAACTTGGAAGGGGGAGAAGGGAGTTTATATTGCTTACGTTGCTTCGAGGTATTTGCCTGACCATGATAAGTCTTTCTGTGTCACTGTAGTGAAGAATCACAGGAAGTTTCTTCATCTGGGATAGGAAGAGACTTGATGCTTCACATTTTAATATCTCTGCACTTATGAAATATGTTACAACTTGGATGCTTCTCAAGAGAAGCTCTAGAAAGCATCAGAAATGGTTTCAAAGGCAGGAGGAGAGGTAAAAGTACCACTGTTAAAATAGCAATCTGTGTAAACTGTTTTACAGCTTCAGAGTTCTGCAAAGCCATAACTTACCTTGGACTCCTGCCCCAGATTGCGTGTCTGTAAAGCACTGCAGCCCTGCCTTGACACATTTTATAGTGTACTTCAGCTGGGAGGGAAATAAACTACTTGTTAAAAGGCTTCTGCAAGTCCCAGGGTCCATCCCATCAGCCTGTGGACAAGTGGACCCTTGAGACTGTGCCGTGTGAATGCAGATGAGATGTCTTGGGGGTTTATGTGCTTGGTGTTCTTTGTACTATGAGTGAGGGGCACTTTCTGTTCCCCATTCTGATGATGTATAGCTGTACAGCAACTGTGTTCCCCACTACCTGTCATGTAGTTGCCCAGGTAATTGCATGTACCTGATATTACACAGCTTGATGGAATTACTGCACTGACTGGTCTGTATTCTAATCATAAGTAGCAATAGTTGTATCATAATAATGGCATCTTCAGCTTAGAAGGTTTGTGTCAGATGAGATCATCAGCTTCTAAAACAGTAAAAATGGGATCTAAATTGCAATTCATGTGAATAATAATGAATAATTGACATTCCACATGCTGTGCAGTTTGACTTAATTTTGAGCCTACAGAACTCACTCAGTGCTTGTACACATTTGTAGTTTTGTGCATACAAAAACCTTACAAGATAATCCAGTGGGTACAGAACCCTGAAGCTGTGGCAGGAGACAGGCAACAAACTGGGCACAGTGTGATCATGTGCAGGCACTTCCCAAAACCACACTGGAGACATGTCCTGCCCACTGTCCCCAGGGGTCTGCAGGTGGCAACCTCCCACAGCACTTCTGCTCTTTTACATCTGATCCCAGATGGATCCCACATTACACGAGGAGGAGGGAAAATGGAAAGCTAATGCACAGAGGATCTCAAGAGCAAACTGCTTTTTATCTATAAAGGGTTTGATCTGCATTGCACTGACAAGTTTCTTGTGCAAAGGAGGAACTGATGTGTGAATTAGAGCAATTTATGCACATTTAAAGAACTTTATGATTCTGTAATTAGATGGGCATTTCTACAGAAAATACATGTCAGCAGCTTAAATAGAAGAGATGAGAAAACTGTTATTTTAAGTTGTTCTCTCTGTATCTGCTTTAGATCCAGTGCACTGTCCAGCTAAATATTTCTCTAGATTTTGTCCCTGTAAGAGGTTCTTAATGCAACAGCATCCTATCAAAGGAGTCTTTTTATTATTATTTTGAGGTGTTTGTGTGCACTGGGATAATGCCACTTTATAAATAGAATGCTTTTATTTTTGTTTTTAAAATAATTTTATGATTTTAATGAAATAGTTTTTTAAATAGTTTCCTGCTTCAAAAGAGCCAAATACAGCTGCTACTGGCATCTGATTAATGCTTGTTATTTCATGATAACTGTAATTAAATTCAGCTAATTCTCCACTGCAATATTTATGGAAAACAAGAAACAAAAGCTGCATTTCAACATTTACACTGCAGTGGATAGGGGTACTGGAACTTTCTGAACTGTGTAAAGCTGTAGGGCAGGATGGTGATCCCTGGGGTGACCTGAAGGGAGCCTGGACTTCCTTTGCATCCTCCTGGGTGATGTGGAGCCAGTATATGCGCACTCTTCCTCATAACATCCCCTTCTTTCTTCCATTTCTTTTCTCCTCCTATGAAGGATGTGTCAGCAGAGAATCTGTCTTGGGGCCGTGTTACAGAAGGAATTGGTTCAAACTGTGCCTCAGTCTTCACTGCTGTGGAGATGTCCCTCTGACTGGACAGCCATCAGGGGGATTTGCAGTCACCTTGGTCTGCTTTCAGTTTAAGATTTAAGGGAAGAACAGGGAAACATAATTTTCCTGGAAACTCCTCTTTGGTGACAGCTTCTGAAACACCCAAACTCTGACAGATGGATGTGGTGGCAGTTCATGGATTTGTTAGTGGTTAGAGCAGTGCCACTGCTCTCCGCTCATCACACAGACCTGAAGCAATGGGTTTTTTTGGTTAGTTGGGGCTTTTTTCCCATGTAGCTGTGCCTGTCCAAACTGATCATAGAAATTGCTGCAATGAGCTTTCCAAATCATGACCTAACCCCCACACACTCAGTGGACAACTGCTCTGCTAAAAACAAGTTTTAACTTTATATGCCCCCCCCAAATGGTGCCATGATCTGTACAATGTCAGACAGGTAGTCATCCACAGCTAACGTGGCCAGAAGAACACAGCCTGGGAGAGGCTCACTGCAGGCAGATGGTCAAAAGTGCTTGTACACCGCAACTGAGTCACCTTGGGGTTACTAATGTGTTTGTTGAACTGAACACTAAGTACGCATAAAACTGTGTATCTTGAGCATTAACTTTGCAAACCCCAGTGGGTTAAGTTTAAATAGTGCCCTCTCCCCTCTGCTGTACTTAAAACACTACTGATGCATTTCCGAAGCTCAGAGCTCCAGGATGGGATTTGTGAGCACTTTGGTCTGGTCTCTCCCAAAATACAAGTTTTCTCTGTTGTACAAATGATGGTCTGAAGTGGGAGAGCTCATACTGCTTGAGGCAAATGCCAGAGAGCTGCTTGTGCTATGATCCACAGTGTGCTCATAAGTATTCAGAGGAACACATCCTTCTGGTTACATACTAGGTTTAACTTCTTGTTAACTTCTCCTGTGCAGCAGGAGAGATGCCAGGGTGTGGTTCCTGTGTTTCAGGAAGAGAGAATAGAGGATATGTAGTATGAGATTGTCACTGTCTTTAAGATACCAATTCTTTTGCAGTGCGTCATTGACTGTTTAGTGGTTTAAATGCAACTTCAGCCTTGGTCCATCTTAGTTAAATTTCAGCCTTGCACTAGATTTGTGGGCACCAGTTGCCCTGGTTGGTGACTGTGAGGTGTAAATATTAAAATCATTTTACAAGGTTATTTCCTCATTGACAAAAAAAATCTCTTATAGAGGAGAAAAACATAACCCCACCACCAAATATTTTTTTTGTAAACCTGACAGGATTAGAATAGAGTATTTCAAATTTAGTTTCAGTACAAGATTCTTTTTTTCAGTGCCCTACTTTCTCAGCCTTTTGTTCTAATGTTATTTTGTGTGGCTAAGAGAGAAGAGCTCGCTTGTCTTCCTCAAGTTATTTAGGGCTTCTCCTTTTGTCACAAGTGACAGTGAAGGACCTGTTTGGTAATAGAGATCAATGGAGACAAAGGTGACATTTCAGAGCAGTGTTTTAAACTAATGCATTGCTATTTATCTGACCAGGGCATTCAGGAACACTGGCTCTTAGTCTAAGAGCATCACAACACTCACTGTAGCTTCCTCCTCCTGCAAATGCACATCTCCTTTTACTGTCACTCTTCTCCAACCCAGTACTTTTCGAATTTCTCCTTGCCTCTTTTGGAAAACCCTTTGCCAGTCTCTGGTCCTATGAAACTTTTATCAGCAGACTTCTCACTCTGTCAGCAGGGTTAAGGCTGAAGTGGGACTTAATCAGCAACCGATGGATGACTCGCTTCCCCTGGGTAACTGCACCCTGTGGTTGAGGCAGGGACAGGGCCTTCAGTGCTGGGGAGGTCCAAGGGCATGAAGGGTGTTACTTCCTTCTTATTCTGTACTGAGAAAAGTGTGGTGTTGGCACTGAGCAAGTTAAGGATGTGTGACTGCATGCTTCAGCTCCCTCTCCAGTTTCAAATGCACTAAAGATACTTGTGAAAAGTGCTAAAGTGATAGACAGTGAAGAACTTAAAGCCACTTTTTGCTTGGGGAAGAGGAACACTAGAAGCTAAAGGTCATCCTACATTATATACTGAAGGGATCAGCTTTGTGTAAACAGTATAGTTCAATTATCAAACACATTTAGGGTTTAATCTACATCATCTTTTCTAAGAAACCCAGGAAAGGTGGCAGCTTTCGATTCTGTAGTTGTCTGAGACCACCATCCACTCAAATAAGGTTCAAGGAAGTGGCCAAATTAAAGCCCTACCAATGTTGACTGGCTTTGAGTAAATACTTACTACTTTGTTTCCAATTACTCCTCTCTCTGTACGCATAAGCTATGCCATCTCTGTCCAGAAGTACTGGCTTTCATGTTCTGTCTGCTTGACATTCTCCACACTTAATTCTAGGATGAGAAGGTCAATTCGGATAAAACATAATGCAATTACATATAAAAGAAAATCTCAGTAACTTCTGTACATAAATGAAATGAAAACATATTGATAACCCACCGTACGTGCTGCCCAGCTGTCTCGCGCTGTGCCACGGCAATGCATTTAGTACAGACCAGGCTACAGGAAGACAGATTGCTTTCCCAGAATTCGCTTGGTTAATGGAGAAAAATCCACCCTGATCTACGCTGGCTCCAGCAGTTTCTCAGAAATATTAATGTCTCAAGCTCTCATGGCTTTAATAAAGTAAAATATAATGTATTTTAATGGAAAACAAATTTCCCATTTCTTCTCTTCTGGCACTTGGTGCAGTTGATAGCTACAGTACTAGTTTCAAGCACAGCATGCTGAGCTAATTATATTTCTTCTAAACATTGTTGATTTCTTGATTGCTAATGTGGTATTTGAGAGTCAGTGATTCTTAAATGTCAGCTGAAGAATCCATCTTTACCAATCTGAAACCCCTAAATGCAGATCTTGTTTTACCAATATTCCCAGTAAAGAATTACTCTCTCTGTTGCTTGTCTGGCAAGTGAGACAAATAACAATTTCCAAAGGCTGTATTTTTTTTTTCTGTACCACATTTAATTGGCAGGAGCATGGAGACTCAGAAATATTTTCATTAATGCTTTATTATTAATCAGTAAAAGATGGATGCAACACTTGAGGGAAGCTCTGAATGGTAAATTCCCTAAACAATTTACTGTAACTTCCTTGCCCTATTAGTGCAAATGTTGCAATAGCACAATGCGAATGAGGTCCCCCTTTAATGTGCTGTTTATGAAAAGGGAAAAAAAACCCCTGTAACTGGATAAATCTAAACTGTTTGGTAAACAAATGCAAATGGTATTATTTTTCTTAATTCTAGAGTTCTGTGGGCACAACATTCATATAGTTTTTGGATGATGAGTCACGTAAATATTACCTTCATACTTTTTGTAAGTTTTTTTATTTATTTTACTTGTATAATATTTCACATATGATTTTGTTTTACATCTTACATACTGGAACATAACAGTAATTAAGCCTGGGTTTCAATATAGATACACACATGTCCTGCAGTGAGGGCCTACTGTAACAAATGCCCCTCAGAGGAGGAGAGCCTTCCTGGCTGCTGCTCAGAAAAACAGTGGCTCTCATTTCTAAACGTGCACTGGGCAGGCAGGTGAGCAGCATGCAAGGTCTCCAACATTCTGTTGGGAGGGACAAAGCCATATTTGTGTGGGAAAAGAGGAGGAAGTGAAAATGAGTCCAGCTGCTGGCATGAAAGTACATGAAAAAAGTTTTGAAACTAAATCTGGATAAGCGAATTCTTATCCAGTTCTTGCTATAAATCTGCCTGTTTGAGAGTCTATAATGATTGGTCATGGGAACAATAATTGAATTCAGTTATTCTTGTAAGAACTCTTGTTTTTTTAGAAACTTTTCAGAAAATACTTCTACACTGCTACCAGCACCATGGCCTTCTTTTTTTATTGCCTTTGTTGCATTGACAGCTCTAGGCAATAACAAACTGATGGGATACGATGGTCGGAGCTGTCATAAAACACTGAACCATGGGGGTGTTACTTCTTGGGGTGCCCCTGCCCTGGCCTCAGTTAACCAGATGGCAGCGTAGCTCTGCAGTCTGGGATCAGTCATGGTCTACTGGGACCAGAAAGACTGAGCTCTGCATTTTTAGTGAGTCATGGCCTGAGTTACGTTTCTCCTGGAGTCACAAGTGAAGGTGATGACCAAAGCAGCTCTCCAACATCTGTTGCATATTACTGCATGCTGAAGACAGAAGAACCTACTCTCCATTCTCAGTTTATCGCCATCCAGTTTCCTGAAAGCTTTGGCATTTCTCCTGGTTGAGCTAAATGTCTCAAATACTGCTGTCCTCCTGATGTGCTTGGTGCTGCATCTCCTTCTCTTGTGCATCTCTGGCTGGGTGCTGCCTGATTTGCTCTGTTTCTTCTCAGCTGATGCTTGTAAGATAATTGGTTTCCTTGAGAGCAATTGTTCATACTGAGATATGACATGGGGGAAATATCCTTTTACTCTGTTCCTCAGTCAAGTAATATTCAGGCATGAAATGCAAACATCTGCAGACTTGTAACCATTTTTATGCCCTTGGATGAAAATATTTGGGAGCAGAGAAACTGAGGAATGCAATTAAATTGAAAATGTATCACAGTATATTCTCATCCAACATGGAATAACATTGACTGGATGAAAAGAAAATAGCATATTTTTTGCCTAGTTTTCCTCTCATAGGATTACTTTCTCAGCAAAGCAAATCAAATGAGATACATCCATGATACTATTTACTGCTTTCAACTGAAATTGGAAGGGCAGGAGGTAAGAATGGGTATATTTATTTTCTGTTTAACTCTCAGGAGCAAGTCACAAACTTGGGACCTATCATGATTGACAAAGCAAGTCATTAGATAATTACACGGAAATCCCTTTTATTGAAACATCTGTGTTAAAATGTGCATGCTAAACAGAATTCTAATAGGCTATGAGTCTAAGTCCCTAAGCTTTAATTTGGTAGCAGAGAAACTTGACACATTTTCAGCATTATTTCAAAAACAGTTTAAACAGATCCCATTATAGGGTAAGAGGTTTTGGTGAGAAATGATATTTTTCTTTGGCAACAAAGCAAATGTTTGATAAAATGCTTATTATGACATAAAACATAAGCACATTTTCAAGGTACAGTGTCTGAGTTCTCTTTTGGTTTGGCCTTCCCTTTCAGTTCCCTATTCACCTTCCTGCCAGGTCACCAGCTCTTTCTTTTCACCTCAGTTCCTCTACTATAGTTTATTCTTTTCCACTGGCTGAAGCGGGATCAAGCCTCTCTTTATTTGGATGCTTCATCAGACAATATCCTTCTAGGTTTCTTAGTCAGCAAGGTCCCAGATTACAGATCTTGGGTATCCTCCCATATTCTCTGGGTATTCTGGGAAGTCCTGCTCTCTGGGACTATGCTGAAGTCAGCAAATGAGTGTAGCTCAAAGGAACAGATCTGAAAAGGGTGGGGTTGGCATGTGTAAATCCACCCTTTACACATTTTAGGAGATTTTGCTTTGGGCGAGTTCTAGCTTGGTCCTGTGGGAACCAACTGGAGCAAACCTCTCAGTTTAACTTCATCTTAAAGGGGCCCAGTTTGCGTGGTCTGAGGCTGCCTGATGTTGGAAACCAAACCATGGAGATTTGCAGAGGCAGAAGGGCAGTATTAATTAAAATGCTAACATAAGTTGCACCTCTTTCTTTCCTGGCTTTCTCCATAATTTCCATTATGGCTTTGTCTGGTCAAGGGGAACTTTTTCTACTTCCCAGGACCCATTTGCAGTTAATGAGCATCTTTCTTCCTGACATGAACTTTCCGGCTTACACTCCCCTTCTTGCTGCTTAAATTCCAGCAGGAAGAGGAGGAGATGCTCTTCCATCTTGACTCTAGCCAGGAAAGTCCCCTTGACTCACCTCCAGAGCACTTGGTAGCACACAGACAATATCTCCCATGAAGAGTCTAGGCCCAGAACTGTATTTTTATTTCTTCTTCAAACTCATAAAATGTTTCCAATCTTTTGATAAAATAATTATTAAAAAATTGTTGTAAGAAATAAAATTGTTTCCTTATTCTTAGATTTAGCCTGATTTTTAAAAATATTTTTCTTCAATTTAGTCAAAATAAGGAAAAGTTAATCTTTATCTCTGGGAGTTCAGCCATAGTATGAGCCTTGAATGTACAATCCTACAATAGCAAATAACAGATGTCCCTACATTTAGGTTTCACTATTTTTTTTTTCTTGTGATGCTGCATCCTAGGAATTCTCCACATGGCATATCTCTAGAGCTGCAGTTGATCATATTTGTATTAATATTTCTGCAGAAATATAAATATGTCGGTTTGTTTGTTTTCCTAGCAAGTTAACACATGCAACCTTCTCCCTGTTGTACATCTGTCAAAAGTCCTCAGGAGACCTAGATTCACAAGGCTTCAAATCTAAGGTGCTTATAGTAAAAGCTTCTTCATGAATAATGCTTGATGAGTAACTCTATTGATGCCTGTGAAATTACTTGTACAAAGGACAATATTGGAAAGGTCTCATGCATTGATAATTGTTGCAGGTGTCTGTATGAAGCAGCCTTATCTATGAACTTCCCTTTCTTCCCTTCTTTTTCTTTCTGTTTTGTTTCCAAAATGAAATGTCGCCTCTGTGAGTGTTTGCTAGTGTGTACTCTAGTGTTACCCACTAGAGTAAGACTTCCTATGAGGGCATTCTTCTAGCCAGGATCCAAATACATTTTTTACACATAAAAAGTCTCAAGTATCCCATGTGTACAATCTTTTTCTTTTTTTTTTTTTTTCTTTTTTTTTTTTTTTTCATTTTAGATGTGAACAGCAAGACATGAAAATGGTAATAGCTACATGAAAGTAAGGGAAAAGGTATAAAACATGTGGCAAGAATAATCAAGGATCTCTGGAAATTGCATCTTATGTGAAAGTTACAGCAGCATCATTCTTTGTGGATGATAGTCATATTCAGTTATTTTGCTTTTTGAACAACTGTTGACGTCTTGATATATGCCATGTAACAATTTTCTTTATATTTCTTGGACTTTAGTTTCCTGGACACTTACTGTACACCCACAAAAAAAAGCTCTCAAAGAACCTTAAAAGACATTTCCTTTTCTTTTGTTTCTGCTTGTGGGAATCAAAGATTTACATGCATTGAACTTTGTCTGAAACAGACATTGTATAAAATACATAAAGTGGCATCCCTATGTCAAACCTGTAGGTATTCCATTTAATGGCCTTGCCAATATCTAAAGAAAATGAAAAGACAAATAATAAGCAAAAACCATTAGATGGAATCTTCATCTACAGATAATAACTCTATTATGAAGAAGAATTTTCTGAATCATCACTTTCAGACAGAGATGCAGCCATGAGGTGCTACAGACCCGCAAGTTAAATAGTTTCTTGCTCTCTATGTAAAGCAGAAACTAATTAGAAATATTACAACTTATCAGGCCTATATTAGTCATGAGACAATGACGATGAAGAAAGGCATAGCCAAGAAAAATCAAGCATGTTGTCTTATTAATGTCACCTGGGCTGAGTTAACTTTCTCAGTGTCCCTTCCCCTGCCCTCACCTTGTTGGTTCCAGCATCTCACACTATCTGTAGAAAGGAAGTGCCAAGTCTGCTCCACTGCTGCTTGGGCACTGGCTGTGGAAACATTTTGGTTTCATAGGGGCCGGGCTCATCTGAAACCAAAACCCTTCTGTTGCCTAATGCCTCAATGCCTCTTTGTTCAAAGCCTTGAAAACACAAAACCTCTACTACTTATTGCCTGATATGCTTTTCCATTATAAATGGTGCCCCGTAGTAACTCTCCAGGACAAAAATTGCGCCTTTTTGCTTTAGTCTAGTGAAGCTTTTATCAAAAACTATTAGGAATATGTGGAATGATTTTGGAAAGATGCAGTGGTCTAAGCTGTTTGCTCCCTTGGTATCCCTGTTGGGCCCAGGCTACCTCTCCACGGATATTTTCCTCTGTGTATTCATACAGTATAAAATGAAACAGGACTTGGGTCTAAAGTACCTTTATTAGTGTTAAATTGGATCACTTAAACAGTTAGCCTAACATACTTAATTTGGCATTTGTGTTTTCCTAAGAGCATGAGTTTGGTTTAATTTGTTTCATTTCCTCCTGTACCCAGCTGTCTGTAATTTTACTATCAATTTCTATACTTTTATGGTGACTTAGACAAATATTACTAAATTATGTAGATTTTTCTAAAAGCCAAACAGGTAATGTCATTAACCTCAGCCAGTCTAAAATAATCCCATTAAATTTCCAGTCAAATTGCCTCATGAGGAATGTGCAGTCAAACTCACAAAAATTAACCATTTCACTGCAGATTAGTAAATCATGTACTGAATATTATTCTTCATGCATTTCTATAATAGCATATTACCATGGAGCTTTCAGCAACCAGTTGATAGCAATAAAAATACCTTGTGGTCTGAGATCCACCTTGAGGACACTGCTGGTTTTTAACATCACAACCTGTGTAGATACACAGTCACATTTGCACTGCTTGTCTCTGGCCATAGAAATGGCTTTTCAAAGGCCTTGAATGCCAATGAAATACTAGTTTTTCTGCCTTTTATTAGTCTCAATGGACAATTGTTTTCCTACGCTTTGCATCTTTTCTGTTCTGAAAACACCAGACTTACATTGATAAATCTATACCTGCTCTTCTGAAGACTCTAGTAAAGCCATTGGGTTAGGAAATTGAATCAGTACAAAGAATTTCCATATGGAGATTCCTATTAATAGCTTTGCATTTTTGTTAAAGCAGGATAACTCTTAAAGCCTCAGAGATATTGATGAGCTGAAAAGCTGAAAGAGGAGTTGATTGGTCATTTCTGCTTTGTAGGGCTTTTCTTGGGGCTGAGTTCTGGCTGAGTAATCCTGGAGCATTGGAGCAGCACTGTATGATGGCTGGATCCAACTGCCACCTGTCAGAGCCTCTGAATGATACAATCCCCTACAATTATGGTGAGTTTTGTTTCTTTAAGGGTCTCTTAAGGCTTAGCCTTTCTTAGCATAATTGGGAAGAATCACAGCTGATATTCATAATGCAGCAATTGTCATTCAAAGCCCTCAAACCCCTTGATAAATGCGTCAAGTGACCTTCATCTCTGGATAAAAAATGTGAAATAATTACCCTGAACAGCAGCATGTCTGAAAAATGTTCAAAATGTTCCAGATTCCCAAACTGGGCAACTACTGCCTCCTTTTACGAGGAGCCCACTCCTGGGTAGTTTACAATTTATGTCTGTGAGAAGCTCTTGGATTCAGGTCTGGACCTCAGTGCAGGCTTCTCACATCCTTCCCCCTTGCCCACTGAATTCTCCACTCCTCTTTGCCCCAGGGCACACTCCTGCAGAAACAGCTGATTAGGACAGTGAGAGGCTGAGATTTCAGGCAGCTGTTCCTGAAAAAAAAAAAAAAAAAGGGGGGGGGGGAGGGGAAGAAAAAGGGTAAGAGCCACCAAGGATTTTTTTATTACATTACTAAGGGAATACAGCGGAAAAATACACATGGGAGATACTGACTCAAGACTCTGTCCTCCCTTAAGTTGCTTATGACAGGTATAATCAATGCCCAGATTTTTTCTTGCAATCTTTTCTAGCAAACATTTTTTTTCTTTTGTCTGAATGATACCTCTCTCCTATATGTCTTCTACTATTATTAATCTTGTGGTGCGTACTGTTGGTTGAAGACACTGCTATGCTTTCCTTGGGTGTTATTTTTGTCTTTCTCTGATTCCTATTCAATACGCCAAAGAGTAGTTGCTACTACAAGTGGAGAAATGTGGCATTTAGTTAACTGTTAGCAGTAAAGCAGCAAAACCTGCTTGACAGTTGTGCATGCAGAATGAACACACAAGGCCTCTAAAACTCCTCTCTAAGATGGGAGCTACAAGGCAGAGAGTACAGTTTCAATCTATTTAAGTAGACGAGGATAGCACTTTCAAGGTACAACACTCTATCCGTTTGACGTGTACCAAACAGCTTGTTAAAGAAATTCTTTCTTTTAGTACACAGAGCTAAATGTACAAAACTCTGCAAAACTTCTCTTTTCACAACCTGAAAATCATGTGCAATACCTTTGCATTGTAGCTTCCATCATGCCTACAGGGTTATTGGAACCCAGCCTCTGCATAATTATTATCCAGCATCCAACTTATCTTTCACCTGCTGGAAAAAACCCCATGCACTTAAATTCAGAAATTATTTTATCCATAGAGAAATGAGTACCTCCAAGAAATCTCACCACTTAAAGAAATTTTTCAGGTACTCAATGCATGCAGTTCTTTGTTTTTGGAAGGTGTGGATAAAATACTTCTTTTCCTTACAGCAGATATGAGTCAAAAATAAACCTAGATGTGCTTTGTCAGTTCAGATGGGAAAAACTCTGGTATTCAGGGTAGGCTGCACGTACTCCCTGAGGTCACCTTTTGTCTCCATCCTTTACTGATTCATTTTGGAGCCCACACCCTGGTGTGCTTCGGGGATGTTCCTGGCTGCCAGGGCACAGAGCTGTCCTGGACTGCCCAGCAGCAGCAAGACCTGCTGAGAGCATTCCCTTGGTGCACATTGCCAAAGGTCTATCCTGAGCCTGTATGTCCCTGGGCACCTGGCCTTATGATAACCCACATTCCCATCTGATAGTGTGGACCAGGGTTGTCTGCCTTTCATTGAACTTGTCTGCCTGTTGCCCTAATTTTCAAAAAGTTGATTTCACTGTCTAAGTCTGCATGGTGCCCCTAAACTGTATTTCAAAAATGCCTAATTTTGGTCCATATATTTCTGCTTGGGATTACCTATATTTTGTGTTTTCTCTTATTATGTGTGTGGCATATGGCAAATGAAATGGGAAAGTATACATTAAATCTGTTAGTATCTTATCTAGACCATAGAGATTTATATTCTGTTGAACCCTTGCCAAAAATTACAGGGTACATAAACCTGACTGAATAAGGAACTGATGGACATCTGCAACTGAGAAATAGACTTGTTCATAACATGCAAAGATGATTGGGAGGAGACACGAACAGGTTCTTAAGGTGCTAAACTTCCAGCGGCAAAAATCCCCATAATGTCACAGCCTTCTGATTTTCATAAAAGTCCAGAATCTTACCTTTGAGTTTATTTCAAGAACGATTTAAGCATTTTGGTTTACTTCTTTTTCTGTTTCAGTAAATTTAACTTTAACAAACTTCTTTACCATTGCAAGTTGCTCTTATACATAGAATATGTGTACTTACTCATCACAGATTTATGAGTACTTCGAAACTCACATATTTAAACAAGAGAATAAAACCTCTGTGTTATCTGCCTAATGCCATGGGAACTGTCAGTGTGTTAATTAAATATTAGTGGTCCTGCTGCAACTGTGGAAAAGCATAAGGACCTGATTTCCTGTAGGAGCTCTCAGCTGACTCAGGGGAAGTGCTCAGCATCAGAAAGGAATAGCTCAAAACTGTCTCTCACTGGAGCTGGGACTGAGCTCATTTATTGCTGGCTTTATGTGCTGTTGGTTTTGCTTTTGCTATCGCTTTCAGTGTCCCTGCCTGACTTCAGGCTTTCCCTAGCTCCAAGCCCCAAGGAAACCTCCAGGCATACGTGCCTAATCTAAAGGGACAAGGTTGGGAAGAATTGCTACTACATTGAGTTGGAAATACAAGGCAAAGGAAAGTAAATCTGCTGTTTAAGGTATTATTTCATTCTTACTTTTACCTGAGGTGATACATGAAGTCTAGGGCAGAGAAGAGAGATGAACCTTAACCTTCCATTTGGGTGCATTTAACCATAAAACTGTCATTTGTCACAGCATGCATGATGAATGCACAAATACAACTGCTTTCCACATTGCCCCTCGCGGAGGATTTTACAGTCATGACACTGTACAGGAATCAACTGGCTTGATTTAGTTCCCTACATCTGCTGCACAGCCTCCTCAGCACCGTGAGGAACCAGCCCTCAAGGCTGACATGCCTCTTCTGAGACATCATAAAAATGCCCATATTTGTGTTTGGAAAGGTTTGTGGTGGGAGGATGCCAGGGCCAGGGAGATAGAGATGTTTAAACAGCTTTGTGAAAGCTGCTCCTGCAAAGTCTGTCTTTGCAGTATTCAAAAGCTCTCTTAAAAAGTTATATAGTTAACAGTGGCTGAAATTAAGAAACTAAACTAAAGCATATGCAATACTAAAAAAGCAAACCCCCAAAACAAAATAGATGCCTAAAAAGAGACCTATGCCTCTAAGACTTTTGTGTCTCGGATAGACCTGTATTCCACACACCCCAAATGTTCCAAAATACTTGAAGCTTCAAGGGATCAGTAGCTATGCCATACTATTCCTGTAAACTAAATCCTTTTTGCCTTTATCCTAATACCAGTGTGACATTCTGAGATTCCAGTAGATGAATTCCTGATGCATATTCTCTCTTGTCTAACATATCTCTGATTTAGATGGAGGAAACTCCACAATAGGTTCCTTTCAGGATCCTTCCTGCCCACCCCATGAAACTGAGCCCTTGCAGAGTCCCTCCTTGTTGCTGACTGCACTTTCTGTGAAATGAGTAGGAAGATACATCACCTCAGTCTACTCTTCCT
Organism: Hafferia zeledoni; assembly: GCA_035583235.1. NCBI lineage: Eukaryota > Metazoa > Chordata > Aves > Passeriformes > Thamnophilidae > Hafferia > Hafferia zeledoni. Next base: position 7,684,229 of record JAWWEV010000169.1, on the reverse strand, counting down.
GTTAGACTGGTACCACATCAGCATTTTGGATTTAATTCTGCTGTTTTTTTTCTAGTGCCCTACCACTTTTATATTCAACAGTATTTTCTCTCAGATGCTATAGTTTAAAACCTTACCACTTCACACTGTGTGGTATTCAAAGCTTTTTACATTATCTTATTGTAACTTCAAAAAAAGGAAATTATTCAGTATGTCAAAGAAAATAGCTTCCATCCACTGCATTCTTGGGCTGAAAGCAAAGGTTTGTATTCTGTCCTCTCAACTTTATTAAAAAACATAAGGCATCAGCCTTCACGTAGCTCAAATACATTTCCTTACACGATGACATACCATGTCTGATAGCGTAGAATGAACTTGATATGAATTTCTATTCCATGCACTCAGCATACTGAATACTATTTAATTCTCCAGTGCTGTGTGATTGAACGCACTGATCATGGAAACAGAATGCTTGCTGAGCCTTGCACTACTCTGCTTTCCTCTCTCCTGTTGGTTTTTTGTTTGTTTGTTTGTTTGGGGGTTTTTTTGTTTTTTGGTTGGTTGGTTGATTGGGCTATTTTGTTTTGTTTTGGTTTTTTGTGGTGATGTTTTTGCTTTCCCATTGAGGATTGAACACTTCCTTCCCATGCCCAAGAATTCAACTCTCAGGCCCTGCCCTTGGTTTCATCTATTGCTTCTCAGGGGTGTATAACTTGCTAGTCTTGACATCATTAAGATTTTGATATGAAATAAATACATAGGGCCAGCAACTTGGGACCCATGTGCCTAAAGTTCAGAACAGATATTCAAAAATTAGGAAAATCTAATGATTTTGTATAATTAGGACAGAAGGTGCTATTGAGGTTAATAAGGGAAAGAGTATTTTCTGTTCAAGCACAAAGCCCTTGTTTCTCAAACTAATCCAAGCTCTCAGTTTTCTGCAGAAAATGTCCAACTATGTACTTTTATTTCTAAGCCAATACCAGTGCCTGGTAGCATTGGCTTTAGCAGTTCCTGCTGGCCCAGAGGAATGTGGGAAATGGACAATTTACGGGGAATCAGTGCTTGTCTCTCTTTCAGGTGCTGTGATTGGAAAGTTATTTTATGTTACAGAGGATAAAATTTCTGCATTCTCTGTCATGTCATGCACAGATTAAAGGAAAGATAACCAGTCCAATCATCATTATATGCTCAAAAGCATAGATAGAAAAATCCATGCGTATCAATTCTGTAAGTCTCAAGAAAATTTGCACAGGAAATAAATGACCCACAGTGAAAAGGGATAATATTTTACAAAATTGGTACCTGGGAGCCATGTGGCTTTACTAAGAGTAAAAATGACCCATTCTTTTCAAGATGAAATTAGTTCTCTGCTGAAGTATAGGAAGGAGACTTTTATGCTGTTTTACCACCTGCTCCTCATCTCTAGGATCTATGTATTCACTTTTGATTTATGAGGGAAAGTGGGGGGAATCAGGTGAATTTTAAATGGCATGTCTCAAGATCATAGTGGTTTGGGGTTGTTTTTTTTTTTTTTTATTTCAGGCTATATATTTTTCTAACTCCATTTTTGCAAAATAGCAAAATTTTTACTGCTTGTAAAGCCAGAGAATTTTTGGTTACTTCTCTTCCAATATTTTATCACTGCTCCTCTGCCAAGGAACTATTTTGATGATGAGTAAAGCAAGTTATTTGATATGTGGCGGGTCTAGCCAGCAAATAATTTGACCAAGGGTCAGATCAACAGTAACTTTTTCTTATTTATGTTAATGACTTGCATGTAAGTGTACAACTGTGCCCATGGGTGTATTTAATAATCTCTGAAAATGTCAATCTAACTGTTCTGGCGTCAGACATGCTGTGCAGCAGTGGAGTAATTTTTGCTATTTTTGAATAATTTTACTGTGAAACAGAGTATGCTGGACACGCTAAAAGGTCACTCAGATACATAAATAAATATTTTGGCAAGTAAAAAAAAAAAAAAAAAAAAAAAAAGGAGGATAAAGAGGATAAATAGTCTCACTCATGGAAAGCCAGGAACCTGTGTGCAATTTGCCCTCAAAACTTCATTCTAGGTAGGTCAGTGAATTACACACTTCAGTCATTGTGGACAAATGGCATCAAAGTCTATTTGTCAGTGCCTACCAGGAGAAAAAATGTAGGAGGGGTTTGGAGTCAAAGTATTGCAAGTGAGGTCAAATCTATCCATACAGGGGGAAAAAAAAGGAAAAAAGAAAAAAGAAAAAAAAAAAAGGCAGAGTTATGTGTACTGTGAGTATACTTACTCCTTTTTAGGTAAGAAATTACATGTACACTTTTTACTCTTTCTGGATCCAAGCACCTACTATTGCTGGTTAAGAGGGATAAAAATGGAGATGAAAAAGGCAATAGAAATAATTAGAAAACCCTTTTCCTATAAATGTAATGAAATTACCTGACATCAAGTGATACAGCTGATATTTTTAGATAATCTGAGAAATTTGGATATAATTGATATCAGAAACCAGTCGGTGATAAACACTATTGGTCTTTGAAGATGAAATTAAGTATGGCTTCTTTACAGAATACTATGAGAAAAATACTATTGAAAATCCAGTTAAAATATTTTATTTCTTCTATAACTTTTTCTCTCTATTTAACACTAAAGCTTTCTTGCTCTGTGATCTTAATTTGAAGCTTATATTTTCAATTTTCAACTCAAATTGTATGCCAGGGTAAATATCATTCTTTAGGACTTGTGAACAGAGATGTCTAATGAATTGTAAGAACAGACTCAGAAATACCTAGTTTTAAATACAGTATCACTGTAAGTTTATCCAAAACCCTAATTTTTATCACAATAATGTTGTTTTTAATTTTTCTCATTAAAAACATCCTGATGGCTAAAAATTACTCTCCCAATCAAAAGATCAGGAAACTGAAAGAAAGAGCTCCTGCCCTGGAGATGCCTCTGTAGTCATTAAATATACAGCATTCTTTTGGGGTATTTTGTGACAAATACCTGCTTTTGAACCTTCATATTGGAATATCTTGTCTAACTACAAACTAAATGTTATTTAAAACTGTAACAAAGAAGTTACTTGTAAGAAATGTTGCTTTACCTTTCATCTTTCCATATCATGAGAATGGCAACTACATGACAGAAGTGAAAATCCAGAGTGAAGAAATATATAAAATTTATAGAAATATCTTTTCTGGAGAATAATGCCTTTTGTGTTACTCTTTTTTTGTTTATGAAAATTGTGATATAGATGAACTGTTTAAACAACTGCCCTTGCCAGAGAGCATTTATATCACGGATTTTTACCTTTAAAAAGAGAAAAACCTTAAAATAATCCAATCCTAAAATTTTATCTTTGAACAAGTTTAGAATTACATCTGTCCTAGTCTTCTCTCTTTTTACTTTTTATTTTTTTCTACATGTGACATCTATATATATGCTATTCTTTCAATCTCTCTACGATAAATATATGATATTTTTCACACTTATCATAAAGCAGAATCATTATGGAGACTGACCTTTGTACTATTCCTCATATACATCTGAGTCTGAAATTACTGTTAATTAATTACTGTGAAAGAGAGATTTTACTTGAAAAATTGCTAAATACCAGAACATTAACCTATATTAAAAAAGAATTAATTCTATTTAGTTTGTTTGTTTAGACAGTTACGCTTCTGGATGGATTCTTAGCATGGGCAGGGGATTTACCAAGGCACGAGTTACTGCCAAAGAGGTGTGAATTTTGATCTTGCAGTTCTGGATATGCTCCAAATTTTAGTGTTTCATAAGAGAAATGAGCTATTACTTTTAAGGGAGAGCTAAGAAGCGTTTCAGGATTAATGAAGAATACTCATGTATTTCAGGGGTGTACAGTCCCTGAAAAATATTTGAAAGAAAAAAAAAGGTTTATACAACAAAACAGAGCAATTTGGATTTTCACACTTATAGCAAAGGGCTCTTATCTAGTCTTCTAACTAGTGCTTGTAGTCCTGGCACAGCCCTGCTTGTTTGTTTGCAAACATTGCCCTTGTGGAGCTCATTTCACAGAATAACATTTCTTTTGGATGGTCCTGGTCCCACAGTCCCCGTGGTTCATCTGGATTTCTGTTTTCTCAGAGGATACAGCGTACATGTTTTCCTGTGTGGTAGTTTTGTGGCTACAGAAACAGGGCAATACTTGCAGTTGATGCCCTTGGTTTGACTTGGAGATCCTTGATCACACGAACAGCCTGTTCCAGCTTCCTCAGACTAACATGGACTTAGCTAAAAAAGAACCAAGTCCCCCAGATTCATTTCAGGACCTAATTCAAATCTAATTTACTCCTTTATTGATCTATATTTGGTATAGTTATCTTTAAGAGTCAGGTTCCTATTTTAGATATAAAAACCTCATCCTTCATAGTTTTTCCATCTTTGCTTCTGCTTCTTTATCACCATTTATCTTCATCAGTTTCTATGGCATTATGTCCAGAGCGGTGCACAACAGAGGAACACATCCAGTCTGAGATGAGCAAGGGAACATGATCACACATGGATGCATAAAATTACAAAATAATTTGTTCACTCACAGAATTTCTCATTTTTAATGTTATGTTTTTTAAGCTATTGTTGAATCTTTATTCTGGCCTTCAGAAATATAGTGTTTTCCCTGATAAGGTGAATGTAATTCCTTTTTTTTTTACAAGACATCATGTACAAGATCCATACCATTTATATACTCATCAGTGCAGTGCTTTGTTTTGTTTTTGTTTGTTTGTTTTGTTGGGTTTTTATAATGTAAACTATATTGGATATCAAAATACTCACCAGAATGAGAAGAATGATAATGTACACAGAAGGATTTATCATTCCAAAAAAGGATATCTGTTTGTTCTGTCCAATTACCGTGAACATTATGGTATGTTTTAAGTGCTATTGAATGAGAATTGAATTTCTAATTGTGATGACACTTTATGAAAAGAATAGGTAAATAGTGAATATAAAAGGAAAAAAAAACAATTGAGAGACAATGTTACATTGCCCCTGAAGTCTCTTAACGGTACTGATTACTACTATTATTAGGCATGTTATTTAGTCATCATCATCAATCCAGCCACATATTTTCTTTTCCTCAAATGAAAGAAAACTACTTCCTTCAATACATAAAAAAAGACTTCTAGGGCACCATGAATGTGTAAATGTAAAAGACAGACAAGACTCAGCATTTTACAGAGCATGGGTAACTATTAACAGATACACTTTCTCAAACAAAAGAAATAATATGACTGGATTAACTCATTTCAGGATGGTCTTTGCTAATTCCTGTATTTTCAGTAAGGCCTAAATTCAGTTTTCCACTATTTAACTATGCAATTATATCCTCTTAAATCTTTGTATGAACTACGTGAGTTAAGATTCTTTGCAATTAGCATACACAGGGCATCAGGGATGCACTTTTAACATACAGGGCTAAAGAAAGTGCAGGGAATTTGGAAGAATATTACAAAGTCATTGTGCTACTTAACTACCAACTCGGTGTGACTGGGAGGCTTTAAATTTATTGCTTGTAAAACATGTAGGAAACTTGGAAGCCACTGTGGGAAATCAGAACTAGGAGGGTGAAAGCAAGAGATTTGTACACTTTTGCTTTTGGGCATCTCAGTGCCACTCCTAATGCTCTTTATGTGAGGCAAAACCAGCTAAATGTATCTTCTGTGCCACCCTGTGCTTTAGGCTGGGCTTCAGCCAGCTCCAACTGATGATCAGTGTAGAGTAAAGCCCTTTCAATAGCTGACAAGCTTAGAGGTTAATCTGCAGCTCTTGAAGGAAAATTGTGTCTTCCAGGTGTCCAGTACTGGAGTTCTGCAAAAGACCTATTAGGACTTCTCATTTTTGGCTGTCCTGCTTTTTTTCCTTGGCAAATTGTTGGGGGGGTTAGTGGGGGTTTTTTGGTGGAGGGACATTTTCCTCAGGCCTTTTGGATCTTGCTTCAGTTATGAGCACAGCCTGCAGCAGAACACGAGGCATGATCACATTCCCCATTTTATCCAGATCATGCACTGAATAAATCTGCACCAAACCCAGTAACATGAGGAGAAAGAAACACAGTTTAGCAGAAACATATGCATGATCATTTTCAATAAAAATCCAGGACAGTCAAGTAGAACTGAAATTGAATTTTAGAGTATCCAGAAATTGGGTGCCTCGACTTTTTACTATTAATAGATCTATCAGACTTTGAAACATTCAGATGAAGCACCAGTGCTAATTGATAGCTCTGTGCTGAAAGAATAAGCATTTATTCCAGCTCCTCAACTACAGACATTAACAGTCTTTGAGAGGAACAGGGGAAGTTTTATTTTAAGGGCAGGATTTTGATGGAAGTGGTGTTAGTGCAACACTGAGGGATCAGAGCTGTGTAAGGCTGACAATAAGCTGGGACAAAGGTTCAAGCAGGAAGCTTGGGAATGGCTCAGGCTGCATTCTTGGGGAGTAAGACTGAGACAGAAGCAATAGATGGGGTAATGGTTTGGGCAGCAGATATCTGGGTTAACTGTCAAGGCAAGCAAACAGGCTTGATGCTGGGTCTATGAGGGCAGGACTTTAGAGTGAGGAGTTATACACAGAACTCAGGACAAAGCAGCATCACTACTTTATGATAACGTGTGGTGTCAGATCTTGAGCTGCTGTTCAGGAGCACAGTAACAAACCCACTGGCACAGCACAACCCCATGTTTGCAGCTGCACTCACTTGTTCGGCTTGGAACTTCTAATCAACAGCCAAAGGTCCCAAGAGACAAATAACATCACTACAATGTACATTAGCCAGCAGATTCTCTTTGCTACAGCTGAGAGGATAGAAGCATGGATTTCAAGAGTGTTTATTGGACATCTTCATGCTTTCTTCTCCTAGAGAAGCAATATGGTTAGAAAAATTCAGCTGATAATAATACTTACACATTGAAAGGGCTTTTTGGTGCAAAGCAGTCATGTGGGTATGGACTAAGCATTCAACATTTTTTTCCACGCAGTTTAAGCTGAAAGTCAAATATTTAAGACACAGAATGTTGTATTTGTAATTATACAACCCAACTAGGTGTTTCTACTACCACAGCACACTGGTTAACAAAACCTCATATGAAGAGACATACAGACATGAGAATGAATTACCGCCTGAGTTCACTGAGCTGATATCTGCCATAAATCCTGCTGTGCTGTATTTTACCTGTGTAAAGGTGTTATCTGTCATCTTGGGGAAATCAGGTCTTGAGAGCAGAAGCTCAAAGCTCATCTTGTGTTGGCATTTGCCTACTGAAGGGTATTGAAAAAAGCCACAAGGGAAAAAATCCCCTCCTTTTATTCATGAAGGGTCTAAGAAATTGAAGGAGTTAGTGGCTGGGTCTACTGTCCTTGGAATTACTAGAACAATTCATTGTTGATCCAAGTGAGCTGAGTCAGGCCCTATGGGACTTAGGGAAGAATGGGACCAGTATTGCCTCAAACTGTTCTTGCACTACTGCATCTGCATCACTGTTGTGTTAAAGGGACAGTTAATTTCTTACCAAATTACCCTATTCACAGCTTGCTTGCAACCACCCCTGGCACTCCTGCTTCCCTTAGTTTGCTGCCATATGCTGCAAATCTAACAACTTACAACATTAAAAATTACAGCCTCCATGTAGCACATTGCTGATGCCATTAGATCAGTCTAATCACCAATACATATTTTATGAAAAATTGACAAATGCATCAGGTTATTGAGGTGTGTTTAGCTTTGGCTATGCATGATTTAATATATAAAGAAAACAGGTTAGGAAAAGCTTTGAATATGTATTTTCTAGGAGGAACAAAAAAAGGTTTTTTTTTCTCGCCTCCTCTCACTGCTTCTCAGTCATCGAGGGAGAGAGAAATGATGAAAATGACACATGAGCTGCTGCAAAGCCAAAAATAAGACAGCTTTTATTTTATATTTGGAAAGGGAAATTAGTTTGCTCAGTGGCTATTTTTCTCTCTTTTTTTTTTTCTTTATAAAATCTTTAAACAATGTGGAATTTAAAGTAGACATTCAAATTTATTGCATTTTATTGCTGGGGAGGTGGATAATTGGAAAAGAAGTGAAAAGCGAGGGAGAGGGTGGGAAGTGGGGGCACTTACAGGGAAATGCATTTGTGTGGGTTGGGTTTAGCAGTTAGAGACAGGGAAGTACTTAGACAAATAGCTTCACATTTACACTCATAAACAAGGAATAGCCTTTCTCTTAAAAGGAATTACATATGAGCCATTCTTGAAGCTGGTATTAGGTAGGCAGGACTGAGGATGCTGCTGGCAGGAGACTAAATGTGTGAGTGCTAACTGTGCCTAGACCAACACTGTAACCTTCCAATTCAGTAAATACAGGGGTCTTGAGGTTCAAAAAGGAGAACAACTGACTGTTAAGGGACTTTGTTTTTTTTCTAACCTAAAAAAAAATTGTCCTGCTCCTTACAAAGAGTTTTGACATTGGCCTGAGACACAAACTGCAGAAGTAAAAAAATAAAAGCCATCAAGTTCATGCTTTGAAGTTCACTAGGATTAGCCACACAAGAGCAAATTCCAGGAAGAGAAGGTAATCAAAATGCAGGCAAGCAATTAGATCTGCATATTAAGTATGAAAATACACAGTGCTGGGTTGCATATTAAGCTAGTGCTGTAACCTTGTGCCTCTGGAGCTGCTTGGTGAGGTTGCTGTGCAGAAGAACTCAAAGGACTCACCTCCTGAGGGGAAAATTGCTTTTCTTTGGCTATAACTGTGGATATGGTGCTGTAAAAACACTTTGTGCTTGATCCTTATTGGGAGGGGGCTGGGGACAGCAGGCAGTAGTGAGCCCTGCCAAGGCTGGGGAAGCCCAGCCAGCTGTGGTGGGATCAGGTGGGCATTGGGCAGGGCTGTGGAAATCACATGGGATGAGTGGCAACCCTTGGGGTGCTCTCCAAGAGCCAGGGTGGATGTGAGATACCTGAGTGAGGGGCTTGGGGAAGTTTGAAGGGCAGCAGTTCACACTATGCTTGACTGACAACTCTGCTCTGAGCAGCAGCCTTGGAAATTTTTAAAATTTTTATTATTATAGTGAGCTTTTGTTACAGTAGAAGGAGCCTATTCTAATTTTGCAAACCAGTGCTTTCTGAACAAACTGCATTTTATTTGTAATTATGATTATCAGTTTTTTTCTTCTCTGTTTCAAACTGAGGAGTGACATTTTCAAATACCTGTGCAAGCTGCACTGGGCTCTCCCTGCTCTCTGCATACAGCTGGGAAAAGGTCTGACCAGCCAGGCATCCAGACAAGTGTCTTGCTGTTCAGCAGTGCCAGCACAATTCATGGGTTTCTGAGCTTCAAGTTGCCTTAATTATAAAGTTTTAGCATAGAGCTGCTACCCTCTGCTCATATTCTGTCCCTGATTTTCTGTACACACTCAGTAAAAGCCAAATGATGATCAACCCCTTATTAGAGGTTTAGACACATTTTCTTCTCCAGGTTCCTAAATGCTTCCTTTGGTTAGGACTCAAAGGCAAGCCATGAACTCCTAGCTTGTTGGTTGAGTAATTGCTTTCTAAATTCCTGTGTACTTCCAAGGGAGATTTATCCTCACCTTCTCAAGAAAGATCATTGGCCTTTAGTGAGAAACATGAGTGCAGCACAAGTTTGAGGTCATCCGACAGTTTATCTGACATTGCACATATGAAATACAATAAATGCCACTCTGCCTTCCTGTGCTTCCCTTAATTTCACTCTGCACCTCTAATCCTTCCATTTATAAAAGTCTTTTGAAGATGAGGTACTGACTCATTCAAAGTTTTTTTCTTTAAGGAGCTTGATATTGTGGCAGGGAAAGAAAGCAATAAGCAAAGGCTGGGAAGAATGATTACCTCTAAGGCAAGCCACTTACTATTTCAGGAGCCAGGCAAAATCATTTTGGATGAGCATCAAACATACAGCACAGCCAAAATGTTTTATTGTTCTCCTTTTCCCCCTCTAAAATAGCATGTTTGACAGAGCTGTCCCTTTAAATCTACTCTTAACCATCTCACTTCACCAAGTTTAAATTTGCTGTATTTATCAGCCCTGTGTGTCGGTGTGGGTGTCAGAAATATGCAGGTGATGTCATTTTTCCTTCACTAACCCAGTGTTTAATTGACAATATCATTCCACACCCCTCCTCCCACCCTTCTTCCACCTCTTCACTTTAAACTTTGTTCTCTGAGGCCTTTTGGGTCAACACACTTCAAAAATGTGTTACCTTCATAATTTAAAGTTTTCTCTAAGAAATGGAAATTTCATGACTTCATTTTCACATTCCTGTTTATATGGAGATGAAAGACATGTCCAGTATGAATTTACTTTTGTAATCCTATATAGTTATAATTTCTTTGCCACACAAAATGAAGTGGTAGCACACTATTGATGGTACAGAGCAATCTGGCCATTAGTATACTTTGAATTACCAAGATTTGTTGCCTTCCTTTTATCATCTTTCTAATAAAAAAAAAAAAAAGCCCTCTAAATTATCTCTTCTGCATTGAATTTGGTGTTGGAATATCTATTTTCATATGGCCATATTAAATAAATCATGATAATAAAGCTATTGGGCAAAGTATTTTGTCCTAACTTTAATTCATCAGGGTAAACAGTGAAAATTTTCTTTTTCCCCCAGTGGGATGTATCATTACTACAGGAACTGCAGGTTTAGAGAAGTGGTTAGGAGACATATAAAAGGCAAGAACTTAATTGCATTGAGAGAAAAAAGGTCTCAATAGTCTGGCTCCTCTCTTTTCAAAGGATCTTCCTGCTCCTAGCATCCTAGGGGCTCTTCTGTAAAAGGAAATCAAAAGCCCTTAGCCCAGCAATGATACACAGACTGGAGCACAGAAAAGTGTCTTTGTGGGTCTGTCCTGGGAACCAAAAGTCAAGCTGTGAGGAGAAGCTCTTCTTCTGCCTTGCCTTCACCCAAGGGAATGGGAATGTGTGATTTATTCAGCTCTTGTTTCTTGTCCCCAACTTCATCTGACTCATAAATGCAGACACAAACAAAACCACCTCCTCATTTCAGCGGAGCTGTGACTGCTGTGCTGGCTGGGAGGTAATGGGTAACATCTGAGTCACTGGAGTAACTCAGGACCACAGGCCAGCCCTTTTGAAAGCCAGGCCTTCATGTCTCTGAAGTTGTTAGGCAAAGCCACAACCCAGCCTGTAGTACCCAGCTCAGTACCTCCCTCATTATGGTTACAGGACAGAGAGTGGTCTGTGATTACTTACAGAGTCAATTAATGAGACAAAGTAAAAGTGTGCGTGAGAGCATATTGGGTAATTCAAAGGTTGAAAGGCGACATTGAAACATATCTGGTCATAATTAAATTTAACTGTACAATTTCATCTGGCCAAACAAAATTACTTGCAACTAAATGTATGTCAGTGTAGCTGATTGACATATATACTACATATAGACATCAAAAGCAAAGGTATAGGTTTAGGTCAATTGCAGGAAAAATTAAATTCCTGCTTACAGAGATGGAGTGGGACAAAAAAGTCAAGTAAAAAAAAATATTGTTGACAACTAACTTCACAGAGTTTAAGATCCATTTTTTTAAAAAAAGGTATGGCCCAACCTAGAGCAAGGCTTTCTTTTACTTTCTTCGGTACTGTCTCTTCTTCCTAGTTAAATGAAGGTGTAGTACATAGTTACAGTGATTATGGTTTTGTCCTTTAGTGTTACCAGCTAATTCTATGAATGGAAAGAATTACTAAAAAGAGGAAAGAAAATAGTGGGTTTAATGTGTACATGACAGGAATCAGTATAAGTGACTGAAGGAATCCACAGGAAATTGTGATTTGCCAGTGTTAAAACAATGCTGAAGCTGATTTATTTTGTCTAGAAGTGGTACTCATGTGTCCTGCTGCATAAGACAAATATTCTCCAAACAACAAAAAAACTTCTTGAAATTTGATTCTAATAACGTTTGTAACCACTACTACTTTCACAGTTTTATCTCTTCATGTATTGAACTATTAGTCCAACACATATTGCAGTTGTGCAGCCCTGTGTTTGTGGTTATCAGGCAAAAGGAAACTCAAAGACTTGTTCTGGAATTCATCAGGAGCTGGAGAAAGGACATTTTTGACTGAAAATTGCTTTTCACTACATTTTTTGCCTTGTCAGGAAAGGCTGACTTCCCACAGGTGCCATAATTCACCATGGGCTCTACAAGGAAGCCAGTTTTACTGAAAATTCAATCTCTTTACTACAATAGAAGCCCAGTTGAGCTGCCATCCACAGCAGCACTCAACTAACCCAGTGCCAATACCGTGTGATTCATTGATTATTATCAAATGAACTTGCACTCCTAACTTTGAGAAAAATTAGACAGAGATGCAACTCACTGTAAGGGCAGCCGAGCAGACTCAGTTGTAATATTGGAAAGGAAAAATTAGAACTCTAAGTTGCACCAGGAAACATGTGGACCTATGTGGTTTTTACTTAAATATTATTTAGACTTTTGCAATTTTGCTTACAACATATCTGAACATAAGGTGCCATATGGCAGTAGAAGAGTGGGTGCTAATAAGAGCACATGTGAGACAATTGTTTCTCTGTGTACCCCTTTCCCAGTCATCCCAGGAGCACTCCAAGTTGAGGCTTTAGCCTGGAGACAACTGAGGTTTGTTGAAGGCTTTTCCCAGTATCAACTCAGGTGTTTGGGTGAGCATCTGACTCATTAATAAATTAATGAACATGATGACTATTCCCAGACTCTGTCTTTCAGGAAGATGTATCACTAGGATTCTTTGTTATACTGTTTGTTACTACAGAGGACTTGGAGGTTTTGGATCTCAGACTGTCACTTCAGGTAATGATGCAGGTCTAACTGCACTCAGCTCCTCATCCCCATTTTAATCACACAGACAATGTGTAGTGATGAGAGTGGGCTGCTGTCTGGAACTGCACCCTGGACAGGCCAGCTGAGCACAGACAGGGCTGGGGCACTCTGTCCCCATCCCTCCCTGCAGCACAGGAATACCTGGGCTGACACTGCCAGCACTGGACTTTGCTTTTGTTTTATTTCCCAGTTTAGGCCCCCTGTTACTGGCTGTGCCCCACGACTCTGCCGGGGACTGTGCTAAAGCACAGCCTTTCTTACTCTGTTCCTCAGGGCCTTCCAGGTTCATTACCCAGGTATTGTGCATGTGTGTATCTGAGATACTCCACACATCAGCCTCAGAAAGGCAATCTCTGTGGTCTCTGTGTTTGCCATGACTTGAAAGCATCATTTAACAATGTTTATACAGTTGGAAGCTTTAAAGAGTGTATTCCACACATACAAATGCTGAAAATATTTCATAATATTTCAAGAAAGGAAGAGTTTAAAATGGAGATAAATCAATACCCAATGAAATGGATATTGATTCATTTCCTCACCTTTGGAATGAATACATTCTCCTCAGCAAAAAGCTATGAAGGGGAAGCCATTATTCATCTGAAACAAGCAAGGCTCCATAAATCTTAATTTTGCCAAAAGATAGTTCTGAAAGAGCCCAGACATATACAGTTTAGCATTCCTGCAACCAAACACAACAGTACCTTTCTCTTTTACTGTTAGGTCTACCACTTGGGCTGTATTTTTAATGTAAAATTGTTTATATGTGAAATTAAATTCATTTTAACAGCAAAACTGTCTACATATTCTTCCAATTTGTTCTACTTACTCAGGGGAATTCCATATTTCTATGCACATCTGACTATAACCTTTCACAGTACATATTTTTGCCAAGACTGACCTGAGTGTAAGAGCTTCCAGCAGAATATCTCTGTGAGTCTGGAACAGAGGTCCAAATTATCTGGTACAGTTGCATTCTATAAGATACTGAACAAGCATATGCATACTTGTTCTTAATAGTCTTCCCTTCCCTACCAATTTTCAGGTCAGGAGACTGCCTGAGTTAGTTTGTGCTTGCAAAAAACCTCAAAGGATCTTAATTCTATTAGTTCTGTCTCATCTCAAACTCCTCTAAACTTCTTAAGACTACTGAGAGCAGACACAAACTGTTTAATATTAAATGCAAACCAAAGCAAAAAAAAAAAAGTATGGAGAATGGAAAGTACATTTGAAATTTTAAGTTTGGTGGATCTTATTAAACTCAGAAAAAACACCCAGATGACACTCAGATGGATTTGTCTCTGTGCTTACCTAGCCTCCTGCAGCGCAGAGTTGTGTCTCAGCTGGGCTAAGGACACCTGCTCTCAGACGTGGCTGCACATCCATGGCTTGGCTCAGAGACAGCCACTGAGCTCTGGCAGCCCAAAGAGCCTCCGGGACGGTGTGCTGGGAGAGGAGGCATCGGGGGCTGCATTGCTGCGGTAGCCTCTGCCCTACAAAGGGCACTGGGCCCCCAGTTTCTCCAGTGCTGCTGGTGTGTCCCCCTGCAAAGCAGCAGTGCAGCAGGTCAGCAGATCAGCTACACAGACATGGAAATAACAAGCCCTCTTCCATGTTTCAGCTCAGCTCTGATGACCAAGTTCCTCAGCCTTATTCATGCATCTGAGCTGCTGAAGGCATTCCTGAGAACCTGAGGAGTTGCAATTTGGGTGCAACCAGGTGCTTAAAGCAGAGGAAATCTGTCAATAACTTCCAACCTGGGCCTCTACTTTGGACTAGACATACTTCCTCTGAATATTTCACAACCCTTTTAAAATGCATGCATTTTGCACAAATACCTTTTGTATTTACTTTCCATGAATATTTATGCAGCTGACTTCTGCTGTGCAAAATCTGCATGGAAGGTGTTTTAAATTACTCTCTGGGCTAGTCACACTGGCACTAGAGTTGCACGTTCCCCTTAAGACCAAAATAATGGCAGGTGCCTTGTGGGATCAGCTGCAGCTCACTGTGGAGCCGGGAGCCTTCTCATGTAGCAGAAATTTCTTCTCAAAGGCACTTAACTCTGTTCTTAACACCTCCACATCCCCAGGCAGATTGCACAGTTTGCCTTTCCACTCCAGCATCAGCAGATACAATGGCAAAGAAATGACATTCAGAACTATTGCAATTGGTCTTGGGGTTTGGGGTTGGGTGAGTTAGCAGCTGCCTAAAAAAGACCCTGTTCTGAAGTTTCCTTCTGTCACTGCTTTAATACATTATCGATGTGAGTCTATCTAAATTGTGTGTTAGATCAACACAGGGAAAAAAATCTGTGTCCAGTAGCACACAGAATTTTCTTTCTGCTGCTACTCAGTCTTTGTTGTTTAGGCAACCTCCTTCCTAGTGGACAATTAGGAATGACCTATATGGTCATAATTGTCAATCAGTAAACTCATAGAGTATTGATGGCATTTCTTCTGTATACACCATATTTTTCTGAATATATGCATATATATATGTACGTAGACAAGATTTGTGTATTTTATAAATACTTAATAATTAATAACATGCTCTATTTTTGTGTATATTTATTTTAAATATATGAATTTTAGACATATAATTCAGCATCTACAGTCCATAAAAGTATATTTATTCATCTAATTTAAACTTACATAGAGATTACCTAATTATATCTTATACATCTAGGGATTTTCTTCTCACCCATCTAGACTTGCTTGTATTTTCTCCTATGTCTTTGTTAGTGGTGACTCTATGTGACCAAAAAGAAATTTGGGATTTAAGTCTGTATTTGATTATATGTTTTCATATATATACACATACATGTAACATTATATTGTACACATTATGCATAATGTATTATAATGTATATTTACACTCTACAATACATCACAATATAATATTGCAATAAAATTTAATGTATGATCTAATAGAAACTGTTAGAATATTTTATTTAATATGTGGAATGTCATATAACATTTATAATAGATAACAATCTGTAAGCTGCTATGTTATAATATGTGACATGTAATGCATGCATGTAACATGTTTCATATAATGTGTAACATGTAATATAACATACAATGTATTATATATTATGTATATATATTAATGTATTATATATAATGTATGATATTATGCAAGCTTAACAATTGCTGTCACCTACCATAATTAAATCATGTTTTATTTTTTTCTAAATCTCATTAAAAATACCTCTCTGAAACAAGTATACATTAATTACTTTGTCTAACAGGAGCGTGTTCTGTCTGATTTATCTCATCTACGGTAAATAGGTACTGTCATTTCACATGCTCCCCCACGAAAGCTTTTCTGTGAAACCAATCATTTTATCTCCATTCTCTGAAGACCTCTTTCTGCTCTTGATATTTCTGAGATGCAGCCAGCAGAACACACTATTCAGGGTAAAGGAGCACTTTTTCTATTAATCTGTATTCCTTTTTTAGCTGTGTTATTGCTCTGGTTGCCATCCCACTACCCTTGTACATTGAGCAAAATTGTTTATGACTTCAAGTGTCCTTCTTCAGTGATCACAGTTAATTCATATCCAAAAAGGAGATGGCTGCGTAAGTGTTTCCTGGCTGGTGTTGCTCAGATCAAGAACTGAATCTCTGATTGCCCAATACACTGGGGTTGTACTTTTTTACAGTTCATTTCAGTCTGCTTAAAGTGGTGATTTTTTTTTTTTTTTAAAGCTGTGTATTTCAGGATTTTTGTGGAATTTACTATTTTCTAACTTGATCAAATAACAGTAGCTTTTAAAAGAGACTACTGTCTCTGGATTCTTCAACAGGATTTAGGTGCAAGAAATGCTCTTCCATGCTACAGCACCAGGTTGTTCCTCCACTACAATGAGGTGCCAAGACAGATAAAGTCCCTGACATGGGAGGGACAGACTGTGTGTCTCTGGCATGGAGGCACTGGAAGGTTTCTATGAGCAGCTCCCAGGCAGAGACCAAGAGACACCACAGCACTTAGATTTCCTCTTAATTGCACACTGAGTAACAAGAAAGCAATGACAATAGCTCCAAAGCTGTGCTTTTCTAACCACAATGACAAAATGAAGAAAATACTTCCTAGCGAAGTTAGTACTGCAATAACAGTATCATATTGATTCAAGAAATGGACCTCAGTGTTTACTGCCCCTGCAATAGATGCCAAAACCCACTTATCTGTGTTTAGCAGTGCCAGGGACAGGCTTTATCCATCCAATTTCTGATCATAAACTGCAGGACTGATACTGTGTTTTCATAAAAACAAGCTGCTCACATGGTTTAGTTGTCCACTTTAGTCTTACAGCGTCTTGTTTAGCTGTGTGACTCGAAGATTCATCCCTCTGTGTTATGGGGGATATTTCTGTGTAAAACGGGTGTTATGTATATCTAAGTCTATAGTCTGTGAAAGGATAAAAAAAATCAAGTAATGGTTAAAAAACCAAAAACAAGGAAAAAGCTCCCTCAAGCAAAAGCTGGTCTACACTCATTTACACACCTTAGTGATGCATGGCAGGAAAGATGTGTGTGGTCTGAACCTAAGAATTTTTTCAAAAAGAGCTTTTTAGGCATAGCAAATGTTTTGACATTCAGTGCTGAACAGAAGTTAAGCTACACTTTCCTGTCAGGGTAAGTATCCCAAATGACCCTTGGCCTCCTTATGCAGCTCAATCCAAGGTTTAGATCACCTGTGTAGGGAACACCGGTGGAGAAAAATAAACTTCCATTTTCTGTGCTTCAGGCTTGCAGACATTTTGTTATTGCTCATTTTAGAGAGGGCTTTTTTTTTGTGGGATTTTTTTGTTTTGTTTTTATTTTTGCAGAGTGTACATTACTGTCAGTTGGAATACTAATGGACATCAACATAAACATCATCTCCAGGGCTGTTCAATGAAACTATCTAATGCGGATTGTCTTGAAATTAGCTTGACTCATATCTGAAAATTGCCAGTGATTAGCTGATTATGGTTTGAATTGAACTCAGATTGCTACAAAAAGCTACAAAAAGTCATCCTCAGATATATTCTAGTAAATGATGCCTCTGATGCCTCAGTTGCTGCCAGCACTTGCATTAGGGATGAAGGTCTATTACCACATCACATTGATGGTAGTCATTTTAAAATATATATTCTGCTTGGGAAGAATCTGTCTCCTGGGGAAAATTCTGGCTTTTTACTTTTTACCCTACTCACTAGGAGGAAAGAAAATTAAATTGAGATGTCACAAACGGCAGAACAAATTAAAATATTCTCCCTATAAGCAAAACCTGTTCTTCCTCTGTAAATACAATTAGTATAATTACAGAGTGATTCAATCCTGTTGTCTTACAAGGAATCATTCCTTCTCTCCTGATAGTATGTGACATTTAAAATAATCGAAGGCCAAGTGTTAGCAGTGCTGATAGATGTCAGGTTTAGTAAGGAAAAAAAGTATTACTTTGTCATAATTATAAAGTTTTGTGTATACTTATGGTTTTATTAAGTCCCGTGGATTTTAGACTTTGATATAAAAAAAAAGACCTTATCAATTTCCGTGTCCAAAACTAAAACGATATACATTTGTCACATGTGCGTCTGCATTTCTCAGGGTTGAAATAAATACAGTTCAGCTTCATGAAAATAACCAAGTCCCTTGTTTCAAATTGGTCACTTTTGAGCTGTCTCCACATAGTTCACATGTTATTGTGCTCTCAAGTGCCTCATTTATCTTCCTCTCCACAAAGAAAATTCTCTTGCAGTCTTTACATATGAAAACATATTTGAGCTCCAGCCCTTCTTGCATTACCAAGCATATTGCACAAGAAAATATTCAAATGATGTCAACAAGTCAGGCGTCATATTTTATTCACATAAAAGTGGGCAATGGGATACTGCCATGCCACTTCTTACAGGTGTCTGATCTAGAACACTCACACCTAAAACTGAGTTCTAACCTTAGTTATGCTGCATATATTCCTTGTCTGTCCCCTTAAAAGCTATAGTGACTAATTATATAGGCTTTATGAATAATTTAAATTATCATTAGACTCTCTTGCGTTATATTCAAGAAAATGTGACTGTCTCCTAGTCTTCATATTTAAGCAATTATTTTTACAATCTTTGCTTTTTTTTTTTTTTTTTTTTAATGCCCTCAAAAGTTTTAAAGTGCATGCAAAAAACTGCAGAAGCAGAAAACCTGTAGCTGGAATTTAAACATATGCCTTTTTAAAAAGTCCAAACATTTGTTGTGCTAATTAATATCTCAACAAAAGGCTTTCAACAAAGATGAATCTGACATTCCAAGACCTTTCTGTTCAGCACCATGGTGGGAATAAACTGCTATTTTATTTTATTACTTCTTCACTTCAAATCTAAGTTCTTGAGTACAGGCTAACCTTAATGACTTCAGAATTTGAAATGATTGACACAAAAACATATTCATTTTTGGATACTCAGATGACCTCAAATTAAAGTCTGACTCCCTTTCCATCACTAAGGGTGATGGTGCCATGAGCAGGACTGATGCTTCATCTCAAGGGCCTGGGAAAACTTTGCAGTTAGTACTCTAGAGCCCCATCTCCTGCACCTAGTCAGTCTACTGAAATTCCCTAAAAACAGCTCTGAGGCACCAGTAGCCAGGCCACTCATCCTGGACTCACCCAGGGTGGGAAGAGCTTTAGCCCTTAAAAGGGGGGTAATACCCCATTTAGTGCATGTGTGCATGGAGTGCTCCTCTGTGGGTGCAGGAAGCCAACCTGAGCTTTCAGAGGTCACAGCTGGTTCCAGAAACTCCTCTGTTCTGCCACAACAATGCAAACAAATCTTCATGGAAGTGTCTTACCTGTGCAATGCTGGGGTGCTGAACTGGTCCTCACAGTGGTGGTGGTAGTGCAAAGGAAACATCTGAGATCCCTCCAATACTGGCATCCAACTCCAGTTCTGTCAGTACCAATCATCTTACTTTAACAACTAAACCAGGATGGCAGCCATTTAGAAAGCTTAAATATTTAATTTCGGAACAATAGTAGGTCATTTAAATAATTAAACTCAAAAGAATGCTCAAACAACTCACAGTACCAGAACGGTTTCATTCTGTCTGACATCAATGGATGCATTACCTAGAGAAGCACCTGCAGTTGTTAGCTAAAGTCACTTTCTCCCCTCAAATACAGACAGACAAATACAGTCAGACTAAAGAGCTGTGTGGCACTGCATCCTTTTCTTTGCCCATAGTACAAGGGAAAATTAAGAAAGAAGAAGAAAAAAAAGAAGCAGGTTACTGCTATTGCTGTGACAGCTGCACATGGAGAACCATCCCTTATCTTGACCCTGGGATGCCTCAGTTAACTAGAGAAGTGGATGCAACACTTAGTGCTGTAAGTCACCATCAGGCTGCAGGTAAAGGCAAAGGGAGCCCAGCCTGGGCACTGCCTGCTGAAGTGGGAGAACAGCCTTGGCCACTGCTGCCCCCGTGGCTTCTCACACTGCAGTGCTGAAAGGGAGGATGGCTCTGCTGCCAGTGGCTTCTTGGAAAACAGTATTGAAGAGTCTTGAAAATATGATGAGGGGCTCAGGTATGCAAACTCAAAAAAAAAAAAAAAAAGTGGGTTTTGCCTTTTTTAAAATTTTTTAATCCAAACTGAAGTAATTAGTAACCAACAAAAGAGTTTGATGTTCACATTGTTGATGTCAGCTACAAAATATTACATTAACATAAACTAACTATACATGTTAACTATTTCAATGTGACTAATTACTGTTTTTTAAATAACTGTTTTGTTATAGGTGAGTAATATTTAGGAACATGGTCCCTTAGCTATGAATTAAGACATACACACATCAGACTTCACTGGCTGTGCAAAGTTCTATATCTCCAGTGTGAGGCTTGGACATGGACAGGAAGCTGAAACATTAGCTCCCTACAGGTTAGAAGGCAAGAGTTTGTGCTCTCATTTGATTTTGGATCAAATGGCAGTATGGCACAGCTGTGAACAGCAAGTCTCCTACCAGCAACTAATGACCTGCTAAGCTAAAGGCTAATGAAACACCAAAAAGGGGACCTATGATGGCAGTAGCTAAGCAGCCTGCTGCACAGGAAGATGCCAGTCTGCTCACATCACCTACAACCACCAGCCCATGCAGGCACAAGGACAAGCTTAGCCACTGTTGTTGTGCCCTGATGAGTTTTCCAGGCACCAGTCTGGGCAACCCCCGGTCTACTGAGTCACTGACCTACCTGCTGCCACCCTTGCTACACATGGGTGACAACCAGTGATCCTGCTTTGTCACAGCCTCATGGTGCCTTGGGAGTCACTGCTCAGTGTCTACCTTCACCTATCACTCCCTCAATGCATTCTGAAGGTGCCTCTTTAACTGCTGTAAATGGGTGATGAGTCAGTACAAAATTTCTCAACCAGAGTAAGGATCTCTCATTTGGGAAGGGCCAAAAATGAAACCTGTTCAGCTGTTTATGTTGCAGAGACACTAAATTTCAGTAAGGTCAGGACACAGAATATACTCTTAGCTGTCACAACAAAAGTCCAACAGCAAGGTGGCCTCCACAGCTGAGTTATCTAATGCATGAAGAGATATTGCATTTTTTATAAAATCCTACATTAAATATAAATTTCACCTTTGATAAAATCCTATATTAAATATAACATACTTACATAAACTTAATTTTATATGGTAAATAGGCTAATTTTCAATAGTCAAAACAGTGTTGTTGATAATCTCAGTCATGTTTATGTTACCTGCATCTATTTGATTAGGGAAATAGACCTCCAGCATCTCTGCTGGGTTTTATATTTCTCACTTTGATGTAATGTTGCCAGAATTCACAGGTGGCCTACCTGGGACTTCTCTGGGAGTTCTTCCGATGGAGCTCTCTGGGACACTCCTTATATTCCTACCAAGCATGGCATTTTTAATGCCCAATGAAGGCTGTTTTCTTGGAGAACCTCCTGGTATCAACCTTGTGCTCTCTTTTCCAGCGTAATCAGATTTTCTGCTCCTGGATAGATGAAGATTGTAAGCCAATCAAAAAGGGAAGGAAACTGCTTATTTCCCTGCCACTACTTACAGTTCATGAACACCCCAAGCAGCAGCCCTTTCCCCAGACACTTGGCAAAGCTGCCTTTAGAATTATTTCTGTTCTCTTTCCATTAGAAAAAACCCTTTGTACTATCAACCTATTAGCAACTGTATATTTTACTGTACATTCAATTATGTTCTTAGAAAAAGAACAAGTTATGAAAGTACCTTTTGGACTAACATCAAATGTATTTCTTGATGAATTGCAAACTTGTAAACTACTTGGAAGCTTTTGAAATGTAAAATCTATCAAGCCTTTACAGAAAGTAATGCTGTATTGTACTGTCCTTTTTTTTTTGTCCAAGGATGGCAAATGTTATGGAAGACCTGCTACTGCCTGGAGTTTGTGCTTGTCAGTGGGTGTTTTTATTTTCTATTTCATTTTTCATGGGATCAAACCCCTCAATTAAATAATGAAGGACCATCAATGTGATGAATCCTATTCAAGGAGTCCCAATCAGCCACTAGAGCAAGCAGAATCTTTGTGCCATTGCAGGGGCTTAAATGCAGCCTGGTGGTCTTGGTTTAGAACCCAGCTCATCAAACTCTTCAGTCCATGTCTAAGAAACTGATAGCAAACAGTTGTCTCTTTAAGCTGAGCAAATGGACCCATTTTCTGGGCTCCCTCAAAAGAGGCCACTCATCATGAAGGACAGTCCTTAACGTAGGTTAGCTCACATCTTCCAGAAACCAGTATCTGCCCTGGCTTAAACTCTGGTGCAGATCCTGAACTATAAATACTTATTAAAGGTGAAATATTGTTGACTATCAGCCTTGAATACCCATGAGAAAACATGCTTTAGGCCTAGTTTAGCTGCAAGATATGACCTTAACAAGACCAAATGGCTATCAAAAAATTATGAGCAATTTTCTACAGTAGTTAGAGAAATTAAACTTTGTCGGTTTTCAGCTTCTGTTGTGAATACAACCTTAACATTAAACCTGATATAGAGAGAAACAGGCAAGGGACAAGAACTCAGATATAACAACTTCTCCCTAAAGGATAATGCCAAGTGCCCTTAACCTTACTCAACAAGGTCTTTACACGTAATTAGAAGATTTCTTTTTCCAAAGCACCTACAAAATTAACCATATCCTGGTGTTGGTTCTCCATCATGAAGTGAAAGAATCCCCTAAATCATAATTTCTGAGATTCCCTGCAGAGCCTGTGACTTTACCAGAGGATACTGCAACAGCTAGGAAAGGACTGAAAAATGGGAACAGATATCCAATTCCTTGCAACATGCTTCTGAAACTGCTTTCCTAAAAGATCTTTTTTTATCATGCAAAAACACAGAAATACATTTGAAAATTATTTTCCTATTTACTGTGTTCTCAGAAGGTTTTGGAGACAGTGTTTCAAAACTTTTAATCCAATGTTCTTAAAAAAAAAAACCAAACCCAAACTGCATTAACACAGGAACTGATAAGCTCTTCCTAGCAGGGGCATTACCCACTGAGTTGTAGAGCTCCCCTATGTTTTCCATGGACCACATTATCAGAGTTAGTTTGGCCCCTCAGAAAAATATGAATCAAGACAAACTTTAGTCATAATCTTCTCTCACAGACTTGGCTGCTTTCAGGATTGTGTGCCAAGCATTCATCTTTTCAGATAGCATCCCATTTTCCCCAGATGTATGAGTGGACTAACGAATTTTCTGCAGTAACAAGCTGGGTAAAGAATACTTCAAGTGTGCCCCTAAAACTGCTGTTTTTTTAAGGAGGTGAGGTTTCCAAGCAACGTGTGTGGCAGGCTTAGAAACCAACAGCAATAATCATCCTTATGCACTGGAAGCTGCATGAGGAGTTTGCTGTAGAGTTAATCAAAACTTTCTTCTCCACAGGTTAAATCCATTCAATTCCCATTTGAAACCCCATGTCCAGTGGCTCCAAACTGCAATGGCCATAAGTTATGAAAAAAGCATAATGTAGCCAGGTTTATAGGTCACTGAAGAAGTTCACCCAACACATTACTGCACAAAGAAAAAAAAAGTCAATTATGTACATTTGGGTAAACCTCAAACAACAGAAGATAGAAGGTCATAAAATTAAACTATTTTGCAAATAATTATGCAACAATAATCCCCATGAGAATGGAGTTCTGAAAGCAGTTGCTTTGTGGTCATCATTAGTGTCATCTAAGAGCATTCTAATTTTTATTCTGCTTTTGTACTCTAAGAGTATAATCACAATGTTTTTAAAATTGCTGTGGTTTTGTCTGTGTATGTGTATAATCATTTAATTTTATCTTCAAAGTACTCAAAGCATCATTCACCATGAGCTATAGAGAGGATACACATCTACAGACACTAAGTAGAATCAAGAGATTAAATCACTGGAAGACCCTTTCTTTGAAGTGGCTGAGTGTGGATCCCCTGGAGACTCCAGACAGATGGTTTTTAGCTCAAAGAAGCACAGAATGTCATGATGTCATTTTTGCAATACTAGATCTAAAGTGTCCTAGATCAACAAGACAGTTATGGGAGGATTAAACAGGCAACCAAACAGAACCTGCAAAAATGCTACAATTCGGATGCTGAGCCAGGACAAACCAATTAAGAGCTTCTGAAAGCAATTTCAGTTTACACCGATAAAACCTGTCGAGCCCACAAGATCAGAGAATGCAAGGAAGTTTCAGAGGAGGACACCATTATAATTTTTTTGATGACTAGGGAAAAAAAGGGGAGGAATATTCTGCCAAGGTGTACTAGGAAATAGATGAAAGTAAAAATACAGATAAAGTTTATTTGCATAAACCTTTTACTCATCAGTCTTTCAGGTGATGCTCTGAGTTGCCTCTGGAGCTCTAGCTGTAAAGTAACACCAAACAAAAAAGGGGAAGATCATGGAAAAGATGCAACTGTAAAACAGTAGACACCTTTTTACCTATTTGCCACTTACTTGCTTTCTTCAAAAGAATATTTTTACAGAGAAACAACTTCTTGGTGAAATTCAGCTATTTACTGAAACCTCAAGGCAACAAAGAGGCAGTACAAATAAACTCTGGAGAGAATTTCCTCCTTAGCATGTAAGGAGCAGAAATCAATACAGCTGGGTAGATTCTCAGAGAGCCTCAGAATCTCTCTTTCATGAAGTGGGGAAGACAAGCCTTTTTGATTGCAGTTCTGTATTCAGGCCATTGTGCTATTGGCTTTTTGGGTCCATTAATAAAAAATTGGGTATAACCTTACATAAGGTGTGGGAGATGAGTAAGAAGTGGAAGATAAAAGTCTCATCTCAGAAGTTTATGGAATTGGATAGAGAACTGGCATTAAAGGCTATTTCATTATTACAGTACCTTCTATTATTTATAATTATTGACTTTTTTCTTGCCATAAGTACTGATGTTGATGCTTTGTTCTCTCATGCAATAGGTTTTCTCCATGTTTCACTAGACACTGAAGAAATCCATCCAGGTAAACACACCCTGAATTACATTCTGCTAGCACCTAAACCAGAGCTTCAGCTGAGATCATTTAAAATTGTTAAGTATGGCCACAACAAATGGAATGTGCTTGTGCTTTCAGCTTTTGCAAAAATAATTCCTCATGAGGTCTATGCATATTATGCTCAAGGCCAAAACTTAATCTAACCCCCAGTTAAAATAGCAACTATAATTGGGAATGAAATCATGGTCTTAATCTATGCCTGTGTATGATGGGAATATTGAAATAGTTATGGCTGTACTTGACCACTGATACATACTGACTACAGTGGGCATAAACTCAGATGGACTATATGTGCAACAAAATAACTTGAAAAGTGACAGAAATTGGAATGACAGGAGGAGCAACTCCCAGAGATCCCTAACCTTTTTTCCTAGCAAGGAAAAAAAGACTGGAATGAAGATCCAGCAGATCCCCACTATTTCACATGTGGCATCATGACACACAGAGACCTTTTATTGTGGAAAACATTTTCAGTGTAAAGTTATTCTGCAATATTGTGTTCTTTTAAAGGTACAGTTCACATTTATGTTAAAAAAAAAAAAAAAAAAATTAGAATGAGATGTTTCATAGGAACAGCCACAATACCCACCAAGTTTACAGCTCCTGCAGCCATACTGGAAAAAACACTCTGGTTTAGATCAAACACCACATTTTTTGGATGCAAACTCACATTGTCAGTGTTGAGACTTAAATTAATATGAGTAATAGAAAGTCATTATTATTGTACACTAAAGGAATGATGTGGAAATTTTATGCAAGAATTTTACATCAGCTCTTAATTACCAGTTTTATCAATATAGAGATGAAATTCTCCTAGTGTTTTAGAAAAGTGGCATGTGAAATAATAATATACAAGGAAGCTGCTGCCAGCTGGCTCTAGCTGTATTGTAAGAGCACTGGACAGAAGACATTGTTTTAGATATTGCATAGAAAGAACAAAATTTTTTAAAAGATGGTACGTTCTTCTTTTTAATCTGCTGCCTTCTGATGCACTTAAACTTTGCAAAGAGGAGGAGAAAGAAACATTGGCCTCTGGAGTCACAGAACATGATAGGGCTCAGGGAGGCTCCTGCATTGTGGGTGATACCACCTGAAAAACATTAAAAGGAGGAGAAGAGCTTGCCAGCATTGGAATTACATTTAGAGCCAGCTGCAGAAACATGGTGGAAAAGCAGAAACTTTTGGAAAGGCTTGGGTGTATACTGGAAAGTCCTTTAAATGTGCCAGAATTTAATAAACAGGGGAAGAAGAGCTCTTGACTCTGCAGTTAGAATTCTTCATGCAGTGGTCAGAAGAGGACTGGTTTTCAGACATTCTATTTGTTTCACCTCGGCCATGAATCCAGTTTAGAGAGTGATGTTATTCTAATTCGTTCTATGATCTTATCAAAGCTATAGCTCTAACAATCTAAAAGTGCTGGATGAAGGACCTATCACAATCCTAGTCTTCAACTGAGCTTGAATTTCTGTAGTGTGGACCGCTGACAATTATAAATTATTTTGTATGAACTGATCATTAAAAGGGAACACTTTAAAAACCAATTTATTTTAGAGGTTAAAGTGTGACTGATTTTTTTAATTTGATTGGTGGTCTTCAAAGATGCAACATTTTAATTTAAGGGTCAACTTATTCTGAAAGGCTAAACAATCATGTTATCTAGGTAAGTCTCAGTCTAAATAGGATAAAGATAGCTATGCATAATTAAAGTATTCAAAGGCACCTCTGTCAGTTTGCTGCAAGCTTTTGGGATGCCTTGAACCATACTGAAGGCACACTTATTGAAGCAAATAGTTTGAGAGATCTATCATATTAGTGTGGGCAGTGAATTCTACTTTATACTAAGAAGTAATTTTGATATAATCATCCTTATGTGATGAGAATTTGTATAATAGATTAGCAAGGTTTGATTATCTCTACTTCAGAAAACTTGAAATGTTCCATGTTAAATTTGCAAGTTTAACTCTATTAGCTTCTTATAACTCTTTTGCTTTTACTTCCCATAGTTCCTTTTCTACTAATGTGACTTAATAAAGCATAACAGTTCACATAGTTCTGCCTTGAACTAAACACCAAGAAATCTAGTATGGTACTGATGAATGTTTTATAAGTTATTTTTCACTTGCTTTTCGTGACAAAGTCTTCTTAGGTACTTTGCACAAAAATACCCTACTGTAATGCAATTTTTTTCCTTGTTATTTCTTACTCAAAAAGCAAGGACAAAACCCCCAAAATATAGACATTATAATCCTGAGGGTCCCAAAACCAGACATGTATTTACCTCTTCACACCTATAAGCTATTGCTGGCAGCACACCTATCAACCTAAGGGATCATATGATCCCTTTGGTTTTCCCACCCATCTATAAGTAACTTTTGAGTCTGTTGACCTGTTTCATATGCAAAGTGCCTCATTTCTGGAGGAAGTGAAGGAACAGTTTCTATTTTCAGAAACTAATTAAGAAACTTGGTCCCAGCCCTCTGGCTGGAAGTAGAAGAAAAAGTAAACATATGCAATGAACACTTGCTGGCTGTACAATTACAGCAGTTTGAATCAGACCTCTTGACCAATTAATCTAAGTCCTGAAGCCTCAAAAACTAATCCCAAATCTGCCTTTCTGTCATGAACAAAGCAGCAAAGCTGTTTGCCAATCCTGGAACAAATGACTGGTGTGATAGCTAGAGCAGGATCTGTTTGAAGCCATGAAAGAAAACTGGTGATCTAAGAGGGAAGGAAGTTTTATTTCTGTGCTGTAAAACACAAGTAAAATACCAGAAGGAAGGCACAGCTAACAAACAATAACCTAGAGATTACCTGAAGGCTTTCCTGTAATTCCCTGGTTTTTTGTTTTCAGGAGGCACGCTTTACATTTGTGGTTAGTCCTAGGAAGCTCATTTTGGAGCCCTGCTAAGGCAAACTACCAACACACTGCCCCTGATCCCTCAGGGTGGCTCTCAGGCTTCCTCCATGCAAGGAGAAAACTTTGACTTCTCTCATGAGGCAGTGTAGAAATAAAGCAAGCTTTCCATAAATCAGAATAATGCTCTGCATTTGCACCTAATGCTGCTGACAAACAACTCAGGACCAGAGACACTTAAATTTAAACTAAACAAGTGAGCATTGTGGCTCTTTGCTATCCTCTTCCCGAAAGTCTGGCTTGATGGCTTCAGGAGAGAGAGAGGGTCATGTTTGAACTTAAAACTCTGGTAGTGCAGGCAGAATAAACATGGTCCCTATGAAGTACTGACCAGAGAGCTGCTGAAGCCTAAACTTATGTCTAAGCAATGAATTTAACTTGTATGAACACGATCTTACATGGAAGCCAGGTTCATACTGGGAGGTGGTAGCTCTCATTAGGCCAACTCTCATAACTCAAAAGCACAGATGAAGTTGCAGAGGTCCTTCTTCATATCTGAAACCTCTTTTCCAGCTGAGCTGAAACCAGGCTGTGAGTCCAAAGTGATTGTGTTTTATATGGCTTCCTGTCAAAGATGTGATTTGATGGTGAGCCTAATTACTGGTCCATCTGATCTGATCCCTTGTCAGTTTAAGGTACAATTAGATTTTAAGTTAACAGATACAAAATAAATACTGTAATAATACCAACTTTCCCTAGTGGTCATTTTGGGGACCTCCTTATCCAGGAGATACAGTTGACAGAGCAAAATCTGTTACAGTGAAGGGTTCATGTTAATTAAGGTCATTGGTATAAAAATAACTACAGTTGTATAACTGAGCTCTTTATGTTACTAAGATTTATAGTGAAAATTATTAAGTATAACAGGTATTTTATCTAAAGCAATGTCCATGAAATAGGATGACCTTTTATCTATTACCTGTTGGGTTTACAGCACCTATGAGTTCCAGATTTATGAGTTTCATACTCGGGCCAATTTCATTACATGTTCTATTTATATCACCTGTTTTTTTCTTGAATGATAGGGAAAAAATAGCCAAACTGAACAAAAACCCACCAAAAAAAAAAAAAGCCACCTAAACCCTGACATGTTTATGGCATGACAATTTGATCAGCTAACGACAGTGGTTATCAAATGCACAGTGACTCCAGGCACTTGGACAGAGGAGACAAAACTCTGAACCTGGAAACCCAACAGGTTAACAGTGTTAAATATTGTATTATTTGTCATAACACATTCATTTAATGCATGAGGAGTTAAGGCTCCAGTGTTGGAACTAAAGACATCACAGGGATGCTTGTAGGCTTTGAAAAGACTGAAATTCATAGAAAAAACTTTATAGCCAGGGAAAATAGCCTCAACAAATATGGAAAACATTCAAAGCACTTCCTGACTTTCAAGGATAACCCTTCCTAGGCTGCCCCATGGGACTCTTTATCAAAACAAAGACCATCTATAATTCTGGACCTTAAGAAGCAGCTGGAGTTCCAAAATGCTCAGCACCAGGCAGATCCAAAGGGTACCACAATCACATGACAATCTGACTAAAGGATGCTGAGCCAGATAAAGGGCAAATAACGAGAAAGGGTTGCTTTACAATGCACAATGAGGTGGTTGGTAGAACATACAGAGAAACTGTAACCACTTTACCAGATTCTCCCCTCAGAATATTGCTCGAGTGCTTTTAAATATGCTCTCACACCACCTCTGAAAGTCCAAATAAATTATGGAATACAGCAGTCTTACTGTGTTTGAATGGCTTTAAATAAAATTGACTATTAGGATGATCCAGTCCCTCTATTTCTCCTAGAATATCTTACTTCCCCTCTGAGATCTGCAAATCACATATCCCCTGTTTTCCTCTCAGACTTTCTACTGAAATACAAAAATCATTAATTGGAGTATTATTTGATCCTTTACAGCCCCAAAGTTATCTTTTGTTGACTGGCCTCTTAAAATGCTCAAATCACAGAAACATTTCTAGATGTATCCATGAAATAAATAATAGTGTCAAAATTTGCACCATTATCATTAAAGCTTGAGACTAACAGCCAGATGAGATAACTGAGGGGGTTTGTATTTTTTCTAGATTAATGACTTTATAATTTCTAAGGGAGAAGGCACACAGGCTGAATTCCTCTGCAGGTACAGAAGTAGATTCATGATAATCACAACTAGAATTTCTTTTCCTTCTTCATAATTCTATGTTAAACAGTGAAAAATTTAAAAAAAAAAAACAACAAACAACAAAAAAACCCAACAAACCCAACAAACCATTCAAACAAACATAGAGAAAAGCCCAAGAAAAACACAGAAAGTCAAATGTTTCTAGAGAATTTAAGTAGAATACATTCCATGACATATAGAGAAATCTGAGGTACTCCATGACTTTTTTGCCTCAGTCTTCACCAGAATGTACTCCAACCATGGAGAAGTTGTGGATACCCCATCCCTGAAGTGCTCAAGGCCTGGCTGAATGGAGCTCTGAGCACCTCAGTCTAGTGGAAGGTGTCCCTGCCCGTGGCAAGGGGATTGGATCTAGATGGTCTGACCAAAACCATCCTATGAATCTATGAGTAAATTTTTGAATTCTTATATCATCCCTGTGAGCCCCCTGCTCTGAATGTAACACCTTCTTACAGTTTCTCCCCTTTGTAATAATACTCCAATCAAGAAAACTGTCTATTGTATACTCTGCAACAATACCATCTGGCAATACTAACTCCAGTAATTGGCATTAATATTATTATTATTTTCAGGTACAACACCCCAGTGTGGATATAGCCTAGTGTTTCACACACACCTGTATTTAGTCTTGTACATCTTTATTTAAAGTGCTTAATTAACAGGCTTCATATTCAAAGTTCTGATTACATAGCAGCAGCTTGTGCTGGCTTTTAACTGACTTTTAACTTTGTGAAGGCTTTCCTTTCCACAATATTTCCTTTTTTTCTAAGCAGCAAACACTAATTTTTACCATCCACACTGGTGGTTATGATTTCATGCACTGATGATAGCCTGCTTTGTTTTAAACCATACCACTGCTCTGTTGAGTATAAAACCATAGAACTTTGGGGATAACTGATTACTTCTCATAAAGGGCATCACAGCTTCAAAGATTTCTCTCTCGCAAGGAGATGAGTAGAAGCTGAATAATTTGTACTTCACGACAAAACAACAGCTCACAGTCTGAATTAGCAGTGTTATACTCTGATGCGTGTCAGCAATGGCAGAGCAGTGCTGGCTGGTTATTTAACAAAGATAAATTAATTTGTAGCTGTCAGTCATGTTTGCCAGATTTGCTTAGATTCTGAAATTTATTGACAAGCTATAATAACTGACATTTAAATTGTCTGTTCTTGTAGAAGGAAACATGAAGCATGGACCTAAAATATGACATTTAGTTCTAATCTCTGTTGAAAATAGAGAAGAGAGGAGATATCACTTGCTACTTCTGTGATTCTTCTATTTAAAATGGATATGCTCAAATGGTCTAGTATCCTTTTAAAGTAGCATTTGAAGATCCTAAATTTACCTTTTTGTGAAATATTTATATCTATTTCTCAAATTCCTTGAATGCATTTGATTTTATCCTGGCAGACAAGTGCAAAAGGGTACATTCATCCCTCTCTGTTCCTATACTCATTCAAATCATAATTAGCAGGCAGCATGACAGTGATTGAAAGGACCTGGCTACATCATCTTTGTTGCTGCCACATGGGAATCAGACTTTCAGTTTCTTGGGTTTCCCTTTCCCTCTCTGCATGACTGCCCTGATGTTCACACGTTCACAGTGCTGGGGAGGGAAGGCACACACAAACTGCAGCTTCCTCCCCTCCTCCAGCCAAGTGCTGGAGGGCGAGAGCACACGCCTTGAGGCAGCTTCATCCCCCAGCACCGTCAATCATAACATGGCCCTGAGGATGCACCAAGGACAACTGCACTTATTAAACAATAATGCTATAAGATATTATACAGCCAATCATTAACAGACAAAAACCTCCACATCAGTTCCAAACCTTTCTCCTTTTTATTGATGCCAGTTGCTCCCCTTCAGAAGACCAGATTGATGAGCTGTCCACTGTCTTGTGTGCAAACCTCAGGTCATTGCCTGCTTTCAGAAATGTTATAACCAAAGGGGAACAGTACTTTTCTTTGCTATTTTAAAAGAAATTCTTCACTGCTAAATAGATCGATAATCCATGTGGAAGTCCATCCTTCCATACTGACTATACTAAAATAATTCAACTGGAACATATATAACAGGTAGTGTTACCAGTCTGAAAAGTTTGTCATTGATATTTGGCTCAGACAGACTCAGAAGCTCATCTGCACAACTGAACTTGAACCCCTGAACAACATACTCTGACATGGCTCTGAAAATGAAAAAATCCACAGGAATGGAATGTTCTTCCTGGATTTTGAACATTTGGGTTTTATCAGAACCTCAGACTGTGCACACAAAACAAAGGGAAATAGTTGGACTAAAGTGCCCAGGAAAAAACACCCTATCTGAAATTAGACCTGGGGGATGGAGGGAGGCTGCTGCCTTACCTGCTCAATGCCACCCCTCCACCTGAAGAGCTTTTCTGATGGCTCATTCTTTCAATCCCTCTGATTGCAACTGCCAGCACGTAAAATCAGCCACTTGTATAGATCACTTTTGCCTGATTATTGTTAAGAGTCTCCACTTCAAATAAGGGGTTAAATCCTCTTTCTGTTACATGATAATGTTTTTCTTCAAGAGGTTTGATTGGTCTGGTGCTCATGCATTCACTCTGTGGAGAAGGACTAGGGCAGTGATTGCAAAAATGACACGCAGCACAGCTCCATTAAATCTGCTATTGTGTCAGAACACAAAGAACAAAACTAGCTCCTGGTTGCCTTAAAACCTATAAGTAATATTTTCTTTCTTTTATTAGAGGCCACATTTTTGAAAAGCAACAACAGCTGATGCTTTAGGTCCTTCACTGGTCCCCTAATGATGACTGACCAGAAAAGTAGAGCATCCTTGGCTTCCCTTCAGGTCTTTTAACTACTCCAGCTGGTCACTAACCGCTCTGTAAAAAGACCTCTGTATGACACATTTGTACATAATATGGATC
Source organism: Hafferia zeledoni (assembly GCA_035583235.1). NCBI lineage: Eukaryota > Metazoa > Chordata > Aves > Passeriformes > Thamnophilidae > Hafferia > Hafferia zeledoni. The sequence continues at coordinate 7,650,807 of JAWWEV010000169.1, read as the reverse complement.
CTGCAGGTTTCCTATCCCCATGGTAGTAGTTAGGCAATTGTTCCCTTCATATATTGGCTATGTCCTGCCTTACAGGCATGTATCTATATATTTTCCCCTTTTTGCCAGCTTCTCTGATTTCTATTTTTAGTATTCAGTTAACTTTGTAGAAAGTAATTATATTCTGCTCATTCTACACCAGCTGGTATTTACTTCATCCTCCATCAGGCATCAACAGAGCATGGGGCTGCAAGACAGAAACATTACTCTGGCAAGCATAAATATTTCATTTTTCACACCACAAATGCGTTGATGATTTATTAATTAGCCTAAAGGCCTGCTGCTTCTGCATAGCTGAGTAGCAAAATAACTCAGCTACAACGACTGAGAAAGTCTGTGGCTCACATCCCATTGGAAAGCTTTGACCAGCAGCATGTCTGAAGGCTAAAAAACATTTCCAATGGGCCAAGACCAAAATTACCAAGATAAATCTTGGACATCACAACCTTTGGACCAGCTTTGGACACCTCCTGGAATGTGAAGCAGCAGCAGCTCGGATATCAGCCCCATGCTGGTTCTGTTGAGGGAACCTGTCTGGCTGCTGTCAAACACATTCTCAGCAGAACTGATACTCTATAGCAGCCATAACAGTCAAGCATGCCAATAAAAGCAGGAAACTGAGCAATAGTGTACTATTATTCCTTGGTGTTCATAATTACAGATCCTGGCTGGAAAAAAAAAAAAAATCCTGAAACACTACCTTAAAAACTCAAAGGGTCATTCTTATGTCTTAATTTTACTCTCAGAACAGCCAAGACAGTGTCTAGTTAATTTTGTTTAAAAATTCAATAATTTAGAAGTTGATTCTAGCAATCTCTGAATTTTAAATGAAAAGCAGAGAAAGGAAAGACAAATACATTAAAGTAACTTACACAATTTTTAAAGCAACTTACACCATTTTTAAAGCATGTTGAAACACCATTTCAGTTCTGAAATCAGGGCATTGCTCCCATTTTCATTATGTATACCTTGACTTTTAAGTATATTTTTTAAAATAATTATTATAATCACTATAATGATTAATTCTCCTTAGGCATAGGTAAAAATCTGAAGTGGACTGTTGTGTTTGAATGGGCAGTGGCTCAAGCCAGTGGCTAGTTATGAGTAGCATCCTTAAGAATCAGTACTGGGGTACCTCCACCAGGGACCAAATAATTGAAAAAAACACATCCTTGGCAAATTTGCAGTGACACCACATTGCAGTGCACAGAGGATCTATTGGAGGGAAGGGCTACAGTTCAGAGAACTTGGCAGGCTGCAAGGATGAACCAAGTGGAGCCTCAAGGAGCTCAGCAAAGGCAAATGCAAGCCACCTACCCTCATCCTGGGCAGCTTTATCAAGAGGGCAACCAGCAGGCTGGAACTAATTTCCTACCACTGGGAGTCTGAATGGCCACATCACATGCACAGTGGCCCAAACACTGTCCCTCACTAGGAGAAAAATACCAGTACCCTCATGGAGGAGGATGGATCACACAGCTCAGAGGGGCCCAGGGATCTCGGCTGGCTCAGCCTCAAGAGGAGAAGCAGAAAGGGAGACCTGCTGCAGTCTGCAAACACCTGAAAAGGGATCCAGGGAAGATGGAACCTGACCCTTCACAGCAGTGGTCAGTGAAACAATGAAGAATTGTTCATAAATCACTGTTGGGTATAAGGTCAGGAGATAAAGCACCAAACAAAACAGCATAAAAAGGTTAAGCACTGCAATGGTTGTCCAAAATGCCTGTGGAGCCTCCATCACAAAGGGGTTCAGTACCAATTGCTTCTTTGAAGAGCCCTGCTTTTAGTAGGCTGGACTGTTTAACCCTCAGAGTGGCCCCTTCTAACCTAAATTATTCAATGATTTAATGAGACAAAGAACTTAGTGGTAATTGCTATTTATATAGCCTACTTAATAATTGATGTTATTTGATGCTTATATCATAAAGTTTTGACCCTATTCAAAAAATACTTCTGTTTTCTTTCCCTGCAAGGAAATATGTTTTGCGCTCTGAAAAATGATCTGACATACCCAAAACTGGAAGCATTTTAGTCTAAGATTCCGAAAATGCAGCCTTTGTCCAGTTTGGGTTGAAAACACATTTTAAAAGATCAGAAGTTTCCATGGGGTTAAGTTCTCCCTGGAAGCTGCAGTGCATTAACCCACATCTCTAACTTTGGCTAAAATAAAGTCTGTGCTTTTCCCTATCAACCACTTTTGCACTAAATTAAGGCTTTTTAGTAGGGTGTTTAAAAAAAAATGAGATAGGTCCTATTAGCAATTTCCCATTAGTTTTGTTATTTACCTTTTGCATGCAACCAGAGACCCTAGAGGAGACTTGGTAGGTGACACAAAGATGTGCAGCAAAGAGGAAAAAAAAAAAAATCGATGCCCAAGAGGGGTGGTGTATGACATGCCAGATACATGGTGAAAGGTTTGGAAAGGGATAAAGAGAGGTACCAAAAACATCAGAGCTGGGAATACAGTCTGTGTCTCTGAGTCTCAGTACAGTGCTATCTGGTAGAAAAAAAAGCTGGTATGAGGGGAAAAAATCATTTTGAAGTCTTTTGCTGACACAGTCTGCCTCAGGTTAAAGACAGAACAAAGCCAATGTTAGACTTCTTCCCAAGAGTTGTTTTTAAGGTTACTCCTGCTCACTTGATGAGCATCACAAGCTGGCACAACAGGAAAAGGAAGGGAGACACTGATGTCTGCTTCGTTCCTGTGCTGGCAGCGGGAGACAGCTCATGGCCAGGACAGGGGGAGCAGCAGCACTGTCACCCCTGGTGAGTCGTGGTGACCACCACCTGCCTGGCCTCCCTGCCAGGGAGAGGTGCCAGCCCAGCACCACACTGTCTGGCAGAGTTGACAATCAGCTCAGCACAAGCACCAGGCAGCCAAAAAAAAAAAAAGGGGGCTGAGAGTTTAAACATGTAAAAAATGGGATGCATAGATTCAGCAAATGTGAAAAAAATCAGATATAAATCCCTCCTTTTACAGGATTTCCTAAGTGGGTTATGCCCTCCAGGGAAATTACTACTGCCAGAAAATCTAACAACCACCAAGACTGCTCTGGGCACTCAACACTTGTCCAAGTCTTGGCCAGCTCTTGCCATTCTGTTCCCAGTGTTCCTGTGTGGGCAGCTCATCACAGAGCATGCCCAGCTGAGCACTGGGGGGTTGGGTGCCTGTGCTTCAGTTCCATTAATTTGTGAGAACAGGATCTTTACACTAAGACCATGCTTATTTCTCACTTCTATTGTCCACATTCTGAGGATTAAAAAAAAAAGAAAGAAAAAAAAAAAAGTCATTTTGGACAACATATTTTGCTTGCGGTTAGCATTAATACTTATCTAGAAAGATCCATGACAACTGTATTTTAACACAGCAGGAAGTGATTTATAACTGGACCCATTTCTTTTTGACACTTTCTAGCACCTTCTGTCAAATACTACATTATATGTTTATATTATTTCACTTTATTGAACATTAATAATGTATGCTTTGTTATTATCTACATTAATATTCAGAGAATAAATGTAGCTTTACTAAATTTTTGATTAGTGGCACAATGAGTGTACATGTTAATATATCTGTGATTGCAATTGCTTTTCAGATGGACAGTTGTCCTAGTGGAGAGAAGTTAATGCTTCTGAAACAAGTGGTAGCATCATCTCCTTAACTTACACAGAAAGACACAAAAGGTTCAATTCCTAAGAAAGAAGTTTTGACTTTCCTCTTTTTTTTTTTTTTTTTTAATCTTGCCAGTTTTATGCACAATAAAGACACAGAATAGAAGTTGTCTTTGTAAGAAAAGAGGTAATGGAAAATTTCTCTTTTTTTTCCTCTCTGAAAAATTTCAACCTTTTCATTTCAACCATCTGAGATCTCACACATGTAAGACATCATCACTCTTTCTGCCATTTATATACTTATGAAGGAAACTAGCATAAGACATCGGCTTGTTTATTTACTTTTAACTAAAAACATCAATAAAATATGGTAATCTATATCTGAGAAATCCCTCTGCAGCACACATTCAATATTTTACTCACTTCTAGGCAAATCCCTCATCCTGTAATGCATTTTCAGGTAGGAATGGGAATTATCTCCTGAGCATCTTTGCCATTCCTGTCAATGCTTTAGTTGCCTTATGCCCTCAAAAATTTTTGCTTAAGTAAAGAATTCCAAGTTATTAATTGCCAATGTGCTGACTTTTGGGGCTGCCTTGAACATTTGTCACTTATTACAATATATAAAGTATTGTAGCTGTGAAATGGAGCACCATAGCAACAAGGGCATGTAGGAGAGGAGGTTTAAACCACAGAAGTAGGTGTGACAGAAGGCCTGGGGTTTGTCAATAATTCATAATTTATGGCAAGAGGAAATTGATAAAAAGCACTTTAAAGGAGTTAAATCTATTCTATTTCTCCAATCACATAATGCATCTTTCATCAAGATGTGAACTAACACCTCTAATGAAAGGTAAAGGACTGACAGTTCAGTAGCTGATCACTTTGATCTCCATTTCCTTGCTGTTCCACACAAATCAAAAGTAAATGCTGTCCTTGAAGGCAAGACACTATAAGTAGCTTCCCAGAAAAAGAAGGGACAACAGCCAAAACGATGGGGGCAAAAACGTTCAGTGCTCTTGGTCTGACTCCTCCTGGCTGTTCCAGTGCCACCCTCAGAATTCATGGAAGGTTTTGGTCTCACAGAAGCCAGGCTGAAGGGCCTTTGACTGCAACAGCAATGGCAACAGTCCTAAAGCCCCAAACCCTTCATCTCTGGCATGGTATGACCTCAAGCCAGAGTGCTCTAAAATTGGATCAAGGAGAATTAAAAAAGTTTTATGGAAGAAGGAAAGCCCTTGATGTGCTTTCCCTATGTTGCATGTACTTGTTGAAATTTTAGGATGTGTGACTGGTGTTTCTCTGCACTGAGAGAGAAAAATTTCTAAGCCTTTCTCTATCCTGAAAGGATGAAAAACAGTCTCTATGATACTGATGTCATCAGTACTCAGGACAAAACATGCTTGTTCTGCCCATCAGCTTTTGGGGGAGCAAAGGCATCTAGTATGTGCTAAAACACAGTACATGAGTTTATTGTGGCTGAAAGATTTGCAGTCTTGTAGAAATGAATGAACCAGCAGTAGTGCTCCTGAAAAGAATGGAAATATTTAGGTGCATAAATACTTTCATAGGAAGAATATGGCTTAGTTTAATAGCAAATAATGAGCAACAGCAAAAATATTGTCAGAAAAAAAATGGTTAATTGCCAGAAGAATTTTGCCATCAAAATATGCCAGTAAAAGCTCCCTTTATGGACACCAGATTCATTGCTTTTCATTAGAATGCTGAAAGTTTAGACGAGAAAAAAATAAGAAAAATATAAATAAGAAAGGAATTATTTAAGAACTTGGGAAAAAAACTAATTTGCATTTTTGTTTAGAATAATGAGTTGTCCAGCAAAATCTGAAAGTTTTTCTCAGGTGATATTGCCAGTGGTGGCCTTTAGAAGATTTTTATAAATACTTTAAGTCAACTTAAAATTAGTTTATTTGCTCAAGTGTATCCAAATGAGACTATGGTGTGAAAACCAACATATGTTCATCTTTCAATGCATCACTATTTAAAACATTCAAGACTTGAAACTTAAGACAAAGAATATGAACAACTCATATAAAGTAAAATAATCTTACTCAAATGTATCACTAACTCTGTTAGCTAGAACTCCCTTTTGCTTTGATACTTATTTTGCTTTAAAATCTTGGTACATATTCTGAATAATTTTAAGATTGATAAAAGCCCAAACTTTTATTATAAGTTACTATTAAAATATTAAATTATTCTATTCTACTGTTCCAATCTAGAATAAAAATAATTTATGTCTTTATTATAACCTGCATAGTCAAAAAGCTCTTTAATCTCAGCACTGTTCCTAGCTGATATTGGAGCTGCACAACTATGACCATGTACTAAGAAAAGGACCAAACCCCAACCTGAAATGCAATTGGATGGGAATAAATATTTCTTCATCAACAGCTTAGATGGCTAGAACTTTTACCCTCCAAAATTAATACTGCTGTATGGAAAAACTCCTAAATCAAGCATGGTTTGTTCCCTCACATGGAGGTTAAATATACAGAAGTGTTTTCACAGGTGTCATCAAAACTTCCAGCTCTTGAAGCATCCTATTATTGCAGATTATTAATAATTTCAAGCAATATTTGGAAATTGAGTAAGACTCACTTTAAGGTCTGCAAGAGAGAAAAGCATGTGCTGACCTGGCTGCAGGCCATAGAAGAACAGACAGGGGTTCTGCACGGGCTACCCAAGTTTATTTCTGAGACACAGCTCACGTGGTACACAAGACACTGAAGGATACATCCAACTCTAAGTCCTCACACAACTACTTGCCATCCATGCAGTAGGAAAAAGGCAAGGGGTTTTGATGAAACAGGAACTAAACTATGATGCTGTGCTGGTTTCGAGGTAAACCAGCAGGAGAAATGAACTCAACACGAGAGAGATTATAAATCAGAGCTACAATTTAATAATAATAATACA
>JAWWEV010000169.1:7626703-7641008 GCA_035583235.1 Hafferia zeledoni | reverse complement strand
CCTCTCCTTCTTCCTTTTCCCTTGGCTGGTTGCGGGGGGGGGTGGGGGGGGGTGGGGAAGGCACCCTTTTCATTCTGTCTTCGGGCAGTTGGTGTTTTGCCAGCTCAACCCAAGACACATTAGCAGGGGCATAGTGAATTAACTTACAGTTTCAATGGAGATTCTTGAGAAGGAACCTAAAAGTTCTCAGGAGAGTGGTTACATCTATTTAGCAGTAATTCAGTTACAGAGGAGTGGGTCAGTTGACCCAAACAACTCATGCAGAGCTGTTATACACTGATGTTATATATGTCTTGTGGGGTTTACACTAGAGGAGAGATAATCTAGTCCTTGGTGATAAATGCCTCTAGGTCTTGTGTTTTGAAGCTTTGCGGCAGAAAGAAGCATTAGGCATGTACTGAGGGAGCCACGTGAGCTGTGGGGCCTATTGGACTGCATTGCTTGTGGCATGGAGCCATCACTTGGATTTCTTCCAGAAGGAATCTACATTAGGAACATCAAGTCACTCTGAAAACTGAGCCAAAGGGCCATCAGTAGCCCCATTATTCTTCGGCAAACCACTTGTTTGAACACAGCCAGGCATCTGCCCATTCTGTCTTCAGACACCAGAAGGATTTGTCATTTTGCATAAATAATAGAATATTAGGGGGGGGTTGATACAAATGAGTCTTGAGCATCTCTGATGAACAATGACAAAAAGAAAAAAAAAATAATGCAAACAGTAGGAAATGAAAGGGGAATCTGTCTAGAAATGTCACTAAGAGGTTTCACATTATTCAATAGAACTGAAGTTACCAGTAAGATAACCCAGAAAGAGCCAGCCCTAAACTTCCCTTCATACCACATCTCAAATCATGGGGAACAGTAATGCTCACAGGAGCTCTGTGTTCCAGTTCTTGATTTTTATCCCGTTTACCCCAACAGAGCAGCATGGGGCTGCATTGTAGGAATTCTTATTTCCTCCAGTATTAGTAAGATCAGGACCTTTTTTGCAAATGAGGGAAACCTGACATTTGGAGTTTTGCAAAGAGCAGCCAGTTGGCTTGTGCTTTCTGACAGCTTTTATATATTCACCTAATCAATGGTGGAGAATGATTTCAGTGGGGACATGGAAGTAAGCATGGGTGCTACAGCAATCAATAAGAGCTGATATAAATCAGTGGCATTTTATTGACTTCAGTTCTGCTAGTCTCATTTAAATCAAGAATGAATTTGGCCCTAGGGCCTTGCAGAAAAATCCCTGGGACTCAATCCTGCTGTCTTGGCTCAGACAATTTTTTTCCTAAATTTCAATGAGAGTCATGGTTGAACAAGGATCTTGGAATTCTGCTGTCACAAAATACCCCCCAAAACCAGTTCTCTCATCAGTGCTCATTTAGATTTGATATGTATCTAAATGTTTTATGGAAATTACAAGCTTTAAAATTGTTCCCATTGTGTTTCTAATACTGAGGCATTTCCACTCTTCATATGTTCAGAAATTTAAGTCACATTCTTCAGTTAAAAAAAAAAAAAATCAGAACCATATATAAAAACCTCAAAATAAATTTCTTTTTTTTTTTTGTATGTTATCTAAAATATAAAAGTTGCATATTAAATAGAAACAAGTAAAATATCAGGGGATTCATAGGCACACAACACTGTAGGTGGGGAAATCAAGCAATATGGAGTTTCTTAATTTTTCCTTTCTTCTTGTTCTTCTGGTGTTTTCAATGTAGACCCATCAACTCTACAGGAGTGTCAGACTCTTTTATTTGTGTGTGTGTGTGTGGAATGGGGGCACCACTTGTTTAATACAGTAAAAAACAAAAGTCACCACCAGGAGTCCTGTAAACTATAAGATTAGAAGCTTCAAGCACTCAGTGATGACCTACTCAAGGTACACATGGAGGAATAGTAAAGTTGGATAGCCATTTGCTACAAGTTAGGCTCTCAACACCCACTCCAGGGTAATTAAATACCCCAGAGCTCTTTGCCTTTGAAAATTTTCCCTGGGGTATTATAACCTGCAAAGCAATTTACAGAATCGAACCACCCCTATGAGTCTCCATCATTCAGAAACTATTTAAATACATGCAACTTTCCACTGAAGTTTCAGGGTGGCCAAACAGATCAAAGCTAGATATGAAACAGGATTATTACCAGGTTTTAGAGTCTGCTCTTCTGTCTGTTCATCCTTGCTGTCTCAGTCCTTCACATGTAAATGCTACCTGTGCCCTGCTGGTTGAACTTAGTATTTTATATCCATAAATTCCTTCCTGCTTTATGGCTGATCTGTAGATTTTACTGAACTACACCCCTTGCACATCTGGTTGGTTTTGTCTACACTTACAGAAATGGCAGTCGTATTTTCCAGTCTCCATTTGTCTGAATTTGCCTCAAACAGAACCACTTCTCTATTCAAGCACAAAAAGTGGAGTTCCTATGCCTTAAGGTTACAATTTTGTCAAAGTTCACATTTTTGACATAACTTTTTAAGGCTATAAAACCTTCAAGAAACGGACTGCTCCAGACTACATTTGTTTCTGGAGAACAACTCACAGAAAATTTACAAAGGTTGCTTTTAGGTATCTAGTTTATATTCTAAACTTGATTTACCCCTGAATGGTCCTTTGTAAGCCATTTATGTTTCCCATTTAAAATAGAGCAGCTTCAAATTCTTCTGTTATCTAAGCATGTCAGAAAAGAAAATTAGATTTTTTTTATTTTTTTTTTTTTTTTTTTTTTTTTTTTTTTTTACATTTCTTTTATCATACTAGCTTGATTCCATGCCACACATGAAAGCTTGGTCTCTGCTTTCTTCTAGCCAGAAGCACTTAATCCTCTTAAAGGGTGACTCACCCGACTTACTTAGTCCGGTCAGATAGGAAATCATCTGCACAGCCAAAGAATTACAACTGTGGAACAACACTGCATGAAATTACTTCAAGGATTTTCATATAGATCTTGCTGTCTACAAGACTATCCTACCTAATAAGCCCAGGTGACACAGATAACATATTTACAAACCCTACTTTCATTGATTTTTTTTACTCCTTTCCTCTCCTCATTAAACAAGACAGATACCCAATTTAAAGTCACTGGTTAACAGCTAAAAGCAACTTTTATAGGCTTTGTAGCAAGTAGGAGTGACAAAAACACTTCTTCTATCACTTCCTGTAGGTCAATAAAATATAACATGAGGAACCATCTGCTGCTTGTATAATTGGTAAAGACTGGAATAACACATCAGAACTAATCTAGTCTTTTCAAGGTTATCTTCATGAGTTTTAAATGTAACCCTCCCACTGGCTACATGAAAGAGCTGACTTAGCTCTGGAGTAGCTGAAGTCACTCTGCACTAACAATCTTACCTGCTTCCGTTCTCACCACAACCAACTCACCAGGCACGGAAAATAAAAACTACATTACCGAAAGCACCTTTAGATATTTCTCACGCATCCCCAAAACAGACTAGTATTTTAACAGCACGTCAGATGTAAAAACAGTGAAGATGTAATGCTTAGGGTCAAATCCTGCCTTTGGGATGATCACATCTGGGAGAAAATCTGAGAATAACAAGTCAGGGTATTTATATGCTACATAGAGCCAGATGGGAGGTGAATGGTGGACTGTTGTGAGGAACAAGCTGGGACTGAAGGCTCCTTGTGCTGAGCTGTATGAAGCTGCAAGGCCTTGGCTCAGGTATATGTGACGAGGTGTATGTTGTGGGGTAGGTAAGGGACACCTCAGCTTCCTATTTGGCTCCAGGAGCGCCAGCTGGGCACAAGAGATAATACAGAGGTTAACGCCCACTCCAGACCTGCACTTAACCTGGTAAATCTGGAAACAGCCCAGCACTCTGCTGTGAAAACAACCACCTTTCTAGAACCTGTCCTGGCCCAGCTCAGGGAAAACTCCTACATGCTGCTATATATGAATATTCCTCTCCTCTCCTCACATCAGGAGGCTCTGCAGAGAATACAAGGTCCACAGAGGAGACTGATGGGATTTTCCATGATGCTGTTGTAACACTGATCTGCACCTTTCAGCTGGTGCAAATGTAGAAACAGAGGAGATTATACTCCTACCATTCAAATGTTATGGAGAATAAGGGACAGGGTTTAAAAATACAGAGCTGTGATGCAAAACGATGCATTTGGATATTCTAGCTTACTCTGCAGTAGTAATTGCATTTAATTAAGACAACAGTAATAATCTTCAAATAGCATTAACTTTAAACCAACTAAATCTATGAAATATCTTCAGCTTAATTTCTAAATACTATTAAATAATTACTACATCTCTTCTGATATCAATGTAAGCAGAGAATTTAGTCTCTTGAGGCACGTTGGACAAAGACTCAAACATCAGCATCAATATCATCTTGTTATTTCCACAATTATCTTTTTTAATAGCAATCACTAAATACAGTTTAGAAGTGACGCTTTCTGTAAGTCTTCATTTGCTTTGAGTTTCTCACTTCAGATGAAATTTAAAGAATACAAGGGACATTAATCCAAAGACAAAACTAACACAACTTCTCCCATCAGCAGCTAGCAAACTAACAAAACAACTACACTGAAAAGAAAAAGAAAGCCCTGTATATGTAAATGTTAAGTCACAGGTGTAGGTTGGTTTGTTTGTTTTGTTTTTTAACTTTATTTAATCCCCAATACAGCAGCAATAGCACACTTCAGCTGGAGGCAGCCTGATAAATGCTCATTTAAGCTATGGCTTGATAAAAGGAGGGATATCAGACTGCTCTTTCAGAAACATTTCTCATGGTAATCTTTATTTACTTCCTCATATCAATAGCTAAACCTAAAGTAAAAAAAATATATATATTCTATATGTTTGTGGGTTTGAGTGTAAAATAGAGATTACTACACTTCTCAGTGTTTCCATTGAAAGCTACTGTCTGAGATCTTCTAGGGCTGTTTGGAACCAAAAGTGAGGAAAACTTTAGTTGTTTCAGAACTCTATGAACTGTCAAAAATGCTAAGTGATAAACGTAGATTTTTTTTTTACCTCTTCATTTTTCAGAACTCATGTTCCCAGAAAACAGACATTGACAGGAAAGTTTGTACAATAAATCATGGTTTAGATTGATAAACACAAAATCATTCAAACCCCATCTTCAGAACACTAATGATAGTATAATACAGTTCAGTTTCTGGATCAAATTTGCCTAAGCTCAGATAGAATGATCTCATGTGCATAAACAAAACCGTGGCACTGACTTGCCTTTTGAAGGCAGAGTCCAAAAGGAGCTGCAAAGTCCTTTACAGCTCTAAATGTAAAATGCCACACACATCTACCAACAGTCCCATTGCAGGGAAAAAAAGAAGTTTCCACCTTAACATAAGTTTATGTCCTTTACAAAACCAGACCTGATATATCAAGAAGAATGAAGACAATGATACAAATCAAAAGCACTGGAAACCTGATGTCATTGTATCACCTTTTTATAGCCAGGTGGCTGCTGTCACCAGAACAGACAAGATCCTTGTGTTTACAGCACACTCTGAACATGACTGTGACTTAAGACTATTTTCTGCATGCCAAAGAAAGGTTGTTTCTTCCTTGCCTTTTCCCCCTATATCACTCTAACCTTGGACCCTGTCTTTAAGCTCTTTGATCCACCCAGGTAAGGAACACTGTGTCTCATGCTGACCTGCACACTTCAGAAGTGTGTCTCAGTATCATCTGCACTTTCCTGCAATTACATATTTCCCATTCTGTTGCAATCCAGAGTATCCTTTTATCTTATGTGGGACTGTCATATGTTTCTCACCAGCCTGCTGTGCCCTGTGGCATTACCCCACCTTTCCATCCCAGGGAGCCAGAGGGTGTAGGAGGGCTCTGCCCTCAGAGCAGGGACGTGTTTGTCAGCAACAACAGCTACTGCTGCTTCTGTGCAGAGATAGCTGTGGATGGATAACATCCTGCCAGGGATGAAATAGCCCCTCAACCACTGAGAATCAGATTTTGTGCTGCATTTTCACTCTGTGTTTTCTTTTCCTTGGCAGTTGGCAGATGTGCCCCTCTGAGGAGCCTTCTTTCAGCTGCATCCAGGCCCTCTCATCATTTTGACTGATATTAGGAGAGAACCAGTATTTAAGCAGACAAAATGTTGTCCAACACTTAGAGGTGACACTGTTGACAGAGTTTCATTTGAATAATTAACCTGTAAACTAACTCGAATGAACCATGAGTGTGTGCTCTATCCCTTTCCTCAGAATACCAACCTTCTGACTGGAAAGAACAGTTGTATTGCTGCATTCCAAATGGAAGTGTTGGGTGATAGGATCATGCGATGTACAGCCATGGATGCTCTGCTCTGAAGCTGAGCTGCCTGTCATTATTCCTGTCACTAAAAACATTTGATTATTGTTCAAGAGAGTTGCATGTCACCATTGCATGTTTTCCCTAGAAGTATGTGCCAAGAGTGGTTCGAAGAACATAAAAGTTGTGTATTGAGGCTTAAAATACACAAATCCCAACAGCATCTTTGCTAACTACCCACGTCAACATTAGAGGCTTCTTCCCAGCTCACAGTTGGGGTCTTAGATAGGTATTCTAACTCTTTAGTGTTGATGAATATTATATATTCTTGTAATGGAGGTATGTGATGATAAATCAGGAGCATTGTCTAATCAAAAGACTTCTGTTACTGAAGTGAAATGTCAAGGAAATTAACATTTCAGGGCGTCCCAGACCTAACACATGTATCAGCCGCAAAAGTCTAAAGTTTGCTACAGCTCAGGCAATCATCCATATTCATGGAAACATGTGCACCTACCTCGTCTGCAAACTTGGGCTGGGAACATACACCAAACATCCCACCTTCACCCAGACAGTTGCAGAAACTAAATATATTTAATTTGAAGTTTCAAGAAACAGGGAAGATCATGATGGTGGTTTTTTTCCAGGTGTAAGCCCTTTGTTTTACCAGTTGGTTTTGCAGAATCCTGTTCTGCTTTCACCTTCATCCCCAATGCTCTTTTATGCCTCTTGGCTGAAATATCCCTTCACTGTATATCCTACTGCTTCTCCTGTGCAGTTTATACTAGGTTAGCTTTTCTCCTCTCCTTCAGCTGAAACACTCACTGTGTATATCCATGCCTAAGCCACATAATTCAGGATTAATCGTTCTGCTCTGCTAAATGTCATTGACTTCTGCTCGTTTCTTCTTCTTACATTTTTTTACTTGAGGGCTAAATAAATGGTAACAGCCAAGGATAGCTTTATCCTGCACATAAAGGGCACCTTCTTTTTTTGAACTCCAAGGACAATATTATACAAAAGTATTCCAATGTAATTGAAGATAATGTACAATTAGCATACATTTATTTCTGAGTTCAAGAATTAACTTTCCATTCTCCATTAACTATTTTTTTTCTATTTACAACCTTGCAAATTAAAATAATGTAATTTGTTTTTCTAAAAAAACCCCCAAATCTTCACAAAACAGCAAGAAACCTTGTGCAACTCTCCCTGGGCAAAGTTTGTGCCTTACAGAATTGGCAGGTGCACACAATGAATGTGACACAAAGTGGAATGTGCCAGAGACCAAGGCCTGACAGCCAATTGCTGCCCCGTCATCAGCATCGCTGCCTTCCTTCTGAACTCACAGCAACTCTGACACTCGTCTGCAGTGCCCTGACCTCTCTGCAGTGTGTGTTTTGCACACCTATGATGTTTGTGAGCTAAAGGCACAGCAACAAGCAGTAGACAGTGGGTTTCTGATCAGGCTATGCCAAGCACTACTTTAGAGGGAATTGATTCAGGCTTAATACTAGTCTTTGGTTCATACGCACTTTCCTGGAAAACTTAACAAGCCAAGTAAATCTGCTTTGCTTACCCCAGCCTTAGTGCAAAGCCAGGTCAGGGAACATGAGAAACTGCTCAACAAGTCAAGAACATGAGGGAGAGGAACAGAAAGAGGCTGCTCTAAAAACAAGGAGTCTGAGTGACATAGTGATGGCTGAGCGGGTGCTTAGGCCCAGAGGGAATTGCATGATAGCCCCTGTGGTTGTCCAACACAGCTGAAGTAAATTAAACAAGTTTTCTCTTTCAAAGTCTGCATGGCCACGTCTCAAATGATACACAAATTTTCCCAGAAGGATTAGGTGGGGACAGCAAGCAGCCCCTCATAAAAGGCCAGATTTCTGACTGAGAGATGCCCCTTCACAGTGTCTTTAAGAAATATTTTCAGCATTTTCTCTGAGCTGCTCAACCTAACCCAAACTACAAAGCTATATGCTACCAACAAAGTGCTGCCTACTGGTATTGCAGCGCAAAAAGAAAGACAAGTTTGCTCACACACACACACAAACAGAGCCCTTTTGAGTAGGACAGACAGTTCAGGGCCATGCAGTTGTGGGAGCAGGCTGAAATGTTTCCCAGGCTTTCAGCAGAGCTGGCAACCTAACCCTGGGAAATGCTACATGCTATCAGAACATTATCTCATGGCTTCAATGGAAGCAGGACACTCAGACCTCTTCACAGCCCCTTATCCAGTCAAAGATCAAAAGTAGAAAGTTTTATATGTGCTTTGAAGAAGAAATAGGAAAATATTTCAGAAAATATTTCATGCTTCAACAACCCAGAAAAGAGTTAATTTCAAAGGGCCTCTTGAATGATAGTTGGTACTTAGGGCAAGATGCCTTAAGAGCAGACAAACAAAGTTTGCAACTATGGGCCTCTTGGAGACCTCATGCCTTAGTCTATCATTGATACTGTAAAGAGGCACAGTGGTGACTGATGAAATAAGGCTCGGGAAGTTTTGTTTGGCACTCTGTATTTTTCAGCTGGCAAATTTCTTGTCAGCTGCACAACAGCTTCCATTGAGTGAGCAGAGAAGTCCAGCCCAGCCAAAGACAAAAGAAACAAGCAAAAAGTAATTGACTTAGAGTAATACCCATGTCTTCTGAAAGCCTGCTGTAGTAAAGAGCAGAGCAAATCTTCTTAAATGTGATTTCTACTCAAGTGTATTTTGAGTTGCTGAAGAAATGAAGACAAACAGCAATAAATCAGGGACTGAATGAAACATGCATTTGAGCCAATTTTCCCATGCATCCCAGGAGTTTTACTGATACAGTCTGGTGTTGGCATTTATTTTTTTCATCCAACAAAGCTTTTCTTTCTAAGTGCAAAATTTTTTTTTTTGTCAAACTAAATTATGTCACTCAGTTTCAAGATTTTTTCTTTAGAAAATCAAGTTGTTCTAGAACAAATGCAGTTTATTATACAACCTTGAAGGTTGGGGCAGGCTTGGATTGGGAACAGAATGAACCCCTCTGCTACTGCTGTACTGCCTTTGCACTACCCTTTACCCAGTGAAGTTGTGTATGCCCCATCCCTGGACAGGTTCAAGACCAGGTTGGATGGGGCTTTGAGCAAGGGAGTGGCAACTGACTGAACAAAATAGCAGGAATTTGTTGGTCAGAGACCAAATCAGTTTCTTGGAGGTGGCAGCCTTACTTATGTAGGAAATCCAGCCTTGTTGGGCCATATCTCTTCTTGTACCCTGCAGACACATCCTGGTGTCCTTGAAATGGATACCCTTACACCTAACCCCCATGTTCCATCTTCATGGGTTGTAGGAATGGGTCTGATTGCCCAGTCCATTACGGTCTGGGCACTAATGTGTTGTGTGCTGTGAGTTATTCAAAGCCCAACTGGAGTCAATATAAGACTGAAGAAGTTCCAGCTCAGCAAATGTTTTTGTAAATGTGTTAGCTCTGTAGTGTGCTTGGACTTGAAATGCAATAGTGGGGAGAAAATAAATAATTTGCTCACTCAAGGTCAGAAAGGTGGATGAAATAATGAAGAATAGTCTAGTGGCTATAGGAGGTACTTTATCTGATATTCTTGGAGAAAAGCCCTGCAGATCTGTGGATATGTTGAGTTCAAGTCAGTAATTTTTTATCGTTTGTTTGTTTGTTTTTTAACTGTCAGGTTAACTGCAAAGATGTGTGAAGTCTCCTTGCACTCATGAACAGTGGTCTGAGGCCTGAGAGCTCAAGATCTGGCTGGCTGGTACCAGGTTTCCTCCAAACTGTACTTCATTTGCTCTCCTGAGCAGGCAGGTCTTGGCCACCTTATTCTCCTAAGGACAGCTTGGGACAAACCATGGTACTTTCCTATATGAGTTTTGCTTTGTGGAGCTTGTGGATGTCATGAAGCACACCTGCATTGCCCAAGTATCTTTCCAAAATTATAAGCATGTAGTCGTATTGAGAGTATATTTCCTATTTGGGAGCCGGATGTGCACGTGAATCATTTGGCAATGTTTTCTGAATTATGAACAAGCAGTTGAGAAACCCAGTGCACAATGGTGATACACAGAGAGCCTGTACAGGTATGTTATGTCAGCTAGGTTATTCATTACAGATTGTTCAACTGGATCTAATATACTTTCTTTCCTTCTCTTGAAAAGAGCAGAGAATATGTTCTATGGTATATTTTTATTTGAGTTCTTGTCTCATTGAATGGGTTTACATTTGAAATTTATAAACTGCTTTGTGAAAATGGCCCATTCCCTTATGTCAACCTGGCATTATTTTTCCCTCTCCTTTTTTTTCTTTTTTTTTTTTTTTCAACCTTCAAGGAGTAGGATAGTATTTCCAAATTCCCAAGCTAAAACTCATTACCTTAGGAGCATCTTGCATCCAGAGCTCTGCAAGGTGAGGCATCGAGGGGAATTTGCACTGCTGTTGGAGCAGAACAGACAGAAAACCTGCTGTGCTGTCATTTTAAACATCTGTGTCTTCTTTTCAACAAAGTTAATAGACCTGTCCAGGATCAACTGCAGTGAAAAGGCAGTTTCTTCAACCTACTATTGCTAGAAAATATTATTCTTTTCTCCTTTTTAATTAATGGTTTAAATCCTTTCCTCCTAGTGAGGTCTAGGAAAAGAGAATAAGACACCTCAAAGTGTGTCAAAATTAGGATTTGCTGACCTCGGTGTAGGAAACTCAATGGCAGTGAGCTGTGTATCCAGCCAGCTGTTGGCAGAGCCCTCAGAGCCCTTGCAGAACACAGTTAATAGCTCAGATAATTCAGTGTCATCTGCTCTTTTGTAACCACTTTGCTGGTGGCTCAACACTAAACGGCAGGAGCTAAACCTCCAAATAAGCTGCTGTCATAAATGTGGCTGTATTAACATGTATAACTGTGCATAGCTTCTTGTTCTGTGCCTGTTCCCTCTGGGCATCCTCGGGGATTCTCCTTTTGCTCTGCTGCTGCTTGAGCCAGGATCTGTGTGGTGTTCAACATTGCTCGTGTCGCAGTCGCTTCCCTGTGCCTCCTGTGAGGGCAGTGTGGGCTGGCTCTGCCTGGCACAAGCTGTGACTGCTGTATGGGACATGATCTGACAGTTGGACTCCTCACCTTGTGCCTGCCCTGACACAGCCAGACCCTCTCTGGCCCATGGAACTAATATCTGGTTATTTGCCAGGTGGCACCTGAAGCAACGTGCATGGTAGTGCTGCATGTGAATGTACAGCTGGGTAGAGCTGTGCTCATTGCCATCCCTGACCCTGAAGGAGAAGACAAACCAGCTGTCTTTGCCTCAGCAGCTGGAAATAACAGACCCACCTGAGCAACTTCAAGAAGTGATATCACTTCTCTTCCCTGCTCACCTTCCTCTCAGATGCTTGAGGCTGTTCTGATTTTGAGGCAATTGAATTAGACAATTCTGACAATTCTTGTGTTTATTCTTTGACTGTTTTCTCTTTTTTTTTGTGTGTGTGATTTTCTCAACATAATATTTGAAATAAATTATATCTTGAGGTGCTTCAATATTGAATGCTTTCCTCCCAGCAAAGCTTGGGAATGCATAGGCACAAACACACATATTTTCTATTTTGATGTTTTGCGCAGTAAGTAATATCCTGTCTTCCTCATTGGTTATTTTTATCTGCTTACCAATTTTCTTCTCTGTTTCTACATTTCAGTTTTTCTAACCCTTCTCCCTTTCTGGAGCAAAGAGGACACTCAGCCGAAGAGATCTTTTTCAGCTTTTGGAAAGTTACTGTGTTTCAGTTGTCCTTTTCAAAAGTAAAGAAGGAAAAAAAAAAAAAAAAAAAAAAAGGAAGGAAGAAAAAAAAGCATGACTGATTCTATTACATGCAGTGAAAACTTTTAAGGTTTCAGTTTTTAAACTCTCTGCTGTGGAACTTTCTGGTGAGGGAGTGAGGGTAGAGTGTATAAAAAAAACTATTGAAAAGAAGATGGATTCTCATGTTCCAGAGCTGGCATTTTACCCAGTGTGGAGGATAATTCCTCTTGCCTTGCTGGATAAGAGTCAAATGTGCCCACCACATATTACCCACTCATGATCAGACTATTTCAACTCTTCCAAAACTCTGTGACTATCTGTGACAAGGATGAAGTTGGCAATGTTTGACTTTGTAGGAAATGGTAAGGTTGCTAAGGAATGGTTGGCTTCTCCAAAGACAGGGCAATACTGAGGGATGGAGCTCCCAAATCCCAAGGATGTTTGCAATGCACTACCCCAGCACTACAGGTCTGTACATCTATCTCCATCTGCTTCCCACTATAGGCCTAGCTAGGTGACACAATCCAGCATTTTATTTTCTTACTGTAGGGCTTGAGAAATTCATGACCAGTTACTGCTGCTTATTTATATTTGGATGTAAACACTATATCAAATGTGCTTTTACTGCCAATAAAAAAAGTAAAAATATATAATCTAAATGTAAATTTGTGAGTGAATAAGAGGGAACCACAAGAAATAGCTCCAAAGTTAGCAGTCTTGCTGAACGTGAAATACTATGGAACAATATTATAAATGCATGCAGGAAGATAAATGGAAGAAAAATGCATTTATTTAAAAAAAAAAAAATTGCAAAGGAGGAGACAATTGTACTCCATTCTGTCAGACTATAATATAATAAGTTCTCTTGATTCTTAAGGAAAGGCTTTCAAGGTAATTTTATGTAGCTTTTAAAACAGTAAACAATAAAAACAAAGAATAAAACATGGGTTAGTCTTCTCAGGAGTGTCTGCAATTTCAGGCTTTCTCAAAAGCCTTATCAGTAGAACTTCTTGGCTAGTACATTATGGAAAAGTATATTTACCATTCAGATCTTCTTCAAAAGAGCAAAGAAAGGCCATAATAACATACTTGAGGCAACAGGTAGCTTTTCAACAGCATAGGCTGTTTTAGCAAGCTGCTTCTAAAAGTCTGGCTGACTCTGGTGTGCAGTCAGTAAGGCTGGTTTGTGCCCATCTTGCTCAGAGAGCTAGTCAGGAGCTCTCATTGTGCAGCACTATTTGTAGCAATCTCAGTGTCAGCCATATCAATCTCTTCCACTTAGGGATTTTGCTACTATGTCTTTCAGATTGCATAAGGATAACATGGTACAATTATGCAAAAAGCTGATGGAAGCCTTCTGTGAAAATGCGTTTGACCAATTTTGAAGAAATCACTGATGGATACACTTCCAGTCAGTTTTGTGGCTGCTGGAAAGGGAAATACAGAATGGGGTCAAGGGAGGAGAGATGTTCAATCTCAGCAAATGCAGAAGGAACAGTTATCTAAATGTAACTTCATTCAGAACCTTAAAAGGGAGCCTGCAAAGGCTTTCTATGTTAAAGCTGTGTCCTTCTCTGTGCTCATACAGGCATAGTGGTGCTGCAGGGGATTGCCCTACTGGTCACCTTCATGCTGGTAGAGACCCTGTGTAATTGCAGCTGAACAGGTCTCCCTTGGTCCCAAAGGGACTACTGAATAAGCACAGCTAATGAAACTGCTTTCTTCAAGACTTCTATCACTTGTGTCAATTCCTTTTAAACTCAGTTACAGGTAGAGTTTTTTGCTTACTCCATATATACCAAAAATTATTTCTCTGCATTTTTTTTCCTTCCATCTAAAGCCTGTTCTGTTTTCATACTGAGTATTTGCCAGGATTCACCTGCAGAAAACAAATAGCTATATTGACCATTATCTGAGTTTTGTAAACTGCCAGCTTTCATTCCCTAGCTCCCTATTTCTATAACATTCCCAGGAAATTCCTGATCTTTGAGAGGCAGGAAATATGCGAATATTCAGTCACTAAATCAATCTAAAGCAAAAATACTGATGTAGCATCTGTCCTAGTTTAGCAGGTGGGACCAGTTGGCATTGTGTGTGGGTGATCAAGGCCGTGTATTCTACCATCTGCAGCAGCTGCCCAGGGAGTCGTTAGCACCTTCACGCCTAGGGGGGGGCGGCAGGGGCGTGGCTGCTAATGGGCCATCAATAGTTCAGGAGTCCCCCATGACTCACAGAGTTAATCACCCATTGTGTGAG
>JAWWEV010000169.1:7608445-7626603 GCA_035583235.1 Hafferia zeledoni | reverse complement strand
GTCACCTGACAATTTTCAGGCCTAGTCCAAACTTTAAAACCCAAATTTAGGCCCCACCTGGCTGAAACCATGACATAATGTCATAAAACAACAACAAAAAAATCATTCTTCATCTACAAAGCCAGTACGGGAATATCTACCCAACTAGGCTGCTTTCTTTCATCATCCTAGTGGTTTGTTAACAGGACAAAGATATAATTTTAATATGTTGATTATTTACCTTTTCCTCTGGATTCTGCTAATTTTGAAGGAACAAGAAACTCTAAAAGTATCGAGAAATTAAGAAGCTTTCTTTAAAACAAGATCTTGTTTGTATCTATCCCACTGCTGCACAAAGAAGTACTCTCAACTATGCACCATATGATGTGCCATTTAATTTCTTAGGCATTTACTACTTTAAATAAACAGATCACAGTCTGAGAAGTCAATCTACAACACTTTCCACGTGAAAGTAGTCTAACTTACATGATAGAGTCATCTTTCACATGGACTGAAGTAGAAAACCTTTGGTCTAAGTTTTTGAGGTATCAATCATCTTCTGAAAACTGTTTTTGTTTCATGCTATCCTGTTTTTACATGAGTAGAACCCATTGAAAGATGGACAGATGGTTTGAAAATAAATGAGTCAGTATGACTATGAGAGAGATGACTGCTCTGGTGAGTAAGTGCTGTAAAACATGGGAGAAAAATGGAAGCATGAGTTTAGAAAAGTCTTTCCCCTCTTTTTGTCCAACTAGTTTTACTTGAATCAAAACTACAGTCCTCTAGGAGCATTTCAGTATGTGGGGCTTGATTCTGATGAAGCAAATCAGCATAAGGATGATATAACTCAGCAGTTTGTCCAGGAACAATTTCCTGCCAGAATTTTGGACCTGACTGAATTTCCATTGAAGTTACACTGATTTCATTGACTTTGTCATTGATTTCAACTTGACTTGAATCAAGGCATTCATTACTGAGATGCTATTTAGTTAAGTTGCTGTGTATAGAAAATTTAGAGGTTAAGAAGCTTAAAGAATGCCATCTGAGCACAAGAGAGCTGGGCTGCTCTTTGCTCTTATTCAGATATGTATCTAGTCTTTTTAAAAAACTTCCCTGCTTGCCTTATTAAGGTCTTGAGGCAGAGAGTATAATGTATTAAGATACATTCATTTAAATTTGTTGATTTGTTTGAATGTCCATATCTGTAATGCACTAGAGTAAAAAATGCACATACAGCTATGTGCTCTACCATCTATATTAAACTGGGCTTTTTATTATTTTTTATTATTATTTGGTATCTCTTTTAAATGTCAAAACTTTACAGCTGTTACAGTCAACTTATGTGCAGAAACTTCCAGTTGAAATTTTGTAGTTCAGCATTATTTGCTTGAAATTGAAAGAAATATATGCAATCTTAATTTAAAGATCAAATCCCTGAACCCTCGTACCAGTGACTTTGTAGGTTGTGAGACTGCTCCTATAAAAGTTTTTCCCCAATAAATGATCTTGATAAAGAAAGTAAGATTAAAATGCAAAAGCTTAAATGAGGGCACTCATCCAGCTGTCCAAATAGGCATCATATTTTCAATAATAAATCCATATTTACCAACCTATACACCTATTTTCTAAAATACTTCAATTGCATAGTTCTCATTAAAGCAAACAGAACCTGTTCTGAGACACTTCTGAGACAATGTCAAATGAATTTCTCTCTACAAGTTCCTATACTAATCTAGTAATCATTCCTCAAGGCTTTCTAGCTCTGCTGCCATATGGTTTCTGTGGGGAGAACATTAGAGTTGAATTTGGTTGTCAGCATTTGTTTTGTTCACAGGAGTATCCTTCACTGAAACAGAGAAGCATATATAGTCAATAGTTATGATGGCACTGTTACATTTTTCCTTACTTCATGGAGTTGACACCTTCGCCAAGTGACTCTGTGTGACAGGATTTCCTTCATGTAACTCATTTCTTTGCAGTTTATGTTGCATTTTTATTCTTCTCAAGTGGTGTCTGCATCATCACCTCCTCTAATCACCTTAGCTCTGTTAGATCCCTCTTGTATTCCTTCAAATTCTTCTTAAAATTCATAGAGCAATTTGATGTGTATGAGTGGGAAATGACTCTACTCCTCTGCTGCCTGCAATGCATGGCAGCAATTATGGCATTCCAAACAGTGCGTGTAAGCTTCAATACTTAATGCACCAGTCCTCAAAAGCCATGTGGACAATGACTTGCATTTGAAGAGAAGGAATTAAAAGGAGCAAAACTATTGCAGAAGGGAGCCAGTCCACAGGAAAGGAGACAGATGTATTGAAAGAAGGGATGAATACATCAATGTATTTATGAGCATTTGTCTGGTATGAGGAACTTCAGCTGTGAAAAAAGGGACTGCTCCTGAAAAGCCACAACAGGTGGGCTGCCTACACAGATCAAATTCACTTAAAACAGGGTGGGGGGGATGTCACTGAATGTCACTTCTTCTCTGCAGAAATCCAGCTGAGGGAGTACACTGATCCATCTGGCAGAAAAGCAGTCAGATCTACAGAGGGAAAATTTTGACTGTGTTCACCTGGGAGAGGCTGAGACATACATCTAAGTATGAAAAGCCTTTCATGAGAAAGGTGAAATTTAATTTCTCTCTTCTCTTTTCTCTTTCCCCTTTATTTTTTCCTTATTTTTTTCTCATGGGGGTGATTTTCTTCAACATTACTGGCTGGTCTGAAAACAGTGAAATATTTAGAGCATTTCAGTTTTATCCCTAAGGGTCATGCCATCTCAAAAGGCACTTTATTATAATGATACGTAACTTTATTTTGCCATTGCTTTAGCCCTAATTGTTACATGCATCTTATTTAATTTTTTAATCCTTTCTTATTATATGTTCTTGCACGTGGTTGAGATGACCTAAATGCTCCCCATTTGTCATTTATTTCTACTCTGCAGCAGAATAAGAATAGGAGGACATCACATCCTCTATAAGATGTCTTGATCATGTTTTTTTTTTTTTTTTTTCTTTGATGTATTCTGAGTGTGCCCTTTCCTTTGTCATATGAAGTGCTTCTTGCAGCAACTTTTAACAATTGAGATTGATTTCTTGGCTTTCCTTTTACTCACAGTCTAAAGCTTCTTCAGTTTTCCAACTGCCACCATCCTTCAGTTTCCATATCTTGACATTTTCTCTAAAAATTTTATAAATGGTTCCCAAGAGTCCATGGTTTGTTAATTCTTCTCAATGTATCTTTATATTCTGTGCTTTAGTTGCATGTAATAATAAAGCATTGAGACAGTAAACAAAAACTTAATTCAGAATTCTTCATAAATTTTAATTTAAATACTTTTGCCTTTCATATTGCTAGAGACAAATGCAATTATCATAAGCACAGAAAGCACATGCTTGGCTTCACCTGAAATAATACTGCTATGTTTCTTATGTCTTCATTTTCTTAAGGAAAAGCTGAGGAAATCAGAGGCATTGGTCACCAAACTTTATGGTGTCATCGAGAGCACATTAAAACTACGTAATACATTCCTGTTTCTCACAATACTATTATCATATGATATTGAGGATTTAAGGCAGCTACCTAGGCATCTGCATTTATGGAATTTGTAAACACCTTGGTGTAAGCAGGTGGGACTGCCAGGTGTGCCATCCCTCCACAGGGAACCCTATCTCAGCAAGGCCTATTGCCTCTCACTCTATTCAGAAATTAAAATCCTTCAAGGTTTAACAGCATCCCTTTGCAAGACAGTCTTCTGTGCAGAGAAGACTTCTTAATTTACTGTCGAAGTCCAACATCAGAGGAAATCAGAAATAAAAAGCTCTACCCAAGACAGTTCTGTGCCCTATCAGCATTGCATTTCAGTGGTGAGCACAAAGGAGGAGCATATGTGAATTGTTCCTTGTTCTTCTATTTTCAGCAGGGCAAAGCAGCCCATGTATCCGGTTTTGCCAGCATCAAGAATGTCAGTCATAGAAACAACTGTGGTATCACATGAAAAGTAGGAAGCAGTTGAGAACCTGGTGGCAAAGGTGAGAAGCCACACAACTTTCTCATTAGCAATTCATGTGCCTGATAGGAACAATCTCTGGGAATTCTCACAAACAAGTCAAGTGCAAGTTTCCCCACAGTTTGTTTTTAAAGAAGGAATGGAATAAAAATAAGATGTTATTAAAACAGGAAAGCTTATCTCATCTTAGTCCTCTTTCTGAATAATTTCCCTGCAGTTTATTTGCCTTTTGTGATAGCTCATGTGAAACAGGATATTGATTTATTTTAATTCACAACTAAAAAAGGCAATCTGAGGAGATGGAGAAAAAGAGAAGAAATTAAATACATAAGATAACCCAACCATGCGTTTTAGATGTATAATGTTAAGTTCAATGCCCAAGTGCTGGTGATCCTTCATACGCTGGATTATAAAACTCCAGATTTCAATGAATATTTTGGATAAGAATAATAGAGGAAATATTAGTTCCTGCCAGTAGTAGGAATGGACTGAGGGAGCAGAATCTCTCCAGTAAAAAGCATCAGTTCCAGAAGAGATAATTAAATGTGGTATTAGTTGACTGAAGGAATACAGCTGGAACTCTGCCTGGTGTTTAGTTTGATTGAAACCCATAAAGATGGGTTCATTTAACAAGGTGAGAACTATTATGAATGAGGTTAAGACTTTAAAAGATGGAGTGAAGGAGTTAACTGCAGTTGGCAGGGGTGTCTGATGCATGTGCAAATGGATCAATGTACTTTCTTGTCTCCCTCCAATACCATATAAATCTCAATAGCTGTTGGATGAATCAGCAGAAGAGAAGACCTGACAAATCAGTTTCTCATTGACTTAGGATCTCCAGGACTTAGTTCTTCTTTTTGCCTTTAGTGTTACTCAATATGGCCTATTTGAAAATTAATTGTCAGTAAAATTCAATTCTTTTGGAGATCTGAGCTTGATTTCAAAGCAAAAATGCTCATTTAAAACAAACATTTGCACATTCACTTTTCAGCAATGGGTTGAGTCTAAACATGTGTAAACCCAACACCCAAAAATAGAGCTGAAACTTCCACTGGGTATGCACATAGAAAGAAGTTCCTGAAGACACTACAACTTGATTAAATAAGAGAAGATTAGAGTAAAAGATTATGATTTCTGGCAGAGTTACGAGGACACGTAAACCTGGAGAATTAGGTGCACTGCTAATCACCACTTAAGAAATATCTAAAAAAGCTAGAAATCTTTCAGCACCAGCTTAGTTATTTCATCTGAGGGGTACATTTCATCTTCAGCCTTGATTTCTTTTCAATCCTTGACTCTGGAATGCCTCTGAAGCCAGGTAAGAGTGAATGAACAAAACCCAAGGGAAAAATAACATTGGTCATAATATTATCATTACCAGCATTAGCATAATCATCACCTTTTAATCAGGTGCAGTATCAGAGGTAGCCAAATCTAATAGAATATTCAGTTCAAATTTTGCTTGAGCTCTAAATACAGGTGGCCTGTTCCCTGCTTGACTGGAATTATTTCATAAGACTACAATATGTTTGACAGTTGATCTTCTAGCAAGACAGGTGAAGTGAAGGAAGAGTGATATCAGTAGTGTCCTGTCCCTGGTCAGAAATGTTACATGCATTTTCAATGTGTCTCATGAATATACAATGTCCACCCCACCTTCTTCCACAAACCTGTTATCCTGCTCTGCTGCAGAGAAGGTGAAAAAGAACCTATGTAAAAAAACGCCCAAAACAAACAAACAAACAAACAAACAAAAAAAACCCAAAAAACCCAGAAAACCCAAATTAAAACAATTTTTAAAAATCCTCTTAGAAGAGGAAAGAAGAAAGGGAGCAAGAAGAAAGGGAGCAAGACAGCAACTGTATCTGTATTCCCATGTAATCCCACCTATCTTGAGGAGACCATTGACCACAGTGTTGCAACTGCTTAAAGTCATTATTGAAATTATAATAATGTGGAGAAACAAGTAATTGAAAAGAAAGTGTTTCAATCATCATTATTAGGGTTCTTAAGCTCAGCTACAAACTCTACAGAAATTGTATTTAATTTCTAGCACTGTCCATTTGAAACCATCTATATTTGACTAATAATGCTCCACAATCCATAAAATCACTTAAGCCAGTTCTCTTCAGCCTTAAACTGGTGGGATCCTGGACCAAACCACTTATACAAAAATGTCAGCTTATTTTAAAACTAAGAAAATCACAGAATTCAGAGAAATTAAATAATTTGCTCAGGGAAGCAAACGTAGTCAGCTATTCAGCTATAGAAAAACGGCAAAGTGAAGAGTTGTCAAATTCTTTTGCTACTGCTCTGTTCTTGATATCCATGTGCGGCAAACTCACTGGCAGAAAAGTGAAAAGAAAGTTTGTGAAACAATCTTTTCCCAAGAAATGAAAACATATGTGTCTATTGAAGCCTATAGTTAGGTTTTAAACCTGTGTAAAACCTATTTTCATCAGCTTCCTTCATACCATGAAGTTAAAACTGAATTAAAACTTTTTTTTAGAATATTCTGGCTTTGAATACACATCATCCGATTAAATTTGAATCCCTAAATACTTAAAAAAGTTCTTGAGAATCCTCTCCAAAATTTATCTCTTATTTTCTGAAGGAAGCAATAAGATGGGACTTTCTGCTTTCTGCCACCCAGTATCTCTGATCTCTGTGAGCAGAGCTAGAGCTGCAGGCCCTCTCAGAAGGAGATGACAAGTTCACCCTTCTCCACCATTTGTTGCTCCATCCCCTCAAAGAGGAAGATGCTGATAAAATGGTCTGTTCTTTCCTCTCCTCAATGGGAAAAAGATCTGAGATCTTTCTGGCGAGGAAAAATAGAAGTAATTCTATTGGGGAAAAGCTACAAAAATGTGAGCTCTAAACATGAATACTTAGAAAGAAGATAGATTCCAAATTTGGTTCTCTAATTGTATGGACCATTGGACAAATCTGGATTTAAGGCAATCTGGGGAAACGAAGGGGCTCCAGGTGACTCTGTCAACAGAGCTATTAATAAATAATGACTTCCTCAGATATGGAACACAGAAACAAGAACTGCCTGCTGCTCATCTGCACACTGCTGAGAGCAAAGCATATTTGCACAGATCTTTTTTGGCACTTAGGAAGGGAAAAATTTGGGTTTCTGTTGAAAAATGAAATGCTTTCTTTCCTGATCAGCTGCTGATAGTACTCTGTTCCTAGCAATAAAGAGGTTTTAAATATTGACAGTATTTCTTATGTTCTGCATGAGAAGTAAGTGGACACATTTCTTTATCTCCTTTTATCCTTTCCTATTTGAGTTGGTTTTTTTCTTCACAATGATTTTCTCCATTTGAAAAGCAGGGAAATTAATATTTCCACAGTTGAAGCAATATACCTTCCCTTATTTGGTTCACTTTTTCAAATTGTCTATTTAGTTTTATCTCCTTGCTTTTGTAAATCTCTGTTTTGTTTAATCTGCAGGACACAGGAGGCTGGTAGGATTACAAGAAGAAAATGAGCTGCGTAATGCAACCTGAGCAGGGTGTGGCAAATGGGGACTTACTGGCAAATTGATCTGAAGAGATTATTCTAAAGTCATCTTTTCTAAAGCTCTGTTTTAATGGGATTAGACAGATGCCTGATACATATTTGATTTCATCAACCTTTCAGAGACCCTTGCCTGCCTATGATATCTTTGTGCTGTAAAGGATGCTGCAGCTGTGATATTTGTTTTATTTCAGGGTAAATTCCATAGCAAAGTAGGATATTTTAAAGCTGTGGAAAGATGTCAAGAAATTGGAAAATACTGATCTTATGGCTTTAAAAATATCCTCTTTCTTTTTTTTCTTTCTTTTTATTCATCATTGCAGCCTACAGTTACAATACCTAAGCAAGTGCTAAACTTTCTCTTATATGTGAGACTGACATATTTTATCAGACTTTATGTTTGTTTCAAATCTACAGTAATCTCATGGACATAATTATTCCACATATTTTAATTGACTTAGTTTTCTGGGTTGAGATCTTGACTCTGGTGAAGGCAGAGGCAAAATAACAATCCCTTAAGTTTCCATCTTTCTAAGTATTTACCACTGACCTTGCTCATACATTTTTTTCTTTATGAAGAACTCTGACTTTACTCACATACTGTTTTCTCAGCTTTCCTCATGCTTTGCATACAGCCAGAAGATGAAGTGCTGTGTCCTCCTGGATGGCTCTCCATGACCACAGTTTGTGGAGACATTCACAGCAATGTTTGGGACAAGGCAGGTTGGTGAGACCCTGCAGTCGATGTTGCCTTCATTAATTTTTCCACCTCCACTAGACTTAAACGTTTATTTCTGCAACATGAAAATATTCTTAGTTGCCATTGATTTATATTAAAAACCAAGGAAGACTGTTTAGAGGATCTGAAGAAGGCTGCCCAACTCCACCCATTCCACCATGAAGATAACACATCCATCCAATCCAACTGAGTTCAGCCCTGGCACCTTTTTAGACACCAGTGCTGTCCAGGTAATGATTTTCCAAAGTGTATGCACTAGGAATATCTGTTCCACTGGGCTGGGGCTACCAAGTAGTAAGTCAAACAGACTGCAATTAGTTCTGTGTTAAACTTTCACTTATAGTTTTGGTGGATTTGGCCCGAAGGTTTGCAACCAGGTATGGGTCTTGCACCCATTTCACATAAAGAAAACAATCCAGGGAACTGAGAAGAATTTTGATTTTTCTCTTTTCTCTTCTCCCAATATCTTTTATACTGTTTGGCTGAGCAATATGAGACTTGTGGGGATAGAAGTGTTTCACAGAGAATTATAATATTATTGTGCAAAACCAGAGACAAAATAAGTCCATTTATTTATTTAAATTTCAGTATTCCATGTTTTTACACAAGGCTGAGCTCAAGAGGCAAAACAAATGGCTCATCCCAGAACAACGGCCTTAATTAACTTCACAAATGAGACACAGGAGCCCTGGCAGCAGAGACAAAACAGGAGATAGGCTGAGGGGCGTTTTCAGTGTAATTAGTTATGCTTAATGTACTTTCACATTTAGTGGGGGGTTCAGCTCTTTCAGTTCACCTTAAAAAGGTAATGGGGCCCTTTCTAAGCTGCCAGAAAAGATTTGACTCTAGTACTGAGGGGCCTCCGGTGCCAATGTACTTGTATCATTAGAAGAGCCATTTCCTTTTACTTGTAAGCCTAATGAAAGTACACTTAATTTGTAATTTTGTATAATTATAGATCTTGATGAGACAGATGAATGTGAATTCAGTATCAACTTGTGAGTTCATCATTCCTTGTATCATCCATTTCTCAATTATCTCTAATGGTTGTCTTCAAGAGATTTATATCTTGTCATTTTCCTGCTAACCCACGTAACATATCCTTGTAGAACTCTACCAGTGATTTGTCCTAAGGAGACCAATTTGTGTCCCACACCAAGTTTCTGAAAGTTAGGCTTCTAAAATACTTTCAAACTATCTCCAGTGTAGATTCTGATTTCACAATATGCTGAGTTGGAAGGAACCCCCAAGAATCCCTGCACAGGACTATCCCCAAGGGTCACACCATGTGCCTGAGAGCATTGCCCAAACAATTCTTGAACTCTGTCAGACTTGATACTGTGACCATTTCCCTGGGAAGCCTGTTCCATTTCCTTCCAGTTCATGGTATTCCTTTTGCTTGCTTTCCACTTCCAGAACAGCAGCCAGGTACTCCAACACTGGTGCCTTCTCATCTCAAATTTCCATTCCCTTCCCTCCTTTGCAACCTTGCTCCAGTACCTGTTAGATCTCAATAATACAACTAGTTGTTTCTCCATATGCTTCTTTTCTTATATATATTAAGACAATTTCCTAAATGTCCTGCAGGGTTTCCCAGCTCTCGGCTTTCTTTTTTTAACTTTCTTCTTATGTCCTCACAGTCAGTTCAGTGGCAAAGTGACCTCCATCCTTGGCTCTGGGCTGCATATCGCAGCTGCCTTCCAGGTCTCTTATTGCTCCTCTTACTCACAGTAATCTATTCCTCACAGTCATGTTTTTTTTTCTTTTCTCTTTTTTTTTTTCTTTTTCTTTTTTTTCCCCCCTTTTTCCTTTCTTCTGAACTTACTCCCATGGGCAATGCTTACAATAGAACTCTAAGGCCTAACAGTAAAAGCAAACATGAGTCCCCCTGGGGGAAGGCCTGTGTGCTTCTCAGAATTTTTTACTGGTTCTTCAGGGAACTACAGGTTTCTGAAAAAAATATGTTCAGGACAAAGATGAGAAGTTCCCCTTCCACGACTCCCCCATTAAGAAAGTGTCAATCCAAATAATTCAGATATAAATAAAATTTTTAAAAATCCC
The DNA here is from genome assembly GCA_035583235.1 of Hafferia zeledoni. Classification (NCBI taxonomy): domain Eukaryota; kingdom Metazoa; phylum Chordata; class Aves; order Passeriformes; family Thamnophilidae; genus Hafferia; species Hafferia zeledoni. The sequence continues at coordinate 7,616,285 of JAWWEV010000169.1, read as the reverse complement.
ACATTTTCAATCTCCTTTTCATCCTTTACATGGTCATCTCCCAGTATTCAGGGCGAGGATTCATTTCCATTTGGGAGTATGGAAAAAGTAAGCTCACATATTATGGTGGTTTTTCTGTGCTCATTCTTCTTACTGACTTTCATCTTGAAAGGCTTCAGGATTAACTGAGAACATTTTTTTTTTAATTATTTTTTTCATCCTAAGGTGATGGAGGCAGCAGCCTTAGCAGAAACAAATTCTTTTCCATCAAAAGGAGAAGAGCTTATAACACCGCTCTGTTTATCATCCTACAAAATAAGAAATACTGCAGCTGCTCGATCTGCCACTTTGAAATGATCACAACCAGTTATGCTTTGCCATTACAACACCCACTATTATTAGCTTGACCAGGAAAGTATTTCAGTGCTCTTATGATAAATATTTTGGTTGAGGACTGTTAATTTTGCAGTATGCTGTAATTGACCTCCCTTAAACATCCATCAATTGTCAGGTACTCCAGGTACCTATCAACATCCCATCTGATTATAGAAATGCTTGGAAGTTTTTTTCCTAAATTTAATAAACAAAGTTCTATGAAACACCTGAATAAGCAGTGTTTAAAGATTTGCAGATTTAAACAGATTGGAAAGACATTAAATAAATGTAAGACAGAATCCATCTGACAGTGCAAAAAAATACAGCTGACTTTCCATCACCTGCTGATCAATCCTTATTGTATTGCAAATGCTGAAGTAATTTCATTCAGTTTTATGAGCAATAAGCTGGTTACTCAACACTACAAAAGGCTGGGCAAAGAACAGGGAATAGTGCCTTTCCCAGGCAGAACTGCTTAACAGGACTAGCCTTGCCCTGTCTTTCTCAGAGAAACGATGACTGATGTAAGAATAACCCCAGACCAAAGCCCACAGCATCACTCTGCACTTCCAGCAGCTCCCAGGAAATAAGGTTTACTATTCTACTTAAGAACGAGGCAGAAATGATAGTTCTCAGACTCGAAGGATAAAAGGATTGCCCAAGGGCTCTCATAACTTGTCTTTATTGCTGAATGTAGTTCATATTTGGATGGTATTTAGAGAAAACTCTTATGTAAAGAAATTGTGAGTGCTGACTACCACTTACTGACCTGGGCGAGACCTTGCCCTTGCCAACAAATATGAACTGGCAAGTGGTTAAAGGCCTGTCATCACACGCTCCCCTGTCACAGAAACTTGGTTTTGATGATTTCTATCTCCAGATGTTTTAATTTAAAAATGCCTGTAGTACAACAAGCAGAAATGAGGCGTAGTTTGGAGAGATAGAAGTGGCAAGAGAAATAGTATTGCTTATAAAGAAATATGCATGGTTACATAAATGAAGAATTACCAGAAAGAAAAATTACAGGGAAAGAGTATGAATTTTGAATGACATTTTCATTACAAGGTAGAATACAAATATCAATATAATTTTTCTAAAAATGTATTTACTGCAGGGTTTCTAAGCTTACTAGTAATTCTTGGATATACCTGCCTGAAAACTTACCATGAAAACCATTTTCAAAGAGAAAAACTTTAGGTTGAGTCTGTGGCTAATACATTTCCACAGCCAAGTCCAACTCACTCCATCCAGCACATCATCTGCTCCTTTTCTCTGTAACAATCCTGATGACTAAATAGAAGCAGATAAGGAAGAAAAAATCTCAATTTTGAAAAGAGGTGGTATAATTCTAGGGAATTGCTCAGACACTAACAGCAGTACACAAAACTAGATTTGGAAGGTACATAAATCTCCGGCTTCTAAGTGATGTCTCTCTCCTGCAGTAAAAAAAAGCTACATATTTGAAGAAATGAAATGAGAAGTGATGTTTTTCTTAAACTGAGAGAAGAACTACTCAACGAATAAGAAGATCAGCAGAACAAAGAGATTCCATGAATCAGAATTTCCTCTGTTTTCTTTTCCTTTTACCATTTGTAGAATGAAAATATCAAGCGTGCAAAGAGCTTACCCATGTAATGTTTCATTTCATAGGCTTTTTTTGAGAGAAGGCAATAGAGGAAAAATACAATAATCACATCTTGCCTGTCATATCATAACCATATTGTAACCTGGAAGATTTAGAAAGGGGAGTAAAAACTGAAATGTTTAGAAGATTGCAATGCATGGATATGTATGCACAAAAGAAATCCTTGGCTAAGAAGTGATCTTTCTAACTTTATTTTTCTAAAACATAGTACAGACAAGGAGATTTATATGTAAAGCAGAAACAATAATCCTCAGCCCCACAATTGCCACAAGGTTTTACATCCATTTGCATAGCAGGAATTTCTTCTGGATTTTCTGACCTCTCCACAGAGACCATCAGATGGATTTCTGTAATTTTACATGGCTTTGTTTTAGCCTTATATGCTGTGTTCTTGACAGTATTGGCACACAGTAGTGGCTGAGACTATAATAAGGTGGTAGTTTTTGCTTGCTTCCAGCCCTGCTGTAGTCACTGGTGTGGATAATTACTGTATTCCTTTCTCTCTCCACCTTTCCTTTTTCAACCCATTGTTCCAGCTTCTGGCAAAGAAGGAAACACTTGGGATGCCAGCATTACTCCTTTTGCTGTCACACTGCTCTGACTCTTTTTTTCCAGGAGCTGCTTACTCTGTCTCTCAGTTGCCCAGGGAAGATGTTTGGAAGCAAAGTGAGGGATAGGGGAACCACAGAAAATCCCTTTGGAAAGGCAGAACTTTGTTAGCTCATTTGGCCCCGTTCTGGGGAGAAGTCTCACTGCTTCCAGTGCCTTGAGCTTCACACTGTCCTGTAACTTTATGCCTCAGACTTTACACCTTCCTCAGGTAAAGGCTGGGAAGATCATCTGACTTGCCTCTAACAATTTCTTTAGTCAAGGATTTAGGAAATAAGAGAAAATCACCAACTGTTGTTTCCATCAGCACGCTCAGTTAATAAAGCCCATTGTGATTTGATAACCCTTTTTACCTTGAACCACACTCCTACTCTTTACTTTTTTCTCCTTATTTATATATTTATTGGGTTTTTCTCTTTCAGTATGTTACCAGAAGGTGAAAAAAACCACTTAAAAGCACAGTATAAAAAAGATCAGATATGAAAGTCTGGGTTGAGATATGACATCATTGCTATCCTGAAGTCAGTTTAAGTCTGTCTTCCTCTTGAAACAGTGGGCTCTGGAAAAAGCCCTCAAGCCCGATACTACTTTTAACTTTTTTTAATCCCCACTTGCTTTAGCTCTGATCTGACAAACTGCTCTGGCTGGTGCTGAACTCACTATTATTGAATGATTGATTGGCAGGCTTCTCTTGTCTGAGATATACTGTGGCTGCTGCCAAGCCCATGCTCCTTCAACTGAAAAAGGACCAATGAATTTAAAGATGCTTTGCTCTCCAAAAAGCCTCTTCATTATCCTCCAGCACTTCTGACACTTCAGAAACACAAAGTCAAGTTTCCCCTCTGCCTTTTCACTATTTGGAATGATTGTTTTGTTGCATTTTGGCTGCACAAAGGATTGTAGTTCCAAAGGAGTAGAAATTCTGTTAAATGACAGACAGCTGTTAATCTACATCCCTGGGCACTGGTACACAAGAACTCAGAAGTGGTGAAGTTTGGGGTGGGAATGGGAGTGAAGCTGGGCTGGAGATAGATCTTTTACACCTCAAATCCTCAATGAAACCTTGACAGTGGCACAAAAGGAAAGTGTGATTTATCCCACTTCAAATACAGGCTTCATTTACAACAATGGGATCTGAATTGAGCTTTGTCGTGGGCTTGGGCTAAAATCTTGTTCTACTTTCATGTCTTTTCTTCTACATTTCAATTAGCATAAACTATAATGATCCCAAAGACGTGAGAGAGGAAGATCACCTATGGCACTACTTCCTTGCTTCTGAAAAAACTACTGAAATGGGTGCTTGAGATGACTGAATTCATAGATACTGCTCGGAAGAGCCACCCAAACTGACAGCTGCTGCACCTGTGCCAGAATATTTAATAGATTTAGCTGTGAAGCACATATGAAGAGGCAGCAACTGAGCTTTCCTGAATTCAATTTAAAGCAGCCCATTCTTTATGAACTGGAGCATTTAGATTCCATGTAGCCCCTCCAGAAGAAAACTACGTCAAAAGAATTTTTTTTTTAGTGCTGCTAATAACAATTTATGACTAGCACCTTTCATTTCATAAGCTATCAGCTACTATTCAACAGAATTTTAAGTAAATATATATTCCACTCATATGTATTCAGATTTTGCTAACACAGAGCTGCTGTCACAGTGGTTAGTCCCTCCGTTACTTATATTAATAAAAAAATATTATTCTTCAGCTTCAGCATAGCCAGTATTTAAGAATTTTTAAACCTGTGGCAAACATTAACCCTTACAAAACTCTAGGTGTGGAAAGTATTATTGTTTTCCCTGTGAAGACTGTGAATGCTAAATATATTAAGTAATTTCTTCTAAAGTTTCTCACTGAAATATCTGTCACTTTCTAGCTTACCATCCTTTCTCATAGCCATTACATTTTACTGATTTTCAGGAAACAACTAAAAACTGAAGGTAGAAAAAAAAAACCCCAACTTTGTTTACATAGTTGGCAGAATGAAAGGAAAATCTAAGTGAGACAGACTACAGCTAAGCTGGAGCCTGACAAGTGCCAAAGGATTGGTGCTCTTCTGTCCCATGGCAATACTTTTATTTTCAAATGTCTTCATCAGATACAGCACTGAGAAACAACACAGTGTGTGCAGGCTGGCTAATTAGTTTGTTAGCAAAGTTAATCATTACATCAGTGTGGTATCCTACCCTCCTGCTGTTATCCACCCAAGAAAACTGAATAATTCAGTTAGAGGTGGGTTTTCTTTTTCTATTAAGATACAGCTTTCACCTTTTACCTTATACTTGCTAAGCTGTATTTTAGAGACCATTGGTGAAGAACGGAAAAGAATACACAATGTTGATTTATGTATTTAGCAGTGTTCATGGTATTGTCTGGAGTCAGAAAAAGAGATAGGAACTGAAAGAAAATTTCAAAAAGTGGTTTATGCTGCTATAGTTTTGATAACTGAAAAAACCTCCACATTTTTTCGTTCAAAGTTTTCCTTGAAACAACATGGTTGGATATCTGTTTGCACTAACTCCAGCTGCAGTTTATTTTTTGCTGCTCATTGTCTGATAAGCTGTCAAGCTAGGCCTTTTTTAATTCTTTCCTCACATTTAATGGAAATATACAATTATTTTCTGTTTTAGTCTCCTCTGGCTTTGGTTCTCTGACATCTTTGCACAGATACATCATCTCCTGACACCCCAAACAGACCTATGACAGGCTGAAATAACTGCAGGCCCCTGCAATGAAGTTCATCAGTGCTATCAGACTCTAAATCTATTTTTTGTTTTATTTTTTTTTAAATGTGTTTAAAGAGAAAGACTGGGTTCCCACCTAGCCCATTTCAATGTTGAGCTCTGGGGTCCTATAATCTTTTACAGTCTGTTCAGAAAAAAACACGCAGGCTCAAGAAAGATGATGAGAATGTTCAACCACACAAAAGATCTTGATATAAATATTTTCAAAAGACCAGATCTAGAAGATTGAAAGAGAATAGGACATAACAGAAATGCCTTACCTTCAAAACTATTTTTCAATAAAATAAAATTCTGTTTGAATTCCATGTTGGAACACTGAGGTGCTATGATAAATGGAGGACTCAATCCTGTTTCACCTGCAGGAAAGGGAAACAAATTCTTTGTAATGCACTTTATTAAAATGCTGATTTTGACTTTTTGCCCACGACAGGGCAATCTTTAAGAGAAAGTAATAAGGCAGGGAAGCTTTGAATTTTAACATCTCTCTTCCTCCTCATTCTTGCCTTCATGTTTTTCTCCCCTGCCTTGGCTAACAGAGAATTGGATGACTATGACTCAAGCACATACAAAATTAAAAGGCTTGTATAAAATTCAATTATTTACTTCATTATTTACTTATCTAAGTATATACATAAAAATGTCAGTAGACCCAACATTAGGTTACCTGAGAGTATCAATGGTGTGAATATGTGACTTTTCTGGAAAAGTGACTTAAATTGATGATCTTAGGTCATCGTACAGGCAATTGAATTTGAAAAATATTTCAAATGAAACTCATACCACTTGGCGTAATTTTTTGATGTCTATTTCTTCTTAGTGGCTCATGCTTTGTTTTACAGGTATAACATCCTGCAGAAGTGCCCTCTAGTGGATTTAGAACAAAATGAAGTAAGCAATATCTTCCATATTGTATATTCACCAGCATATTTAAATTGAAGGAATTGATTTTCTTCCAGTCAAGTGTCACACTAAAAACAAATCTAGGCAGACAGCTGGTTTAAAACAAACAGCCAAATAAACCAAAAAAAGGGGGAAAAAATAACCATGAAGGCTATGGGGAGAAGAAACTTCATTGATATTAATAATGTTCAGTTTTCAGATCAGCATCGAGGGAATGGAGTCTTGTGGCAGAAGTAAATGAAACAAAAGCATATGAAAGAGGAGCATCCCAGGATCTTACAGTGTTGGCTTAGCCAGTAACTTGGTGTACGACCTTGGATAAATCACTTGTCTGATTACATCTGGGGAAATCAGCTGGAAAACAAGCATAAAGGCTGCCCTCTCTGACAAGCTGCTTTGAACACACTGAAACATGCTCCTGTGACATCCCTTATTGCCATGTATTTCTTAGATAGAGCACTGCCTAATGGGTACCTTGTGGGGGAAGGGATAGAGCAACCAAACATGAGAGATGCAAAATGCACCTATATTCATTTACTGCATAAAAGGTTAGAGTTCCTGCTCATTTAAATAGTAATAACTAGATTTAAGTGGTTGGTAAAAAGTTCAAAATGAATTTGAATTTTATCACAATATGTTCCTCCACGCTAAATGGTCTGTATGTGAATCAAAACCTTTGTCAGGTGGACACAACTAGTGAACATGAGCCATCTGGCACATGAAGTCTTGTCTATGGTTTTACCCAGTTCTACTCAATGCTCTCCAAGTGCACACACATCACTGACCTCACAGTCTTCGTTGCCCTTACTGTGAATGAAATATTAGTTTTTGAAAAGACTTGGCAAGCTGGAAGGTAAAAAAAAAAAGACAAAATTGAGGCAAAGGCTGACTAGCTGCTAAAAGGTCTGGAAGGTTTTGGGTTTTTGTTTTTTTTCAAGTTTTGGAAAACTTGAAATAGAAGAATGTACCATTTATGTAGATGAGTGTATGTGAGTTTAAAAGATCTACAATATACACTGTGTGCCTGGTGATTTCTTAAAGATAGGTGCCTTACTTTGTTGAGCTCTGCTTCTCAGAGCAAGTGTTTGTATGCAACTTGGCAGTTGCTAAGGTAACGATCATTGGGGGAAACAGTAAAGGAGACTTATAAAACCTCCATAAAATTGACATGAAATGCCAATGGCTACCCTAGGCTTACAGTAACTTTCTACATGCTCATGAATACACATATCTAACACAAATGATTCCATTTGTCAGGGATTATCCAGTTATGTTTCTGTTTAGAAGGTGAAAAGCAGTGCCACTTGTATTTGTTTAAAAAAGAAAAATATGGGTTAATCAAGGAAATACACTTTTGTGTAAAACCATCAGCATTTGACACACAAAATATTTACACACCAATATTTGCATGCCACTATTTCTTCTCCAAAGGAACATAACCCAGCTCAGCTTCAGGGGTTGCTGAGGGACCTGTCACCTGTTGGTTCCACCCTCGAGCCTGTTTGTGCTCTAAGAGCCAGGACAGCCATCTCTTCCTCCTCTGGCTTTTTTATCACACCCAAAACATACCACTTTCATAACTAGCC
>JAWWEV010000169.1:7567003-7608345 GCA_035583235.1 Hafferia zeledoni | reverse complement strand
CTAAGAGCCAGGACAGCCATCTCTTCCTCCTCTGGCTTTTTTATCACACCCAAAACATACCACTTTCATAACTAGCCTGGATTTTCTTATGCTGTCTACTTTTTGTAATCCCATGGGTTTCCCTAGACCAAGACAATTTGTAAGTGGATATTTGAGATAAGGCACATGGACTCACACTGCACCCCACGTTGCCTTCCAAGCTTGAGTTCTGTAAAAAAAATATAGGCTGGTTTAACTAATGAAGATATTCTGCAGCTACTTCAGTTAGTAATAGGCTATAAAGGGTGTTCCTTCTATTTTAAGTAAATTTCTGACTGGAGGATGTTTCACTGATGTCAAGAAACCATTCATTCACTAAGAAATCTTTATATCTTTATATTCTGCCTTGCTTTTTTGAGACATGTAGTGTTTTTAGATGATGACAACTGGGAACTGAACATCTGTATTAAATCTATGAGTAAAACATAAAATGGTTTATAAAAAAAAATAAAAAAGAGGAAACTCCTCTGCAGGACTAGGGAACAATTTGTAACAGGAAACAACCCACCACAGTCAAAGCATTTGGGGTGGCTGTTCAGTGTGGGCTTCTTAAAGGCTCAGTAATCTTTTCCTGATAGAAAAGCAGAAAACAAGAGTAGTCAAAGCCACATAACAAACTCAAATCAAATAGAAATACGGATGTTGGCAGCACTCAAACCAGGAAAAAGTCAAATAAACCACTCCAAAACCTCACAAATCTCTATCCACCATTTAAAAATAAACATGTACAAAGGCCTAGATTTCTCTATCAAGTCACTTAAGCATTCAGTTTTGTGTCAATGGTCAAGGAAAAGCTAGGAATAGAAACCAGGGTGATTCCTCTAGCAAAGACCCACCACCCAGAGATGGAATCCAGCATGTTGAGACAACTCAATGAGATGACTTAAGATAGGCAGGATAAATTCAAGTAACAATGTGAGTGCTTTCACCACCTCCCAGCCTTTAAGTTGAAATCTAGTCATAATTTCACACTGGTGAAAGATCACTTGCACTACTGTATATATTTCAATTATAGGAAAAACAGAGGGAAAATCCAAGTCTTCAGGCTAAACACTTCTCAGATGTAAGATTGTACTTGTCCATAATAATAAGCATTACACTAGTTCAGATCTATTTTGTAAATGTCTTTGAATCTGTGTCTACCTTCAGGGTAGGGGGAAAAAAAAAAAAAAGAAAGAAAAAAAAAGAAAGAAAGAAAAAAGAACCAGGCAACTTTCAGCATATAAAGATGGTCATAGCTAAAAAAAGCCTTTATGAATCCAACTTGTACCCTGAATATCCCAGGGGAATCAAGTTGTGTCTAGTGTTGTCTGTCTTGATTCCCTGACTGCCTGTCTGCACTCTCAAATAGTGATTTCTAAAATGTGAGCCCCACTGGCAGGCTCTGTCCAAGGCTGCCAGGGAACCAAGTGAGCAGCTCTGCTCTCTTTTCAGCAGAGACTTGTGCCCTGTGGCATGTGCCCGGTGCACTGGAGGAGATCACGGAGGGAAAGGAGAGGCAGCACCTGCTCTGTCCAGGGCAGGAGACAGCAAAACTCAATTTTTGTTAGTGTTTCCTCCCTCTGGCATTCAGAGCACCAGCGAGGTGGTTTCTAGAGAGAGGCACTAACAGTCCCAGTTTTTAGGCACTCCAGCACATTGCCAGAGGGAAGAAGTTTTGACATGCAGCTGGGAAAGATCCTTCTTGCTTTTTTCCCCAAGTTCCTGGGTTTTATCCTTGCAGGCTAAAAAAGTTTGGCTTTTCCTTGTGCTGACATGAATGTGAATGAGGGATCTGCCTCATGAAAACGTAAGGATCATCAGCACAAAACCCCCTTTCTTCTTCCACTGGCATTTCCCCTGCAGAGCCAGTTTTTTTCTTTACTGGTTAGTGTTCTCTGCAAGGCTTTTCCTATTAAGGAAAGAAAGTCCAGGGTATTGCATGGAACACTTGATTTCATACTTCACAGTGTCTCTCTCTTAATGGGAATTTACAGCTGCTACTCATGACAGGCACAAGGCAAAAAAAGTGCATGTGTGAGTGCACACAGGGCAAAATACTCCAGTTTGTGATACACTGGTGAGTTTATGAGTTTATTTACTGCACAGTAAATCTCCAAACAGACAAAAGCTGCCATTCATTACTCCTGTTTTGTCTATAATTTTCTACATTACATTTTAATACCATTCCTATCCATGAAAAGAGAATTTATGGGGACCATTCAAATACTTTCTTACCATCAGCAGAGGGGAAAAGCTAGGACATAAGCCAGTGCTGCAGAAGAATTTCGCTGCATGAATTTACACGTGTGCAACAGAAATAAAAACACCTAGTTAAAAGTAGATGATATCCATTTTAAGTCAGCTGACTCTAAAATCTGCAAGACAGATCAATGTTGCAAGACCAGCTTAATAGCCTGAGAAAGCTGGCGGCAGGAGACAGACGTCACAACAAGCCTGGGACACAAAGTCCTCACGATACCTTCGTTTCAGTCCCACTATGATGTACCCAGGCAGTTCTACACCTTCTTAATGATCTCTGACTCACCGTAATCAAATCCAAGTATCTCATTAAAACATCACTTGGAGAAGGCCAGTGTGTCTAAAAACACCCTGCAAATGTGAATTTCTTTAGGCTAAATCAATGTGTTTCAGTGAAGTGTGTGCTGGCAGTCTCAGGAAGGACTTTTCAAAAGTTGCCTATCTCAGATTTTTTTTTTTTTTCAAACTTAGAGCTACTACTTTAGCATGAGCAATAAATAGTTGAAAGAAGATTGTTAGAGCATAAGAGTGATTTCATTGTAATCTAAACATATGCCTTTTTTTTTTTTAGAAGAAATGGATTAATAGCAAGAAAAAAAGAGCCACACAGTGAAACAGTAATTCCGTATTATTTACATAACTTACAGAACTTTTCCTGAGGTTTTGGAGGGGCATCTTACATGAAAAATCTACCAACTGTAATCTGTCTTACTTGAAATCTCTCTGTTGACAGAAACAGAATTTTTCTTCCACGAGACAAGCAAAAATGGTTGTCTTTCTGAAGGAAAAGCTACATTTGTCTCTTAGCCAGGAATAAGTACCATGAATGTTCGAACGCCCAGAGTGTCAGGGGAAGCAAAGGGTTAGCTGCACTGAAGGGCCTCAGGGTTGCTGGGCATCCTGTCAGCAGAACTGGTTTTTATATCAACATTTGGCAGCTCACACTCTATTTGATGGTGAAAAAATGGACTCTTACCATATCTCTGGTAGCGACATAGTGCATGGAAAGAAATGGATCCTGTGCTAAATTCGACCTGAGCCTCTGGCAAGGAAGCCTGACCCTCTGGAAATTATTGAATTCACTAATGGGATCCTTCTCTGTGAGGAAGGAGATAAATATCCAGACCATTTATCACAATCAGATTATTAAACATTTAAAAGTGACGATACTCAGACTAATGCACATATCAGAACTGGCAGCCCAGAAGCATATTAGCAAGTCTGGAATGCACAGCCCTGAATGTGGAGGTGCTAATCACAGTGCTGGGCTGGGTGTCTGGTGAAAATGAACATCCATTGCCCGAGGCCCTGGTGCTGTAGTTTGACTGTTCAACACTACAGCGGAGCAGTCAAACAGAAAAAGCAAACCAATATTCAGGAGAGCTCTGCGCAAATGCTTAGATCCTTGAAACACTCACTTTGTTGTGCTGCCATCCTTATTTTTAGCATATTTTGATAAAATAGGCTTTTTCTTTTTGTCTCAGCCCAGTGACAGTTAATTAAATAAATGCTTCGCTGGATCATGATGCATATTTTATGTGATGAACTGGTTCAAAGGAAAAACCTGTTTGAACTGCAGTAGGTAGATGGGCGTGGGGGGTGGAAGCCCTTACATAAATAACCACATCATTTTATGAATCGTCACTTAGTGTTTTTCAACATCTCCTCAGATCTCTCTATTTCTTATCTAGATGTCCATTCAGTTTGCTTTGTTAAATTGACATATGAACAAATCAATCTGTCTGTTACCCTGAACAGCTAAACCCTTCACATCTGTGTTCCTGAAAGCAAAAAAGAGGAGGAAGGGAAATAGATTCCTCACAAAGTGCAGAGAGATTTGTTCTTTTTTCTGGCAATTCAGTTAAGCCCTGAAAGGCAATTCATTAGGTTTTGATGTTGGATTTTGAACCAGAAAAGCTACTAATTGGAAGCACCAAATGCTGTATGATCATTTATGTGCCTTGACCTCAGAAGGGAAATCAGATATACCCTCAGAAAAAAGTACAAGAAGACAAAGTCATTGCACCTCTGAGGAAAGCCACCCATATTTTCTGCGGAGCTCTGCTTGGTAACTTAAAGGACAACAACAGGCTGAAGGAGAACTGGAGTCTTTCTCACCCCTTCTTGGCCCAACCCCCAAAGAAGGGAGTGAATGTGACATGTTCTTACTAATTGTCTTCCTGTTGCCTTATCTTCATGATAAATGAGAGCAGACCCTGTCTAATTGACTACCTCTAACCCTGTGGCTACCACATAAAAAATCAGGAAAAAAAAAAGTTACTCCAAGTAATGACCCAATTGCAGTTATGTCACTTTTATACTACATCCCAGAGAAACATGAGTTTTAACATTTTACATGGCTGGCATTAGGGAGCAAAGCAGGGAATCCCCACTGAGGATAGCAGCTCATGAGAGTGGATTAACTTTTCCTGCACACCAGTGGCTTTTTTCCTGTACAGAAAATTTTGATGCCTGATTATCATTGTAAATATTTTTTTTGTGCATATTAAGTATCATTTACCATGGCAGGTAGGAGATGAAAATTTGTATGACAAAAATGCAACGGATTTCAACAATGAGGTAAATGATTCTTTGAAAGACTCAAAGACTTTAAGCATAGGATAAGCATTAGTCAGTTTGTTCTGGAAAATTTAGACCACCAAACTTTATACAGTGACTTCTGTAATGAGTCTAATAACATAAAGGTAAACTAAAGCATTTATTTTACAGAAAGGCCAATCTTACAGCTGAGGGAAAATTTACTGCACCACTTGGAAAATTCTGCAATTACAATTATCCTCATTATAAAAATGTGTTCCTCCTCATTATTTTAGGTGCTGTTGTTGAAAGCTTAATGGTTCACACTCATTTGTATGGGAAAGAATAAACAGTTTATTATGAAGCATGGAATTACATTATAATGTTCTCAAAAATTAGTTCAATTTTAATGAGGCTGCAGAAAAAGTAAGTTATGTTTTCATTTTTGTTTTGGCTAGGTGCTGAAACACAGCTGTAAGGGCTGCTCCAACCCTTGTTGAATTCTCTCACAAAATTCCGCTGTCTCAGGAGACAATGATCAAATTTTCATTCAGACCTTTAAATCTTTCTGTTGAAATCCTTAGGCTATCAGCAGATCCAAAACAACCTACTTTTCAACCAAGGTATTTAACCTTGGAGGGCTTATTTGATATGAAACTCAGCTGCTTTTCAGTTTCTAAGTTGACCAAAAACTATGCATTTGAAATCTGCCTTGGGCTTTTGAGTTCACATACAGAAGCACTTGAAAATGCAAGTATAGCTCCATGTTATTTTCCTACAGGGTGGTGGCAGGAAAAGTTTATAACACTGAGGGCAGCACCTGAATTTCCACATAATTTCTATTCAGTTTTCACATGGGCCTTTATAAACTGTCAGTATTTACCTGGCAAGAACAATTTTCCACAATGCCAAAAATGAAAATGGAACTGTAACTTACAATTGTAGTAAACCAAAATGGTTTTCATGACACTGGATTGAAAAAAAAAATTAAAAATAAAAAACAGATTGAGGCTAAGCCAACATTTTGTTTCAGTGCTACACTTCATATAAATAAATCTGTGCCAGAGGAATAAGATAGCTTAGCATCACTGGAAGCTGAACAGATGCTCATTTTTTTGTGTGATGCTCAGTCCATCTCTGTGGTTCCCAAATTCCAAATTGATACTAAAACCCGGTCCCAATAACTCCTCTTTGCCACTCTGAGCTGTAACACAGATGAAATCTGCTTTGACCTTCATGATCCCCATATACGAGAGCAAAAATAAACAAACCACTGCTTACCTCCTTTTCTTACACTGAAGGAGAACAAGAAGGGATCTTAAAGGCTGTAGCCTCCTTTTGCTTGCACATATAGACACACAGATACACTCATGCCAGCCCTCATAGATTTTCTGGTGTCTTTTACAATAAGCCCCACCAGCTCAGAGAGCAAACAGGCATATTTCCATTGCACAGGTGACATGCAGATTTGTTAACTGTGTAACCCATCTAGGCAGCAAGATGGACAGATGTTATTCCTTTCTTCAATTTCAGTATCCACTTCTCAAGACTGTCTTGTACTTGGAGTAAAGGTTTTTTGATTAATATGTGAAAATAAATTTATCTAGTTTTCTCAGGTTATTTGTAATTGCTGGTTTGTGGTGTATATTTCTTACTGAGATTTTTGAAGGGACAATCATACTTCAGCATCACCCCCTCTGTTTTAAGTTGCTGAAATAACCATTTATTCAAGATTTGCAGTATAAGGAAAATGTCATAAACACTTCTGAGTGCAGAGCAGCATTTACAGATGTAATTCTATGCTCCTGGAACTTTTTAAACAGACCCTTGCAGTTTGGGGAGGAAAAGTGGGACAGGTGTTTGAGAATAGCAAGGAACCTGCAACTCCTATAACTTGTGCTTTTAAAACAAGTATGTCATATATGTACAAATTAATCTGAATGAATTCTTGAAGCTGACCCTGGGTACCTTTTCCTTACAAACCCCCTGTAATATAAGATACTGATGAAGGTGGGTCAAGAATCCACATTTACTCCAATTTCAATCCCAAAAAGAACAAAGCATCAAATTGCCTTTGAACAGTTAGGACTTGGGACACATAGCAGTGACGCCCTGAGCATTGTAATGACTAAAAAAACCCCTAAGACCAGACATGATTGTATCAGATTCAGACCTTCTATCATTTCCACCAGTATTTTTCCTCATTTTCATTTTCTATATAAAATATAATCCAGCAGTGAGCTTGCAAAATACTGGGTTGAGTCTTCAAATACCATGGATGATACATGATTTTGTTTCTTTCCCTGTTCTAGGATATGCAGGGATTCCTCACAGCTTTTCCTTTCCTCTCAAAATGCTGAGTCAAGAAATAAAATAATTGTCAAGATTAATTCTTTATAGACAGAGGTGAAAACTTTATGCTTGAAATTGAAATCTAGTGCATAATATACCAATCATATAAGATGAACAAACAGGTTCACAGTTTGAAAGTTTTTGTTACAGTGTAAACTGAGGCTCTATTTAAAGATTCTGTTACAGGATGCAAGAAAAATATTAGGGGGTTTTGTGTTGTATTTTGACAAAATTCATGTTCTGTATATAATAAATAGTGTTCCCAATTTCAAGACAGCAGCTCTCTTGCAGAACAATCTGTTAAAGATTTCCTTAAAGCTTTTGACGTAAGTTATACCTCAGCAAAGGTCAGCTCTCGCTTTAAGACTATTGAGAAGGTTAATTTGACCAGATGAATTCAGACTTCACTCTGAAACTCAGTTGACATTTTTAGATGAAAAGTGAGTGATGGTAGTAAGGGAAAAAAAAAATCAGTCTCAGCTGCTTCTGTTCAGTCACCAGGGAAAGCAAAAAATTTCCATTGTACAGAACAGTCAGCATAAATCCCCCAAACTTAATTACTATGTCCATACAAAAGTTGGATTGTGGAGCTCAACAGCTTCAAAAAGTTTTTTTCACACTGTAGCAATAGTACTTCATAGATTTCTGCCATGCCTTCATGTTGACACCTCACAGAAGTTAATTTTTGAAGCCATGCTCCCCATCCTGATGTAGTTTCAATAGTCAGTTGGGAGCAATGGGATTCCAATCGAATGGGGAGAGAGCCTTTGCAGGCCAGGGCAGGAGCCTGGCTAATTGTGGAATGGAACTGCTGGGCTCCAGTGCTGTGAGCAGGACTCAAAGCACAAGGAACAGTCCTGACTCAGCACACTGATGGCTACAAATGAACAACAGAGAAACAAGGATCTAAAATGTTAAGGACTGAAGTTAGGGAAGAACATAAATGTTGGAAGTAATCTATATTTGGAGGAAACAGGGCATATATGCCTGTGCGTACACACGCACACACACACACATATATATAGCATAAATATATATATACACACCCACCCACACATACATACATGTAAAGGAACTCAATTAGAAATTCCTGAGAAATGCCTGCTCTTTGAAAAGACAGATACGAATGTTTAAGCTTCCATTTTCACCTACAGTGCACAATCCACTTTTGTAGTGCTGAGTAATTTTCAAGCAGGCACTCTGCCACTTCAGCAGATGGGTAAGAGCCCAGCTATTCCAGCCAACCAGCCTGTCCCTGAAGTTTGAGACTCCCTTGCCAGCTCCCTATCCTGAAATACTTGAGCAGCATACCTTGTTTTGCTCCTGTGGCTACAGGAGATGTGTCACTGCCTGAATTTGGAGCACAGGTAAACTTTTCAAAATCCCCAATCAGCACAATAAAGAATCTATTCTGGGAAGTAAATCCACCAGGGTTTGAATTTTCTGTGAGACTAAAACAGGAGAAAATTTTCCATGCAGTGTTATGGGCTACCCAGATCTGCCAGGAGGGCTCACACCGTTGTCAGGAAGCAGCAGGAATTCTGTAGTTAGGGGAAGGGGCAGAGTGTGAGACAGACACAACTGCTGCTTCTCCAGCCACCCTTGGAGCTCAGCCAAAGTGTCCCAAAGACTGGAATCTCACCCAGGATGCAATAACCTCCAGAGCAGCAGAGTGAGAATAGGATTTGTCATCCCTGTTTTGAGCAGTGACCTCTGCTCCACTACCATGACCCCATCAGTGTGTCTCTGGTCACAGACATTTATCCGCAGGAAGCTCCTGAAGATTTCCATGGCTTTTTCTACAGAGAAGCAGTACACCTTGTCACTACATGCATTTTTCTCAGCACTGCCCTACTATCAGAACATTTACATGAGTTCTGCTTATGTAAAAACAAGTCAGATAATGTATTTAAATTCATTACTACTTAATGTTTTCCAAATAGCCAAAAGCAGTACCAAAAGCTGCAGGTGCAAAGACTGAAATTCTAGAGATCACGCAACCACAGCAGGGCTGGGGTTTTTTTATCTTTCTGATAATGTTGCATCAAAGCACAATAGTTAAAAGGATCTGTTACAAATTAGTTACACTACTTTCATTTCTGTTTAGGGCATAGTTTTCTATTGGGTAAATCCTCACCTGCAAAGGGGTAACCAAGCCATAGGTGAGCTGTGGGAACTGAAACCCAGTTGTATTTTGCAGAGTGCTGATGTATATAACTTTGAAAACGTTTACCTTAAAAAGAGTGAAAAGAAAATAGAACAGTTTTTCACTGTCAAAGATGCACATGCTGTAAAATGTTTACATACATGTGTATTCATGCATCCACAGCCAAATATACATAAATATATATATTTATCATTGTATTAATATTCTAATATATTTAGAAACATGATCTGGATATGTCATAATTTATCTATAAGTGTGCTTGCTGTACAAGAGCAGCTAACAATTTTACTTCAATCATGGCTGTAATTAAGTAGGAGGAAAACTGAAGTGGCTGAAGGTTCATGCTAGAAGACTGACATTATGTCAGGTTTCACAAGTAATAAGATGTGGGAAATGTCAAATTATTGCTGAGGGAAGAAAATGTCAAGGATGCACTTAAAATTAGATTTCCCATGCAAGAATTCCAGTGAACAAGGGGATGAAGAATGATTATGGCTAATGTCCAGATGATGGCCTTCAAGACACAGTGGTGTCTCAAATGCACAGCTCTGTTGCATTCTTCATTGACACCTGAAAAAGTACTTCCATTCTATGTCTTTTCCTAACTATTTCCATAAAGAACTTAGATTTGTTATCAGGGTTAAACCTGGATGAGTGTCCTGGTTTCAGCTGGGATAGAGTTAATTTTTCTTCCTAGTATTTCTGTGGTGCTGTGGTTTGGATTCAACAGGAGAATAACACTGACAACGTAGTGATGTTGCACTTATTGCTAAGTCCTGTTTACTCCAAATCAAGAACTTTTCAGTTTCTTATGCTTTGCCAGAGAGCAGGTGCACAAGCCAGGAGGGAGCATGGCCAGGACAGCTGACCCAAACTAGCCAAAGGCATATTCCATACCACAGACCATCATGCCCAGTATATAAACTGGGGAGAGTTGGCTGGGAGACACCAATCACTGCTGGGGCCTGGGCTGGCCATCAGACAGAGGGTGGTGAGCATCTGTAACAGGCACCATTTGTCTTTCTGGGTTTTTATTCCACTCACTCTCTCCTTTTCATTACTATTATCATCATTATTATGATGAGAATATCGTACTAAAATTATTGAACAGCTCTTATCTCAATCCATGAATTTGGCTTTTTTACCCGATTCTCCTCCACCCAGGGGATGGGGTACTTAGTTGCCAGCTGTGGTTAAACCACAACAATAAAATATAAAGTCCTCAAAATACTTTCCTTCAGCTTTTCAGCTGTTATGTTTTAGCCTGAATTAGCATAGCTCTAATTTCTCCCTTTTATGTTTTGTTGGTGGTTTGTTTTTTTTTTCTTAACTTTTCAGAAACAGTCTTGAATATGAAAGTGCATCATTTACTAAACCAACACATGTTGATATTACACGTCACACCAAGAAACACTTAATGGCTCACAGGACTGGCATGCCCCAGTTTAGGGAAGTTCAATAAGGTAAAATATACCACAGTCAACTCCCTCAATCCTCTGTGATCAAACTACTTGAAAGTGAGTAGGCAGCTTTTATCAGTAAATGCTTGGGTTTAAATCATAACAGCTATTCAAGTTTCCTTGTCCTTGTTTGTAAATTGCCTGCTTTTTTTCCCCCCCAAATATTCCAGGCATCTACCAAGGGAAAAACTCTAAAACTTTATGGTACATCTAAGTGGATGATTAATCAATCTTTGAATTTATAACTTGAGCACTGCACAGACACAGAAGGTAGCTGCGAGGAAGCATTAAAAGTATTCAGCTACCCATCACTCAGTACACATTTCTTCTTTCTCCCTTCCCCAGTCCCTTTTAGAGCTTCTGTTTCCATATTGCCCGTAAATTCTTTACATAAAATAATGTTATTTTTACATATTCTATATATTCTATTGAATGGTCTTTAAAAAACCTCCATAGGCACTTGTTTACAAAACTGTGCTTTTCCACCTTTTGTCCAATACTGTATCTAGCTGAATTTCTGAAGGTGAAGCCACAATTTGCTTACAAAAGTCTAATGTCAGTAATCCGAGAACCAGGATTTCCCTGCACTGTAGGGGGACAGTCACTACACATTTGACTCTGCCTGAAGTGTTTTTGTTTAACTGCTACTTTTTCTGTAGTGTAAAAGTGAAGGAAGGACCTCAGGGAAATTGCACATGAGGTGAGATGCAGGTGTTTCACATCTGTAAAGCTCTACACAGCTTTATGGGCAACCTTTATGAATGTTGTTTGAGTAATCTAGAATTATTTTTGCGGGGTCTTTAGAACAGAAAACCAGAAAGAATAACTGGGTTAGAGAAAGTTTCATTATAACTGGGTTATAAGGAGAACCAAGGCACTCCTCATTATTTTGTTGCAAGTAAAATGTGTCTCTGTTACAGTTAAATCTTCAATGTCCTTAGAGAGAGAAAAAATACCTTAGATTCTGCTGGTGTAATGTCAGAATAATCCATTTTAGACAATATTATATCAGTTGGGAATTAAATATTAATATATCTGAATTAAAATAACTGGTATTTGCCCTTAAAATCCAAGTTTTATTATGATTTCAATAATCTGTGATAATTTTCTTAATGTAGTTTTCAGTGTTTCAAACTTCAGTGCACCCTCATCTATTTTTCGTTTGGAATGAAACAGTTTATAACTACATCTTCTTTCCTACCTATTATAATTTGAAAGAGATAGCTATCAGTAGTTGAAAATATTATTTCACTTTTTATATCAAGTCAAGATTGAATTATCTATATTAATGTAAATTTTCCTGAGAAAGCAGGTGTATTGGGGTGATACTCAGTAGGAGATAATTTGGTTCTTATTAGAAAATGTCTGGCTAGCAGAGGGTCACTTGTACTTTTAAAGGTATTTTATTACTTAATTGACTTTCCAAATATATAGAAAGGAAAAAGATATAGTGGGGGGAAAAAGCCACCTGGTAACATGGCAAAAATTATATATAACATGCAATTAATTTTTCCCTGGCATGAAAAATAAGAAACTCAAACTCAGAATAGTAATTTGCTCAGAATAGTAATTTGGTTGTTGGTTACCATTAGCACTGGAGAAATTCTCACTGCAGTTAGCATAAAATACCTGTTTGTTAGGCACCTTCTCGTGTTAAGATGGGGTTTATGTGCTTGTCCTAGTTCAGCAGGTGGGACCAGTTATCACTGTGTGGGGGTGATCAAAGCTATGTAGTCTATCTCCTCTATTCATTTCCCAAGAACAATGGACCATTTGCAGCAGTTGCCCAGGAGTCATTAGCCTGAGGGGGCGTGGCTGCTAATGGGCTAATGGTTCAACAATACTCCATGACTCACAGAGTTAATCACCCATTGTGTGAGTCCCCGTCCTGGGGGAGGGACTGGGTGCTGGTTAGAAAGGTGGGAAACATGAAACTGAAGGTTTAAAACAGAGCCCTTTTACCAGGAGAGATGAGAGGACAGTCTCCCCACCCCTACAGCCTCTGAGTGCCCGATGTAATTAGCAGGAGCAAGAAAAGTCTTGCTGCTTCTGCCTGGAAAATACACTTTCTCTATATGTAGTTGAACTGTCCCTGACCTTTTTTTTAGGTCATTAGGTAACAAGTTGAGCAAGTAATATTTTGCAGCCTACACTTTGACTTCCAGTCATGTGATTTGGGTTAGACAGTCATTTTACTGCAGTCTTAAACTTGCATCATGTGCAAAACACATCATCATCATCTGCAACAGACATTACATACACACAAAAGCTGAAGACAATTCAGGTTCATCAGAAGAAGGAATGACATGAGTGATGTTTAGCTGGATGTCTTTATCTTGTGGATGAAACAGCACATGAGGAGCTGTCAGTTTGCTTTGTCTTCCTGCAATATTAGTACTTGTTAGTTTATGAACCAGATATGCTGAGAGAGTCAATGTATTACGTTTTGTAAGAAAAAATAGGAAAGCTACTTTTATTTTATAGAACTATATTTGTTTTTCAATAGTTTGGACCAAAAGGCCTTAAAATGTACACACCCAAATCAACACATATAATTTGACTCCAGATTTTTTTTTTTTTCTTTAAACTGGATGTTTGATTGTACTTGTACTTTTGAGTTATTAATCTTCTATTGTCTCTTTATCTTACTGAAGTAAATTCTTTACTGGTTTGGAATACATGACTTATCTGTGGGAGATTTTTTTTCCTTCCTCTGAAATCATTGGCTTCTTTTCTCCCTATCATGCCCACTACTTCTCTTGTTATGAAGTCCAACATTAAGAAATCATGGTAGTTTTAAAATATAGCAGGAAAGCAAAGAGGGGAAAAAAAAATTCTATTTTCACAGTAGCTTCACTTGGAGCTTTTATTGTAAGGTAGAAACCCAGGTATTTCTATGTATAACCAGCAACCCTTTTTATGCTATAGTGATAATCTATGGATTATTAGCAACAGCTGCTGTTCTCCTCTCAGATTGTTGTGGCTTTAATGGACCTAATTCACATTAAGATGATGAGACACTAAGCCAAGAAGTTACACCAAAAGGTAACAAGCACCTTTAACTGTTTGACCTTCTTACTATGCTGCAGACCACTGACTGCTTCTTCCTTATCTCATTACAGTTTCTAATTAACAGTCTCCTTAACTCTTCATGTTTCATATGCCCAAAGTGCAATGGATTTTAAAGAAATCACAAGATCTCACAATTTACTGTTGAAATTATTTACATGCCAAGAATGCCAAACTGCTGGAGAGAGCACCACTCAATCCTGTTGAGAGGATGCGAGAAAAATACAGGTTGTGAATACAGCTTTACTGGAGTGCCTTGTAGGGATTAATTTCACTAGAAAAAGATTACAGCAGATGTTAGCACTGCCTTCTAACAAGAGTCCTTTCTGCTGTAAGATTTGAGGATGTTATTTCTCCCTTAACTGAGATGAAAATACTCAGGGATGGTGTTCTCAGGCTGTGTGTCAGCCCTTGCACACCTAAAACCAGGTTAATCTTACCGATTAGGAAGTTAAATGTCTGGACTAAAGTACCTGCCTGCTGTCACACCTCTTGAGGGTATGCAACTCACTTCTCTTGGGTACTAGGCTGTCACTGTAGCCACTGCCCACATGAAGAACTGAGGAAGGAGGTAACACTTGCACTTGTTTTGGTCACTTGGGTGATGAACTTTCATACATTGCATTTCCCCACTGCTGACCACCACTGGTACATGTATAACCTGGCAATGGCACCCAGAATTGGTAATTTTTGTACTTATCTGCAACAAAAATAACTAATGCTCAAAACTAACAGATTATGGTTGATCACGGTAGTGATTCTGCTTACAGTAGAGGTGACCAGAGCACAGTGCCATCATGGAAAATAGAGCACAAGAAATCATTGGAAAACTTCAATCTTGCTGCTACAACCAACAAGTGGAATTATACTCTGATCCTTCTTTAGTGCTTTCTCTGGCCAGAACATTTCTCTGGGCTCTTTTCGGAAATTCATTATCAGGGGTTTTTTTTTCCTCTTTTTTTTTTGTCTCCTAAATGTTCCAGTTGGCAAAAGCAGAGTACAGAACATGAGCTGCTGCGTCTCTGATCAAAGTAAGCCAAAGTACCTTAGATCAGAATTTGATCCACAGGTGTAGGTAGGCAAAATATGGAGTGGTGTCAGCAGCTTAAAAGGAATGATAAGTAGAGAGTGTTTGAACCTTCAGGTGGCAATGATATGTGTTTACTTACTTATTTTCAGCATGGCACTTTTGACTAACAAGAAGAGAGTATTACAAAGCCCAATAACTGGAGAGAGAAATGGGGTTGTCAAGGTAAGGAAAAAAAGGATAGCAGGGATCTTTTGAGAATAGTGTATCTAAAGAAACCGTTTTGATTTCAACTTTTCATTGTATTTCTTCAGTACTGCAGGAATAGCACTCATGGAGATATAAAGCCCTGAAATTATAAATCCATCTTTATGCCATGATGTTGACTGAGATTCACTCAGGCTTTTCCCAAGACTTTGTTTTCATCTTCAGAGTTCCCTGATTGATGTGCATTTTTGAAGTCCACCTCTTCTCAAACAGCGTTCCAGTAATTCTATCCTTCTGATTTGTTACAGATTCTCTCCTGCCAGATGCTCCTGCTCAAACCCGTCATGGATCTGTTACAGGAAGATGGAATTGTTGTGCATGCTAATCTTGCATTATTGTCAACAACAAATCCATCATAAGTTGAGCTGGTAGAATATTATTCAGAAAATATGTTTCTTGATTAATTTCTCCATTTTGCATTTCACTAATGCAAATTGTCTTCTCTTCTATGCTTAAAGAAAAGAACTCTTAAACCGTTCCAAGACTGAAACAAACCTCAGCATGTTTGTCTTGTTCAGATTTCAATGTTGTTAATTATTTTGAGCTCACTATGAATATAGTTCACTGTTCAGTAAATATTTATTCAATGGACTTCTTGAATGAGGCAATGAAATTCAGCAAGTAATAAAGTCTTTGTAAAAACCTTTTGCTCCTAAACAATGAGCTCATATATCACAAATGTCTCATGCAGAAAAAAGGGCTACATGAAAGATACCAGAAATATCTTCTGTTCACTGCAAGCCACAACTATTCTCCCATATCCTAGAACATGGAAAGAACATGAATGCAGCTCTGCCTGCTGATGCTTATGGATCTGAAATGTCTAACAGCAATGAAACATAAACAGATTGAATTAAAAATTTCCTAAGATTTTCTTCCATGGTGTGAAATCTACCTCATATTGTGAGATTTAAGTTCAATAGAGGCAAAATCTCATGTAGGTAGCACTATTTATTTCTAGGTTATTTATACTGGTCCTGTGTCTCTCAGCTTCTACTACCTTAAAATTCAGTGGCGTTCCAATTCACAACAGTACCTTAACCTGAAAGAGCAGCATTTCCAGTGAGAATGTGCTAAAAGGATTATTTTCATTTGTTCACAGAAAACTAGTTTTCATCCAGAAATAATATAGTTTGGCTTGCCACCTTTCAGCTCAGCTTTCCTTCCTGTATTGCACAGGTCCAGTCATATGAAAAAAAAAAAAACAAACCCAGATCCAGATATATTGATTTTCCTTCTGATGGCTGCCTGTCATCAGGAAGGTGTGGGAATCTCCTACAGAGGCAAATTATTGAGTTTGCAGGCAACTTCATGATGTAGTTTTATTTTCTGATTTTATTTTTCTTACAAGCCACACCAGCTTAACCTGAAGGTGAGCAGAAAAGCTAGTGAGTTATAAAATATGAAGGTAATTAATTTGACCTCTGACCAGCAGATAACCTTTACCATCTCTATACTAAATTTGTGCTATACTACCTACTGGTGCCTTCCTCTCCCAGAAATCCTCTTGAAACTGAAAAGACCACCAGCATAAGCAAAGCTACTCTCCAGCAGGAGGAACAGAACATCTTGTCCTTACAGGAAAAAGGGCTTATTAGCAGTGTTGGGTTGCTATTCAATCTGCATCATTTTGGAAGAGGTAGAAAGAAAATTATACATTCAACACGCATCTAACCCAGGGATATATTGCCAGTAGCTTTTCCAAAAAGTGTTACTGCTCAAATAAAGCTGATCTATGAGCCTCACAGCTCAGAGAGTTTTACAATGCAGTCAGCATTTTCTCCTTTGTTCCCTTGATTGAGCAGTCATAGATTTAAAACTAAGAGATTTAACCAGACAGCATAAGGAGGAACACAAAACATATGATTTAGGTATCCAGAGCAGAGCTATACATCCCACCACGACCCATGGAAGTCAGAAGACAGAGACTTTCAGGGTCACACCCCATGTAATCTATAGGAGTGTGGGAGGAGGCAGTGATGACTGGCAATGAACGTTCTTGGCCAAAAAAAAAACCAAAAAACTCCCTACCTGTGGGGTACCACCAGCACCCTGACAACCACAGAGCCCCTGGGCAGCTGTCCTGCTTCTCTTGCCATGACTGGGATATGATAATGCTGGTCAAACATTGACAGGAATTACCCACAGCACTAAACAGATCGATCTAATCCTGCTGTTAATCACATAAGACTTGAGAAGGAGCACATTTGTGGCACTGGTGGTAAGGGTTGGCCCAGAGGTTGCTCAGAAAGCCAAGTTCTGACACAGATGATAACACTAAAACAGCAATTTCTTTTCTTCTCAGTAGAAATTAATCTAATTTCAAGTGCCTATAGTAGCAATCTCTGCTGAAGACTGACAGATTAGAATGGATTGGAACCAGACAAGGAAGTTCTTTGTAATTCATAGCAGGGTAGATACAGTGATGTGGATTTAGAAATAAAAATCAATCTGAACCCTTGCTTAGAAATTAAAGGGAAACCATTCTGAGTACTGAATCAATTAGACTGACTACTTTTAACTGCCAGATTTTAAGATTTAAATTGAATATTCCAACTCAAGTCATAAGTGAAAAATGGTGCAGGTGCTTTAATAACTAAATATTTCCCTCACCAAAAGTATGATCAATGGAAGGGAGGACCCAGGATTTCAAGCTTCTTTGTGTTGCATATCAGCACTGAAGTGTTCTGGTGGACAACGGGGAGCTAGGAATGAGAAGTTCAAGGCAAGGTGCATATCTCAAAGGTACAGCCACAGTACTGTCTTCCCACTTCTGGGCTGATTTCCCTCCCCCCCCCTCCCCGCCCCAGTCTATATCCAGTTCCATGTTTGTGTTGTTTGGTTGATACTTGGTTGTTTTTTTGGTGTTTTTCACTTTTATGAGAACTCAATCCCTCAAACTACGAGGAAAAAAAAAAGAAGAAAAAAAGAGTGTCCTATGAAGATATTGGAGAGTTTCCTTCTACTACTAAGATCAATAGAGAAAGCTAACTTTGGTTTTTTATCGGTCTCTATTTATCTGCTTGCAAGCTGTCATGTTACACCCTCTGTGTGAATTACAGCACATGGCCTTTCCCTGCCACATTGCTCATCCCTGCCTCTTTCTGCTCCAGAGTCATCAGATGCCACACACATGGAGTGCAGATCACTGGCTGTTTCCTCAAGAAACACAAATCAGAGAGCACCCTTGTGCTTTGACAGTTTGATGCCTCTCTGTGTCCAGCACATGGAAATATGTGACGGCTGGGGGACAAACTGCTGCCCATTGGAGCAGTGGTGCTGAGGAGATGCCCAGCCTGGAAGCTCCATGCAGGAGAGGATTGTTCTGCATCTTCATATAGAGAAATGGCTTTGGTGTCATGTTTGCTTTGCCACAGCACATTCCTGAGGTGGAATTTGAATGAAGGTTTACAACAGTTTTGCTGTGTAGTGACTAGTCTAGAAAGCTGATACAATCCTGTTTCTCCTATTGGATGGATTCTCACTCGGGCCTGTGAGTTTGGGTTCAAAAGCTGTAATTATTTTCCCATGCCTATTGTGGACTATAAGTGTAAGGAGTGCTGCCATGTGTTAATATCACACTGTCCTTTGGATCAGATTTTTTAAAAACCTCCAAAAAAGCGAAGTTTACATTTTAGAAAGTGTGTCTGGATCACATTTAAAGACACTGCAGCTTAAAATGGACCAGATTAATTTCTGAAGACCGATGGAGAGGATGAACTTGATCTGCCCTGAGATGCTCAAGAACAGCTGAAGAATCTGCTGCTCTGGGAGGGTGGCAGGAAGAACGGATCCTTGCTGCCAGAGCTGAACAGAAAAAGGCAAGGGCCATGGGTTAACTACATATGCTAGAAAACATGAATCAGGTTTTGCTGCTCATGAGGCAGTTCCCTCTACTGGTATGAAGAAACAGTGGCTTTAACAGTGAAGTAATTGATATTCTTGTCATTAGCTAATTAGCCACAATGCTTCTTCCACTTCCTCTGCTTTCGATGGGAGTCTCCTGACTGAGGAATATGATATCTGATGAAATCTGGGGATTAATATAGAGAGCAACAGGCTCTAAGCTGTACCTTCAATCAATTCAGGATCCTGGGGCTGAAAAGTGTTTATGCAACAGTTGGAGACTAAGAGCATTTCTTCCCCTCACTGCACAGAAAATTTAAGAGACATCAACTACTAAAAAATCTTTGAAGGCAAATATTTACCACAGAGCTGTTACATCTCATATAACATTAGAGCCAGCATTAATTAGAAAAAAATAGTCTTTCAATGGTTTAAACTTGCTGCAATCTCTATTTGCATAGCTAGCTGAGATAGTGATCTTACCAGGGTAAGGAACAGTTCTCCTATATGAGGAAGGGCTAAGCAGATTAAGACTTTTCAATTTGGAGTAGAGATAAGTGAGGAAGAGACAACAGAGATTTAGAAAATCAATGGAGGAATGGAAAAGTGCACAGAGGACAATTATTCATTTTTCTTCCAATGCAAGGATTAAAGGGAATTAAATAAACAGATGGCAGATTTTAGAAAGCATATGAAAAAAGTTCACACAAAAGGCAATTAACACTGTGGAACTCATTATCACAGGATGTTGGAGATGCTAAAAACTTACGTGAGTTTGAAAAGTAATACACTGGAAAAAAAATTCCACTGAGATTTTCCTCCATGCAGGCACTATACACATTTCAAGATTTAAGCTACAACTCCTAGAAATTTTGGAGAACATAACTTGAAAATATTACTCTTAGGTGTCTGCCACTTTCTTCTGTAGGAGGAAAATATCTTGCCTTGATATACTTTCAACCTGGCATGATGCAATGATCTTATGTCATTGCTAATAGATTTGCAGCCACAAAGAGCTGCAAGCTGAGACATTTCACTGCAGCTGAAACCACTGGGACTGTTGTTTCCAGTGGGATCAAAGCTTGCATGGGAACACACTCTGCTGAGTACACCCTTCTAGAGAAGAGCCAATGCTCTGGTTATCAACATTGCACATTTTTCCAACTGTAAAAAACTAAAAGTAATTATTTAATTTTAGATTTCATGATTATTCAACAAAGTGATTTGAAGGTGGAAAATTAACTTCGGTGACTTGAATAGCAGAAAAGGAGGTAGAAAAAGGCTCATGACTGACTTGAGTGAGATAGAAAGCTCTGAAGAACTAAAATACTTCATAAAGAATTGACCGTCCCCCAGGATTAAAGCTGATACATATTCAGTAGGAGTTCAGAGGAGAACCTTCTAGTGCTGGGAACCAGCAAAGCTCACATGGATGCCATGCAGACACTTAATAGTGTGTCACTTGTCCTCTCAGGTGAGGGAATCAAAGCAGTAATAGTGCTTTTTGTTCCATAAGCAACACACACTGTGATATACATCATTTAAGTATTTTACATAGTGCAATTCTGAAAACACAGTATCTTAAAATTGTGGCTAAAAGCAAGATTTTTTCCCTCATTGTTTTTGACCTTTCATTTTTCCTGTCTTTTAACATAGCAGACAGAGAGGCAAAATAGCTGTAAGTCTGTAGTAAGAGTGCTTATACATGTGTTTGATGTGATCTCCAGAGTGGCTGTGGCAGCACATACAATAGCACAGTAATCTTTCTGCCCCCTCTTTAGACAGAAACCTGTTGCTGTGCTTAACTGGATGTGTCCAGTGTCTTTTAATAAGAAACAAAAGATATTCAGGTGTTCAATGAATTTTGATTGACAAAATTGCCAGGAAGTTCATGCAAAAATATTCATGGCAGTAATTTTAGACATCACTTCAGTATCACAGTAAAAATCCACTAATCAATTTAAAATAAAAATTAAAAAAAAAAAAAATTAAAAAAAAACCAATGGGCCCAGGGGGAGGGGTTTGGGAGTGGATCAGTACCTGGCTTATTAATGAGTAATTAGGTTCAGATTGAAGATGTAGTAACCCAGAGTCCAGTCATGGAAATATAGCTGTCAGATGATGTGGAGGTGGTTGTTTTGAAGGAATCTGATGAATGCTGGCTCACGGGAAGCTGTCACAATGATGAAACAAGCCCAGCCTGGGCTAATAGATTTATCTATCTCTACCTGGCAGATTACAATAGGATTTGGAGTCACCCTGCTGGTAAGTGGGTATCTGTAGAAAGCTCATCACACAAAGAATGTCATTCAAAGTGGATTGGGCTAGTTTTTGGAGCTAGATACCTGGAGACATCAGCACTAGAAGAAAAGCAGAGAGGGAAGACTGCATGGTGGGGTATAACTCGCAACAGATTGTCAAACCATCTGCAAAGAAATAGCTAAAATAGCTGATATGCTGCTGTTGTCTATTCATGAGGAATTCCCACAGGAG
Organism: Hafferia zeledoni; assembly: GCA_035583235.1. Lineage (NCBI taxonomy): Eukaryota > Metazoa > Chordata > Aves > Passeriformes > Thamnophilidae > Hafferia > Hafferia zeledoni. The sequence goes on along the minus strand of JAWWEV010000169.1, from coordinate 7,586,846 downwards.
ATTCCTTCCTTTCCCATTTCCCTGGAGACCTAACAGTGCTGTATATCTAGCACTTCATATTTTTGACTGAATGTGTAGACATTTTGATAAAGAAGAGGCTGAAATAACAGTAATTGCAAAGTCTCTAGCTAAAATGCTGAAGTCAGTTGACTTTTCCAATATGCTAAAGATAGAACTCACTTGGAAAGCTGAAGGAAGTATTATTAAGCAGTTGACTTACTCTTAGGCACATGGTATGACTCTTGGGGATGGTCCAGTGCAGGGCCAGCAGTTCGACTCTATGATCCCTGTGGGTCCCTTCCAGCTCAGCATATCCTGGGCTTCTGTGGTTCTGTGACTGCAATAAAAGACAAGACAACAGCACACATGATTATCACTATTGCATGTGTGTGAAACCAAGCCCTCTTCTGGCAATTGTACTGGCACTTGGGATTGTTCCTGAATGCAAACACAAATCAACTTTGCTTTTACTGTTTGAGAGCAGAGTGGTCAATGCTAAAGAAAGATGCTGAAGGCACATCCATGCCACATGAATGCCATGTCTCCCACACCTACCAAGGGAAAAAAAAATGGGGAAACTCAGCTGACTCCCTCAATGTGCATGAAGCCATGCAGTGCAGAAAATACATGCTAGTGAGGGGGTTATTATTTGCCACATCCACACCAAGCCCTTGTGGTGAGGGCTGTCAGTAATGTCTTGACACTGACTTGGCTTAAACCAGTCCCAAACAATTCATTTTATGCACTCCAGAGGAGCAACCATATTTGTATGAGATAACCATTAAAGTCACACTGTTCAAATCCTGAAAAAGGTTTACTTTTATATTCTTAATTTTCTACAAATTCTGGAGAACAAAATTAACTTTTATTCCCATTCTTATCAGTTTTGAATTACTCCTTACATGCCAGTAGCAGACATTACCACCAAAACAGTGGCCAATGTAGCTCAAATAGTCAGTGGCTCTTATTGATTTTTAATATTAAAAAAAAATTAACAATCTCGAAGCTGACTACAAAAACACCACCTGCTCCAAAGTAAGTAATTTCAAATGCAGATTATACATCTATGAGAGCGAAAAGAGTTCAAATAGTTCAACTTTACAAAGAAGGAAAAATGTTTTTAAATCAATGTTTTAGTGTAGAAAATGAGTGACCATAACACTATTAGGAAAAAAATAACCAGGAAAAGCAATTCCCCATTCCAAGATGTTCCAACATAAATAAGCAAAATATATAGTGTACATTGAAATAATATCAATATTATTTTTCAAACCAGAAAGTTCAATCTGAAGTTCAGATAAAGGGAATTTGTTATGTACACATAATATTGAAGTAGTCTATAGCAAAGCAAATTTCATGCAAAATGCCTAAACAAGACTCACATTTTTTTTCCTATGGTATATTAATGATCATGCTATCCATGAAATGAAACGTGCGAACAATAAATGGAAGGTATTTGATTCAGATATCAACAACACTGGAGGTCAAAGGCAAGGCTTTCAGAACCTGCTATGCTATAAACGGAACAGTGGAAAAAAGAATGTATGAGTTATTTGTGAACTACAGTTTATCTGCAGTGGCCACTGGATTTGTATTAACATTAAAAGACGGAGTTGTGATCCACAAACCCTTAATTCAGTGAAAAAGATAAAAATATATACTGTGTTTCTATCTTTCTCCTATGAACACACAATGATATATATTCTTCCACATGCTTTATTGTACCTGCAATACACCTTCACTTACAAAAGTGGCTTGTAGTGGATGGGACATTTAATGAAACCTCATTTGTCCCTTTGCTAGTGTCCTTCAGAGAAAAATTTAGGATCTTACTGCTCATGTGGGATCTGAGCCAAAACCTCTTAGTAAATTCCATGGGTGTTGGATCACCAGGCTCTAAAAAGTAGTAAGAATAAATAGTATCTACTGGATAGCATTTTCTGTTTCTGTATTTTGTATGCTTTGCCATTTCATGTACACACATTGGCTTTGGACCAAATCCTGACTACTGTAAATCAGCCTCACACCACAGGCAGTGGAGCTACATGAGCTAACAACAAGCCTGGAACTGGCCCACTGCAAATAAGTTATAGATTTACCTGCTTCTGTATCACACTACTGGTTCCTGTTATTGCTTTGTAAAGTGCTTTGGGAAATTAAAGGAGTGGTAGGAGCTACATTAAATTAGATTCCAGTCTAACACAATCTGACCTGTATTTCACAATGAAAGAACTTTTACTTCTGAAATGCTGAGCAATGAATTTTATAAAGTACTCAGAGTAAGGTAATTCAGATAGCTCCATGTTACTTTGTTCAGAATCATGTGGGAAAATCTATTGCTGGCATATTTTTTTCCTGTCCTCCTAATTATCTCTAATGCTAATTAATAAGTGTATGTTAGTTCAATCTCACTGTTACTCCATAAAGTTTAGTTTAAAATTACAATAATGGATTCCAACTTCTTCAGCAAATATAATAAAATGGTGATTAATATTCCCCAGGGCTAGAATGGAACATGATTCAGAGTAATCTAATACAGTTTTAGGTGAGAAGTTTGATATCCATCAGGTACTGAAGCTGACACAGTAAATGTAAAGTGGGATCAGCAATGTGATGAAAAAGTAGGTCACTGCTCTCTACTCAATGCACAAACACTGTGGCCACCATGATGTGGTCAGAACTGCTTGGCTGAGTATGGATTGGTTGTGTCCTTGTTTTCCCCTTGTTCAATTCTTGTGCCTCTATTACTCTTTAAATCTGCCCACATATTGAAATCTGCCCACGTGTACTTCTGTATGGAAAGAAAAAAGAAAACCTCCCACTTTGTGAAACAAAAATTATTTTTTCCATGGGTTTAGGCAAGTTTTGCATAGTTAACAAAACAGAATAGAAATTTAGCATAAGTCAGAGACCTTCAATGTCCTGTCAATGCACTCACAATCAAAAATATCCCAGATGCAAATGCCTGTCAGAGGTGTCATCCACTTACTCATGACAGTATCATAGAAAAATTTATTTGCAATGACAGATGGATGGATGCATGGAATGACCTTGGTGGGGAGCCAGCAGGCAGGTGGGCACATGAGGTTCTGGCAGTCACTCATCCTGAGGAACTGTGACAAATGGGCCAAGAGCACATTGCTGAGCCCTCTTCCAGCAACAAACTTTCCAGAAGAAATCTGAAGGTTGTGTGCCAGTGATGTGCAACAGGCTGAACACTTAAGAATGTACAGTACTGGGTTTTATAACTTTTTCTGTTATCCTATATATCCACTACTGCCAAAATTACATTTTCCCCAAGAACAGAAGGAGGTATAAAAGTGGGAGCTCTTGATCTTGCTCTGACAATAATCCTTACAAATTCATGCCTCCAAATTCTTACTTTACATAATCCAATTTATACAAACATGTTCCTCTAGTCACATGCTGCTGTGACTGCTGCAGTCAAAGGAGTTACATAGACGGAGAAAGGGTATAAACCCAGGATAATTGTACCCTGACTTTCACACTGCATTGCACACTTCCAGGTTTCACAAACTGAGAAATCTTACAAAAGAGTACCAAAAAATGCACTGGAACACACCCTTTATTGCAAAATTAGTTTTACAGTTGCACATAGATCTTTAAATTGTAAATGTACATGGAGTCTAATATTTCCATTTCAAACACTGAATATTGAACTCCTCCCTATGACTTAAAAAAAACCCCAAACAAAGCCAACATACATCTCCCCCCAAACCCAAGAAACTGCTGCTGAAACTAAAGTACATGAACACATGATAACAGGATTGCCCTAATACCATAGCAGATCTGACTTTGGCCCTCAATCTTCCCATCCCTCATTTCCCCAAGTAAATGAGAAAAACCTCTTTAGAAACTTTTCTGTCATACTTTTCTGTCAGGTGATGCAGGGTTGTGTCACAAAGAAGTGGAAGGTACAAAATATCTTATGCACTTACCTGTCTATGTATACATGTGAAAATTTCACAAAGCTGACAGACACTGCCCTATGAATTTTTATTTTTTCAAAAATAAAATTTTCCTTCTTTCTCGATACCTCTATGTAGAAAACGAAGAAAAACCAACTTACAACTGTCTTGTGTTCAACAGTGTTGCACATCTGGGTAATAAAGAGGTGACTTTAGTGAGGGGGCAAGTATTCCTGTCACCTAACAGCTCCTAAACCCACATTTCTCTGTATTTGGCAGCACACCTTCAACCAGCTACACAAAGGCAGTGCAGTTTCATCCACCCTGTCCCATTGCAATCTGGAGGCAAACTACAGAAGCAAAGATCCATTCTAAGACAGCATTACATATATAGGTCCTCTTTTTTTTTAATTTTTGTATTTTTTTTAAACTCTAAGCACTGAATATTTACAGAACTGCTTCCTTTGCAAGTGACTCAGAGGCAATACATGAGAAGTACTTATGTGCTACAGTGTACAAATGCTGAAATTATTGAGGGAATTGTGTTGCTCCCTAAACCAGTGGGTACCAGAGGCCTGTTTTCATATGGATTTTACCCCTATGTCACCTCATTCGTACTTGTGACACCTATTACACTTCATCTAGAAAGGAACAAGTAACAACGTGCAAACGTGCTGCCCAAATCCCACATGCTCTGAGGTCAACCAACGAGTGGCAAACAGAGGCAGGTGTCCTTCTTGCCCCTGATATGGAATAGAAAGGGATCTCCCTTCTGACCTGGGGAAGGGGGCTACTCATTTAGCCTTATCCACTTTCCAGAACAAGCAAACAAATGGCAAATGAGAAATAGGTTATTGTTGTTTCTAAGTGGTAGGATATATACATAGAACACTTGGCTTTATGTAAAAGCAAACAAACCAACCCCCCTCTGCTCTCATTTTTGCAGTGGTGGGTATTTGCAGTGAACTGGAAAGCTGTCAGAGGAGAGGTGTTACCTATTTGAATTCTAGAGTGCTGTATTTGCTAACTAAGTAAAAACTAGGAGAAGTTTTACTTGTTATCTTGGAACATGTGAAAGTAAATCGATGCAAATAGGGGTAAGAGGACTATCACATTGTGCAATCACAAGGCAAACTCAGCAGTGACAACTAAAAGGACAAGTTCATGAAAAAATCATAGTTTTCTACCACAAGATTTATTATTCATTTATAGTGAAAAACTGCACAGTATGAAGGTTTAAGGGTTTTTCCTTAAAAAATAATATATATTAAATTGTTTTGATGCAAAGTACCTTCTGTGGATTTTTGAAAGTGTAAAGAATATATTTTTTCTCTTCACTCACAGAAAGAATTCCTTCCTATTTATTGTGTCTCCTATGTCAAAGGAATGGAAAGCTTATAAGGGTGAGAAGTGTTTATCCAAGGTACGTGTTTCGAAAAGCAAATGCTGTACCCCTGAATGGTGTTACCAGCATGCCTATAAATGAGCTATGGAAGTCTATAACCACACAGAACGAGTGGTTTTCCTGCCTTAGGTCTGCACAGGCTTCCAGAAACTAAAAAGCACTGAAGTCTAGCTGAGTAGGCTCACCCCTGGCCATGCACACCCCTCAAAGCTGGACATCCCCTGACACCACCAGGGAGAGGAAATCACGTGTGCACTACAGGCTGCCAGTGGCAACTTTGGCAGAGTCTTTGGGATCATGCAGTAGGCATGTATGGAGAAGAGCAGCTTGTTCAGATCTTTGACTCAGAAACAGCCCTCAAAATAGACACAGCTGGTCCCTGAACATGGCAAAGGTATAACAACTTTTCCAAAGCTCTGTTCCACTGATATCTCTTCCTAGGAGAGAATAGTAACTGAAGTAACTCAGAGCAATGGATTTTCAGTGTTTAAGATTTTATTGTTTAATCCTGAAGAGACTAAAAACTGACAGTAAGAACCTGGCCTTAGAGAGTATCCTCATCAAGAACTCCTGCTAGAACATGAAAATAATTTATTTTCTTTTTTTTTTGTTGTTGTTGTCATGGGATTGGCATCAATGCTCTGAGAAGATGTTGTGTGGATGAACAATGAGGTTAAAGATATTTAGGAATATTATACAGAGACTGCTAGAGAAGCCAAAAGAGAAAACTTCATTGATAGAGGAGAAATAGACGACTTACATGCTTTTAAGTAAAGGCACATCAAAGGTCACTCTATTTGATCCTTACTTTATGCAGCTACCTGTCCCACAATGCTTTCCACATCAAATGCAGGTACAAACACAAAATAGGTTCTGTCGTAGCTCCCCTGAGTAAGGTCCCAGCCAGCTATATTATTTGTTTACCTTTAAGTAAAAGCACTTTGCAATAGTGTGAGATTTCTCCTCACATTTGAATATATATATGTGTATATATATAAAAAAGGCAGAATATTTTCTTTGTTTTTAATGAATATCTCAGCCCAGTGGTGTTAAACATAAGGCAAGCTAATAGTGCTAAAGAAAACTGACATGCGATTAAAATAAAAATCCAGAAATAATATCTGTGGAATATCCTCCAACCAAGGGGAGGGATCAACGGAGGATCAGAAGAAATTTCAACAATAAATATCTACAGTCACTGTATCTTTCAAAGGTGTTCAGTACTAGTCTGTACTAAGAATATGTACTATTTTATCTGATAATCATGCTTGAACTTGGTTTCTTGAGCATAAGAATAGCTGGAAATTGAAGTCCAGGAGCACTTTTGGATGCCCTCTACCCTCAGAGAGTCCCCAAGCTCAGAGCAGACCCAAGCTGAACTGCAGCTGCTTGAGATGCCCATCATGTGGACGTTCAGTCTTCAGCACCAATTGATTTACATAATGAGTCTGATCCACAGTACCTGCCAGTGTAGGCAGAGTTGGAGAGACAAAATCATCCAAGTACATCTGATCCGAAAAGATCACTAAATTTAAGGAATCATTACTTCCTGATTAGAGACAAGTTAAAAGTTGCTGACTAACAGGGAAGAGATTTTGCAAGAGAAGGCTCCAATTTCACTAGCACTGATGTTCTAGCACTAAAAATTTTAATTGACCATATAAGTACACTATCATGTGTTAATTATATTTAGGAGGCAGTGATTCAGTAACCTCCTCAAATAATTTACCTCTGGCTTTCAAGGCTCAATTCTTAATAACATAAATAGAAAAAAAAAAATCCAAGCTGTATTTTCACTTGAATATTTTGAAATTCACTTTGGTGTGTGGGAAGATTTTAGCCAAGCAGTTGATAATGTAGTAAATAATGACAACAAAAGCAAAATATTAATTATGGCTTAGCAATTAAATAAACACAATATTAAAAAGGATAAGCAGGAAAGGGCTTTCAAGAAGAAAGAGTTATCCTAAACCCACACAATATATACTCAAAATTTGCACCATAATGCAGGTCCAAATTCTGAAAGTTTACCCTAGTCTGAAAGGAAGGACAGAAATTCAGTGCTCCTCACTGGAATATGTGTGGAACACAATGCCTGTTTATTAGTTTTATACCAGACAAATTTCTATGCTTTTTATAAGAAGTATTTATTTAATTAGTAAGTTACTACCTACAAATGAAAAATTAATGTGTATAAAACTAAATAAAATAGGTTATCTAGTCAAAGACTTTAAAAAGCAATAGCATTTGGGATGTTGAGGAAAAAAAGGAAACCAGTAGGAATGATCTAAGTTAAAAAAGAAACAATTTTGTTGACCCTGTGAATCACTTCACATCTCTTGGAAACTATAGAAATACTAAACGCTTGTTTTCAAAAAAACCCTTTCAACAAAGTGTCAGTTCAATGTGTGAGGAGGGGGGGAAAAAAAAAAAAGAGAGAGAAAAAAATACAGAATTTCCATACAGTATGAGCTAAAATGGGTCTCCCTCATCACATCTTCAGCAGAAGTGAAGGAAAGGACCAGCTTCAGTAGAACTTCCTGCTATTACTTAACAGAATTTTCCCCAAATTGCCTGTCACTGAGCTCTGTTTGTAGTGCAAGAAGAAGAATCAGCAAGTTGCTTAAACAGAAGTTTTTTGGTAGGGTAGAAAAAGAAGTTGGTTTCACTGATAAAACATCTAAGCATTTCATGTATGGTAAAGCTGAGGGCATGTAAGGTTAAGGCTGACGAGGGAGAACTCAATCTGAATTACTGATGTGCCCTGAGTTACAGACAACAATTTTTATTTGATTTTCCAACAGAAAAGAAGCAGACAGGCAGCATTCACATGGGTGTACATGTTCTTTCAGAGGTTTTGCCTGCACAGGCAGGAGAAGCACTGTAACTGCTCAGCTGCCCAGGACATGCTGCAGTATTCACCACCTATGCCTCATTGGCATTGGGAACAGATTGGCAGCTGACCACCGGCTTTGCTCTTCCTACAAATATGACTGACAAACATGGAGAAAAGGAGCAGATATATCAGTATTTCAAAGCTGTACCTCCTCAGAGCAGATAACACGCATTGACAGGCAACCACAAAATGTTGTTACCTTTCAGGCAATGCATGAGTGAGTGATTGCCTAAACTAGGGTGCACTTATAATAAATTTGTAAAAAGTCAACAATGCAGCATTTCAGGCCCCTATACTGAGGGTTCCTAAAGTCAATAAAGAATGCCAACCATAGTGATTTGTCATTGAACTTCTGGGATTTCTAGTGTTGCAAACTAAGTCCTGATGAAGTTTTTACAATATGTACAAATGAGCCTTTAATCCACCTTTTCTATTTCTAACTCTCCTGTTGGCAGTGTGGGATATGCAAGGAAACAAATATCTAACTCTCATCAGAAGATCTTGCAACCAGAAAGAAAATGTAGCTCAGATGCAAAATGTGTTTATCTAGACATAAGCTCTTCTAAGAGGACCTGCAATCTACATTTTCTATATTTCATTTCTTTCTGCAGGCTTGTTCCTACTGAGATGGTGCTCCTTATAACCAAACTACATAGTCTCTCTCCCCTTTGACTTTCCTATTCAAGAATTTTTTTCTTTAATACTGTTTTTCTGTGCAGTATTTTTTTTTTTTCTTTTCTCCACAGATATCACTATGTGAAAATGTGTCTTGTGTCTGGCATAAGAAATTCCTTAAAAGAAAAGAAAAAACCAACAAATAACTGCATAGTACCTGAGACTCTTTGTGGTGAATTTTCCTATAGTGTTCTTTCCAAATGCCACAGTCAAACTGAACCTTCCATATCACTTCCATACTAAAGGCAGCATCTGCTTGAAGGATGGATTCACTATAACTTCACTGCTGAGTTTTCCCAAAGTCTACTGAACAGTAATGAATTTTTACTGTAGCTAGCACAATGTAGTCTTAAAAAAGGCACTGAAAGTTTGGGAATGAGGAAGAGGGCTTAGGTTAACAGCATCAAGGCTGAAAAGTGAATAGCAACATATCTGTCTTCAGATCTCTGGCAACAAAAACCAGAAAGATATTGAGCCTCAGACAGTAAAAGATTCAAAGTCTGCATCTCAAGCTGCTCAGTGCTGTGGAGACTTGCCAAAAATTTCCTGGAGCCTGATAACTTCTAGGCAACACCCACCTGGAAGAGGAAACTTGTCCACTTCACCACTTCTGTGGATCTCAAGTGCAACTATAATTTGCTCAGCTTATGCTGACACTTGGACAGGCCCACTGCCTCAGAATTGTTGGTTACTGGTTTATTTTATTGCCCAGATGCATAATAAGGTGATGAACCATGAAAAAAAGCATTTTTCTTCTCAAGATCAATGTTCAAAACTGATTTCTGTATGAGCCTAGCAATTCCCTTTCTGAAAAGGATACAAAGTAGAATCACAGGAGTCTGCTGTCTGCTTTTTTTTTTTTTTTTTTTTTTTCTGGTTTAATGGGATGATGGTGAGCAAACTTTAAATGTTGGCCAACAGCAAGTGGAATGACTATAGGCCTGAAGTGCAATCACACCCAGTAACTCCCAGGGAAGGCAAATTATTAATTAGTTACTATTCATTCTTTTCAATTTCTGGGTACTTTTCCTGGGAAGCTGTTTTCTCACTGATCTTTCAGCTGCAGTGTGCCCTCCATTGCCCTGACACATTCAGATACTCTAATAAGCTGAACCTTGTGAAAATGGTAATTACTGTGTGTTGGGGCTGAAGAAAGCATCAGACCCAAGAAGAGATGCAGGCCCCCAGAGCAGTAAATAGTTACTTATTATACTATGTAATCTTCCATCAGTCTGTCATGTGACCTTTAAAGTTCATCATTTACAGTAATGTGCTGAAAAAGATCACTTCTAATTTGTGTTATCATACTGTTGCTGAATTACTACTCTTTTAGTGTTGCATACACTGCTGCCTGTGCCTGCTTGTTAGATAAGATCTTTTTTAGAGTTAGCTGAAACTCAAAATAAAATAGGAAAGGTGTTCTACTTCTGAAGAGCTTTGTGATTACTGCCACTGCATACATACACTTGTTTCTTGAATAATTCATGTGTCTTCTCAGTACTAAGATCTGAAAGGGAAATATTTCAATAAAGAGATCAGGATATGGGCAAAGTCTAAAGTCAATAGACAACAAAGGGAAACTGAACCTGGGATAAACACATTGTCATTTTATGATGTGTCTCAAGTAGGCACAGACTGGGTGGATAGAGACAGGTGAGAGGCCTGAGCTCTGCCAGGCCAGGGCTCAAATGAAGCTGCACAGCACATCAGGATGGGATTTCTCACGAATGTGTTTTAGACTGTGTCATTAAGCATGCTAATCACGTTGGAACTGTGTTCTGAGTGGGAGCGGATGTGCTCTGAGCCGTGTTACTTTAAAAGGAGCAACCATCAGGCCCTATTCTCTGCATGGGTCACTGTAGTAAAATGCACTTGAACATCAGTGTAAATTTTGAGTTCTACTTATATTCCAGAGCCCTCTATTTCTTAAAACGTAACTCTGGAGTAGGGATAAGGAAGCAGAGCGGGAAGCTGTAAGGAACCATGATCTGAATCACTTGTTCACACTGAAGAAAAAAGACCCTGGGCTTTGAGATGGGCACTATAACCACATCAAAAGGTGCAACTGAGAGAGTGTAAAGAGAAATGTGCAAAACAGTGATTCCTCTTCAAAGTTACAAGAAAGGGCAGCCCAGGCAACATCCTAAAACACCTCTTGGTGCCATCATGCAGCACATTGAATTGGATTATAGAATTGCCATGTAACTCCCAGAGATTTGATAAAGCTAACACTATCACTCTGCACTGACTGATGAGCAGCTCACTGTATTTGCTGAACTTGGACAGTGTTCACAAATCTCAGAGGCAAGAACTTTCCACAGCGTTTGCATAAATTGTGACTGACTCATAGTATTATTAATCACTCTGCCGTGTGGTAAATTCATTCTTGTTCTCTGCTCCCCTACATCTACCACAGTAGCTTTACAGAAAGCTGTAAGCCTTTCCCGGTAATTTTATTGTTTGGAGTTTTTAATTATTTTTTTGCCAAGTACCTACTTCAATAAACAAAGCAAAAGGTATCTCACAATATTTGTTACAGCTGTGATCTTGTTATCAGGGTGCTGGGATACTTGAGGCACCTTTAGGTTTTAAGAATTGCCCAAGATAATATTTATCATGTCATCAGGAAATGAAGACTAAATCCTCTTAGGTGGCTGACTTAATGGACCCTTCTTTTAAAGTATGCTCTCGTTCATCCTCTCACTCTTATCTTCCTGAAGTATCGTAACTGGGCTCTTGGCAGGGCAGGAGCATATTGAGGTACAGAAGGAAATTAAGTTTCTGGATTTCTCCTGTGCAGAACAGATGTTGTCTCTTCAGCATGGAGAACCCCTCCACAATTGTTAGAAAAGAAGTTTTCATTACATTTTTTCCTCTCATATTTCTTTGCCAGATGTCACCACCATTCCAGACCCAGTCATTTCTGGATTGAGAACTGGTTTCTCCCCAAGGGTTATTTAATCCTCAAAACTGTGGATCATTTTTATGTGGGTCAGTTAGAAATCCCATAGGTTCTGAAACCTGTCCAAAATTATAAAGATACAGAAGGCTGGGTTGGAATGTGATCTTCAAGAACTTATCCATTTTATTGCTTCCAAGGGGCTTGTCAGCTTCCTACAGAAATACAGTTCAGTAATTGTATAGTGAATATAAATGAGAAGATAGCTTTTTATTAGCACTAAAAGATCAAATTGATTGACATTAGGGATCTTTTTATATCATTTCATTGACAAAAGCATATGCTGAAAGGTGTCTATTTTCCAGTAACACATTACTATGTGTAATAAAACAACTCACTACACAGTATATTAAGCTATAATGTTACTGATCACTTAGAATATGCCTCTGCTCTAATTACTACTATCCCCACCAAAAAAGTACCAGCCTATTTTTAAAATTTTATCTAAACTTACTAATACTAAAAATTTCTTATTTCATCCATGGTTTTGAGATTGTCTGAAGTAAACATTTCACAGTAGGGCACTATTGAGTGGAACTTCCACAGTCTTTTAGACAAACACATTTCAGTAATTCCCATTAAATGCCCACACATTGCTTTATGGAAGCCCACAGTAACCCTTTCCTCTTTCCTAAGGAGGTATCCTATTTACACCACACTTGTGAGAACGAAGCACACCTCAGGGTGACACATGCAGCACCTCATGCAATCACAAAAGAAAAGAAATTGCTTTCATGAGATTAAAGGGTCCATACCAAAGTGAATTGCAGGCTTATCATTTCAAAGCCTTATTAGTTGTTGATCTGCCCCTCTGTGATAAAATTTCCTCTGGACAACACTTTCCAGAATATAACTATTCACTCCATACACAGCCTTTTATGTATTTGTAATACCATGTCTCCCCTCCTCCACCCCTTCAGTCTTCTTCATAGTCCTCCCTTACCCTTCACTACCTTATTCTCCCTCTCTAAATCTTCATCTTTTCTATCGGTATCCTAGAAATCTTTGTAATGTTTATTTTCCCTATATCAAGTATCTTCTCAATCACGTAAGACTGAAAGGACTGAGCCCAGAGAGAATAGATGGTTTTTCAATGTATTTCTCTGTAAATTTTAACAAATTATGGACCTCTTGAATTATTTGCCTTTATTTTTGGGGGATGATACTCAAAAATGAAAGCCAGAAGACATCTGATCTCTCATTGAGAGCTAAGTTAGGTGCCTCCAAAGCTTGGTCTGAATTTTCATGGTATTAATTATTCTTTGATGCTTCAGATTTCATATTTCCCTGTCAGTCATAGAGCCAGGTGGCCACTCAAACCAAATACCTGCAGTTCCCAAGATCAAAATGAAACCATAGGATAAAGTAGGAGCCCTGGATGGAAACTCCACAGGTGAGTACTGAACTCTTCCACAGAACCTCATCTACAGCTGACTGCAGAAACTCAGTGTGTAACTACTTCCTTCAGTTGTTGCCTCTGGCCAGAGATTAATCACAAGATAAACTCATACAAAATATCCCACTGAAAGGACAAATAATGTCCTACTTTGCATAAATCTACTTTCTATCATGGGAGCTACCAGAGAGTTAGTAAGAGTTATACAAAGGCAAAAGATTTATTTAAGCAAAAAAAGGCTGAAGTCAAAAGTAGTCCAGAGGTCACAGAACTTTTCTTATATTCCCCAACATATTAACTGCTTGGATTAAAAAAAACAAAAACAAAAACAAAACAACAAAAAAACCCAAAACAAAACAAAAAAAACAACAAACAAAACAAAACAAAAAACCCACATTTTTTATTCCCACAATATAGGAGCAGTGCTTAAGAATGCATGAAGAGTTCTGAGAGTTTAAATCTCTGAAAAAAGGGAAGCCATGTGAAGTGCAATTGAGATGCATCTATTTAAATTTTATGATGAATGCAATAGATTTTCATGAAAATTACTCTAAAATTTATTACATTTTACTTTATATAAAATGGGTGGGAGTTGAACACGAACATTGCTATTGCATTTAAAAGCTCTCTTTGGGATTTCTTTGGCTCCAACTCTTTTGAACACCACATGGTCACATGACTCAGTCAGTAAAAAGATATAAGTAGGAGGGATATTAGCACTCATGGCAGGCAACCTTCCCAGAACTCAATTTAGACCAAGGTTTTGATTCAAAAGAAAAACTGTCAGGCCTCTTGCTCACCTTGTGTTTAAATGCTACACTATTAATTGGGGATGTGCTGGTATCTAAAGCTCTTTGCTATTTTGTACAGTGGGCATGTGGAATCGTGTACAGCCTAAAGTGAGACACCCAGAGCCTTCTAAGCAGTTCTCAGTCACTGCAGGGCTACTCTTTGCAAGTCCATAATTTTCTTTGCCGCTCAACCACGCAGACATTCAGAGCCGGACATGCAACCTCAGAGCACTCTGTCCCGTAAGTGTCCTGGCAAAGCCCGAAATGAGGAACAAAATCTCCACCTTATTGATCTGCTTTCTGAGTGGATGGCAAACCCCCAGCAAGATGCTGGATGGGAGAAAAAACAAAAAACCCAAAATACCTGAACAGAAGACTGATTATTTTCTGTACAGAGTTATCTGACAGAGGTCTAATTTCCAGGAGAAAACAAAAGACAGGTCTTAGTTGAATTATCTTATTTTTGTTCTAATTAATTTTATCAGATAAGGGGCTTTGTATATCATGGCTTTACTTTCCATTTTCTCCAAAACCTGAGTTGCAGGTGTACCTTTTCCAGAATTACAGAACTGATGCTGTGACACACTTATGTGAGAAATCTAAACCTCAGGGAAATAATTGAAATTAAAAATGAAAAACTATCAGAAATAGTTGTCCAATAGTTCAAACAGTAACAGAATTACAGGAAAAGATATGAAATATGAAGAGTGAGGGGGAACTGGTAGAGATGCTGTAACAATTATTTATATCAGTTGGTGGGATGATTGCTTCCCTTCTGACTTGTGAAAATCAAGAGGGGAAAAAAGGAGAGTAAAACAAAAGAATAAAAGATAAGAAAAATAAGAAAAGAAAGGCCAAAAAAAAAAGGAAATGGTAGAGATGAGAAACCAAATATTGGTCATCAAAATGGGATAAAAATAGTGCCTAAGATTATTAGTTAATATTCTTCTGGGGAAAGAGGACATATTAAATGTTATGGAACCTTTATAAAATTTATGGAAGCTTTACTCTCTTCTATTTAATCACTAGTGTTGGAAAATGGTGGTAGTCATTAAGAGCCATAGTTGGAGACAGATTTATTGGAAGTCCCTTTAATTTCTAGTCACTTTCTTTCATTTCCAAATAAATCATGAATTGTTAATGGAAACATTTCTGGAGAAACATAAATTTTTGCCCCTCTTCCCTGAAGATTACTGTAAGAATTATCAGAAGTTTACACAAAAGAGCCTCAATTCTCAGCCACTTGCAGAGGTAAAACCCACCTGTATAAAAAGAGCAGAAAGGACAAGTACTGATGGCTGGAATCAAAATTACATGTGTGTCTTCTAACACACTGGAAAAATCACTTCTTTTTGTTACTCCTCCTGTCCTGGCAAAGCCCAAGTGGATGCACA
Source organism: Hafferia zeledoni (assembly GCA_035583235.1). NCBI lineage: Eukaryota > Metazoa > Chordata > Aves > Passeriformes > Thamnophilidae > Hafferia > Hafferia zeledoni. The sequence goes on along the minus strand of JAWWEV010000169.1, from coordinate 7,571,401 downwards.
GTTTCTATCTCTTACATGGCAAATGCATCATTCTCACTCATGCGCTTATGAATATGTTATAAGTTGTGACTAAATGTAATTATGTAAATGATAGTCATTTGTTTGCTATACAGATTAATGTTCTGCTTCATTGGGGTCCCAATATGGAGCAGCAGAAGTTTGAGCTTTGCAGCTGTGCCTCTGTGTGGTGCTGCCTCTCATGTAAAAATTAAAATGAAGATGAAATTTGTCTCTTACTTAGAGAGGGAACAAAACAAACCATCCCTGTGTTACTTAATACATTATCTATTACTTTCTACAGGTTGCAGAATCAATTACCTTCCCCAGTGGTGGCAAACTCCTGGGGAATAATTTCATACACCTCCAGCTTTATAAAAGAACGTCAAAGTGTTAACTAGAATTAAAAAAAAAAAATTATCTTGGGGTTTTTTTGTTTGTGTTTTTTTGTTGTTTTTTTGGGGTTTTTTGTTTGTTTTTTTGTTTTTTGGGTTTTTTTAGTGAAGCTAAGCTTCCTTTGTCAAACTGAGACCTGTCAAGAGGCATGAAAAGTAAAGTTGTGCTACACTGAGAAGATACAGCTAATAAGGACTTATGTAAAATGGGTTTTCCATCCTGTAAAGCTTTTTTTTGGTAATTAACAGGTTTTCCTATTTTGCACCAAGATTAATCAGAGAGCTTTTAGAAGTGGGAAGAGTGTCTAACAAAGAAAAACTCTTCCAAAAATAAATACCTTTGTGCTCCACAAACTTGCACTCACACATATTTCTTTTTAAGACAAGTCACACCGGTAGTTCTGTGTATTGCTGACTATTTCTCCTCCCTCTCTAGAAAGTTACCTGGAAAGGTTTTCCCAGAACTAGGCTACAATGCTGCTATCAGGCTGGCTGAGCCCATATGAAGTCCTAGATCAGACTTGTTCTCAAACTCAGGTAGCCCATTTCTCTTGATTAAACTAGAACTGAACACAGCTTTATATTGTTATAATAACAGTTCTAGCACTCATGATACAGTTATTGCAAAGTGCTTATATTCAATTTTCTAATTATGTCTTTTGAATTATGCACATCTCCATCTAATATAGAGGATGCAATGTAAGTAGCTCTAGGGAAGAAGGGCAAAAAAAAAAAAAAAAATCTGTGAGACTTAAAGAGCCTTCTAAGAGTAGCAGCTAGTGTATTAAAAGTGAGACCAAAAGATATGCAATCCTCTCACGAAAGTTCCTTTTACTGACAACGTCAGTCCTGAGACTTGCTTTATTGATAATAAATTAGGACAGTGGAGGCAGGGATAGGCTGCCTACACAGTTTCTAATGCTTTATTAGTGAAAATTCACTATTCAGAAAAAGCAACATTGTCTTTCATGGCTCTTACATCTATTAACAATAAAAGCACCGCTGCTGTCCTGCGCTTCATGTTCATGGAGTTACTCAAACCCCTTCCCACAGAATTTTAGCCCTTCATTACTTAAGCAGCTTTCTATTAATTGCATGTGTAAGAAGAGTACCAAACTTAATTTTATTACTCTTTAAACTATATGTTACTGTTCTCCAACTATAGTAACAGAAGAACTTGTCACCAGATGTTTATGGGATCTCTGGTGATACTTGGCCTTGCTGAATTGAGCATGAAATCTGTTTGGATCCCCTCTTGAATTCTCTTGGGTCACAAATCTGTATTTCTAGCTACTCCAAAGTAGCTTTAGAGTAACCCTCACTGTTTTGGTGTTGCTGTGAAATTGTGTAGGACCTTCGAGACAGCAATCCATGTGTGTCCCTGAGAAATGGGCACTGATTTCTTACACTGACTTTCTCAGGTCATCTATCTCATTCTAAATCCAAAAATTTCTGTCTACACAATAAGAAACAGAAATCTTTTGATAGTGACCAATGTGCCTTGCTGGTTCCTCATAAAGTAACACTTTCACACCTTAGAAATAGGCTGCTTGCAAATTACTGAGAGCTTCTTAAGTGAAAGAGGGTGTTGAGTTCACAGCTATTATTCTTTCAGGTCTTACCGCTTTGAAGAAATATGTCCAGGCTATGTGGAATCTTTAAAAATGCCACCCACAGGAGGAAGCAATGAGTTAATTTTTTTTTAACATATTCTTTATAGATTCATGAGGATTAGCATGCATTATCTCATTGCCTACATACACAGTGAAAATTACAGGAGGGCAGTTCATACAGCATGTTCCTCTTTTATAATTTAACAGAAAATATCCTTTATTCTCTTTTTAATCTTCCCCAACTTCCACGCTCAGATGTTAATCACTGTACAGAAAGTTTGCCTCCAGTCAGCCCAGACCTGTTTCTCACAGTACTTGTACTTCACAGAGAAGCATAATTGTACAGCCACAGCAACTGCAGACCTGACCCACCAGGATGCTCCATGAGTGCAACCAACTCAAATATTCATAAAGCTACTAATTTATGGCAAGTGCTTGTCTCCCATCAGGGTTTTCTCTTGGACTGCATGCAGATTCCAAGTGTAATATGTCTTCTTGCAAAGCAGAACTGTGAGAAATTAGTATTTCAGGAAATAAAAATAGAAAGATGGAATAATGCTATGGCTTTCCATACTTTATTAAAAGAAATATTTTTCTAAGTTGTCAAAGTCATATGTACAACCAGTGCTATTTGGATAGTTATTTGGCTAAAACCAATATATTGCTGTTGATTTTTTTTTTTAATCAAATAGTAGTTTGGTAAAAGTAATGATACTATTCAAAAATATGTGGTTGATAATATTATTCTTTGTAAACACTGTTAAATGTCAAATATTTTAAGATCTTATACAATAATATAATTTTTAATGTTTGTCATTTCTCATTTCCTAACAAAGAAAACATGCATTTCCATTTGCCATCAGAATAAAACTTAATGGCACAAAGTGACAGAAAAAAACCTTAGATCACTAACTAAATAGACCTTATAGCAATAAAATTCTTTTTTGTCAAAAAAGTCCAGTTAAAACTATTGCAAAACATTGTATCCTAAGGGTTGGCTTGAGGTCACTGGTTCCAAACCTTTCCATGTATGAATCAGAACAGGTGCAACAGATACTGCAGACCAGGGGTAATCCGTGGTGTGATTAACTAATTTTTGGACTACAAATTCAAATATATAAAATAACAACATCTTTCAAAGGGGAAAAAAAAAAAGGTAAATAATATAAATAGCAGCATTTGGCAGATGAGAGAATGCTAAATATGAAGTGGCTATGCACTACAAGCATTGCACAGGCCAAGCTGTAAGACTTCCAGCCAAGTCTCTGCACATTCTCTTGCCAATATGTCTCAGCCCTTCTCTGGAAGTCAAATTGTATCGATGTTAATTCAGTCCTTGGCTGTTCAGCCAACACTACTGATATTTTTACTCCTCATCATAAAGCAAATTCTTGTCAGTACTGTGGATCTACAAGGTCTGAGACCTGTACTCAAGATCAAAAGACAAAGATGCCTCTAGAGAAGATACGTAAGGAGTTCTGGTGCCCCAAGATATATTTGAGTGCTTTGGCTTCACATCAGGCTTGGGATCGCAGTTCTCAGAAAATCCAGACTCAGACTGGAGAATAAGGTCTTCCTTATAGGGATGGAAAAGTGTCTTTTAAAATTCTGCTAGGCTGCAAGTATCAGGGTATCTGTGACAGCAGCACTGGCTAATTTTAGTTACAGAACTAAATCACTGTCAGTGTGAAGAGGATGCAAAGAAATGCTAAGTTGATAAATGACTTCAGGTCACCAACAAAGTGATGACTCTGTATGGTCACTCACTGCTGGAGGGCCCACAAGCTTCCCATGGAGTCTATTAGCTCCACAGTTGTCCGAGCAAAACTACTGCTTTCCTTTGTAAAGGCTTCCAGTTCCCTTAAGGCTTGGCTTTGTCCCTACCAAACTCTCTGTGCCAGCTGTAGAGAACTGTGCTTTAAACGACTCTGGCAAAAGGCAGCTGGGAATGGTTGTTACTCTGTAGTGAGGTTCATGTTTTGCATTGCTGATCAGGCATTGAATGAAGCAGACCCCGTAGGCACTTTGGCTCCATTACTGGGAGTATAACAGAGGAAAGCACTCCAAATGGAAACAAACACAAAAAATCCTCAGAACAGTAAATGGCTCTGCCAAAGCTGGGGGAAAAGGAGAGGAAAAAAAACAGAGACAAACCCTTCATCAGTGAGAACAATGACCAGAGGAGGTTAAAGCCCTTTAACAGGTGATGTGCAGGCTTCATGGCAGTAAAAAAGGAACATTTATATTAAAAGATTTACTTCTTATAGTCTTTAGGAGCCTAGTGTAACATCTTATGGGCATGCCTGGAAGACTACTGACTCAGTGAATACAAAGGAACAGGTGGGAGAGTTGGTTTTTTTTTTTTTTTTTTTGGGGGGGGGGGGGGGGGGGGG
>JAWWEV010000169.1:7524486-7566993 GCA_035583235.1 Hafferia zeledoni | reverse complement strand
TTTCTTTTATTTGGTTGGCTGTATTTTTTAACATATAGTTGATTTAGTAAAGTTAAAAAAAAACAAAAAAAAAAAAACAAACACACACCAGGAAAGGATCTTTAAAGTTCATGAGATTGGGAGCCTACACAAATCCCTAGTAAGAAGCTTGTCTTCACATTTAGAATGAGACAGAATATTCTTTTCAGCCATGAGCACAAGGCTCAATTAAGCCTTTATAAAGAGATTGAAGCTTGCCAGGAAGTCACCTGCACAGCTCAAAGTGAAGATGCACAGAAATGGGAGTAGCCTGTGTGATTCACAACATCACCAGCCAAGAGACTCAATGAAAATGATTCCATGGGGAATGCTAAGGGAAAACAATGGTTGAAAGTACATGTGACAGACAGATGAGATGTTCTGCCTTTTCTACCTCAGCCATGTCTCAAAAGGGAGGCACATACAGATAATGAGCTGGAAGGTGAAAGACTAGCTGGGAAGAAAAAACAAAAACACAAAGAGACAACACATAACCAAAAATCACAAAACTAAGACAACTGAGCCCTGAGAAATGACAGAATTGAAACCAACAGAAACACTTTCTGACAATAACTTGTTGCCCAAAGGCTCCCCTGTCCTGATCTCATAACACATGTACCTGGACATTGCTAAAAACTGTTCTTAATATGGTGCTTATTGATATTTGGAACTACAGGTATTATTTTCAGGTTTATTGCCTCTAATATTATACTTAGCTTGTGGAGAAAGTACTAGACCTTAAATAAAATGGCACAAAGCAGTTAATTCAGTTGCTGTGTCATACAATAGCTCAGATACACAACACAGGCTGGATAGAAGCAGACACTTCTGTGGCTTTGGGGAATTACAGAGCTACTATTGGGACAGCAAATGATTTTCTAGATGGAGAGTGAAATTCAAATAAGCATCAGTATGTAATAAGTGTGTTAGGCAGAGGGGGAAAAAACAGATCAACCTGTAACACTTAGTCACAGTCAGAATTGCAATCTATTCCTGTGTGTGCTAGGGATTCTTCCACTTCCATGCCCAAATCACCCAGCTGTTTAGACCACAAAGTACAGAAAATTAGGCACTAGGTTGAAAATCGGGACTTCTCTGTTCAGAGGTATTTCAGTAGGTGACAATGGCTCTCTTCAAAGTCCAGGCAAGGAAAAAGACAGTCCAAGTCTGACATTTCACAGCAGTTTAGCTCATGAGCAGATACGGAAGTGATTGATCACAGTGTAGAGAGAACCCTAAGTCTACAGGTCAAACATGCTTCAACAGCTGCGGTCTGATCTCCCTCATCTGGGTCCAGCTGCCACCTCTCAGCCACATAAGCCACTTCCTCACTAACTTCTCAACAGTTCCATTCTCCTTTCAGTTTTGATTTTGAGCCTCTCAGCTTGAGCTGACAAAAACAAGGGAAAAGGCCCTCAGAAATCCTTCTCTCCCTGCAGCCAGCCTCAGAGAGGAAGGCTCTTGTCTCTAAAGCCTCCATTCTCCTTTGCACACAGCTACTTCTGCCAACACCCCTCTCTGCTCATGTGGAAAACATCTTTATTTACTTGCTTATTTATGGGGCAGGGGAGTTGATATCAGTATACGTAAATGAAAGCCTGCAGGAGAGGAGGAGGAGAAGCTTTCAAATTAAATTTGCCCATACCACAGCAATTAAATTTTGATTTTATATATAAGGTTATGAATATTAGAAAGCCTATTAGCTGAATCCCTAAGATCTTACAAAATTCTACATTTTCATAAAGCAAGATTTTTATCTACTCTTCACCCCTTACTTCTTAAAGCTATCCCTAATGACAGTATTTGCTTTCCTGGCCGTGACTACTTAAAAACCATATTACTTGTCCCCCCAAACATGAGACAAACATTGATATATGCAACCCCCTTTTGAACAAAATTTCATATCCTTTTAAAAAATGTTGTATTTTCTTACTCTTTCCAATAGTGGCATTTTCACTATTCTGATTGCTATGCTCTCTTCATCATTATTTCAATTTTCTTCCCATGTTACCAAATTTGCCCTGCAAATTTTTACTGCCTTGAAAGCATTGCAGAAATGCTTTCCAGGACTTTACTAGTGACTGGGAAGGACACTCAATGCACAAAGCCTGCTGGCAATGAAGTACAGATGTTTTAGTCATTCCCTGGGCCATGAATTGCATTCTTCCCATGGAAACTACCATTGCTGTCTGTAGGTGAGGATTAGGTATTTAAAAAAAAAAAAAAAATAGGTGAGTGAGAACTCACAGGATTCTGAAGCACAGTTAGTCAGCTGATGACAGAGTGCTGAACATAATAAAGCTGATGTAAAGCTGGATCAGAAAAGCAAGGGCCTGATTACATTAATTTGAAGTTACCATAGTGGGCATAAGTACAGTATATCCACTTATGTCACACAGGCAGGTAGGAGATGTCATTACTAATGAAGCTGCATATTAATCCTATGCAGAAGTATCAGAAGGCTTTCACTCTTTGAGCAGGACTGTGCAGGGGGCATTGCAGCTCAGGCCTGGGCACATGGCCATCAGTGGCATCCAAGGATCGTGTGGTGGCAGCTGTAATTGCAGTGTCCTCTCTCTGCACAGTAGGTGGTTGTTAATGGTTTCTCAGGATCCCAGCAAGTGCTCTCTTCACTGGCTGCTTCAGCACCTTAGGCCAGTATTTTCATCATCAGGTGTGACTGCATTAATAGGAACAATCCTCAGCTGTCTGACATGTCACTTAGACAGATGCTTATTCCCTAACTTCACATGAACTCAGCTGCTTTGCTGCTGAACTCCAGATACATCAGTTTTCTGGCCTGGCTATGAAATTTCTTTTCAGAGGTTTCAGAGCTATGGTATTTTATTAAAACAAGATCTTTATTGCCTTCCTCCATAAAACCATCTTTCATTTTACGATGGCTGGTAATGTTGGGAATCAGGAGAGATGCTTGCAGATATTATTGATTTCAGCATTATGCTCAAGAGGAAACTCTGACCATGCAGGTGAGGTTTGAATGCTCTGCAAAACCAAAAAATGCTTTGAACTTTTCCTCTAACCTTGTTCACTTGCTTTACTTAGCCTTGGGGTTATTTTTCTGCTAACCTATAGAAGGATGAACTGAAAACCTCTGAAATTTCTCAGGGGTACCTGCAGATCCACTAGACACAATTAAAATGGTACTGCATAAGGTGAGTATTACCTTGGCCTGAACTCATTACAGGATATCTTGCCTACATGGCTGCTTTCAATACAATTATATAAATATTCACCCATTTCTTTTGCTATTTCTGATAAGATCTTTATACAGAAGAGTTATTGTATCTCATTCACTTGTTCCTTTGAGTCTTCCACATTTTATCTTTTGTTCTTGTTGGGTTTATTTCAGTCTCTGAAACAGTGCAGGAACTGATTGGCTACTGGAAGTTCTTTCCATGACAATATTGCGCCTCAGGCTTCACCTTCTTGATGAACCTTAGGCATCAAGATCAAACACAGGAATCTCAGCAATGTAAAAGCTGCTGTTATGCTGAGAACAATTTTTGTGTTTTGTGATACATTTTAACCACACAATGCTCACTCCCACTGCAGCACCTTGACACATTTCTTGCATCCAGTGACAAGAACTAAGGACAGCAGAGCTGACATCTGCACTCATGAGCCAAATCCCACCTGAGAGCTTTGGGCAACAATACTCCTTCAGCTACTACACCTGACACACTGATTTTTAATATGCTGTTTTCTAAACTTAGTTATTTTCAGAAAGTCTTCTCTATGCCCCAGTTACTCCTTAAAGACACACCCACATCCTTGTCCCCAGTGTGTTATAGAAGTGCTATAACTTCTACTTATCTAGAATAACATCAATGGTGTCTAATCATTCCTAGCCTGATTTCTTAAGGCCAGAAAGAAGTAGAAAAAACTGTTTCTTCTAATTCATTTGTAGCCATGCAAGTAGTTTTATCTTGTGATTCTTTCATATCCTGCCATATTCAAAAACTACATGATATCAGCTCTGAACAAACAGCAGATGTTCCCCTGAAATCTTGTCTACCAAACTGAGTTTTGAAAGCAAAAATTCTCTTCCTTTCTTGTCCAACTGAACCAAAAGAAACAGTAGCCTCCAAGTTATCTAACCAAGCCTGGAATAAACTCACATATTTTTATCCTTTTGTATAGATGTCATGCTTTAACCCCAGGCAGCAACTAAGCACCAGCCAGCCACTCATTCACTCTCTCCTGGGTGGGATGAGGAAAAGAATCAGAATGGTAAAAGTGAGAAAACTCGTGGGTTGAAATAAACAGTTTAACAGGGAAAACAAAAACTCCGCATGCAAGCAAAGCTAACCAAGGAATTCATTCCCCACTTCCCTTAAACAGACAGGGGTTCAGCCATCCCCAGGAAAGCAGGGCACCACCATGGGCAGTGGTTACTTGGAAAGACAAATGCCATCACTCCAAATGTCCTCCCCTTCTTTCTTCTTCCTCCAGCTTTATATGCTGGGATCAGCTGTCCTGGCTGTGCCCCCTCCCAACTCCTTGTGAATCCCCAGCCTCCTCACTGGTGGGGAGGGGTGAGGAGAAGAAAAATCTTTGGCCTTCTGTAAAAGCTTCTCAGCATTAACGGAAACATCTCTGTATTATTGACATGGTTTGCAGCATAAATCCAAAACACAGCTTTGTACTAGCTACTGTGAAGGAAAAAACTCTCACACAGAACCAGCACAAAATTTTCCATCTTCTTGGATAAATTATGTTATTTCAGTATCTTTCTTTTGATCATTTTCACATGTCTGTGTCATATCTATCATCTTTCTTTACAATGGCCACACATTACCTCATAAAAATTCCTTAATTTCATTACCCTCCTTCACTTTGGGTATTACTCTTAATGAGAATCAGTTTTGTGCTTGAAGCTTTTGCAATGGCCAAGTAGACTACTCCAGGCAAAACAACTCCCTCCCACCCCTCCTTCCTTTTTTGTGATGCCTCTGTCACACAGGACCCAGCTGGCAACATTTTCTCTTGTGCCTATCAGTGATGTTCCCTGCTATGCAGAGGAAACAGCCTCTCTACCACATATCAAAGAGATATTTGTACTACAAGCTGAACCTTCTCTGTATTTCATCTGTCATACAGTTTACTTTTGCCTTCATATTAGCTGAGAACTTTATAGATCAGCTAGAGAATATCTCTTTCCCATTTTCCTCTATAGTCAAACCCAGCTCTTCCTCCACAGCTGCTTGAGCTGGGCTGAACCACATGCCCTGCTTTTCCTGCTGCCCAGCAGTAGTGGTGGGCACTGAAGTTCAGCTGGTTTCCCATTGACAGGTCACTCCTCCCACTGCCTGTGCACCAGGTCACACCTGCTGTGAAGGGCTTTTCCTGGAATTTTTGTGCAGCTCATGGTCATCTGCTGATGCATACATGTGATTCTTTGTTGTACTTTGGGCTTACCATATGTGTCCAGTCTGGTTCTTAGGAGAACTTACTTATATCTACTGTTTTTCCACATACTTTCTTCAATTATGCTGATGACTTTTTTCTGTTAAATCGTCCACTAAAATACCATCCCTCAACATACTAATTCTACCTACAAAAGACATTTTTTTATGGCTATACACTTACAGGTTTTCTTGGGTATTCCTTGACCGCTTCTTTAGTAAAGTTTGTTTTCTATGAAGCTATTATTGTTTGGAAAAAAAAAAAATAAGCTCAAGTAATCAACCACCTATCTGAATTTCTCCTGTCTGTTCACTTGAGACCTCCACAAAGCACCCATGTTCCATATCTATCCCTTCTCTCCCTTCCAATAAATTTTAGAAACTAAGCAGATTTTTCAAAGCCTATCCACCTGCCTCAGGATGGGGAGATTAATACCCTTCTGCATAGCTCTGTTCTCTGCAGTGCTTTTAGTTAAAAGCCCATAGGCTGCATTTCTTTGCCTTTTTTTACATGAATGCCATAGTCTCTTTTTCCTTCTCTTACCACACTTTTAATTTCTATTACTGGCAGGTATCTAAATCAGCAGAGGATAGGATGAATCTAAGCTGACTTTTATTACAACCTTCCTAAAGGCTTCAGTCTCATTTGGGCTGCTCACTACATACCTGGAGAGTGACCAGGCAGTTAAACCTTTATATCTCTTAAAGAAGCAATATACCTGTACAGGGACTAACACACACCTGAGTAATGTGATATTGACTTTATGTCGTTGGGATGGTTTATTAGATTGTCTGCAGTCACCACCCTTGGGCACCTTCAAATGTGAATTCCTGGAGAGAAACCAGTTTGGGGATGCAGAGAGATGAGTTTGTGTTTCACGGATGGTATTTGCAAAGTTACAGGTGAAACAATATTGCTGTATTTAAAAAATAAAAAGTAAAAAAACCCCATGTTTACACGTGCAAATGAAATAGAGACATGAACAACAATCCTGAACAATTGTTTCACACTTCTGCAGTAACAGTAACATCAGCGGAAGTTACTATGTTCAAAAAACAAAATATGTGATTGTATGTCCTGTAGATATTTCAGGGAAAAGACAAACAGAAAACCAAAGCACATTATAAGTAACTAAATTACAAACAATACATGAAATATATGACAGAAAAGCCTTATTATAATCATGAAACAAAAGTAATAAGTAGGATAAATTTACCCCTGGAAGCCTCAGGGATGTTTTCTAGCAGATGACTTGTCCCTGTACAACATGCTGCTGTCACACTGCCCCTGGAACTCCTTGCTTGCAATTCTGCTAAATCCAGGGTTTCTCTAGCTTTAATGGGACCTTTACAAAAGAGCTCCAAATCTCTTTGGTCCTTCTTGCTACTTTATAGGGTTTTTTTAGGAGCCTCCCCCCCGCACCCCCCTCCCCCCCCCTTGGGACAACTGAGAACTTTCCCTTATGAATGATTCAAGAAAATTCACAGAGAGATTACTGTTTTTTAAAGCAATTAAATGATCAGATATAACATTAAATCTTCAATATCTAGAAGTCTGACTTGAAAAATACAGTTCAACTGCCTAAAGTGTCTTTGCCAGGACTCCAGGAGTTGTCTAAGACTTCAAATGCAGCATGGGGATTTTTTTTTTTCCAATTCAGTTACTAAAAGAGAATTTTGTCTTGCACTTTCCAAATCTAGTCCAGATTACTCATCTATTGCCATAAAGCCAAGGGATCTGTTACTAAATCAGACAGAACACAGAAGCTGCTGTTACAACTCTATTTTGCTTAAAGGAAAGTCTGAGCAAAATATTGGCCATAATGTTACAGTCCAAGCTTTCTCTGGCCATGGTTTTTTGTAGGAGAGCAAAGGTAAGATAGTAGAAATCTTCCTAATATCATATCACCATTAAGATCTTTACTCCCATGAGGGATTTCTTCTCCTCATGGACAGACCATCATCCAAGAGTGATGGAATAGGTGCACCTAGGAGCCTTTTTGGAGCAGCAATGAAGAGCACTGACTCAGAGTTAAAAAAGGGAGACTGAGCCAAAATTGTATTTCCATAAATCTGATCAGCTCCCTAGTAGTGTTTTATGATCTGGCAGTATTAACTTCATAGCAACACAAAGACAGCTGACAAGCAAAATTCCTCATTACAGTTGACTTCAAAGCTTTTTCAGTAAAATTACAGTTTTTGTGAAGTGTAAGTTAGTATGACATGCTAAATTAAGACACTTAAAATTCACTGGTATTGCTGACTGTGGCTTGGACCTGCTTGTTTGCAGAAACAAAGGAGGCTGGTTGTGTTGTGCCTTGAGGGACCCTGGTGCACAGTTGTCTCTTTTCCCAGTGTCATCCTGCACCAGTCAAGCATATAGAGTTCTACAGCTCTGTGTGCAGGTGATGTGAAAGCATTTTGTGCTATACAAGTGGTTTACATCAAGGTACTCTCTGGGTTGGCTGGATTTCCATTAACCCCGTCCTCCTGAGGGCACAGCGTGGCCCCTCAGTCACATTAGAGCTGAGTCTGCCATGAAAGCCTTCCAGCCAGACCAGGGGAGCCCAGGAAAAGCTGATACAGCTCTTTAAATACTAACAAGATGTTGCCTAACTTGGAGGGTGGAGGGGATATGAACTGCTAAATCCATCTCTCTGCCCACACCTCAAGCAGACAGATGAGAAACCATTCCACCTATGCTATGCTAGACATAGAAAATGTCTAGGAGGGGAAAGGAGCAGGTGTACATTAAGCATTTTTAGCTTTTACATCACAGTACGGCTCAACCAGTGTCATAAAGTGATTGTTTGGGGTAAAAAACCCCAACCAATTTTACTGCAAAATTTTGCTTTGATATCAGGGGATATTTGCATGCTTACTTACAAATATTTGCATATTGCTATGTCCCAGCCCCATCACAGCACACAACTCTCTTAAACCTTGGTCACTGAGCATTTTAGCAACCAACTCTTACACCAAAACACATGAACTCACCCAGGCTTATTCCTGTTGCCACAGGAATCTTCCTTCTTTTCAACTTAAAATATTGAACAACAGGTCATATTCAAATTTATGCAGAGGCCATACTGGACAAAAAAGCCCAGCAGCACCATAGCCCAGGCAGGGAACCAACAGAGGGTTTCTTGGATTGTGCTTTAGCACCAAGTGCCAGAACAGGAGAACATTCTAACAGAAAAATCAAAGAACTTTCACTTGTAGACATTTATTTCATTATTTTGTAACTGGCAATATATAGCATGTAATTATTGCCATATGTAAAGTGCTACACTAATTTATTTCTTTGTAGATTGTGTGAAGAACCCTTCTAAGTGCCTTGAAAGAGTACACAAGGAAACACAGTTAATTATCTAATTTTTCAGAACTGAGTAAAAATTGGGAAGATGTAGTCTCCATGAGTTACTGTATCTCTATCAGCCAAAAAAGCCAGAGGCAAAACCAGATTGAATTTGCTTAATTAGGTCCAGATTCAGTGAAGTATATACATATCTCCAAGCCAGCAAGGAAGTCCATGGGCAGCAAACAACTTAAAATAACTGTTGAAAGAGAGCATAAATCTAAATATGGTGTGGGTTTCAGTGTCTACATATGATTTCTCATATGTTCTGAATGATCTGTGTGCTCAAGCATTTTGAACAATCATTGCTTTGCCTCTTGTCAGAGAATTGCCCAGTAGAAAGTTCTAGAAAACTATCTTGCAGCTGATTAACACCTCAGTTCATTTCTTCTCATTTCTCACTCAGTTTTATAGAATAAAAACATCTCTGAGCACTGCAGACTTTTGGAAACAATATGTATGAAATTATTGATTTAGAAACATTCAGAAATCTGGCAAAATTATGATTCAAATTATACAGATTATAGTACAAAAATCCTGTGCAGGGAAAAAACTGCTGCTATCAGGCAAAGCAGAAACAAGGTATGCTATCAACTTGTGGGTGACATATGGGTTTTAGAGATATTTCCTATCTGCACAGCAAGATAGTCCTGCTTTGGTCTTTTCCTGAGATAAGACACTCATCTGTCAGATCATTACAGGAATTACAGATAAAATCTTTGCCAGTGTCTATTATTTGACGTATTGTGGATAAAAAACAATTCCTGACCAGACGGAATTCCCCAAATGTGGTAAACCAGGATACAGCTCAGCTAAGGGGCAGAGGGCACTAAGCTGTGAAGAAACTCACTCAAGACAGCCCAAGTCATGCACAGGGACAGAGCCATAGGAGAGGCAAATGATACAGGAGAGAGCTCACAGGCCAGACACATACACTGGTTTAGACAGATGACATAAATTATACTTGACCTGCAATTAAATCATCATTAACTTCCACCTTCCAGTTCCGGTCCAATTACATTTTTACCTAAGCAAAATATTTCATCTTAAATGTCTTCTAAAGATATTCCAATAATGTGATATAAAAACTAATTCTAGGGTAAAATATTGAGATTATAAAATGAGCAGAGTAAACAAATAGCAAAGCAATCCCACATATTTTTTCATAACTCTAAGCCAAATTTAAAAGGTCAATGTTTGCAGACATGTCTAAACTTTGGGTACCTCTCAAGTCCAGAAATAGAAATGTTATTTTACTCTTAGAAGACAAAAGTTTGAAGTCATAATGTGTTTAGATAACTTATATTAACAACTAAGACTGAGGGGATAAAGCCATACTGAATTTTGACCTTTTTGAAGTTTTCAGCTGTTTTGCACTACAATATACTTTAATATGCATCTAATTATTTTCTGGTTTTATGGACATGAGGAATAAAGAGCTCCTAGCTGATAAAGGATGAATATCCCTGATCCAAATAATAACTCATGATAAAATTATGGATGCAAAAAGGACAATTTTGATTTTTTTCTCTCCAGATATTTGCTCAGTTATTTCAATTTTCTTAAAAAGGTGAACATGGCTTTAAAGAGAAAGTGAACAAACAGAGCCAGCTTACACTGCAGTAGCTATGACAACAGACTTTGGAATAAGTGTGGAAAAAGCTAGACCTGAATCTTAATTTCATTTAATTATTTCTTCAGTCTACTTTTCTCGTTGACTACTTTACATTTTACTCTGAAATTCTGCAGAAATCATCATTTCTTGCTAACACTAGATGCATAGTATCTTCTGAAGCAGATTCTACAGATCTCATCTAAGCTGGAAATGAAAGTATTCAAAGCTTTAGTATACAACTCTTAACATTTTCAGATGAATGTCAGTCTTCCTTCTCAGGAATATTCTTTACCCAGACACGCTGGGCTCAACGCAGATGGGCATGTGTGAGAGATCTGACTTCATGAAGGAATAATCCCATTGGTCAACCCCTAGAGAACTATATCATATTGTCTATTAGAGGTGAGGTTTTCAAAATAAAAACACAGGAGAGATAGTAGAGTTAAAAGATTCTCAGGGGACTCAGTAACTGGGCTGGAGTGAGAAAGAAGAGACTTCAGTTCTACAATCTCTTCCTTTTTTCTTTCAGTCCTTCCCATCTTCCTTAAACACTCTTTTATAGATGACATTCACAATCATGGACACTACCACCTTCACTAGACAGAAGATCAGGCTCCCTGTTCCTGTCTCCTTTCCCATTCCTCTATATTATCTCTAGCAGAAGAAGCAGTGAGCACATTTTTGCCCCACCCATCAAGCATAGGAGGTAGAAAATACACTTAAACAACTATCACTTACATCTCTTCTTACTCTTTGCCTTCTATTTTCTTTGAAAACATCCAGGACTTCATAGGAAAACTAAATCACTTTACAGCTGTCACTATACAGAAAAGGAGTCACTTAAACCTGTTCTAAATGAACAGGTTTCACCTGTGCTCCCAAAGCAAGTTATTGAGCTACAGCCACCCAGGAGCTCCCACACCTGACCAGGCCAGGGACATGACACAGCCATTTCCCTCACTGGCCCAACTCAGCTGCTCTGGGGCCAGTGAGCCCTGAGCTCAGTGTGGTGGATTGTAGAACATCATAGCAAAGGTTGGCACTGGGGCATGCAGGTAGAAAATACAGAAACAGATGGTCATCATGCTAATAATTGCTTACTAATTTCCTTAAGAACTGATTACTGAATAATCAATCCTCATATTTCTCCCAGAAAGCCAAAAATGCATAAGAAGTGTATAAAATATAAGCCATTTTTTCCTTTCAAGTCTGATACTGTCAATTTTTTATTTTTTTTTTGCTTAGCTCTCTCCACTTTCTCAGTAAGATACCTCCTGTTGCAATGTATGAAGAAAGACTGGTTCAACAAGGACTGGAAGAAAGCAGCCTTAATCTGCATTATCCTTTTTACTGGTGTATTGATTTTTAGACTTAGCTGCCTGACTGATAGAAATTTGTGCAAGGACATCTCCTGTGTAAGTAACTACAGATATACTTACAAGAGGTTCAGGCCTTGACCATCAGTCGTCTCCACAAGTTGAGGAATATGGGCTGCCTCACAATCAAGTACATTATTCTTATTCCCTGATTTGTCCGCTTTCCAAACTGCAGCCCTCTCTCACACTCTTGTGTATTTGCCCTGCATTTCCAGTATCTTCACTGTAAATGAGGCATTACAGTGCCCCATCTATGATTTGCAGAGTTATGAAGAGTTATAAGGTACTTACAGATCTCATCTGCAGCATCCAAGCAGCTGAAGACCATCCTCACAACAAGCCCTTAGTCAGAAGAGAAGATTCAGCTTTTACTGACTGCAACAAATGAAAAAGATATTTGTGCGACCCCTAAGGAAAAGTGATGAAACAAGTCAAGACAAGCACAAACCAAACATAGCCCCAGCTTACCAAGGCACCATTTGCATTTCACACAGAGAAACTGCTGCCTGGAGGACTGGAGGGGGTTAAAAAGACTCTACCCCCAGACACAGCTGCCACCTCTTATACCAATTTCCCACCTGGGAGTGGAGAAGCAGCATTAACCATTCAGTGGCTGGCTCAGGGAGGGTAGAGCAGGGAGTGACACTTGGAGAGCTCCTTGTTTCTGAGAACTTCTTGCCATTGCATTTGGAAATGCTCCCAACATATTATTCCATCTGTGACCTCCTTACACTAATGATCTTTCTCTTCCATCCTCAATACAATCAGCATCAAAGAGTCTTGTACATTCTGGTCTTTCCATATATATTCCAAATAGCTCCTCTTAACAGCAACTTTGTTTCTGCCTCCTCTGCACTCAGCACACAGAGTTCATTTGCTTTCTTGATAATGACTCTCGTGAAGTGCATGCACAGCTACTTTCAAAATCTTTCTCTCTAAATCAGCTATGATTTTTTAAAAAACCTTTTTGCATGGACTCCAGTGGGCACTGAATGCTAAGGAAATAAAATAAAAGCTACATTTTGTACTGGAATTGGTAAGACCTTTCCATTCTTCCTCTCTCCAGCCATGCAACAGCATTGAGAACCTTGGTTTGGCCTCTCATGTAGTAACTTTGAAAGTTATTCTGCTTTTTGTAATCAAGGAATGAGTCATGGGCACTTGAAGTTCAATAAATCCCCAGAGGCACCCAGCTTGGTTTATTTTCAGCTCTGATGACCCAAGAGGGAAAATTAGTTTATTTTTTTTGAGACATGGGAATTGAATTTTTTCCTCATTATATTTAAACAATCCCCCTAACATAGGAGAGGGGAAAAGTTCACATTAAAAGGCAATGTTTATTAAAATATCAACTTCTCTGTGCTGCACGAGGATTATTAGCATCATTGACTTCCTCCTCTGTTCAAGCAATCTATTGTCAGGTTTCACAGACAAGGACTTTTGTGGTTGCTGCTCTTTACAGTGAATGTCTGGCAAGTTTATCCTTCGTGAAAACAGTGGTGGAAAGAAAAAAAACAGGGTGCTGAGTTTCCTGGTGAGAGGGTAACAGAAGAACCCCCCTTTCCCAATAAGGCCAGTGAGTTTGAGGTCTTCAGTTGAAGCATGAGACAAATTGCTTCGTTTTAAAGAATCAGCTTGATATAGCCTAGAGAAATATATTCTCAGAAAGAGAGGCATATTTACTGGTGCATTTCATACATTGCATTACTATGTGCAAACACAGATACAGAGGCATGGCAGTGTCAAAGGAGAAAAGGGAGAATGATGTGCTGGTCATGTACACTGACATCTAGAAACAAAGTGACATAGAAATGACACCCTCAAATGGTGCAGAATGAGTATAAATTGGCTCATATTATGTTTTAGTATTGCAGAAGGCTCCATATAATGTATCACTGGGAAAAGTTTTTTGTTTACTTAAGTCTTACTGCACTACATTTTTTTTTTCTCTACTTATTACTTGAATTCATAAACCCCAAAACAAATTCTGATTTTCAGTGCAGAGATTTAGAATTTAGGCTACAGAAGCCAATTTAGCACTGAAAATGCAAAAATAGTTCTGTCTAAAAAGGATACTTTATTTATTTTTAAGGAGAAACTGAAAAAGAATACCTAATTAAAGAGGTTTTCAGTTTTATTTTCAAGAGAAAAATGTGTGAGAGATGACATTTATTTAAATCTTTAAAAACTAAATCTCTTCCAGGGGTTTCATTTTCTTTCCACAGTATGAAAACATATCCTTCTCTTTTTTTTGCCTAGTTTTTCCTAGGGCAGACACTTAAGCAAAGATATTGTTTTATAAAGCTATCTGTATATTTGCTCAACCTATTTTTTAATCTCTGTTTCTTCACAATGTTTGGTGAAAAACTACTGACTGCTTTCCTGAGAGAAAATTGTTCAAAGTTCCATTTTAAATTGCTGAATATTAGAAACACTTCTGTGCACTCCAGTCATTAAGGATGGCTCCCTTATTTTTAACTCCCATTCTGTTTCTACTCATTGTCATAATGATTGCCATACAAGTACAATTTTAAACCTCCTGATGTGGCAAAAACAAAGATAATAAAAGATCTGGTGACTTTCTAAGAGTCATTGAACAATCCCAGACTTTCTTTCGAGGAATGTCTGCTTTCCTTTGACACTCCCTTGCATGACCAGTTTGCAGTAAAAAGATCACACACACACTTCAATTAATTTATAGTGAGTAAAGAAGCTACAAACACAAGGAGGGGAAAGAAAGATGGCTTCGAGAACACCCGGCTGCTTTGTGATGGCTTTGCACTGCATCATATACCCAGTGAGTGCTAAACATAACAGAAACATTTTAAGCCTTCGCAGAAAATCCTGCTATGTCTTCCTAAGAACAGTTGGGTCATTAGTAGCCATCCAGTCAGACATAGCGTGGCTGTCTCGGAGCTATTAGGTAGATGGGGAGAGGTTGGTAGTGAGAAAATGTTGTACTGGAGGATCCCACTGAGCAATTACTTGGCTCAGCTGTGTGCGGAAAGACAGCCCTCACTGCAGGGCTGATGGCCGGGTGGAAGCCAAAAGGGAAATCAGCACTTCATAAAAGTTAATGACCAAAGATATACTTCTTATGAGTCCTGACCATAGTAGGAATCAAGTGCAAAGCACAATACTATTTCCTCTTCCATTGCTCCCTCTTGTTTTGGACCAGTCTGCCTCTCTTTTTTTGTTGTTGTTACTGCTGGTCTTTAAGACGTGCACTTGTGAGAAAGCCCTGAATAAGACACCCTCCATTATTTTCTTCCATGTCATCATCAGATCTGACTCAGGTAGGTCACACCCCTTTTCTTTTCTGCTTTACCAAAGGTAATATCTCAAAATGAGATTAAACATCCTCTTCCAGATGGCCCATTTTTGGTAAGAAAATTAAAGCATGAAGCCAAGGATTGGCAGATCTTAAATCAGCATCCTGCACAGAGAGCGGCACTGGCATTCTGAGTACTCGCCCTTTTGCCTACTACTTTTATATTGTTTTTACTGACACTATTCCAAACAAAGATATCTTTCATGAATGCTAAACACTAAGTGTAATTGTTCAACTCCAAAACGTTGTAGTGTTGTGTTTCAACATTTTATTATTTTTGTACTATTATTATGGTTCGAAATTATTAATAAATTATAGTATTGAAGAACATATATTAAATATGTAATTGAAAAGAGTTTGTGTTCTTTTTCTACTGACTGGAAACAAGAGAAGATACTAAAACCCAAAGTCCAGCTTTCAGCTCTGTGGCACTGAAATATGTATATATGTATGCTGGCAATGATTAACTGTGACACAATAAATAACAGTCTAACAATAACGAATGTAAATAAAACTTATGAATTTCTTAAAATAATAACCTTCTCGCAATCGTTATTACTTTTCTTTCCTTTTCACCTACACGCATATGCCTCTATTCTACCTCTCCCTGTTTTCTATTCTGTAACCAGTTCTGCAAACATTAATCATAATATAAATGGAAAGGGCATGTGAGATGTTACAATGTTTGTTATCAAACACTGGGTCAAACACACAGATTGCGCATTAGAGAGGAGGCTTTAACACTGAGGAGAGTGCACCCTGCCAGAAGTGCCCAGGCCAGAAGCACCATGGTCTACACAACACAGACCCTCATTAAGTCTTCTTGCTGGTTTAAAAAATGAGTTTTATTCCAGACTCTGTGTAATTCACTCTGTGACCACAGGCTAAATATTTGCTCTCTGTTTTCTATTTTCCCAGTTGTTAAAGATGCTTCTAATTTTTACAGCATTTTGAGCCATATGGACAGTGGGAAATTCATTGACATTAATGTTCAATTTGGATGATTGGGATGAGTGGCAAGGAAAAATTCACTTATAAGTATGGTGCTATAAAGAAAGCTCTGGGATACATAAACAAGAGAAAAATCTATAAATGAAATAATTCCAAGAGAGCTTGTAAGATACAGAATAAATATGAGCCCACTTTAAGTATTCTGCCTTATCAAAACTGCATTTATGATGGAATAAAGAATTACTACATTGCTAAAGGAACAATCATAACTGTGAAGAAAAAATGTTGAATTATTATGGCAGACTACACAGCAACTGAGCATTTATGGCTCCACTCAGGGCAGACTGCTCAGTCAGGATTTTTCTCACATATATTATCATATAAACCTCCCATGCCACATGCAGTTTTGCAGAGTTCAGGTGATGAAAGAGCAAGAGGGGGATAGCTTTACTTATTTTTATGGAAACCCATTTATCATCCTTGTCTAGAATTATTGTCTTTTTACTTGAATTGGAAAAGTTTTCATTAACTTCCTGACATCTTCCCTTCACCCCAAAGTTCCTTTCTTCATATAAGCATGTACACCGTTATTATTGGAAGATGTGCTTTTAAAAATTGTACTACCAAGGTTGCTACTACCTATTTGCCATCACTTTTCAGCACTGGATTACCAGGTCAAAATAAACTATAATACCTCAGGACTGTCCCAAAATTCAAACACATGAATAGTAACCCCTTTGACTATTCCTGGGATAATGCATACTCTCAGTGGAATGTAAATTAATATTTTAAGACAGCTATATGATGTTTTTGAGGTTTTATGGGCAATATGATCAGAACTGTATTTGTCCTTGTCAAAGAGATACATCCTTTTGGTCTCCATCTAATGTTTCCTTCACTACAGGTAAGCAGTAGGAGAACAAATCCCAGTCTTGACTGGGAAAGGGAAAGGGAAAGAGAAAGAAGGGAAAGGGAAAGAGAAAGAAGGGAAAGGGAAAGAGAAAGAAGGGAAAGGGAAAAGACTATCTAAAGTTTGGTGAGATCTTGAGCTACTACTCAACCTCAAACATATACATTTTCATAGTAATACCAAGGGAAAGTACAGCATCTGTGCTGCAAACCTCTCTTGGAGACAGCTTTTGAATTATCAGATTTTTTTTGTGCGTACAAATGATATTGAACATATGGTGTTTGAAAGAGTGGCCAACATTGCAAAAGCCTTTGGAATCATCTGATGTTTCGCTTTTCTCCACCCTCAGCTTTTAAGTCTGTCATATTTCTCTAGTAGAAATATAGTGACCCATTTATGGCAACAGCTGCACATTCAACTTGTTACTAGTGATGCTAATTATCACAGTGAAAAGGAAAGATTCAAGAATACAATGATGAATCTAAATGTGAGGGGGAAAAAAAAGTAGCAGTGTTTATACTTCATTGTATGGCCTGGATTATCTTCCTATAACACATAAAGATTACTTGGTAGGCACAAGTTGACTCTGCAGGTTCATGTTATGTATGCAGCTGAAGCAAAAGTCCTTCCTCATCTATGAGTACAGTGGTGCTAGATATTTCAGGCAGAGAGCACAACAGTTTCCATCATTGATGTGAAATGTCAGTCTGAACTAGGGAATGCCATGAAGCATGAAGTGATGAATTACCATCATTTTTTCAAGGCTTCATAATGCACAGTGGCTTCACATCACACTGTTTTAACTTGTGCCTGTGTTATTAATGCCATTAGGAAATATCTGAAAGGTAAAGCCTCAAAAAATATCTTTGGCCTGTTTCCCTCTCTCTTAAATTTTGTGCAGTTTTTCTCAACCTTACATTTAAACCAAACCTATTCTTTCTCAACTCATGCATTATGTAGTTTCTAACTCTCTCAATGCATCATCTGTCTCACGCTGAGGGACCAGAGTTGAGACAATTGCATCACACCACAAATGTGATTTTCTGCTATTAATTCTGTGGTAACACTACTCTGGAATAGTTTAATTCCCTGGAATTTTCTGGGCATCTCCTTATTTTAGAATTCAGGCTTCCAAAGCCTGTCAGTATAAAACAAACATCCTAATCCCAAGGTACAAATTTCATGTCTGAAGAGTCAATAAACTTCTGCTTTGGTCTGTACTGAAAACCTGAACATCAGTACTTTGGGGCATCAGACTTTCAGCATTGACCTTACATGTTATGAGACGCTAATCCAAAACCACATTAAACCAATCATTCAGATGAGTAACCAATAACTTATTCATAAGCTGGCAAAGAGACATCCTTCATATTTCATATGTGTCTGTCTGTGCCCTGCAACTAGACAAGAAGGAAGTTAAGCCGGTGTAACTTTTTCTAATTGCTTTTAGCTGCATTTCAGCCAGACCAGTTCAGAGTAAATATGGAGCACTTCTCAGTTTCTACTCACGTCTTTACAGTTTCAAGTCACTTAAATCATTTACAGTTTACATTTAGGACTGTCTGTAATAACTGGTAGAAGGTGAGAAATTTCTCTACACTGACAGACCTCAGGATGCACACATATTGTATCAGACAGAATTAAAGCAAATCTTGGGAACTGATTAAAAGGATAGCATCCAAAATTCCATTTCTAGAAAAGGATGTAAAAGCTAGTGAAGAGTGATGAGTTCATTTACTGAAAACTCTCTTGCAGTCATCTCATGGGAAGTCCATTGCTGACGGGAGTTTATAGTCAGTTATGGCCTTCAAGGGCTTTTTGTTTATACAGTCCTTCTGAAGTGTTTCAGACACAAAAAAAAAAAAAAAAAAAGAGAGAGAGAGAGAAGGTAGAAAAGCTAATAAAAAGAAAGGTTTCAAATACTTAAGGAGAGAATGTACCTTCATATTAGGAAATGTCAAGAACTCAATCCCATAGTCAGGGTCTTCAAAATCTACAAGGAAGAAACTCTTCAGTTCCCTGAAATCTGAAGCATGGTTTCTATACCTCATGCAATCAGGTTTATAAGTGAAGACAAAATGTCAAGTGAGGACATAGGGCCTTTTCATATTTGGACAAGCTTTATAACCTATATAAGTTACCACTGAGTTACTTGATTTGTAAGTGATATTTCAAGCTGGTCTATTTAGCTTGATTGGTAGCACTATGTACCTGTCATGAGCATGAGCTGCACTGGGCACAGTGAGGAAAACTTCCTAACCACAATTGAGGAAACTTGCTGCAGAGGCAGCCTAGGTTACAAATTGGGTTCAGAAATGGTGGAGGAACTAATGAGTATCATAGCTTCACTCATACACTTCTGCCTTCTTTATTAATTTCTTAGCTTTTGGACTGAGACTTCCAATAAAGATAAAAAGCACAAAAAAAAGTTTACTCTTCTGAATGATGAACATTGCTTATTGAGAGCTGTTTTGATGACATAAAGTCCTCTCTAACAAGCCATAGAAAGAAGTGTTATTTTATTACAAATCTCTGCTTGATAATATGATATCAATATCATCATTCATAGCCAGTAGTTCAAATAGTGATTTAACTTTTTTTTTTTTTTTTTTGGCAACAAAGAAATCCACCACTAATAAGATTTGGATATGTAATTGCATGAGTCTCACTGACACACTGTAGATGACTGTCCAAGAGTATCGGGCTGGACAAATTTGGACAAAATCAGTGCTGGCTGCCCTTATAAAACATGGGGCAGATAAAAGGTCATTCTACATGTAGACAAGTCTGTTTGTTTCAACTTGCTGTTCACTTGAAACCTCACAGACACTTCCAGCAGGGGCAACGTGTAACAGAGGACTACAGTGAGTTGCTGAGACCTTGGCTTTCCATAAATACACTGGTTCTCTTATGGGCGTGCACAAAATGTATGAGTACAATAAACATATATAAAGGTACAAACACAATGATGTATGAGGATACATGTCAAGGTACATACCCAAAGAAAGGACTGTACTGAGCATATCTCTGTGGAACAGAGCAATCAGATATACAGGATGAACATAAAAAAAGTTTACAATATTACTTTGTAATGTGTAAGGTTCTTATCTAGAGAATTTACATTCTAAAGTCAAGGGTGGAAAAAAAAATACAATAAATAATAGGATTATTGCAGCTTCTGAAAAGCACTTTCTCCTGCAACGCTTTTGTAGCCAAAATGATACTAAAGGGATTGAAGTAACCTTAGCATTGTTCCATAGCAACACCAATCTTTCCTCCTCCTTTCTCCCAGCAAGGCTGTAAGACTGTCTTGGGTATCATCTCACCTATTCAATAACACAGTCAGGGAATGAAAAGGGTAAGAAAACCCCTCTAAAAGTAGAGTAGGAAAGATAAAAGGTGTTATCAACACGGAAAGAAGCATTTGTGAGGGGTGGGAAGTGAGGAAAGACATATAGCCTGCACACCTTTGGTTATCACAGCCTACAAGGGTGTGCAGCGTTGCCTTTTCTTTCCGAGGTAATAGCTGAGGAAGCTATACCTTGACATATGTTTGATGGCCAAGCCATACTTTACATAGACACAGGTCTTTATATACACACACTATAGGCTTTTCTCCATTTCTCATTTCCATTTTTTTCAAGTTATACTTTCATATGCCAGTGTGACAGGACAGTCCTACCCTAACATACATACTATGCAAGCCATGATGCATAGATTATGGAGGGTCAACTGCTGGCCCCAGGATGCTGCCCTGCTGATAATTACACTGAAACCATTCTAGTTCACCAGACTTTGAATACACATCCAGCTTTTTGAAACAGGATTTGACAATAAGCTGGTCTGCAGGCTTGTAAATCTGTCTACCAGTCCATCACTATTTAACTATAAAAGCCCAGTCCAGCTTCCATATGGCAGATCCTTCCACATACTTCCTTGAAGTGTGGAGTTTCTCCCGTGAAGCAGAGACACCTCTTCATAGTTACTCCCCCAGGATTAAGGGAAGGAGATTGCCCTGCTGTCTTGTGTGGTGAGTTATATCAATCTCTACTTAATGATTGTTTCTTTTGCTGGCTTCAATACAATCACTCTAATATAATTCCTTTGTTACAGTGCACTATATTACTTTGTTATATAACACCCTACTAGAAGATTTTTAGCTTTTACACTGTGTAGTAATTAATCCTGGTTAATATTTTTCATCTGTACACCTGTTTGCTAATTTACCATAATAAATTATTTATTTTATATAAATATATCTATTTTGCCATTATTAAAACCTGCAGGACAAAGTGATTTAATCACATCTCTGTAATTCCTTAAATCTAAAACATTGACACAGTCTGATGCTAAGATTGGAGTCAAATACACCTAAACCCTTCTCTGAGAAGGAATTCAGAAAGCAAGGGAGTCCTTTATGCACCTAATGACTCAACAGCAAAGCTTTTTAATAACTTTGCACATGCCTTCCACTCTCCCATGACTGGTAGGTCAGTAGTGTAGTGTAATGGCAACTGAGCTGAGAAAATAAGTAATAAAAAGATCATACAAAATAGAGGGGATATGGCTGCAAAAGAAGGGGGATCATCAAATCCTCCTTCCAGAACTCCCACAAAACTGAAGGCAGCTAGAAGAAGGCAGCAATCTTCATAACTGCAATGTGCAGGCAGTTGTTTGCTGTGTTGCTGTGAAGCAACAGGAAAAGAAAAAGAACATTTCATTTTTCACCCTAAGCCTCTCTAACTATGCCTTTGTGGAAACTGCAGATTGGTTTCATTGTGCTACTGAAATGAACCCAAGATCTTGTGTGACATTTCAAATAACGAGAACAATATATTTCTCCATTACTTTACTTACTTTAAGCACATGTGTTTTGTAGTTAATGTAGTTCCTGGTGTTATGAGAGAGCAATGAAAATGAAATCCATGCTTAATGCACTGAACTTTGACAACAGCAGCTGCAACTCAAAATTAAAATCCACTGCTTTGCTTTGCTCTAAGGGTCTGAACCAGCTTTGAGGAAGTGCTGCAGCGCACTGTGGATGAGCATATCTGAAATGAAAAACGCCTGAACAGCTGCCCAAAGGACAGATCAAATGACCAAAAGCAAACAGTGATGTGCTAGGCTGTTTGCTGAATACTCAGGTGAAATCACACAAGCCCCATAAGCCTTGGAAATTTCAAGACAAAAGAGAGATACTGAATTTTTATCATCTGCTGCAAGGCACTAATCATGGAGATAAAAGACTCATTTAGACATGATGACTTGACCCAAAAGCCAGAGGAAGGATTGAAAGAAATGAAGTTTCTGCCATTGGTCTCAGAGCACTTTAAATCTGGCCAGAATACATATACACTGAAATTTTTGATTAAGTTGTTTTGGGGGAAGGGAAGGAGGTGTATTTTGGGGTTTTGGGGGAGTGGGTTTTTTGTTTGTGTATTTTTTTCAGACAGCAGCAGTGAACAGAGCATCGGTCATTTTTGTCTCCAGGATCTGATTATGTCCTTTAGGTGTTTAACTGCATTTTATAATGACCCAGTATATTCAGGTTTAGTTCATTTGTTTTCCCTTGATGTCACCAAGGACCTGCTTCAGATTTCTGGTTGATGTAGGAATTATGGAAAACCCAGACAGCCTCTGAAGAAAGGTTCATTAGAACAGCCTCTGCTGAGTGCCTGGAAGGTACCAGCCTCATCTGCAGCCTGTCTGAGCGAGGTGAAATTCTCTCCAGTGGTCTACTACAGTGACAATGAGAGAAAAATCCTATTATGAACAAGGGATGACAGAAAGACTTGCTGGTGCCATACTAGCCTGCTCCCAGGGAAAGGAACCTGTGCCAGCCAGAGCTCACCACCTGAAACTGGAGTCTTCCCACTGCCTGTCCTCCACAGAAGAGACCGTTTCTGATCATACAGGGCCCATTCATTTATCCTAGAGGGATAAATGGCAGGTAGGGAAATAATATGGCCCTACTGAGTCAGAAAATTGACATGTAAAGATAGTCACTTAAAACGAAAGAATGTGACGAGGTTTACAGATGAATTATGTTCCTGTGATATAAAAGGTTATTGATTCAGTTCAATAACAGTCATATTACTGAATGTGCTTCTTATTCTATGTTAATTGCAAAAATGTAAATATCTTGCAGATCTTTGTGCACCATCCACCATGCATTTCCAATAAGGAACAGAAGTAGCAGGAGTCAATAGATCTGACTCTGTAAGCTTTCTTTCTTTCTGCAGTTGACTTTCCATGTATTGAAATGCTCTGAATACAGATTGAATTGCTTTGTTCGATATTTATTATTGTTCCACCTGTGTTGAAACGGGAACAGCTGTGGCTTTGATAAATAGATTCAAAGACAGTCAAAATTCATTGTACCTCCTCTAAATGCTTTTGTGTCCTCTGCTGGAGTTCTTTTTGATAAACTCTGGCAGCAAGGCTTCTCTTGAATCAAAATAGATATATTTCTTGCTTTCATTGATCCAGATTGTCCTATGTCATTTATATGTCCAACGTTTTGGACAGCTGAAGTTGGTTCCTCTTTTCCATGTTGAAAGATATAGTACTCCATCTTAAATCAGTGAGGCAATGCACATGATAACTAATTGATAATTAAAAGTAAAGGTGGCAGCACCTGGCAGAAGAACTTCATTAGCTTCCAAAGCATACCAAAGAACATTCACTATCACAGTATGAAGTATCATAAATAATTAGTACTAAATCCACACATGCCAAGTGAATGATCAGTATGACTCTATATAGTGATCAACTTGCCTGTTTATTCCATTACTGTGCTCATTTGCAAGCTCAATATTTTGCCAATACTACCATTCACACTAGATCTCCCAGCATTTGTGTGAAGAAAGGAAAAGCCAGGAGGATTGTCTTATCTTTTTCCTGAATCACAACACCAACTAGCTGTAAATCTTTCACCACACAACAATGGCACAATCTTGATTTAACTCATCCTCAATCCACTGCACCAAGACTATCTACACCTCCAGTTTTTTTAACTTTGTTTATGAAGGTAGAATACTATTACAAGTTGCAGTTGTGAAATAAGGCCATATTAAGCGTAAGGTTGATGAAAAACTTAAAAAAAAAAAAAAAAAGTAGATTTCAAAAATGTATATTATGTGTATAAAGTACTTCTTCAAGAATTCATGTTTGTGCCTCTAACCCTCTTCCTTTTATTCATTTACTCCCAAGAGGAGAATCGAGTGTACAGGAAAAGAACATTGAAATTACCAACTTACATACACACACACACACACAGAGTTTTTACGTAAATATGCATTTAAATTTAGTTCCAAGATCAAGATCATCCTTGTCAGCAGCCCATGATGTAACTTGCTGAATAATGAAAGAGGGGCAACATTAGTTTAAAGTGATTGTTGTGTTTGTTCCATTATTAAGTTTTGATGCCTGGTGCTACAGGGCAATGCAACATGACACGGCTAAGCGGTGATATGAGTACTATGAAAATTTAAACTGATGCACACACCAAGAAGCTGGAAACAGCAGAACATGAAGTGTCTAAGGCATCCAAAGAGCAAACAACTGAACAAAATAATCCACTCACCCTATTGTGCTTACTTTCCCTTCTTCCTCTGCAAATCTCATACTCCTGTACCCAAAAGACACCTTCTGTTTTCACCTTTCCTTCAGGTTTAATCCAGACATCTCTTTTGGACTATCCCATTATTAAAACTTGTTGGTGAATGTACAATTTCTGACAGTCCAGCTAACTGGAGTCACTTGATGTAGCCACAGGACAGCAAACCTGCAGCACAGGTGTTCACGGTACAGAAAAGGCTTGCTCACCCTCCACCCAGCTCAGCTGAAAAGGGTTTGTCTGTGCAATTCAGCTGCTGCTGTGCTATTTCCTAAATAATCCACAAGCATAATAGAAAGAAGTTCACCCCAGGTGTGATTATCAGCAAGCTAGTAAGAAATTTTCTGGGGAGTTTTTTTCTGGTTTGTTTGTTTGTTGTTTTGGGGTCTTGTTTTGTTTTGTTTTGTTTTCCCAGAAAGAGATGTAATTCACCCAACAGAAATGAGAAATATCAATTATAATAAAATTCTTAATACAGGAACAAGAAAAACAGTAAAAACATTTTAAAAGTGTTGCAATATTCCAATTAATTTTCCATTACATGATTGCTCATTGTTTTGAAATTGTACACAGTGAGAATATAAGGTACCAAAATTATCACACCAGTATAATTCAGTTTACAAGGATTTTTTTGTTTGGTTGTTTGTTTAACCTTCCTAACATTTGTTGATAGGAAATAAATATACACAGTCTAAAATATTTTCAGGGGCTCTGTTTGGCTCCATAGCTGAGCAATTAGCAAGAGGTTGCCTGGATATACTTCCCAAGGAAACACTGACTCCCATAGCAAACCCCAGCTGCTCCCACGTTTTCTCTAGACTGAGTAAAAGATAGGGCTGTTAACAGCATGTACTGAATCAAAGGGAAGTGAGGCACAGACACACTTTTGCCACTAGGCAGCATCACCTACGTGAGGATAAATTGGGGCTACCCCTCCTGGAACAACATCCTGCCAGAGCCGGGCACGGTTGCATATGAAAGGCTGCAGCCTCTCACCCCCAGAAGGAGAGGGTAGATGTTGACAGCAAGAAATGTGGGGAAGGAGCTGGTTCTCCACTGCACCCTGAGTCCTGCTGCTTGGGTTTGGACCACCCAGTCCTAGTCTGCCTGAGTGAGCATCATGAGCCTTGCAACTGATTTGGGACTGTGGTACCTCCTGCTTAGAGTGGGAAATAACAGTTACAGCCCTGAAAGCCAGATGCTTTGAAGCAGGCAGAGATAGTCCTGATGGAGTTTCTGAGTCAGCTAATATAATTCACTAGGTTCTGCAGAAAACTAAATAACAGGGGGTTTTGTCAGAGAAACACTACAGGGAGCTTGGTTGTTGTCTACAGAAATTCATGGTGGAGATTTTGTTCCTATTCAGTAGTTCATTTTCAGAAGGTGATTTAGCCACTTGTTTTACTCAATTTAAAACTGCCAGCCTGTTTTTTCATAAGAGAAAATAGATTACAGAGCCCAAGAAGCTGTCTTTTTGTTCTTCAAAATGGCTTCAAGCAGGTCCCCCAATTCTTCAACTGGCCTGGGCAGTTTCCCTCAGCTCCCTGTCTACTGTCTCCATGGGGAGATACATCACAGAGAGAAATCAAATCAAAATTTACTGTAAGATTAAAGGCACTGGAGATCAGAGCAAGTTGCAAGGAACCACTGTGTTTTAGATTAATGCTGAGACCAATGCTGCTTTGAATTCCACTCCAGTTTTGCAGATTATCAGGGAACAATAGTCAACTTAAAACAAGGCTGTTTCTTCTTATAAGTGATCACACTTGGCTGGAACTTGTTCTGTCACTGTCTGCACTAATCAGTCACTTCAAAGTTTGCCTGGCACCCTCTGGGGCTGCCCCCCTCACATAGCCTGTCCTTACCCTCTCATTTCCATTGCTTCTCAACTTCTTAGACTGGTAGGAGAGAGCTTAGAGGGACAACTCACTAGATGCAGAGCAGGACCCCAGGGAGTATAAGCCTAAATCCAAGCACCAGGGAAGATTTATTTTGTGAGCTTGGTAGCTTGCCATTCTACTTTGATTCTCAAGGTAGATTTCTCTCTGGTTTTGCATTAACAGGCAATAACCTTCAGCTCTGCTCCCTTCCTATTTTCCTCTTCTTGTTGTGCAATGAAGAAAAACTAACTCAAGCTTAGTGGTAAGAGAGAGCATAGACTTTAACTACAGCAATTCTCTTACAGCATTTTGATAACCCCTTTGCTAACAGAGCTGGTAGAAAGGAGAATGAGAGAGAAGGACATTCTCTTCTTGCTCCTTTTCTTCTTCACTACTTTAAAAGTTCTGAATATTTTCACATAACTACAGTGCTAACAAAAATGAGAAGGAAAATGCCTTTTGAAATGTGAAAATTCAGTATTAGAAATGTGATGACAAGACACAAATGTAGCAGTTTGAAAAGGTTTGCTGAACAAGGAACACAGGGCTGTTGTACAGCTCCTCCACAGGAAGAATGAAGAAAGCAAAAGGAGCAGGCTGTGGGGAGACAGAGCTGCAGATAGACTGAGATTCTTTTAATTGAAAATTGAATCCAGCTTCATTCATTATATATGGAATAAAAAAGAAAAGGTTTCAATGAAACATGGGGCTTCCAGCTTGCTCAAGAATATCACAAAAGCCCTTATTCAGCTTCCCCTAAGCCAAGAGAAACATGTCTTTTCTGGTTCAATTTTCAGCTCTTTGAAGCAGAAACTCACTCCTTTATGCGTCCCTACAGTGCCCAGTGCAATAGGTCTCCTGTCTCAGCAGGGGCTTCTAAGTGCTATTGTAATAAAATTGATTAATCATAATTTTTAATGAACTCCTTAATATTTTCAGTATCATCCTTGACTAAAAAAATGTATGCATGTTGAAAAAGCACGAAAATTTAATTTAGAATACAGTAAAGAGAACTTTGGGCTATAAGAAAATCTAACTCAAAAGGTAGTAAAAAATGTTGTTCATACTAAGCAGATGCAGAAAGAGTATAAACAGTGTAACAAAATAGAAATGTGGACTTGACATCTATTTGTAGCCTAAAAATTAAGTGTGAGATGGGTGAGATATGCAGTAGCATGTAGGGATGCTATTTATGACTTTAAGAAGAGAGAACTGTACTGTTATCTAGCTCCATCTGCATGGAAATGAAGGACCACTCAGAGATAGATGTGTAAATCTTCCTGATGTGATTCCTCCCCACTCGTTTGCAAAGTAGCACTTAATATTGACTTCTGCACTACTATCATATAAACCCTGTGATAGCTGTGGAAATGAAAGGGCCAGCTCACATCTCTTACTGGCACTGTTTCAGCTTGCAAATGGGGGTGGACACTGCTGCATCAGTCTGCACTTCAATAAATGTTTTTAAGGCTTATTTTTCACAGCAGGAACGGAAATGAAAAATAAGATTCAATTGTACATGTCAACAGCCTGGGAGAAGTGCCAGTGTGCCATAACCCCATGTACCAGCCCAGTCATTCTACTCTGTACAGTACAATTACTGTAACTTGGTTCAGGGCCTGGCAAACATATGAGAAGCACACATGTGACTCTCTGTAAATGTGCATATACTGTACACATAGATGATCCTGGGTTTTATTTTCTTTCTGTTAAAAGTCTTAATGTGAACTATCCTGTTCTCTTCTCTAGGGAAGATTTCCTTTAGAGGTAGTTTCTCTAGGCTTCCTTCCAAGTCAATGAAGAATACAAATATCACAGCAGGGGCTCATCTCTCCCTGTGGGAAACACGTGAGGCTTGGGCCATTCCCATCTCTCTCCATTAGCTGCAGTTCATCCTAGGCAGATAACTGAGGCTCACACATCCTGTACTGGATTGGTTGGATTAAATGCTTAGTATTTGGATGCCTAATGCCATTTGAGTTGAATCTTTGTACAACTCTATCAAAAAAACAAAAATATATCTAAAAACATTAGCTTTATAGAGGGAGAAATGTCAATTTTAAAGTCTATTTTCTGTGGGAATTTGCAACCAGAAGAAAGTAACAAAAATTTGCCTTTTGTAATTTAGAGAGTTATAAAACAGCCCCCCCCCCCCCCCATATAATATATAAAAAGATAAGCTTTTACTCCAGGATTTAATCTTCTGTACCCATGACATTTGGAAAAATATATCATAGAATATCAGGTTGGAAGGAATGCCAAGGATCATATGGTCCAACCTTTCTCAGTAAAAGCAGGGTATAGACAAAAAGGCCCAGTACCCTGTCCAGCTAAATCTTAGGAGTGTTCAACACTGGAGAATCAGTTAGTTCCTTGGGGAGTTTATTTCAACAGTGAATTCTCATTGTGAAAAATTCTACTTTTGGAGTAACTTGTGCCCATTAATCCTCATCTTTACAATGGACTCCATGTAAAAAGGGAGTCTCCATCTTTTCTTGTAGCCAAATTTTAAGCACTGGAACAAGGTGACAAGGTCTTTCCTAACCCTTCTTTTCTCCAGATTAAATAAACTTAGTTATCTCATTCTTTCCTCCTAAGGCAGATTTCCCAGTGCTTTGGTCATCTTTGTGGCCTTTCCTGGACCTCCTCTGGCCTGTCCACATCTTTTTAGTTGAGCAGGAATCAAAACTGAGGACAGTATTCCAGGTGTGTCCTGGCAAGCCCTGGGCAGAGTGGGGTGACCTCTCTATATCTGCTGCTGATATCCTTGGTGATGCAGCCCAGCACCCAGTTGGTTTGCTTTGCCTCAGTAGCACACTGTTCATTCAGACAGGGCTTCTTGTCCCCCAGGGCCCTTTCCACAGACCTGCTCCCCGGACAGGTCTATCCCAGCCTGTGCTGCACTCCTAGGTTGTATTTTCCCAGGTGTATGACATTATGCATGTTCCCGTTGCAGTTTCTAAGGCTCTTGTCAGCCCATTCTTCCAGCCTACCCATGTTTACCTTCAGGGTGGCTTTTCCTTTTGAAATATCCACTTACCCACTCAGTTTGGGGTCATTGGCAAACTTCATAAGGGTACACTTGGACCCATCTTGCACATCCTTAATGAGGATATTAAACAGTGTCAGGCCCAATATGTTGACCCCACTTGTGGCAAGGACCCCACTTGTGACAAGTTGCCACAAGTTTTCCTTCTGTTTCTGCTTGTTGTTTAAGTACCTGAAGAAACTGTTTCTTGAAGTTTTTGACCCCTCTGGCAAATTGCAATTTGAGCCAAGCTTTTGCATTTCTAACTGCATCTCTGCACACCCTGACAATGCCTTTGTAGTTCTCAATATCTATTATTCAGATTTCCATGTCTGGTACTCATATTGAGCATGTTCCGAACCTTGCAGTTCAGGCATACTGCTGAACAGAAAATCCCATATGTGAATGAATATGAGGAAACTTTTTTCCCTGCAAATTATTTCTCAGAAATGTCAGCTGTGTGATAAAGCTGTGGGATTAATTAATTTAGTACGCATCTGTAATTGCCTTATTGCAATCCTTCTCTCCCAGGACTAAAGCTAAAGCTCCAAACCTCAAAGTATCTTGAAATAGCAGCTTTTTCCTAGTCATGGCATGCCACAAATTTATTCTCTTAGCTTCAACACAAAAGGAATCTTTGTACTTATTACATACAGGTAGCACATTTATAGGCAGCCTGCAAGTCTGCATTGATATTGCCACTGCCTTATAGTAAAACTATTTTAAAATGTAGTCACTTTTTCCCATTAATGTTAAGTACTATTGGGAAGTTAAGTGCAAGAAATAACTCTGATATGCAGGTGGACACCATTCCTATGTCACAGCTAAATCAGCTTTTAAATAAGGAGACACCACTGGATCAGCTAATGATCTGCTCTAGTTTAACCAAGTTAATCTTTTAGAGGGCCCAGTACCTCATATTTAGCACAGCAATGTCTCCCCCAAACCATTCAGTTCTTGATTTGACTATTTGAACAGGAATTAACATTCCTATAGTTGCCTATGCCATTCACAGATTTTATAAACACAAACACTAAGATCTAAAAAAGCACAGGTGTGGTTTTTTAACCATGGATATTTATTTGCATAAACACATTAGATTACTTCTACTGTGTTCACACTTGTGCATCTTTTCTAAATAAATTAAATGCATTGTGATTTCAAAGAGGGTTTTCTAACATTTGCCTGGATTTACCAGAGGGATCATTCTGAAGACTTTAGCTGGAGAGAGAACAGACAGTTACCTGGACTGTTTTATTTCCACAAAGAAACAAACCCTAAGCCAAGAATTATTCATAGAAATTACTCAACTGATAGTTAAAATACCTATATTACATTCAGGATGATTTCAAACTTATCATACATGACTAGCAACAAAAAGAAGATAAATTACAAATTGAATTTAAAATAGTGATTCCTGACAAGAATATTTTTTTTTTCCTTGAAGATAAACTGTGTACCACGATTTTATTTAAAATCCAGGTTTTGGGTAATGTCTAATGCCATGAATAAGCATCACAGGTGATCAGCAAGCTCTGACTGCATTGAAACTGCACCCAACGGTCTGCTCAAAGCCACAACTCAGATGAAAGCCCAGCAGCCCAAGCCATGTAGGCCAGGAAACAACAGTGATTCCATTTATTATTTAAGGGAAGGGATAGCAAACTGATGAGCACATCTTGCAGCAGGTATCTGCAGCCTTGTGGGAGGAAGCAGCGTGTCCTACAGCCCTCTGGCACTGAGGCTTTCTACTTCAGCAAATGCGCCGCTTTGTTTCACCAAGATACATGAACAGGTTGGGAAAAGTCTGTTGGGGGAACAGCCACTGCAAGTCATCTTGTTTTTCTGGTACCTTAAATATTTTATTTTGATCCCTAACTAGAATATATACGTGATGAGCACAATAAAGCAAACTTTTTAACAACCTGTCTCTCTTTTTTGGACAAGGAAGCCCTGATTTACAGCACATGGGAGAAGAAAGTCAGCACTTCCCAGATGATCCTTCTTTAAAACTACATTTTTTTGACATAATTTGCATTCTGGTTTCCAGTTAAACCAAGACTTGCACTGTCAATCTCCATGTGTCTGTTCCAGTACATTCACTAATAATTTTTGCCACTCTTTGGGCAATTTCGAATCCAAACTCAACAGAGCTAAATTTCAAATATATCCAGTCCCTAAAAGCATTAGTTAGCAACTGTGTCAAACAGCAACAATTACTTACTTGCTGAAGAAAAGTCATTTACTATTCAGTCTAAGTTTATCCTGCAAAAGTTGGAAACCAGTCAGTAGGTCTCAAGGTATTCACCCAGAAGTCAGTGGGCACTTTGCCTAAAAGAAGAAAGGGGAGAAG
The DNA here is from genome assembly GCA_035583235.1 of Hafferia zeledoni. Classification (NCBI taxonomy): domain Eukaryota; kingdom Metazoa; phylum Chordata; class Aves; order Passeriformes; family Thamnophilidae; genus Hafferia; species Hafferia zeledoni. The sequence continues at coordinate 7,535,129 of JAWWEV010000169.1, read as the reverse complement.
AAAAATAAGGGTTAGAAGAGCAACAAGTAGAGCTCCTAGGAAACAATATTACACTAGATGATAAAATATCTTCTTTTTAAGGACTGTTTTCTAAAGTTTCTTGTACAAATCTTCCTATAAGTTCTTTTTAAACCATTTTTAAGTGTACTATTTTTTCCCACTGATTTTTCAATCCTGTTTTCAAAAGTGCACCATAAATAAACTTTTGCACCACTGCAAATACATATTCTTATGACTGGTTCGAGCCATATAGCAGCCTCCAGTCTTCAGTAATAAAAACATGGAAACTTCACCAGATGAAGTCTGATGGATGGAGAAAGAAAAAGAAGCACTGGTAGAAAAGCAGTGTGTCAGAAGCTGGCTCTGACTGTATTTCTGAGAGCAGGAGTGTTCCTGTGTCCCAACCCTTACAACAGACTCCTGGCCTTGCCACGCACTGTCCAGCCTTGGTGGAATTCTGAGGTGCTCTTCAACAATTTTTGATAACCTCATTGTCAGTTTTCCTGTTATTCCTTTAACCACTAATGTATTTTTCCCTCCAAGAAGGACACATTTCATTAGAAAATGAAATTACTCAATCTCCACTTCTTGCTTTAACTTGATCAACACCTTGAATTCACTTGTAGCTATTCTTCAGTCACAGGGAGAGGGAAACAAGGGCCCATGATCTGAATGTAAGCTTGTCTTATTTCATCTTTCTTTTTCTAATTTAATTTTTATTTTTGTAATTCTCACATTTCCTTGGGTTATTTAGTATGACAGCAGCCTCTTGCCTTGTGTGCTACAGAAGTAAAACTATATTCAGAAGCAGTAGACTCAAGGAAAGAGATATAACATCTATAAAACTTGTCCAGTTGGTTTACTTGATCTGTGTATACTTCAAGACACTTGTTATTACACACTTACTGGACTTCCTCAGTCCCTTTCAACATTGTACACTTGCTATCTCTTTTTTTTTTTTTTTTTTTTTTTTTTTTTTAAATAAGAAAACCAACATGATATCCCCAGCAGATTTTTTTCTTTCCCCCTAGAGATGTGTATCCTTATAGAATGTATGGTGTGATCATCTTGATTCAAAAGTGTTCCCTGAGTAAGTGCTATTGAATCTGACAGCTACAATAATACTGCCCCACCATATGCATTTTCTATTCAGATCATGGCCCTTTTCCCACTTGCACAAGAGCTTGCTGAGAATGAATGTGTGGAAGGTCCATGACATCTCCCTGATTGTATACTGTGTTCTATTTCCTGTAGCACATGGAAGGCTTCAACAACCACAGCTGATAAAGGAGAGAGAAAATATGTAACAGGATAAAGTGGCAATCCAACAAATAAAACTCAAGTGAGAGAAAGGATGTGTTCTTGCAGGAAGGGAATAGCTCTGTGCAATGCCTGAGGTAAGACTGTACAGTCAGAAAGGCAATTCCTGGCTTTCTGACTTACCTCCCAGAGACTCTGCAAGAGGAAAGGAGGGAGCAGAGGAACCTCATTGTGTCTGGTCTCAGTGCATCAGCACACTGGTGTGGAAAAGCTGAGTTTCAGGGCCACAGGAGCTACCCAGTCTAAATACACACTTCTGTGAGTCCCATCAGAAGAAAAATCACTCACAGACAGAATATAAATGCACTTCTTGATTTGCTGACTAGAAAATAAATCAGAAACCCAAATGGTTCTATCTCAGTTCAGCATGTCCAAACTAATTTGCTTGTATTAATATTTTCCTTCAAATAAGCTTTCTCTCAAAAAATAAAGCAGAGTGCTAGGAAAAATCCTTGGTCCTGCAGCTGTGATCAGGGAATGAATGAGACATGACAGTGCTCTTGTAGAAGTTCAGACAGCCTAAGCTTGTTTCAGTCATATTTTCCTGCAGTGGCAACATCCTGTGTGATGTAGTTCTGTGTCATTTCTGACAGTGTCATTTCAGATGTTGTAAAATCCTGAAAGCTAGAGAAGGCACCAGGGTAAGAGGGGAGGAAACTGAAAAGAAAATACCATCTGACAAGATATATCCAGTCCCATGTGTCACTGCAAGACTTGCATGACTAGTCAGGATAGCCCCCAATCTGATCAAAATGTGCCTACAGCTGGCATGGCAAACATGCCAAGCCTTGGGAACCACCTCTTGGGTTGATATTATAACCTACATAGCAGAGGGGTCCTGCAGCATTTGGTCAGCTGGTTAGGATTTTCCTTTTACATAGCAAACTTCCTCCTCTCTGAGCAAAGCACTGAAGTTTGAGCTGCATTTCTACTAATCAGTGGTAGCAAACTGAACAAGAAAAAGGCATAGTACAATTAGCAGCATTATAACAGGCAACTTTTCTTCAGGTTTCTCAAGAGCTGATTCTCTGGAGTCTTTCAGTAGAGTTGAGCTGACATGGCAGCCTTCCCTCTAAAGGGGTGTGACATTACCTGGGCACATGTTTTTGTGTGCATTGATAGTAGCGTTGCCTGAGGTCTGTCCTACTGGCTGATCAGGTTCAAAGGGAAGTTGCCAGGCAGATAAATGGACATCTACCATAACTGGAGATGGCAGATTTCTTTAGCAAATCATCATCAAACTAGTTAATAAAGGATATAAACTATTTCTTTCTAAATTATATCTGTCATATGAATACTTAGATCTAACCTGCTAAATTGAGGTGACTTTCATGTCTGCCACTATGAGACTGGGGAGCCTTTTAATGCAAATTCTTCCCATTATCAGATTGATTCCTCAACATTTGATGGCTACTCCTTCTGGCTAATTAGGTGGTCAAAAATGTTCCAATTAATACATGTTTAATCAACTAAAACCATTTCATTAAAAAACTATACCCTTTCAAGAATTTTCAACAAACAAACTATTAGTTTATTCTGTTATGGTTTGTGTTTTTTCAGTAGACTGATTGCAGTTTTTTGTGATGCTCTCCTAGAAAAGTGGAGAAGAGCTTACAGGGAAAATCAGAATGATTTTAGTAAGTAGATATTCTGATATTTGATGTATTAGTTGAGAGGTAACAGTGGTTACCAAAACAAATGTACTAAAGAAATAAGAAGTTACTCTGCATACCGCAGAGATAGAATGAAAACAAAGCATCACATTATGGTCTCATAACAGTAAAACGTCTGTTCTCTTGCTTCCAGGCTAATTGTACCTGGTTTACTTTACTACAAGATCATAATCTGGTCCATATTTTAAAGCACTTTTGATTTTTTTCTATGATGATTTTGGGTGTACAACTGAGAAAGAATTCCAGGCAGAGCATTCCTCTGCCACTTATCAATGAAAAAAAAAAAGGTGGTTCTAGTCTTGGATGCAATGTGTTACACTGATAAATGTAGTGATAATTCATGAACAAGATTGTTTCTAAAGCATGAGATCAGAGTACTAAAAGGTCACTGTTTAAAGGTTAGAGATGGCTTTCAAGACAAAAAAAACCCCCACAACAACAAAACAACAACAACAACAAAAAAGACAAATTGGACTCTGAATGAATACTGGACTTGCAGAGAAATACCAAGTATGGAAAAATCACAAGAAAACTACACCACATGCCAACATTATACTCTTAAACTCTCTGGTGATATAAAGAAAACTGGAATTAAACTTTGAATTTTATTTCAATAGAAATAAACTAAGATTAACTATTGTTTATTAATTAATTCTTCCTGTCAGTTCTATGTTTGTCCAAAAAGTCATCATTTTCTTAAATATCTTTATGTTACAGTTCTGGTTTACATCTGTAATGCAGTTATTGCTATAGTGCTGAGAAAGGCATAAAGGGAAAATTTTACATCCCTCACTGAATAGTGTTGGATTTTCTGTATTCTTCTACAAAGCCAGAAGAACTACAAACAAAATATAGTTTAGAGGTGCTCAGTGTGTTTAGGTGATTATTAGAGATCTCATAGAGATTGACAGCATAAATGCATTTGAATGTCTTTAAAAGAGAAAACTTTTATTTTGACTTTAAAATGTTTCATACATCACAAAATTTAATATATGGCAAATTAGAAGTAATTTTAAACAATTTTCAGCTGTTCAATAGTTCTGTTTGTAAGTATTCATCTAGTACAAAATGGAAAAGATTGAAATATGGTTTAATTAGCACTGTCAAAAAGGTAACAAATTTAACTTGGCAGGAGGGATAAAGTTAACAAATCTTAGCTTTTTGCCTCTCTGTATGATCAGGACTCATATACCACAGTTATTTGACCTGTTAAGAGATCCATAAAACCACAGAGCCAGCTCTCCTTTATTGTAGCTTATTGTCTTGGACACCATGGGAAGCAAGACATAACAGCAGCAATGTGGTTTAATTAGGCCAGAACTTGATTAACTTTGCACATTGGGGATGTCTTTCAGACTTCGTTCCTCTAGTGCAGAGATCATTCCTTTCTCCTCTCCGGTGGAAGGCTGCCCACTGCCCTTGCAGCACCTCCCCTGGGCTGGCCCCACCGAAGGGCTTGGCTCCTTCCCCCGACCTGGCAGCCTAGGGCATGGAGGGCAGGCTCTGTCTGTGCTCCAGCAGCCAGGGCAAGGCTGCCACCCTGCCACCTGCTGCACTGCCAGACACCCACCTAATACTGTTTTAAAGCCCTGCTTGTCAGGAAATTCAGCTCTTGATGCACTGCTACCTTGAACAGACAAATATCCAGCTGCAGCAACATGACCATGACCTGATCTGTATTACTTACCATCAACCTATGAGAATGAGACTGGAAGTAAACACAGCAAGTAATCCTGTTTAAGACCACTATAAACTGCCTTCATAGATTAGAATAGTGACATTATTTTCAAAAACACCAAAAGTAATATCATCACCTTGTTAAAGATAAAAATATATGTGTTTTTTTTCTTCCTTTTCTTTTTTTGCTAGTAGAATTTATAAGATCTCTTTCTTTTTTAAAACCAGCTCAGATATTAGGGTGTTTCCCAATGAGTGAAACAGGGACAGTGATAAGGGACTGTTTGTGTCTCATCCAAACATTTCATTTTCATTTTTCTTCTGATGTTGCTTTTTCCTTTCCCTGCTATAAATATTTCAATTTTATCCCATTTTAAGTGATATTTGAAGTGTTGTGTTTTGCAATGCTAAAATGAAATGTTTGCTCTTGCAGGAATGCTGCCTTTTTCTTCAGTGAAATTCTGAGGAAGTCAACCTGTAGTCGTGATATATTTTGTGCAGTTGGAAGACATTTTCCATCAAAATATCTCAGAACAGTAATGCTCTGTATGTTCAAATCATCCTTTTATTTAACTGTTCCAATTTGACTATAAAAGACTTGCGTTCAGCACTTCTGTCTCATACAGTCCCACACTGGCATGGTAACAACTGCAAGTGTAATAATTATCATCCTCCTGTGCTCTGCCAAAGCTGTGATTTTGGAATGACCATATGCATTCCAAATCAAGAGGTTTCCAAAGACATAATAATAACTGGTACAGGGTTTCAAAACATGCTTAGCTGCCTTGGCATGTTTGCAAAAAGAACATAAGCACTGCAAAAGAAAATCCTGCTAATGTGCTCTGATGTTCTTCATTCAGAAAGTTCACCTTACTCTGCTCCATCCTCACGTTCCCACACAGGCATTCATCTCATGCATTACTCATACTTCTCCTTTCATGACATTTTCTCTGTCTTCCCTGTGAACACATTTATCCACACTCAGCAGTGTTTATTAAATTAGAAATGTCCCACACATTTACTATTAGACTGAATGCTCTTTGCAGGTAAGATCTACCCCCAATCCACATACAGTGCAGCAAGCATGAGTACCTCCTACCATCCCTGACAGAAAGATTTTACTTTGTGCACCGAGCACCATCTGAACATATCCACACCAAAATCCATCCATAAGCCCTATTGAGTTAGGTCTTGTTTTAGAAGAGCCTTTCATTCCCTCGCATTCTCTTTCATGATTTCATGCTATGTGTAGATTTTCCTTTACAGTAATTTCTGTGGAATTTTAAAAGAAGCTCCAGAAACTTCTACAGAAAATGCTTTGTGCAATTACTCAACCCAAAGTGTTGTCTGTTCCGCTTACTTTTCTCCAAGCAAGAAAGATGTCCTTAGAATACTACATATAATTTAACCTGAGCAAAAACAGAGTGTACTATGATGTGAGCATTGATTTGTTTTTCTTTGCCCATCTATTAACTCAATGAACATATCTGGAGAAGGCAGAACAGTAAATCAAGTTGTGGAAATTATCCTTGAATTAGGCTGAGGGAAGAGAATTCACAGCACTGTCACCTGGGCTCATATAAGGAATGTAATTATTATGCTCACCTTCTCTACTAAAACAACACATTAGAAAGGTTTGGCTTCTTATAAGTCATTTCATAAATATATTATTATCTAGCAGCATGCAAAAACCTCTCCGTGACTACTGACGTTACCTACACTTCATCTGGATTCTGGAGAGCAACATGAATGGAGAACAGATAAACTGACAGCCATAATATATCAAAGGAATTAAAAGCAGCACCTGGTACTAAATGTGTATTTTACAGCTATTTACTGATCTGCTCCAGACAGTGCTACTGCTTGAATTCACAGTGTAAGGAAAAATCCAGATTTTGCAGCCTACTAGTGATGGGAATGTGATTGCTTTTATGGTCCATATCTGCCTCCTGTTACCTGTCAGCTACATCACTGCACAGTTTTGTGCACTCCCTTCAGAACACCTACCAAAACAACCTACAAATAACTTCACTTCTTGAGGAGGAATAAAAAAATTGTGCTTAGCTGTAGCATGGCTTGTCGCTAAAGCCATTAAGGCTTTAGGTTGTTCCACTGTTTCTCTGCTGGATACAATTTGAAACAGTGTTTCCAGCTTCATACCTTATTTCAAATGTATGTTCACAGGCACACAGTTAAACTCAACCTTAATGTAATTTGACTAGAAAATCCATTTCAATTGTTCATGGAATAAAAGATTATTTCAGAACAAGGTGTCTAGACAGCACTTCTATCTAATTTCTGGTGAGATCATTCTAAGTCCACTTCCAGCACTCATCCAGGGAATTTCCACCACAAGCTTTTGCTGCATTAAAGGAGATGTCTAACAGTGGGGCTTTATTCTGATTCTTGATGACAGAGACCAGTGTTGCTTCACTAATCTGAGCCCTGCCACATACTGCTGTTTACTTTGCTAGAGATTATTGCGGACTGAAAGCGGGTGGGTGGCACAGGAGCAGCTCTGTGTGCCTGTGCTGTGCTACGATCACAACCCCATGGCTGGTCTTAGGGTGACCAGCAGACAGAGGAAAGATATGCATCTTAAACATTTCACATTACTGATGACAAATGCCACGATAATTTTTAACATGCAGGGAGGTCCCACACGCGTCACTCTTTCTAGGAAATAATTCAGACTTAAAGCAGCTCGGCATCGGTGCTGTGAGTTGGTTACTGCCACACTGGTAAATGCCTGACAGGTGTACAGTCATTAGAAAGCTATCACATTCCTCATTAGTGAGTAAACTGATAAACAGAGGGCTGTTCTACCCAATCTCACTCTCCCAAGCTCTCTGTTATCCCAAGCACAATATACATCTCCTTGGAAACCAGTGCACTATGCCCTGTGCACAGAAATCTTATCCACGCTGCATTTGCAGAAACAGGTCCCAGATGCCTCCATACAGAAAAAAATAAAAGATTTGACTCTTTCAGGGCACTTCTAGTAACTGAATTCAGGTAGGAAAAGTTATTAACATATACATACAAGTGCTTTTTCCAAATGAAACTTAAGAATACCTCAACAGTAAGGGACCCAAGTAAGTTTTCTTTTCTTCAGTTTATGACTCTATCAAGATATATCCTAGAGAAATTGTGAGTATTGTTTTAGTGATCTTTTGGGGGCACTATAATTACAGTATAAACCCATCCGCTTCTTGGGGAGTGCCTAATTACTCTGTGTCAAAATGAGATTAAGCTTGAATTATCTTACATCTCAGTTCAACCTTAGTTTGAGTTGATATATGAAATCCAGATGATTAAAGAGAAGCATTGGACCATCTCATAACAATAATAGCTTTCTTCATTTGTACTCCTTTAAATGAGTTGCTGTTTCCTAGAAATTGTCATAGAGTCAAATCTAGTAAATTAGTTTTCCTCTGTGTTCAGTTTCTCCCCAAATCATCAGCTGTGGGGAGTGAGCCCTTCCCAAGCCACTCCCGGGAGCCAGAGGCACTGACAGGATAGGAAAGCTTCACCTCACTGCTGAGATGGATGCCTGGGTATTTTTAATGAAAATTCTTATGAAAGGCTAAATTTAAAAACAAACCTGTCCATTAAGTCTCAAGTAGCCTAAATTTGTTCATGGTTAGGCTTCAGGGAAACCCTGCCTTTTGAAACACTTCCCTGACAACCTTCCTGCAGATTAAGAAAGTTCATCTTTTTATACTGAAATGGGCTACTACAACACACAAACTACTGTGATATAAAAATTGGAAATTCAGTTCCATTCTTTTTGTCTTCTTTCTCTTTCATCTCCATTGTCTCTCTTTCTTCAGCAGCTTCACATTTAATTTCACCATCCACTAGTACAAATAATTATTTACTTATTTCGTCCTTACTTCTATACATAGTTAATTGGTTTCACCATGAAAAAAGTACCAAATGGTTAAGAAAGATTTGCTTATTTTAAATATCTTCTCTGGAAAAAGTTTCTGTTTGCCTTGATGGGAATGGGGATCTGAACACTATAGAATGCTATCATTTCTCATTTCTCAGGCAAATTAGAATCATGACCTGACAAACTACATGTTGCTTCCAGTGTTCAGGGTGGCAAATTCAGGCCAACCTTCAGCAGTCTTAATCTTTAAAGAAAGTATGTGACAAGTACACATTTTAAATAAGCAGTCTGACCTTGCATCAGAACAAAGGTTAAAGAAGCAAAATCCAATAATTGAAGAGATTTTTATTCTCAAGTACCGTACGATCTCTCTTAAATCTGTATGTACTAATAAGACTCATATATCACTCCCATTGCAATGTACAGGACATAATTAACTTTAATTTCTGCTTTTTCTTTTAAAAGACACTCATGCTTTCAAAAGACAGCAGATTCACAGCAGTACCAAGTGATAACCTCTCTTTATCCACACCTAAGAATTTACATTGATAGTTGTATGGGTTTCGTTATAATATTTCATTAAAATTCTTGAGGTTTGACCTGTAAGTAGCATCTCTGAAGGGGAAAGAGTTTTATTTCCACATCTCTTCTTTGCAAAAGTGACCTAACAAGAAGGTGTAGTGAGGATCCTAACTGTGGGCGGAAGACAACTCCAATGAAAGGGACTGGTTTTGATAAGTGCCACCTGTGAGCCGGATAAGTCTATCAATGCTTGTCAAAAGCTTTATAAAAGTTTGCCCTTAAAATCACCTTGAAGTATCATGGCCTTCACTACATGCACATAAGGAGCTTAAAACTTCCTTATTCCTAATCAATTACTCTGGCAACTATAAATATGTAGCTTTTCTCTGTTGTTTGTTTCAGCTGCTGTTGAGATGAATTTACAGGCATAATAAAATAAGAAAATATATTTGCAATGTAAAACCAGCACATACATTTATTTTATCAAAACTATTTTTTATAAAGGAAACCTTTCTAGCTAATTAAAAATATATTAATATATAATACATTGTGTTATACAATATGTGTTGATTTTATCATAAAAATGAGATACATTTGAAATAAACACAAAGAGTTTTCACAAATTATGCTATGGATCATTTTGTATTAAATTCATACCATGCTGCTCCCCAGAGCCTTAGGAAAATGTATCTCATTTTTGCTACTTTCCTTGCACTCAGAATTCTGTATAAATGAGTACATTCACACCATTATACTTCCCTCCAAAATAAAACACCAAAATAATTGTATTTTTTTCTATCACTATAACAATTGCAGACCTCACTGTTAAATGGAAGACAAGGTTATGCTTTCTACAAGAAACAAGATGAGCTATTAGCCAGAAGTGGTAGGACCTGACTTTGCACCTGCTAAGGAGAGCACACACGTACACTGGAAACTGCCATTCATGCCTGCCTTGCACAGCGACCACAAGCAGCTTCTCCCAATTACCCTGTGCTTCATCCACCTTTGTGTCAGTTGTATATATGCAGCCTACATGTTTTCAGAGTCTTGACAGTAATAATGGCATTCCCCGAAAAAGAGGCAGGTTTGTACAGTGATGCCCCAAGACACCTGGCGGCACAGGATGTGGGAATACAACACAGGGCTCAGCTGGAGGGCAGCCACGCTGCCTCTCAGGTGAGGGGCTCTGCCTTGGCTGCCCACACGGCACTTGCCATGTGGTGGATGCAAATGTCAGCAGGAGCTACTGAACATTCCCGGGAAAGCAGCACCTGGGCTGCAGACAGCTCCCCTCCGTTAACATTTACACAGGGATAACTACGCTGTCCTCCCTGATCTCTTGATTCTTCTCCCTGGGACACTCCCTGCCTGAGCTCTCATACATGAACCACAGAGCTCTGGGCTCCCCTGACCATGCAGGCTTAAAAAGAAGGTAGCAACATTTACACATTCACATCACCACTGTCATAAACACAGGCTGTGGTAGGAGACTGCAAGTGTCTCCCCTGAATCAGAATGCAAGTGCTGTGGGAATGCTCAAAGTCAAAAGCGAG